>CAWUFW010000890.1:1777500-2377500 GCA_963921515.1 Calotriton arnoldi | reverse complement strand
TTTTTTTTGGGACTTGGCTGAAGGGGAGTCCCAAGATGGCTGCCAACACTTCCTGGTTGAAGTGTTGGCAGCCAATCAGGGCTCTGCAGATCTCTGCACGAGCTGGCTATTATTCGCAAAGGCTTCACAATCGTAAATTTGGATTTCCTTTAATATCTTGCAAACTACAGAACGGATTTACACCAAATAACAACAAGCACACCCCGCAGACCAAACTTTAGCTTTCTGCTAAATTTTGGTCAGTCCCGTCTAGCAGTTCGGGCTGCAGCCATGTTTAAAGAGTCAATGTGAATTAACATGGAAAAAGCACTTTTATTTGACCCTCCTCCTTTTTCCCAGCCCCCAACGAATCGCCCTGAATCTTTCAATGCAGAACAAGAATCCCTTTTTTGGAAAAATTTCTTGAAGATTCGTCAAACAGCGCCAAAGACATAGGCAAGTCAAAAACAATTTTCCTATGGCAACATGGTCCTAACTATAACTAACTGGCGACCGCCAGTAGGTAATATACATCTGTGGGGGTCAGTTTAGTTATAGTTAGTTCTGCTTTTCCATAGACAGAGCGCTTTTTGGTTTTCTTTGGCGTCGTTTGGTGAATCTTCACAAAACGTAAAGTTAAAAAAAACAAAAGTTCACCTACCTCAGGTCATTTCTGGAAAGTGTTGGGGTGATGCAATAAGTGAGGGCTCAGAAAAAAGGGGGGTCCCAAAATGCAAAATCTCCATGCATTTTCTATAGACTTATTTAGGCAGTGCTACCACAAAAACTGCTTAACTGAATTAGACCAAATTTGGCAAAAAGCTAGATCTTGATCCAAAAAATTTGAATTTTGTGATTTGATGTATATCCATTCAGTAGTTTTGGAGCCGTTAAGCTCCAAAAATATTTGCATATCTGGACAGTAAGGTTCGAGGGGCTTGAACCTTACTTTAAAAAATAGACCTGTCTGATTGACCCAGGGGGCTCTTTTACCCTTGAATCATCTTGCTATTGGGGGAGCAAAGCTCTGATTGGCTGCCAGCAACATGCTGGCAGCCATTACAGGACTCAGACTTAATCACCTGTCCTGCAATGTTATTTAAAAAAATATATAAGCGGGTAGGGTAGGGATACCCTACCCCCGGCGCCCAAAAAATGAAATAAATCGGGAATTTTTGTCACGAGCCTGCGGCATTGAGGCAAAAATAAATAACGGCCCATCATTTTATTTTACAATATTTATTGAGGGGTGTATGAGTGGGGCCCCCTCTCAAAGCGGATTTAAGTCTTGGGTCAACATATCAAGAAAGGGGAGAGGGTGTGCGGCCACACTTCCCAAGCCTGTTGTGTCCCCAGGAACCCCATCCTTCGGTGCCAAACTCTTTATTATTAAGGGAGCGGGGTGCATGGCCCCCCTCTCAGAGCCTGTTGTGGCCCCAAGAACCCCATTGCCTATGGCCAAACACTTAATTTATAGGGGAGGTTGGCGTGCGCCCCCCACCCCGAGCACAAATGGGCCCCAGGGACTACATTCTCCAGGCAATAAGGGGAGGGGAGATGCTGCTCGATTCCCTGAATCTTAAAAAACCCTGGGTACCCCATCCCACGGGGCTAGCTCTTGAACTGTGTACTTTCCCCTGCCCGTAGGACCATGGGCAGGGAAAGAAGTGTACTCCCAACTAGTGGGAGCTTTGAAAATGCTCCCGCCGGGTGGGAGGACACTTCTGCCACGCTCTTTTAGGCAGGGAAACTGTGATTTTGTCAGGCTATGAACAGATGCGCCTGCATTATACGTGGTTGGGGTGATGGCAGCAGGACTACATCTCCCAGAAGGCCGTCCTTCTGGGAGGAGCCAAGTACGTTTAAATTAACGGCAACCGAGCGGAGCTTTGTGCGTAATTCCAACGGAGTATCGGGAGTTTTTTTGCAGAGCGGCTGCTCTGTTCATGGTTCTCTTTCGTGTGCATTACTTCGGAGCGCACGCTGGATTTTAGTGCTGGTCCTTCCGAGAAGGGTCGGAGCCCCTGTGTCCCGGGATTCTCCTGAGCCGGTCTGGCTCGTGGCTCTGCTTTTGTCGAAGTGCGAGGCCGCTCGGAGGAGCGGGTGAAGCGCGAGTCATCTTTCCTGTCCCGCGGCTGCGGGAGGATAGACTGTAGGAGTTCCTCGTCGGCTGGCGAAGACGTCTTCCATTCACTGCGGGAGGAAGAGCTTGCAGTCGGCTGGTTTCCCCGGGGGAGCAGGTTTGTTTTTCGTTTGGTTGGTGCCCCGACTTGGGAGGCAGACCTTTCTTTGTACTAAGCACTTTGACATTGGTTCCTTACTGAGGGGCAAACCTTTCGCTGCACTAATACTTTATTTCGGCATGAAGTACTTTGACATTTGATTCCTTTAGGAGAGGCAACCTTTTGCATTCAGTATTTTTGCCTCATTTAACATTCAGGGATTTATTTTGAAGGAGGAAGAATCGGAGGCACAGTGTCTTTGGCTCTTTTGGGTTCAGCCTTCGTTTTTGGGACACAAGACTATTCAATTGGGCTAGGTGGTTACCAGCTTCTACACGAAACTACCAAAGGCGACATTATCCTTTCTTTTCTGTTATCCTCCTTTTCTTGGTTTATTGGAATGAAAGAAGGGTAGAGATTCCTCCAGGTGAGAGAAGTATCTTATCTAGTTAGTAAGACACCCATGCAGCTGCTGGAGTTGGATAACAGGTACTGGTTCGTCTAGTGAGACTCTCTGAGAGTAGCCAGTGTTGTAGTACATTATTAACCCTGTGTTTTTTTGTTGCAGGTATCCCATTCCCCCGCTGCTCCTACCCTAATTCCTATCCCTCGCTTGATCGCCTCAATACTCTGTGCATACTAAAGTCAGAGTTGGGGATGTCAAGAGGTGGACCCCTTTGTGCATCGCCCAGATCCTGAGGAGTTCCTGTGATCGTGACAGATTTCTCCCGCCCGTCGGGAGCCAGCAGAAGTAGCTGCTTCCAGTGGGCAGAAGCAATGTTGGCTCCAGTGCAGGAGCAGGCTGGGTCACCCAACATGTTTGGCCTTAGGGGGATGGGGTCCCCAGAGCCTATATGAGCTTGGGGGAGGGGGCAACATGCCTCATTCTCATTTAAATAAAATATGGCCCTGTGGGATGTTTCCTGGCACCCATCTCGTCGGGGGGGGGCACCCCCCTCTTCCCTAATAGAGAGACATTTGGCCCCCTTTCCCTTTACTTAAACTATGGCCCTGCGGATGGGGTGCCGAGGCTTGTTTGGACTCCCTAACAATAAGCTATTTGGCCCCGGGAGATCGGGAACCCGGGTCCTCTTAATGTCCAGGGAGGGGGGCAAGCGCCTTCTTCCCGATAATTAAAATATTGCACAGTGGAATGGAGTTCCAGGGGCCATTTGGGTTCAGGGCATGAGCAGTGTGGGATTGCTGGACTGCGAGGGGATGGCTGCAGGCCCTCTGGCAAAACCCCCGCTGCGCACAGACTTTGGCCGTGCATGGCACGGGGTTGCCTTTATGTATGGTAATAAAATATTACTTTACTTTAAAAAGCCTTAGAATTTCAATTAAAAAGCACAAAGGGTGGCGACCGGGTGAGAGCTTTACGACAGCTTGAATCCAAATATATAGTCGAATTAAGAACCCTGACCCCATTAGGATTAAATAGTGAAAGAAGAACTATGGGTCCATATAGGGTAGAGTAGTCCCTTGTTAATGATAGCTGTGAGCCCTGTAAAGAGATCCTTGGAAATTGGAAAGTTTTGTTTAGAGTATTAGAAGAATCAAGATTGTAGTAGGTTTTCATGGATGATAGGCATTAATCACAATAATCGGGTGTTTGAAGTAATATGTGAAATCTCATTACTGCAGTAGGAACAATGAATATGTTGAACAAACATTCTTTTCTGCATTACATTTGATGAGGTACTGTAGGACATATTATATGCACAGCGGTCAGTAAGACTGCATTAATCATCTAAGCCCATTCAGGGCGTTATCTATATTGGTCAAAGATAATAGCTGATCATGATTTTTTAAAGTGTGAGAATATGTATTAAGTGGGAGACTGATTCAACCAATTTTGGGATGAGTATTTTGGAAATCAATGTGTTTTTGATAGCTTATTTTATGATGCTGTCTCCCACGAGTACCTAAAGAAACTGCTGCTCTTTGTAAATTCAATCAGGGCACGAAAGTAAATTTAATGATGATGCACTTGATGATTGCAATAATGATTAGGAAATGAATGTGTAATGGATTTACCTGTTATTCAGATCAGATATAACATGGTGCAGTATCATGGTACTGTGTTAAACTGACTGTTGTGTAACAATAGGTAACACACGGGTGAAACGGAACTCTATCAAGATGGCGGAGCCATTTTGGTTGAAATGGAAAGACATATGCGAGTCTGTTTTTGTCACTAATTTATTATACTTTAAAAATCGTGGTTGCACAAATACACGCTGACATTGAGAAAGGTAGTGTCAGCACTGGTGGAATAAATTAAACTTTGAAATCGACTCCTGTGTGCGCTCTACTTTGCGTGAGCAAAGGGCTGTTCGTTTGAAATATGCATATTGGGAGTTTGGCTCTACATGTGATCAAGGCAGGGGATCCTGCCAAACGCGTCATAGCCCACAAATCTGCAATAAAGTAATTTTAGAGCAACTTACCTTGGGTCGCTGTGTCGTATTCTGGTGCGAGAAGGAGACGCGCTGGTTTTGGTTTGAATGTTAAGCCGCTGTGCTGAGTGCGGCTTTAACGACACGCCCTCGATCTGGAGCCCCACTGAGACTCGGCTGTTCAGGAAACGGTGCGGTGCACAACGTGAGGGGCCCCCCCCGGAAGGAGACCGATACGGAAGCCTTTCCCGGTCACAAACGGAAGTATTGCCACGGACAGAGCGCCGGAAGACGCCTGGAAGTAGGTAAGCGACCGATTGGTTTGGGACTGGCGGCGGTGAGAAGAAAGTAACGAAGGGGGAGAGGTGCTGTGGATGCGAGGTGCGTCCCAAACAGCAGATCCAAGGGCTCCGTGAAAGATAACAGCAGTAACGAGAGCTTTCTACCCGACAGCTAAAACGCTGGAGGGTAGTGTGGAGCAGTTCATTTAAAGCCACAGACTCACCATTCTGAAAAGACTTGTCGGCAATGGAGGATTGGGTCAGACTAAGAGAGGAGGCTGTTGACACTGTGTTCGATGAAGAACGACCAGGAACCAGTGGACAAAGTAAAGAGACTGGAGTGGGCAGTAGTACTAAGGGCAATGATGCTCAGACCATTATGCGACAACTAGAGAAACTACGACGCAATGAAATATCTAAATGGTGGGAGACCAGATCACTGGATAAATATCTTGAAGTAGGAAGAGTCCCAAGGGGATTGAAAATTTTAATTGCACCAACTTTTGAAAATTTAGATCCTGACGTTGCAAGAGTGGGCCACGAATAGTGAGGAGTCCTCCAACAATATGATGAGGATCCTACTAAATATGCGAGGAAAGACAGAGAGCAGATACTCGAGGAGATTAAAAAACTACAAATAGAACTTGCAACGTTATCAACGGTTGAGGCTATTGAAAAATTTGAAAAAGACTTGGCATTCAAATTAAGCAAGTATGAAAACACAATAAAAGAGAGAAAAGCGACCAAGTTCACAAGAGACCGCTTGGATTACCAGCGGGGACAGATCTACACCTTCGCCAAAAGGTTCGACACAAGAGTTGTCTGGTAACCCTGCTTCCTTCAGTAAAAATAAAGAAAACAGAAAGAACACAGACACGAGCTCGGAATGGAGCTCTGAGGCAGACACGGACTTGGAAGAGGTGGGAAACCCAACAGGTAATCAGATTAAACCCTCAACAGTTGTCCAAGAGTTGCGTTTCTTAGGCATGGATCGCAATATAACTGCCAGACAAAAGCCATCGAGAGGAGGAAGAGGCAGGGGTTACAACAGAAACGAAAAAGAAAGAAGGCAGAGAAGGTATGGAACTAAGATCGGGCTCCAGGAAGAAGGAGTACAAACGGAATTACTGAACTATGCGTCCATTACCGTAATAAATCTCTCTGAGCTGGAATTGTCGGAGGAGGATTTGAACATTTTATCGTTAGGCTTGTCCTTCTGTAGTCGCAGCAATTTTAACTATGCACAGACGCGCATCGACTTTTTCAAATTTGTACGTAAATTAAAATTGAGCAAATATTTTAACAAGCAAACCCCACGTAAACAACCAGATCAGAGTAGGTTGCAGCATGAAACCAAAGGCATCCTGACGGTGGAGGATTTGAATTTGCTCAGAGATATGGATGAGTTGGAGAGAGATGCCAATAACTCGGATGAGGAGTTATTTAATGCCAACATTGTCGACAGATTGGGTCTTGATATTTATGGGACCAGTGCTACGGAATTTCGGAAGAAATCAACTTTCACACCAGTTATGCCAAAAGACTATTGATTTATTTGCAGAACAGGTTGTCAACAACCTCAAGGAATTGGCAAAAGAATCAAGTAAAAGTTTCAATAAAAACATGAAAGAGGAAGACAAAGTATGAGAAGATCATGAAAAAAATAAAATCAAGGAAGGATATAGTCGTAAGACAATCGGACAAAGGGGGCAACGTAGTCTTATGGCCCCTTTGCCAATACGATGCTGAAGCAAGATCCCAACTAAAAGATAGAGAGTGCTATCAGAAAGTCCCGCAACGTAGTGTCTTGGAAATCAAAGCAAAGTTTCATAAGGAATTGACAAGATGGAGAGGTATGGGGTTGATCTCTGATGCAGAACTGCAATATTTAAAAGTAGACAATCCAGTGTCCCCCATACTCTACCTGATACCCAAAGTCCACAAAGATATGTTAACACCCCCTGGGAGGCCGATCATTTCGGCGATTGGCAGCCTTTTTGAAACGACATCAAGATTTTTTGATCACTACTTACAGGACTTCGTCAAAGCATTGCCTTCTCACATCCAAGACACAGGAGACTTTCTGAGGAAACTACATGACATCATGTGGGAAGATGGGGATCTGCTAATTACCCTTGATGTCACCTCGCTCTATACGAACATTGCCCACACTGATGGACTGAGGGCGTTGAGGCATCTCTTGGGGAGCAGGCCCATGCAACTCTATCAACATTCAGAAATGCTACTGAGAATGGCAGAACTATGTTTGGAGAACAATCTGTTCCAGTATGGCAGTGACACCTTTAAACAACTGAGTGGGGCGGCCATGGGTACCTGCTTCGCCCCCAGCTATGCGAACCTTCACATGGGCTGGTGGGAGGAGCAGGTACTCAGAACCGCATACAGAAATGAATGGGAGAGTAGCATCAAGCTGTGGGTCAGATTCATAGATGACCTGTTCATCATATGGAGGGGGTCACCAGATGATGCCAAAATGTTTATTGCTTCCCTGAATGTAAATAATCTGAATTTTACTGACAACATAAGTTCTTCCTCTGTACACCTTTTAGATCTTGAGGTGTTTATAAAAAATGGATGTCTGCACTCCCGCACTTTTAGAAAGCCCACGGCAGGCAATTCTGTGTTGCATTGTAGAAGCTTCCATCCCCAAAAGCTTAAACAGAGCATTCCTTATGCGGAGCAGCTTTGTATGAAAAGAAACTGCAGCGAAGCAAGCTCCCTGGCACAAGCTCAGACAGAATTGACATTGAGGTTTAAAGAAAGAGGTTACAGCTAGGCCGTCCTTGATCAAGCTCTAGCTAAAGTAGACAGTATGTCAAGGCAAGATATACTCTTTGGGGAAAGCAAGAGGACCAGAAGAGATAACAATGCTCAAAGACAAGACATTAGGATGATAACCGGGTACAATGCCTATCATGCCAGGGTGAGAGCCTGCATGAATAGGCATTGGTACCCTGGATCAGAGGGATCCCATCCTAAGAAGCTCAGTACCCAGAAAACCGCTTATTTCATACAGAAGAGCTAGATCAATGCGGGAACAGTAAGTAAACAACAGTCCAGAACTGGTTGAAACCGAAAGCTGGCTCAAGGCCAATCCGGGCTTTAACAAATGCCTAAAGTGTAAGGCCTGTAAACATGGGGTCAATAAAAAAGAATTACAGCTGCCACTGATGACTAAATCTTGGAGGATTCCCAGGTTCCTCAACTGTAGGAGTGACCATGTGGTGTACATGCTGCAATGCACGTGCCCCATGGTCTACGTGGGCAGTACCATCCATATGGCCCACGTTAGAATTCTCCAACATTTGAGAGCAGTTAAGAATAAGGACCCAGCCTATCCGGTTGCTCGCCACATAAATGAAGTTCACAGAGGCAGAGTTGAGGATTTATCTTATTTTGTGATAGATTCAGTACGCAAAAAGAAAAGAGGAGGAAATCGGGAGGTCGAGCTGAGAAAACTAGAGTTGCGCTACATTTTAATGCTAGACTGCAAAAGTCTAAAGGGCCTGAACTCCGATGAAGGACTTCATGTCCATTTACTATAATTGGGAGTAATGAGTCGAACCTCTATAACCTCTTGCCATTGTGACATAGGGGGTGGTAATGAATAGATCAAGCCATACCCGTACTCAGAAATGTGAATCTGCTGAATGCTTTTATATGACTATTTGTAAAGAATTCGTATAGTGTGTAAATTGTATATAGACATGGGTGTGATTGGGAGATTAGATGAAAAGCCCTGAAGTGTTTTTAAGTGTATTTTAAGTTTGAGGTTAAAATCCTCCCCAGTGTTTTAACCAGGTGTAGGTAGGTATAATTTTATTGAATCAATTAAAAAAAATAAAATATATATATATATATATATATATTATGTGTAAAGTAAATAATTGAGTTTGCATACAGGCACTGTGAAGTAAGGGAGTAAGCACTTGCACTTTTATACAACTTTAGCGAGTACTGTAATTCAATTGTGCACTTGCACTTTATTCTTAGTGGCAGCTATTATTAAAATTTGCGTAATATGCACAACTCCCATATACATTGCTCATTTGCACTATATTGACGTATAGACCTTAGGGTCTGTCAAATGCGATTTTGCACATAATCGAATCTAATTGTGCACTTGCACTTTATCGGCAGTGGCAGCTAGTATTAAAAGTTTGCACAACTTGCACAATTTTTAAATAAACTGCTATTTGCATGATAGTAACGTATAGACCGTAGGGATGGTTAAATGCAATTTTGCACTTAAGCGAATACGTGTATAGGGAATAAGCACTTGCACTTTATTTGTAACTGCTGTATAAATCGCAAACTCAATTGTGGACCCACACTTTAACTTTAATTGGCAGCTGCCAGCGCGCAATCTGCGCATTGTTCCCAAAAAAAGATTAGCTATTGACATCCTAAGCAACAAATAGACCCGTGGATAACAAAGTACTAGCACTGTACCCTATTTGTGAGGTCAGGGGCTATTAAGGTCAAAAAGAGTAAACGTGGCTATTTCAATGCGTAGTAATGATAAGCAGTGCTAATCACATTTTACTTAGCACAGAGACAAGATATGGCGCGCGACGTTTTGACAAACAAAGCAAACAGGCTGAGGTCCGCTCCCCCTTTCCTTTTTCCTCCCCCGCCTACCCCCCCCCCCCTTCCCTCCCCTCCCTCCCCGTTTTTCCTAAATAACTACACCAGGTTATTATGCAGAATTTGTGCATTATGAGAATATCTGCAAATTAAACACTCAGGAAGGGCTTGTCCTCTAGGTACAATAAAGTTCATTGAATTGAATGGATAAAAAACAAGCAAATGAGCGTGGAGAGAAAATACATGAAGTAAAGTGAAATTGTAATAATATACATTAAATCACAGTGCTATTAATTAGAGTTTTACTACACTAGAGCATGTATTCACTGAATGAAATTGAAAAAACGAATAACTAGAAAAAAATGCTGTAATATTAATGGACTTTATCGATGGTGTGTAGTGTTTTGTCCATGTCCTTTAGCATCACGTGGTGGTAGGGAAGCACATATATGCATATTGGGAGTTAGGCTCTACATGTGATCAAGGCAGGGGATCCTGCCGAAATGCGTCATAGCCCACAAATCTGCAATAAAGTAATTTTGGAGCAACTTACCTTGGGTCGCTGTGTCGTATTCTGGTGCGAGAAGGAGATGCGCTGGTTTTGGTTTGGATATCTATATATATATATATATATATATATATATATATATATATATATATATATATATATATATTAAAGTTCCACAATGTCCAAAGCAATAGGACACACTCGCCACCGCACGCAGGCCGGGGGCTTCTGATTTCCGAGGCCCTGAGCGGACCACCAGTGCGGGGTTAATTGGAATGTGCAGCGCATACAGCAGTTCTCTGGGAGCCCATTTTAGGCTGTATTTGAACAAATTGAGAGTTGATGCTGCAATTATAAACTGTGAACTAGATTTTATTATGAAGTGGGACACAGTCTTGGACTACTGTTACCAGCATGCAATACAACATTATCACGTGGCCTATTTGATGGCAATAAATAACAGGTGATGCATCAGTAGTCTCTGCATTTATGTGCGGCAACTCTGCCTGTGACCAAGGACCTCTGTGAGTCTGAAACGCGTACGGCACTACTATCAGGACCGAGAATTGCCTATTGTGCTGCAGCCGAATGATTTCTGGTGGCGAGTGTGTCCTATTGCTTTGGACATTGTGGAACTTTATTAATATATATATAATTCACTATAAAAAGTGAATTATACGTTACAGGGACGTTATAGTTACCAAATAGAATTTAAAAAAAACTTTCTCCACCACTCTGCAAAAGCGCCTCCTGGTGCGCTTTTAGTTGGGGGATGAAGTCCCCTTCGCTGCTGAGCGTCCTTAGGGGCCAACTAGCCCACCTGTTAGCTCCAGTAAGCCCCACACAGTGGGATTGCTGAGAGGTCGTCAGAGGCCATGCCCTCTTTCTCCACCACTCTGCAAATGCGCCTCCTGGTGCACTACTATTTGGGGGATGAAGTCCCCTTGCTTCTTGAGGGTCCCTGGGGGCCAACGAGCCCTCCTGTTACCTCCAATAAGCCCCACACAGCTGGACTGATGAGGTGGTCATAGGGCACGCCCCCTTTCTCCACCACTCTGCAAATGTGCCTCCTGGCGCGCTGCTGCTTGGGGGATGAAGTCCACTTTAGTCCTGAGGCCCTCAGGGCGCAAGGGGACCTCATCGCCCCACCAGCAGTGCGCAAAGATTGTTTATTTTTTCAGTTGTGTGAGCAATTTTAGGTCTCTCCTGCCAGAGAGCATAAGCTGGCTGGTTGAAAAAGACCAATTGTGGGCTTATCAAGAACTTACAGTAGGCTTTTAGTCTCCCTACCGCTTACCATTAGTTGGCTTTATTGGTACTCTCATTAGCTTGCGTCTTATTTGATGGCCTTCAGTGTACATCTTTTGTTTCTCACTCTCCCACATGTTGTTATTTTGCATTTTTGTGCTTAAAAATCTCAACTTTTATGTACTAATTCATATTGGTGTTCACCATTTTGGATTGATAAATCAAGAGCAAAGCAAATAGCACCAACAACATTCCGCTGACGTGCACATACACCAGCATATATGTGCGCCTCAGCAAAATGACTCAGCCTCCAGTGGTGGCATCACTGCATCTTATTTTACAATTCTTTACAATTTGTTTACCAATGCTGCACAGCATTGGGGAAAAGCATTTTGCTTTTCCCCCTGAATTCTATAAAGGGAAGCCAAAAGGCACAGGCAAAGCTAATAGATTCTAGAGCTTTGCCAATGTTTTTTCTTCTAGGTATTGATTGATACAAACAGAAAAAAGAGGGATAAGGCTTAGGCCTTCCAGTACAGACATACTGCATTTCCACCTATGATTCATCAAGCGTTCTGTTTTGAAAAAACCTGTAATAGAATGCTAATGGCTCTTGTTAATGCGAACAGAGTTCAGCCTTGTGCATTGGTCAATACCGGCAAGTAAGCCTCAGGTTTTAGTGCCTGTTCAGAAATGACTGTCTTTCATGGACTTCATATGTTCTTCCGCATTTCAATTGGTCTTAGCTGTAAATCACATGGATTATTAGGTACTTAGACTCCTATAGTGTCAAAGGCAACTCACACGGGGATGTCTCCTGTTTGAGCTTGTTATGCACAGGGTGGGCCTTGGACTAAGTCTCTGCCTCGGAAAATTAAGACATCCCACACATCACACCAGTGAATAACTGTGGGACAATATAACAATTTGAGTGGTTGAAGCCAGACTCTTCTCCATCACCCAGTCCAAAATAGCTATTGGGACCATATAGCTAGAGAAATTGGAATCAAAATCAAGCAAGCATGCCTATAAAACTTTGTGTGGTCTTCAGGGCCATCCTTTCTACCAAGGAACCACCATACTGTTTGTCCATGAAGTCAAAACGTTAGGTAAATAGATGGTCTTCACTGAATCCTTAACTCGAAAAGCAGACACAACGCATACTGATTTTAGAAATATTCCTACCTGAAAACTGACCACTGTGAGTTGTTTAAAATAATGCTTGTAGGTATTCTTAAGTTTGACCAACCCTTATTTATGGTTGCAATGATCACAAAGTAAAGGAACGAGCAGTCGGCCCAAGTAGCCAAATATTTAAGTAATGTTTTATTCAAGTATAGTGTGCTGCCTATTTACTGTGACATACTTAATTTAAACAGTGATATGAAAAGCAAAATACAAATCTGAATTTGCTGCAAAAGTGTGGTGCATCCTTATTTACCAAAACAACAATTAGGGTCACTAGGAAATACCATCTTGTGATGCTAGCAAGACACCGACCTTAAAGTTCTAAAAATTACCCCGCAAAGATGTTCTTGTTCCAGGAAGAGTGGCAAATCAGCAGAAAAGTTAAATATGAGGCAGTCACCTGAAAATACCAACGCTTCCAAATGAAGGAATGCCTTTGGGATAAACCATTGACAAAGAACAGTATCACCACCTTCATGCTCATATTGATCATCAGAATGGAGAATATGATAATCCAGTGGAAGCAGAATATCAAATGTAGCTGTAAAGGCAGGGGTAACTTCAGGCCTGGATTTATGGGGAGCCTTGGGATTTGTTTCCACAATATCCCCCCAAAAAATAACTCAATTATATTCATCTTACAAATGGAATACCTCCATGCATTTATTAACAAGATTGCTTTCAGATTATTGCATGATTTGTTTAAAAACAACATCCAGCAGAACAATAATCCAACTGGTGCTGCAGGATGTGAGCACAGATTTACATACAATGCAGATTTGCCAAACACTTGGAAAAACATTTATAGTGCAAATTGGTTTTCTCATTGAGATTCTAAATGAACAAAATATATGACAACTTGTATTCTTTAGACGTTTTTCCTTTTTTCCCTTGTGTTTCTTATACAAAAGGCCCTGGTCTAATTAGTTGTGAATTATATTTCCCTGTAAGAAATATACATTTGAAAGTCAACTAATATCTAACGCTCAACTGATCCTCAGGAATAGTTGATAAAACAATAAATTCGCTACTTGCCACCAACATAAAGAAAATGCAGCAACTGGGATTGCCATCAGGTCTGTTAACTTGACCAAAAGATTGTATTCCCTTCTCCTCAGCACCAATAAGAGAGGACACTTGGTGAGAAATGAACAGAAGATATAAAAAAAAGTACAGCAACTCGATAACATGAAGCATCACATGTCCGGCACTTTCGAGCCAGTGCCTCCAGGATGACTTGCAATGGCTCTCTGTGTAGTGTGGATGAGGCATAAGAAAAGATCTTACGAACCACAAGAAGCAGAAAATTTGCTATGTATAAGTGAAGGAATTTTGAGTTTTAGCTAAGGACCTAAGAAGTCGCATTTCCTCTTGTAGCATAAAATAGATATAGCAATTTCTATCTAAATTCACAGTATGTAAATCCTTGTGTATAAACTGAACTTTGTAAGAAATGTTGAAAATGACAGCATTGTGGGCATTTAGCTGTGTGATTGTCTCACCAAACCAAGACCACTAATTAGTGTACCTCATCCACAAAGTAGTGACAAGATGGCAAGGAATGATTGGACTTATAATGTGATGATGGCGGGTAGAATAGGGAGGAAGCATCAATCAAAAGAAGAAGCTAGACAGGCGCTGGTGGGTGTGGTTGTTATCCAACAATAAACTTCAATTAAGAAAACTGTGTCATTGTTTGACTTATGTTCCATTTTAGACTAACCTCTCCCTGAAGCTCAGGATTCTGATATATGTTTAAAAAGGCTGGGTTTTTGACAGTGTGAACAAATTAAAAGTGTTCTGGAAGGTATCTCATTTCTCATGGGCATACACCTACATTTAAATGAGCCCTGCATTAGGATGACCAGCCTAGAGTAGCTGAAGTCCTGGACCTATGCCATGACCAGCAGTATCATTATATTAATAGCCCACTGTAACGCCGCACTGGCACTTTGATTTAATAGGCACTGTAGGACAGAGTCATTCAGACTTCTGATGCTGCCCTTAAATTCAACCAACCTTTCTCAATTTAGGAAGTAATAGAAAGGACCAATCTACACTTTCATGTTTTTGGAGAGAATTTGAAAAGAGTCGAACTAAATCTGCATCAGTGCCAACAGAAAAGTACTTTCCAAAGTAATCATAACAACAAGGTACAAAGATGCCAATGAGTGAAGTCTAACTCACCGGAAAATATTGTTAAAGTTAAGATTTACTGAACAAAAAAATTGACAAATCAAATCAGTCCTTGTTTTGTCAAAGAAGATCTTTAGTGTCTTTAATTTCTACTTTTTCCAAGCATATCTGTGCCTGGAATTATCTCTATTAATAATTAGGCAATTAGGGGTAAAGTCTACAAAGTGGTAGATTTCACATCTTTGTGATTTTTGTTAATAACTGTGCCAGCTACAGAGACCAAGAAGCTGATTAAGTTTAAAGTGAAAACAAGTATTTGCGAGCAAAGATGCTCTGCAGAGAGAATGGTTTCATGGCTACACAGGACTGCGAGCAGGTCTCAGCAGCCTTTTACCTTTTGCTAGCTGCCTTGCATTCGATTTCCTTTCTATGCTATTGTAGTTCCCTGCTGAAATTCATAAGACAGTAGGGAAAAATTTCAAGCAGCCTTACCCACCTTCCATGTTGGGTGGGACATTCAGCTGCAGAGACTGTCAGGATGGGTGAATCAAAACTCTTCTAATCTAGGGTGATGTTGATGCACTTCCTTGACCTGGCAAACCTGACAGCCATATTTCTATTTATAGCACCCACTGGTTACTAAAATATGTTTCAACAGATCTGGATCATTATATGGGGTATAGTAACCTGCAAAATATAGCAACCATTATTTCAAACAACAAAAAGGCAGAGAGAGAGATAGTCTAGAGAGTAAGCGCCCATTGCAGACTTCTGTGCGCAACATGCAGTCACAGTGTAGCTGCCTCTGGATACATTCAGACTTTTACACTCCAAGATTGAAAACCTTAGTAACATTGAGCTTGTTGATTTTAACAACTAATACTGAGGGTTTGCTTCTTAAAGCTCTCACATTTCCCACGTCCATGCATCAGATACTCATCTAGTACAGGTTTTTGCTTTGCATTGTGGGGCACGTAGTTCTGATTTTATAATGGGAAGAACAGGACTAAAAGTCATAGAATGTAAAACAAATACCTGGACTGTATGAACTACTCATCCCTGGACCTAGGAAACCCAAGAACTGCCTTCTTCACTTGATAGTTACATTTCTACATAACTATAGGTAAATCTGTAATGGGATATTTTTACTTACTTTTGTTGATGCATCCACATCTGCACCTCGTTGTAACAATTCTGTTACGATTTCCACGTGGCCTTCTTTGGAAGCAAGGTGAAGTGCGTTCAGCCCATTCTGAAGGGAAAAAAAGATAATGTATTAATTCAATATAGTCATCACTTGTATGGTACTGATTACTGTCGATGTGACTTCATCAAAGCAATATCTGGGCAAGTTTATATTGAGTCAACAAACTTATGTTCAATTTTGCTGACCAAGCATGTACTCCTTAATGCACTTCATAACTCCACTTCGAGAACGGAAGCACTGAAACACAGGCAATGAATCTTTCCAGTTAATCTACAAGATAAAACCTTCTGTAAATATTCAAGTTTGTGGAAATGTAAATAAAATATGGTGTGAAAAAATTGTTAGTTTTCTTTGCGTGTGATTATTATCTCCTGATCTGATCTTCTCAATCGATACTTCCACTAAGACAAAAGAGGCAGAGGTTCGGACGAACAAGTTCCAAGGAAAATTTGTTTAACAAGACTGTTTGACCAAAGGGAGCTTAATGTCAACACCAAAGTAGAGATTGCACAGACACTACTTAATCACAGCTTCACACACGTGCTCAGTAAGCAAATATTTAAGAAACAAAATTTTATAGGTTACAAAGGTGGATTGCTCCTGTGCATTTAACAGTACCACAACACTCCAGATGAAAGGATGTTTTTGCTTCCCTAATAATTTTCTGCCCCCTGGGCAATCTGCACCAAACGTTCCAAAAAGGAGTACAGGACACAAATTTCAATGATGCCAAATGTGAAGCAGAATGGTTCAAAGGGACAGACAAAGATAAAGAGGGGTCGTAAAAGTATCTTTTTTGCATAAGAAACCACCCACACGGATATTTACATGAAAAGCTCAAAATGGCTAAATGAAAATCTCTAAAATATGAAAGGGACATAGCACTCTTTTATGCAACTATGCAATTCTGTGCAACTTCCAGTTTTGATAATTTTTTGGAATATATGATAAAAAGACAAAAACGTAGCCATCCAGAGAGTATGAGTGAGCTATGCATATACGCTAACTGTAAAACCCGAACACCAGAAAAAAATCTAGCGAGTTCACTAGCCTTTAGGATTAGTGAAACTACCAATCGAGGAAGCGATCACGGCCACAACTTGGCGTGAGAACTTCACAGCCCAGTGCCACGCATGCAGAATGAAAGGATTACCATGTGAAGTGACATAACACTGAAGTCTCCCAATGCTTTATTAAGGAAGCAGTTACCACTCACCCAAACACACTAACATTCTCACTCACTACCAACCTGTTTTGTGGAGTGATATGTGTAATGTGGAGCCTTAAGAAGGGGATTACTGTTTTTTTTTCAAGAGGGCTCCCATACTAGATTAATTGTGTCCACCATGCCAATGAGGAATGAATTCAAAAATAAACTTAACAGTTGTTGATTTCTACTCATAGTGACACTCTAGATATACCATAGTTGACTCGTAATACCAAATGAATCAGTAAGAATAGCAGTTTCTTGACAAGTATGGTGTGGAGTGCTTCATGGTGGGGCCCTCGCATGTGACAGTCGACTTCTTGTATGTTATAGAGGCCTTTATCACAAGTGATCTCAGAAAGTAGAATTATGGCCCGGGGTGAAATAGATGTGATGAGTGCATAATAGTGTTATGCTTTTTTAAAAAAAATATTCTAGCGGGTACAAAGACATTATGAGAGAATTGCTTTTCTGTGATCAAGGGAAGGTGTATTTAAGTAATGGTGCGGGTCTTTTTTTTACTATGCCACAGGTTGTGGAACCAGACACTACACCATAGTAAATCGAATGTAGTTGCTCTTTTTCTTCCTCTTCCCCACATTAACTTAGAACATCCTTCCCACATAAGGCACCGATAATGTCAGGAGAGGATATGGAGTCTGTCCTGAAGAGAGCACAAGACCTGTGAAGGGCTATCGCTAGAGGCAGAAACACCAAGGCGAGACTAAGGGTTTGCCTTGCAATCGCTCCATGAGCTTTTTTTTGAACAAATATGGTTTCTTTAATCTGTTATAGAGAAAAGGTCCTCCGCATTCTTATGCGCATTAAAATAAAAAATAGTTTCTCCCAAGTCCAAAGCACCTCTACAGAGGAGTAGGCTATCCAGCCAGATACACAATGCAACATTCTATGGTAGAGGAGTGATCAGCTAAATTGAGCGCTATATCTTTGTTTGCAGCGCCTTAACTTTGCTCTTGCTCTGTCTAATAGGTCTTACCGCAACCACTGGTGATACATTAGCTTTTTCTAGCAATCAACGCTTTATATTCCCAATTTGCTTTCCTAAGTCTCACCACATACGTCTTCCTGTTTCTATAGGACTTGAATTGGATTAACACTTGTCCTTTATGTACCCTACGTTCCCTATTGAAGCATTGATAAAATATTTCTTTTATCACACTGGGGTCTTGGTTAGCATAACTAAAGCCTGTACTTTCCAACCCATCTCATTTGAAATAATTAGCATCTTGATGCTATCTATTCTTTAAGATTATAGTAAAGTTTTCAAGTGCAGAAACAATACCTATTATCTCTAGTATTAAAGCATACTTAGCATCCTTTACCACTTAACATGATCTGATGAAAGGTCTCACTTCAGAATAACACTCTTCACACCTGCAACATAGCAGGAGTACCCTATATGCATTGTAATAATCATGGGCGCTCTCAGATCTTCTCACTACAGCCAAATAATTTACTACATATCAATCCTCAACATTTATAGTATTTTACAGTAGTCAATCAAGCTACTTCTATTTTCACCATTGTAGGAGTACTAAACCAGTAAGCTAAAGGACATACTCTTATTTGCAAGCCCTAATGAATAAATCTAGGATTTACTATTTCTATTATTTTCTATCCCTGCTTTGTAACCTCATTTGTTCAGACTAATTTTGAGGATCCCTCAAACCTCATACTCTACTTTAATTTCCTCATTTTGTAGGTCCCAAGGTGTAATAGTGGAATTAGGATCAACACATAAAACTGCAGGGTACATGGGGGCATCAGATGCTTCATGTATAACACACTAACCTTGTCATAGTGGGGAGGACCTCTGCCCTAATCAGAGGTTCAGTGGTAAACATTTAGCAGATACTAGTTACTCCTATCCTACTTTAAATTCAGATCTGTGGTATACTGCTGACTATTATAACCTGCTGTAATATCCACTGTGCTGCTGCATGTTAACCGTGATACTAAGCACCTAACAGTCGTCATTAGGGCTCTTACCTTCAGTGGTGCAATAGGTACCCAAAACATTGTAGTACGGTGAAAATAAAAGCCAGGATTCTTGTAAGCAACAGATGTCAAGCTATGTAATGAAATTAATCCAAGTGCTTTCTCAATTCTGGATTATGCCAGTCTTGATCAAGCTTAGTGTTGACAGCATGTGGTCTTCTCTGCCGAATGAACAACAACCATTTTCTCTATGCTCCCTTCTCAAAGCGTATGGTTGTTTACTTTGTCTACCTTATTGGGTAGAGGGAAGGGAAGAGGTGTGGCGCCGCGGCCAGGGCGGCTGACTCCAGAACACGGGGACTCACGGTTCGATACCCGGTGCCGGCGGCAGATCAGCCCAGCACCATGTGACTCTGGGCAATAGCTCGCTTAATCTTCCTGACGGTCCCCAGCGCCTTGACACCCTCGGGTAATTGTTTGCGCTTTACAAATACTGGACATTTACATTTATTGAGGGGAAATACCCTCTTGTTTAAGAATGCTTAAATCACATTTTTCTCCACCCTGCAGATATTTATCTGCTGCTATGGCATGATCCATAACATTAATTATATAGTTGTTCCGTACTACTCACTTTTTCCAGTGTGCCCCCAAGGACTAGTGATTCCTGCTTCCTGCAAGCATATAACAGATTAGTTCTTGCACAACTACCTACTTACCTTCACAATAATTAGTTCGATAACCCTTCAATGTGGACTCTGATTCATATTGTAATTCCCCTACTCAAGGGTGAAAAACTACGGGCCTTCATATTAAGCAGCCCTATTGCCAGTTTAGCTTTTGAGAAACAAAGTTCTATAATATCTGTAGAATTTTACCTCATTCTCAACATTTTAACTCCGCGTCTCTTCTGGCATCTACAATCAACTTACTTACAACTCCCCATACCAGGCGAGTGCTCGTTTATTTTTTTCTCTCCTTCCTTTAAAACTGTTAACTAACTTCCTTCACCACCCCATAAAATAAACTCAGCTACTTATTTGGATCTGTTTCCATATTGTCTTGTTAACTGAGCAACTGGTCTGTTGGCACTGCTATTGTTGCGGACTCCTGTAACTTCTTGCTCTGTTTTAGACATCTCCCCATTACAGTCAGGGTGTATGCCTTGCTCAAACCTGTTATTGCCTTCCTTATTTGTCTTTCCTGCTCCTTTTGTTACTTAGCATAGTATTATTCCATTGGGTTGCACCTTGTCCTGGGAGCTCTGTTTGAGTACATCAGATTGCTAGGCTATATGCTACATATATTTCTCTATTATCCCTTCTAATTCATTCAAAGTGAAACACAAAAAGAACATTACCACATAAATCTTAAGTTCTCCACAATCAATATGATACTAAGTCCTCACATATTTTAACACAGGATTTATAGTACTATTAGCCAAAAGCTGCTTCTAATGAAAGGAGCTTCTGGCTCATTAACATTTGTTTGGGCCACATTTGCAGTAAATTTTAATTTGTCTGCCACCTTCAATAATCTACTTGATATTTCCATTCAGTACCTCATAAGGCAATTTTAATTCATTCAGCTCCAACACTTCTTTATTAACCATACTCAGCACAGAAAATATTTTACTACTTGAAACCTTCTGTACTTGGTCAAAATAGGTTATTTTGGTTTAAGAAAAATAAACAGAAATATTAAATATTATTTAATGTCTACAATCCAGTTATATGTTTGATACATAAATACTGATAAGTTACATTATAAGTCTATCATTCACAAATTAAATAGTCAGTCATAAAAACATAAAACTTCAGCTCTTTAATCAAGTCAAAATTCCTACCCCTTGCATTCACCCAGAATTGCTCTGATCTTCAGTGTTACCATCGCAGATTTAGAGACGCTGAAGCTAATCAATGGGATATAGCGCATTTATAAATTCTCAATTGCCAGTCTACAGTTATGATGGCCTAGTGACAACATAATCCATTTCATGTATTTCTTCCTAGAGGCCTTGTGGAGCTTAGCGAAAAAGACAAAAGTCCATCCAAGATTGGAGAGAAAAAGGATTGCAAGCGTGATAAAATACAGGCTTTCACCACAACTTTGTCTTCAACATTTTTGAGACAATGTAAAACCTATAACATGTTTGCAGTCTTTCACAGGCGAGACCGTGCTGAAATACCACTCCAGGCTAGGACATGTTCTAAGTAAAAATGTGGCTTTGTTGACTGTTTATCCAAATGGGCTATCTCACTTTCTAACATAGCCACTTTTCATCTTGTAGGATGATAATGTTGCATTAGTGTGCTTGAACATCTTACTATAACCAATCTTTTCCAACACAGCCTGCATATACCGCATTCGAAGGATAGCACTAAAAGTGCCAATTGCAAAAACATCTAGCAGAAAGGATAAGTTCAGAGTCAGTAAAACAATGTAACAATGCTGAACCCCCCCACCCACCCAGAGCAAAAGAGGAACACATTTTAGGTGTTTTCCTCCAAGAAATGTACTGATGCACTGAGAAGGTATGGACTGATTTAGGTAAACCTAGTACACAATGCAAAAATGAGTTTCCATCAAATTGCAGCCAGTTAGAACTGGCATAAACACATTAATAGGCCCCACGCAAGCTATTCCCTCAATATTTGCCTTATAGATTCTAAGAATTGAGGGGCTATGCATGCACAGTCCCCTTCCTTATACTAAACGGCAATATGCAACCATTATTCATTAATTCCTCTTCTAGTCGAACTGAGGGGTCCTCAGTTTTAATTAGTCGAAGATGACACCCAACTAGAAAAGAATGAACTGTTTTTATAGTGACAGGTCATTAATCTTAACACATTTGGTCTTCAAGTTCTTAGGTGCCAGTCAAAGGTTTTGATGTGGCTACATTTGTGTTTAAGCTAAGCTGATCTTTGACACTAGTTGCTTAAGCCCTAGCACTGTTCTTGACATTAACACACTATCCCCTGCAGAAAGCAAGAGATGGCATTTTGTTGCTACAATCCTAGGTGGAACATGAAGCATGGTGACAAATTCTGTCTCTACTTCACTGATATGCAAGGAAAATGAAAAGAAGCAGCCAAAACACACCCCTGACTTACTCCTCTGGTCGACTTAAATGGTGTAGTGCATACTCCCTTCTTCAGATGAAGAACTGCTTACCATAATGAGTGACGTAATATTTGAAGAAAATCCACCAGCCCTGGTCCCACTCCTATCACTATTTTAATTTGCCATAACTTAAACCTCTCGGCAAGGTCAAACGCAGTCAATAGGTCTATAAATGCTAGCTGGTCCCTTCTTTTTCAGTCTTAACATATTTGACAATTCAGAGGTAAAGGTTTATGCAGTGTTTTCTAGTTTCCAGCCTTTCTTAGAAGTCCAAATGAACCCTAGGGCTCCCATGCTACTAGCCCATTCCAGTAGTCTGTACCCTTAAAGGAGTCCAAAAGGAAGTTTACCTATTAACAACCAGGATTTGCCTGATCCCCATTTCTTAATATGGGTATAATAGTAATACTTTTAACACATAAGGAGAGAGAGAGAGGCTAGGTCACCGTACGTCCTCCCTAGTTAAACACTCAATCACAACAAGGGTACGGTAGCTTCACAAGGACAGAAAATTGACTGTTTTCCCAATTTTTGGAGTAAAAGTCAAAGCCCAGAGTATAGAGGTCACAGAATTACTGCCATAGTATGAGGGAAGACTATTCTTATGGAAGAAGAAGCCTCACATACATATTTGTGTCATGCTTTATCCTCAGCAACCTCTACCCCCCCCCCCCACCCAGCAGCACAATACCACTAGAGCGGACTTGACCTCCTGATAGACCCTGACAGGAGGGAGTTCTTAGATAAAAAACTACTGGGCAAAGGCAGGATCCAGATTAATTAAAAATACCTTGAGGTTCCCCGGTATATCACCTTTAATAGTGGGGGTCTCAGGTATACCTAAAAAACGAATTGAGGCGGTATGTCTGAGGACAATGGCTCAACCCGTCTCAAAGCCAACATGTTTCTGCCCTAGTGTTTAGCCTCAACAGGTCTGGGGCATTCGTCAGGGCTGTGGATCCCTAGCTTTCTCAGGCGGGCTAATCACCAAGACACATATACTGACAAACACAGAAAGGAAAAAAAGAATACATATTACATCACCAGGTCATGAGTGATGTAATATGTGAGGTCATAAGCAGTGCATTGCGGGGACGTAAGTTATAGTTAGCTCAGGTAACTATAACTGCTGAATTTCAATGGTTTTGTACAAGTGAAATCTGAGCCTAAATATTACGTCCCTGTAACCTTTGTTTTTTTCTGTGAATTTCTAAGGTTTTTTAAATTTTATTTCCTACTTATAACATACCTGTCACCTTTGTTTTTTGTGAATTTCTACGGGTTTGTTTATATTATTTCCCAACTATAACGTCTCTGTAACCTTTGAGTGTCTGAGAGGGTCTTTCAGTGGGTGTGAGAGTGGGTCTTTCAGATGGTGTGTGCGTGGGTCTAGGAGTGGCTGTATAAGTGTCTCACTGGGTGAGTGAGTGGGTGAGTGAGTGTCCGAGTTGGTCTGGTGTGTGTGTGAGTGTCTTAGTTGGCCTGTGAGTGGGTGTGAGAGTGTCTTACTGGGTCTCTCAGTGGGTGTGTGAGTGGGTCTAGGAGAGGGTGTGAGAGTGGGTCTAGGAGTGGATGCATAAGTGACTCCCTGGATATGTGAGTGGGTGCATGAGTGTCTGAGTGGGTCTGCGAGTAGGTGTCAGAGGGTCTGAGTGGGTTTGCGAGTGCCTCCATGAGTGTGTGAGTCAGTCTGAGTGAGTGCATGAGTGTCTGAGTGGGTATGTGAGTCTCTCAATGGGTCTGTGAGTGGGTGTATGAGTGTCTGAATTGGTCTGTGAGAGTGTCTGAGTGGTTCTGTGAGTGGGTGCTTGTGTTCCTGAGTGGGTGTGTGAGTGGGTCTAGGAGTGGCTGCATAAGTCTCTCACTGGGTGTGTGAGTGGGTGTGTGAGTGTCCGAGTTGGTCTGGTGTGTGTGTCTTAGTTGGTCTGTGAGTGGGTGTGAGAGTGTCTTACTGGGTCTTTCAGTGGGTGTGTGAGTGGGTCTAGGAGTGGCTGCATAAGTGTCTCACTGGGTGTGTGAGTGTCTGAGTTGGTCTGTGAAGGTTTGTCAGAGTGTGTGAGTGGGGCTAGGAGTGGCTGCATAAGTGACTCCCTGGATATGTGAGTGGGTGCATTAGTGTCTGAGTGGGTCTGTGAGTAGGTGTCAGAGGGTCTAGGTGGGTTTACGAGTGCCTCCATTAGTGTGTAAGTCTGTGAGTGAGTGAGTGCATGAGTGTCTGAGTGGGTGTGTGAGTCTCTTAATGGGTCTGTGAGTGGGTGCATGAGTGCCTGAGTGGGTTTATAAGTGAGTGTGAGAGTGTCTGAGTGCATCTGCGAGTGGGTGCATGAGTGTCTGAGTGGGTCTAGAAGTGTGTGTGTCTGAGTATCTGAGTGGGTCTGTGAGTGGGTGTATCAGTGTGCCAGTGGGCCTGTCAGTGGGTATGTGAGTGCCTGAGTGTGTGAGTGGGTATCTAAATGTATGTGTGGGTATGTCAGTAGCTGTATGAGTGACTGGGCCACAAAGGAACCGCACCTGTCCCTTTATCCAACAAGAGTCCACCGTTTTGCACAAAATATCTACCCAAGTGGAGTACTTTCTAATGCTTAATTACTAAGTGCTACCTCCTTGGGTAAATGCCCAGTACGTATTCTACACTACAGCTGCATAATAGAGCACAAGGAAATGTCAGCAGTGACCTTGTGTGCGTTTTGGCAATGTGATTGTTCCTGGTGAGTCTTTATCCAGAAATAAGTGATAACATAAATCCTCCTATAGAGAAGACAACAATACTACAAAGAGGTAAATCTCCACCAAATAAGGATCTTTCTTCTTAACTATGTGAAGTAAATGCTTCTTTGTTGGGTGGAGATGTCCTCATATTCCGCGGCATCAACAACACCTCACCAAAATCAGCGGAAAAAGCGCTGGGGGGGGCGCTTCTTAAGCTGTCCATCATCCTGGCAAAAGGCAGGAAGTCATTTGCATACTACTAAGCTGGGCAGGGTCAAACGGCAAAGCCTCCAAGTGATATGTACATTTAAATACTCATAGCAATTCAAAGGGAGAACCATGGACTCTGCTCTCACCAGGTAAGGACAAGAAAGTATGCACTGCAGTGTCACTACATATTGTGCTCCAATAGATCAACCATGCATTCACCTCCATGAAGCATTTCATATAATCTTTCAATATGGAATTGCGAGAAAACGCACTTGCTTTGTCTTTGCCAAGCCCAGGAGTTAGGATAATTTTTCCTTTATAACAGTGGAGCTTCAGCTGGGGCACCAGTTGTGCATCCTGTTGAGGTTTTATTTCTGTGAAATGGCCATTTGGGCCAGAATGGCCCCGAGGACCCCATTCCCCGGGGCCCGGCCATGGCTTAATGGGGCAGGGGGGCCACGTCTGGTGGCTCAGTGGACTAATGAGCCCACTGCAGGGGCCTGTGTTCGACCTCATGGTCACAGGTTCAAATCTCAGCTGGTCCACTCAGCCTTTCATCCATCTAAGGTCGATAAAATGAGTACCATTGAGTTGGGTAACAATAAACATCTGTTATTCAGTGCCAAGATACCCAAGGGTGAACGTGCGCTTTACAAATACACATGCTATGCTATGTTATGTTACGCGGCCCCCCCCCCCCCCCCCTCCCCTGACTGATTTCGGCCCTGGGGACCCAATTCCCCAGAACCTGCCAAAATTCAATAGGGGAGGGCAGGGAAACAGATTAAAACTCTGCTTCCAGCAAACAGGAGTGGTTTCACAGCTCCCGCTTGCTGGAAGCGGAGTTATGTTTGCTCTCGCTTGGCGGGATCTGTCAGCTCCCGCCAAGCAAAAGCAAATTGCTATGTACCGGGGTGGGCACGCCGGGA
Organism: Calotriton arnoldi; assembly: GCA_963921515.1. Taxonomy (NCBI): domain Eukaryota; kingdom Metazoa; phylum Chordata; class Amphibia; order Caudata; family Salamandridae; genus Calotriton; species Calotriton arnoldi. The sequence goes on along the minus strand of CAWUFW010000890.1, from coordinate 2,351,584 downwards.
CATAGCAGGATCCGGCCTTGGGGTGTGGCAGTCCCCAGGACAATAATTGGCTCTAGGAGGGGGGCCGCATGGCCCTCCTCCTTTGTTTTGTATGGGCTGGCCCTGGGGAGGTGATGGTGCCGGGGCCCGTATAAGGCCCGGGAGGGTGGCTGCGTGGCCACCCCCTCCTAGTTTTTGAAATTGTAAGTGCCCTGGGGAGGTGGTGGTCCCCAGGGCCTGGGGGGTCGTCGCAGCCCGCTCCATATTATTTAATATTGCCCCAATGAGGTGCTAGTCACCGGGACATATCAAAGCCCCCGGAGGGGGGCCGTGCGGCCATCCTCCATTTTTTATAAAAAGCCCCGGAAGGTGGTGTTCCTCAGGGCTTCCATCAGTCCAATGGAGGGGGGTCGGTGCAGCTCCTCTCTGATATTTAAATAAAACCCCAGGGAGTTGATGGTCCCCGGGGCTAAACACAGCCCTTGAATGGGGCCCTGTGCGACCCACTCCTTATTTTTTGTACAACTGAATCTGCACCCGGTACCTGGCCCACCCGGGAGCTATAGTGTAAACAAGCGTGGGAGACAGCGCCTGTTTTTTTTTGCCCTGGATTCACAACCCCGTCGAGATTTGGCTGCAAATAGTTTTTTTTTTTAAAAGTGCTTTATTTCCCTGGCCCCCAGGACCAGAGCTAGGGAGACAGGGTATTCCTATCCTGTCTCCTTTTCTTTTCTTTTTTAACCTTTTTTGGGACTTGGCTGCCAAAACTTCCTGGTTGAAGTATTGGCAGCCAATCAGATTTCAGCAAGGGGAATGTCGGATCCTTAGAGGACCCAGGTTCCTAAATATATAAATGTGGATTTTCTTTAATATCTCCAAAACTACTAAACAGATTTACACCAATTCACAAAAAGGTCGCTTTCTGGACCAACAGCTATGTTTCCGCCAAATTGGATTTAATTCCGTTCAGCAGTCCGGGCTGTAGTCATGTCTAAAATTCAAATGAATTAACATGGGAAATGCATAGTTTCTGGCACCCCCTGCTTGAGACTTGTTTAGAAAATCTGAGAAGATTTGTCAAATGGCGCCAAAGTCAAAAAAGGCAAGTCAAAAAATGCTTTTCCTATGGAAACTAGGTCATAACTACAACTACCCACTGGCGACAGCCAGTAGGAGATAGATAGATAGATATATATATATATATATAGATAGATATATATAGATAGATATAGAGATATAGATATATATTATTTATGCAGTAATAAAGTCAAAAGATAAAACAATTAAAATCCTCATACAAATTAGAAAAAAGTAATAAACAAACAATATAAACATAACACTAAAATGACAAATGTCCAATAAGGGGAAAAGTAGATACAAATTGTTTACTTTTTAAGTAGAAATAGCGCCAAGAATGACAAAGTTCCAATGATAGTCAATGGTCGTGGAAGAGCAGGGCCTGAAAGCAATTTGATGCTGACTGAGATGGAGCTTGAGTCAGCTACACTAACCAGGTTTGTCCTGTTCAAAGATTTTATCTTCTGACTTTAGTCTTTTAAGTCCCCATCCACCACAGTAGTGCATTTCTAAAGCCCCCAGGATCTTAGGGGAGGCAATTAGAGGCTCACAGAGTGTCAGGAAGATCCCAGTCCCAGTCCAGTTGCCACTAATCAGCTGTGCAATTGCAAGATAGGCCTCTTGTAGCTTGTTGTATCCCTGTAGCTTTAACAGGAGATTAGCCTTATGACCTTTGGAGATCACTTCTTTGTCCTGGGTACAAGAGGGTACTGAGGTTCTTCTCAGGTCTCAGACAACAGGTTCTGTCATCTTCTAATTTTCTCCAGGTCCATGCCCATGCTAGTGAGTGGGAATTAACCCTGGGCACACAATACCCAATGAAGCAAAGGTTCCTTTGGCTAGCCCATCCCAGTTTGGGCATTTTCAAGATGGTGGCAGTCTTCAGCCACACAAAACCTAAGGTCTGAGAGCTTATGTAAGGAGTGTACTATAGCAATGCTAGTGTCTCCACATCTAAAACCAAACTCCAGTTTGAGGCAGTGCCTCTACCCCCAAGCAACCCAGAGACAGACTCCTGGTAGAACAAAGCACGGTTCATCAGCAACGAGACAGTGGATACACAAGAATTGTTTTGGCATCTGGCTCTTGCCATTTGCAATGCAACCAAGTGTGATATGTAAAACTCAAACAGACCTGTCAAGCAGGTCTTGACAATCCAGCAGGATTTGACACTATGATGTAAAAAAGAGGCCCTCTGTGGTTGGGGCCGGTCTGGCTGCGGGAACTAAAGGAGGGGGCAGGCCTGGTTATTAGCTACGTCTAGTTGTGACAGGGTAGGCCTCTTTGAAGTTAATCAAGTACCTGGATCCATCTCATAGACCATGCTGTGAAGGGCACAACACCACCTCTCCACATCCAAGACCTTTTAACCCTGTCCTGGGAGCAAGTTCACACCTTGTTCTCAACTACTCAGAAGCTAATTACTGGCTGGCAGAAGTAGAGAAGAAATGCAAAGGGGCTTCCAGAAACTTTGGGCAGGAAAAATGTAACTTTCTAAAAGTGCCTTTTCCTAAATTGCTATTACAAATTCGATTTTACTATTAAATTGGATTTGAAATAACGGTTGAAAAGAGTGCTTGAATTATATTTCAATCTGCTTTCAAACAGAAATTAATGGAACAGCCAACCTTGCTACAGTAAAAATAGCTTTTACGGCCTCTTCCCTGCAAGGACATGTTTAACAGTAAACATTTACATGTCCTACTTTTAAATGCTATGCACCCTGCTTTATGGACAGTAATGCCTACTTAGGGGGAGAATTACTAATATTTAAAAGGAAGGTTTAGACCTGTCAAAAGGGGTTATTATGACAGGTCGAATTCTAAAACGGCATCAGCCAGGCTATAAATGGTAGGCGTACAGTCATGTTTGCACTGTTGCTGCAGTGGGTGGCACATTAGGTGATAGAATTCACCAGTGATATTTAACTTACACTGGGGACTTATAGTTACGTTTAGTATGCTAATTCGGGGTAAGCCAATTTCATGTTAAAAAGGGGAGCACAGACACTTTTACGCTGATAGCAAGGGTAAAGTGCACAGAGTTCTAGAGCCAGCAAAAAAAGTTAAGGCAAAAATCTGGATGTAAATTTCACAAAATATGGTCCTTTCCAGTATGCCAAAATGAAAACCTACTGACACTGAAAGGAGAAATTAGAAACAGAAAGGAAATTATTGACAGAGAAGTCAGACTGGAAAAGGATAGGATCACATTTCAGAGGGGCTAAGTATTTCACTATTAAGCCATTCAATAACCCACCAAGAACACCACCCCAAAATCTAAGTCCAACATGCATGTGGGGCACTACCGCAGGGTCCTTCACCCCAAACCCCTCCAGAAATCCAGCGCACAATCCCTCCGTGTCGACCCCAGCTCCTCATGGAGGCCCACAAAGCATGTCCATGCTTGCCCACCCAGCCGTCTACCACAGGTAGAGCCCATACTCTGAAGTCTTCCAGGGCTGCCATATTTTCTCAAATTTGCGAGGACAGTCCCAGGCTTTGTACACCAACTACTCTGCCCTCATGCACCAATCCAGATTCCTTTCCCACTGTCACAGCTTAGGTGAAATGGGACTTCCCCATTTCTGAACAATGTCCCACTGTGTCACAGCCAGGGCCACAATGCAGAAGAGCAGCGTATATCTTTCTTGCGTTAGCTCCCCCCAGATACCCTCTGGGTAATCAGGGCATGAGCTGAATCTGCAGTGCTGTCACCTCTGACAGGCATACGTTCACTTTCTCCTGTCGTGTAGTTCCTAGAACACCCCAGGACCTGCGCATTTTGGATGACCTAAACTGAGGGCTTGTTGTGCAGACAGACTCTGGACACCCCCACAGGATGAGTCAACCATTAGACCAGCTAGCTCTACGGTGCCACTACCACCCCCCTGTATTCTACAGTGGTGTATGTAGTTTCCGGCAACCACTGAACATGACAACCCTGATTCCTCAGGTATCGTGGAAACAAAATGGTATCTTTCGCTCAGTCACTCGTGCTTACTTTTCTCAGAATACATAGAATGACGATTGGAACAGTTTCAATAATTATTTATTGGTCTAGTATGAAACATGTTAGCTGCGACAATCAAAAGACAGGAGCAGACAAATGTAATCGCTAGTACCAATATCGTAAAAAATAGATACATTTCTACCATAGTGCTAATAAGATGAATAAAAGCATATTACATAAAACAATAGCATTGGCGTACTCCTATGATGCGTAGCCTACCTAACCGTGCCTAGCCTAGAGGTGTAGGTGAAGCATGTATGTGTAAGTGTTAGGTTATGTCCTAAAGGAACCTAATGGAGCCAAGAATTCCCCGGGGAAGTACTAACCCTCACCTGATGGTTCTGAATGAAGGACCCTGTCTCTGCGTCGAGGATGGCACCCCGCAAGGGATGTCAGGTCTCTGCTTCCCGAAGGATCAGCCTGCAGAGTCTCGGTCCAGCTCGGAAGGAATTCTCCTCTGCCTGTCTAAGGGGGAGTGAGGGTCTTTTATACTAAAGTGGTCACTCCGGGGTTTTTCTAGAATCAATATGTTTTGAAAACATTCGCTAATCCCCTGCTAATCCTTTTCTAAACAAATATGATCATGCACAGCTGGCTGTTGGCCATGTATGAAAAAAGTGGTGACTCTTGTACAGAATAAATCTACTGTGCCTGGGGACAGGTTTATGTACGTCAGGTACAGGGATTAAGATATGGTACCAGGAGCCTGATGTCAGAGAGACTGAAGTAAACTACTAGGTAAAAGGTCACCTGTGTAAGACCGTTATGTTGTGTGGATTGGACAAAATGTATGTAATCAGTATGTACATGATGGAACTAACCTAAAGGACATGACACTCCCAGAACCTCCTTACCGGGGGGCGCTCCTACACTGTGTGTAGCAAGGTACCCTTCTGACCGCAACCACTCAAACATAAGGCAGACTCTCCACACCCCATTTTCTACAGCCACTCCCTCGTGTAATATGCTCTGTACTGCAATTTCCGCTGTATCAGACAGAAATTCCCTTCTATTGCCATCTCCCTCGAGAAGAGGCATGAATCCTCCCATGCATCATCCTCCTTCCAGCCCAGGTCCTGCTTCCACCGGTCTCTTAGTGTATCCAGCGGGGGCAGACTGTGGGCCAACAATGTGGTGTAGGTCTGGGAGATAGCATGTGTATGTAGAGGGGACACCAGCACTCGGAACTCCAGAGGTGAATTCTCCGGTAGATCTGCAAAAGAGCCTTGCGCTTTCCAATGATGTGCCACATCTGCACATATCTAAGATATTGAGCCCCTGACAGCTCATACTTTCTTCAGCATTCTGAGTGTCTCCGACTCCCACAAAGGCGTCGCCAAGGTAAGCCTCCCCTCCTAGCCCATAAGCCGTGCTGCCCTCCACCATATATCCACCACAAAGGCAGTCAGTGAAGGGAGCAATCACGTCTGACTCTACAGATGCCTCAGGGAGCCTGCCGATCCCATAGCCAATCTGTCTACTAGGAAGAAGTGCTCCCGTTGGTCGGAAAAGACCCAGGCGTTCGCTACCACCAGGTGGACTGCCCAATAATACAATTTCAAATTGGGCAGGGCAATACCTCCATCCCATGCCTTCCTTGTCAGCATCGCCAGGGCTATTCAGAGAGCTCGCCCATTCCAAAAACTCTAGTAACCTTGTCTACCTATCTAAGGAATCCCTCCGGCACCATGTATGGTGTGTTCTGGAGGACATACAAACTCTTAGGCAGGTATATCATTTTGCCCTGCTGATCAGTGGCAGGGAGCGCCAATGGCCCACATACACCTTGTAAGCCTCCAAGATCTTCCCCAAGTTCTCACAGAGAAACAGTTCTTCGTTTGTGGTTACATATATACCCAAATACCGAAATCCCCTGGGCTCCCAGTGGACCAGGAGGGACGCCGGGGTGGGGGAAGAGCCCAGTCTGACAGGTGAAAGGCCACCGACTTGCTTCAGTTGATACAGAGCCCTGTATAAACCCCGAAGACATTCAGGATTTCCAATATGCGTGAGAGAGAATGGCCCGGGTCCGCCCAGTACAGGAGGATATAGTCCGTGTACAAGGATATTGCATCGTCCTACCCCATGTCCCACAGCAGGGCTCGAATCTGAGCATTACTCCATAACTAATTCACGAGTGGCTCAATTGCCACCGCAAATAATAGTGGAGATAGCGGGCAGTCCTGGCTGGTGCCTCGCCCAATTTCAAACTACTCCGAAAACCCTCCATTCATCCATATTCGGTCCACAGGACGGTCGTATATTAAGTTGACCCATCCTATGAAGGAGTGCCAAAACCCATCTTACCAAAGACTGCCCCTGGATACGGCCACTTCAACGGGTCAAACGCTTTTTCAGTGTCGAACAATAGGAGCACCGCCAACTTCCGCATCCTGCCCCTGCGAGCAAAGCAACCACAGAGACGTCCGAGATTATGATGGGTCGCTCTATGGGGCATAAATCCCAACTGATTTGCGGCCACCAGGGACTTCATGCAGCCTGCAGGATCCGCGCCTACACTTTCACATCCGCATTCAGAAAGGAAATAAGGCAGTAGGATGTACAGTCCTCCAGCGGCTTCCCCTCTTTATATATAGGCACAATCAGAGCTTGCCGCAAATCGTCTGGTAGCATCCCTGCCTCTCTGGCACCCAGGAAGAGTTCACCCACATGTGGCACTGCCTGAGTTCGGAGACATTTAAAGACCTTCGTCCCGCAGTGTTTCAACAGTACTTCAGGCCACTAAGTCTGCTGTCATGGGAGTCTCCGCTGGCAGTATCTCCTCATCGTTCCCCTCACTCAGTGAGGAAGCCTCACCATGCGAGGAGCCCTTGTCTAAGCTCAGGGCTGCCCCCTTGTTGCAAGTCGACCATGCCTGGCTAAGGTGAATTTCTGCAACCACTCGTACTCGTGCCGACTCCACTTGTGACTTAGTAGGGGTAGAACCAGTTTCCCATCGTCGCCCCCTTCACTGCTGCTCGGATCTCCAGGAATCCACACAGGTGAGCTCAGAGTGGCTCGGCAACAGGTGACCTCAAGACTCCAGCCAGTCCCACACCGTCACCACTTACTCGAAGAAGTGGGAGCCCTCCCCATCCGTGATGCGCAACTTTGCAGGAAACATTAGCGTGCACTTGAAGTTGAGCTAGCGTAACTGTCGCTTCACCTCCAAAAATTATTCCTGCTACTTCTGCGCCTTCGCAGTATAGCCCAGATAAATGTTCACTGTCCGTTCGTCTACCTGCAGGATGCAATCTCTGTCCCTGAAGTTGAGGAGCCTCACCACCATGGCTAGTGGGTGTGCCCCCAGCAGCAGGGGAGCCCCTGGCACCCTGTGTGCCCTCTCCACCATAAACAGTTTAGAGGATCTCCCTTCCAGCACCCGAGCCCAACCAGTCTCCAAGTACAGCTCAGGCAACGGATCCTCTGCCTGATCGGGACCTCCATGATCCCGACATTGTTGCGGCAGGAGCGGCTCTCCAAGTCTTCCAATTTTGCAGCGTTTGCCACCCCCACCATCTTAAATCAGTCCCCAGTCCCTACTACCGTTGTCAACTGCACAAGGGAACTGCTCCATAGTGCCCACTCTCTCAGCAAGCTTTCTGTGGTCCGCCCACAGCAGTCTCACCTCCTGTGACACTGTCTCAATTTTGTGCACTAGCGTGGACTTCGTATCCTGTTGGCCGCCAGGATTTTCACCGTGTGGGCCTCTAGAACCAGGTCCACAACCCTGGCCAAGCTGCTAACCACAGCTCCTGGCAAACCCAATGGGGTCCCCTGTGGCACCAACTTCTCCCTCTTAGCACGACCCATTCTTGCTGTGGAGTCTTCATCACTCCAGCCACCGATCCACAAGGTGCCCCCCAGTCAGCCACTTCTCCCCCCTCCCCGGGAAAGGCCTGAGGAAACCTCCACCGTGCTGTTGATGTTGTCCCAAAATCCTCACCACTGCGATTGTTCGCAGGATGGGGCCGCCCAATAGCAGGCACGCCGCAGCCCCCTCCAAGAAGCCCAAGCAGCAACTGGTTCCCCGACCGTGTGTCCCCAAAGGAAGCTTGCCAGGGAGAACACATCAGCCCCCAAAGAGGTGCCCCAGCCACCATCGCAAGGCACGAGCATCCTGCCCCACTCCCCACTCACTGCTGGGGCACCAAATGAGGATCCGGGGCCTCACCCCACCCACCACTGCTGTACCTGAAGGGCTTTCTTCACTGCCCCAGGCTACGGGTACCAACTAACATTGCCTGCACTGGGGGCGGCAGGGCTGCTCTCAAGTCCAGGGCCCCCCGCTCTTCATGGGACCTCAACTGGGGGGCTCAGGCCCAGATCACTCCAGGGGCCCCCACTGCAGCCACCAGTGCCTCTGGGCCTCCTCTGGCCCCAATCTGGCCTCAGGGTTTTTTGCTGCTGGGTTTTCCCAATTAATGCACAGCTGTGCCGCCGGCCACCATCTTGGGGCTGTGGCCGCTGACCTCGCAGCTCATTCTCCGGCTCAAAAATACAGTCCAGGGGCCCGTCCGGGTATCGGAGTGAGTTTCGAAGCTCCACACCCCGCCTTTGCGCCCCACGGGCCTCCTGTATCTGCAGGAGAACTATCCCTGTGGGCTGTTTGCACCAGAGCTCACAGTTTACACGCCCGGCTCCGTTAATGTCCTGGCCACGCCTCCAATCTAACATTCTTTGCAGTGCCCTTTCACAATTCAATTGCCTCCCTTCAGAGTTGGACATACTATGGGTCCTAGAGACTTTCAAGCTCAACTGATATGAGGAAGCTAAGTTCAAATTCAGAAATAAGTCTTTAGATTTAACACCTGGATATGCTATTCCTATTTGCAAGTAGTGAGATACACAATGTGTCTTTGTTGGGTGACCTAGGGAATCAATTTGATTCAGTGTTTCCTCTTGAAGCCACGAGGAGTAGTTCATGTTGACTATTAATGATATCAGCAGACTTTAGGACTGGTAGGAGACAAGGACATTTCAGGAATCTCAGAAAGTAAAGCCTACTAAACAGGTCCCATTCGTAGTCATCAGGCTATGCTGCACAGATGGAATATGCCTTGAAACCTTTGTTATTTCAAGGCTTTTGGACAGAACAGGATTTTTTAGGATCTCCCCCCTTTTTGATGAATCAGACACACTGACAGGATGGTCTCTTTCCTTTCGGTCATAGTGGCTGTGAAATGGCCATGTACCTTTCTGGACAGTATGTGACCTCTCTGGTCTGTCACATGATCCTTTCACACCTGTTCAGGAAGTCTTCCTGGGCATCCTGCACAGGACTGTGTGAGGCCCAAAGCTGCTAATTGCAACTCTGGTATGTGGCATAACTAAATTCATGCAAATGAATGAGTGAATTCGAACCACTGGTAATTACACAGGGTGCATTTATTCTATTGTTTATATCTCTAATATGGCAAAACAGATAGGAAAAAAATATACCCAAATCATTTGTAGTTCTGTACCAGAGAACTGTACCTGGGGCACTTCAGAGGAACTGCTAGGCAATGTACTCTCTAAATGCCAACATAGGCAACCTCAGACATGTTTTGGCCTTGGAGGACCACAGCTGTCTGGTAGATCCTTAAGACACAGCTAGCTTGGGACACATGCTGGGGCATACCTGTGCCACGTCTATGGCAGCTCCCTTGCAGGGGCCAGTAAAGGACAAAACTTTGAATTCTTCTGAACATTGCCCAAGTAAGTCACAGTGTGCCTGTTCAGCTCCTCATTCCAGTCCAAAGCTGTCATCATTCCAACATGCTGGCCCCACCACAGCAGATGCAACCTCAAGTCTTCTTATAACATGTTTAACACAAATTTACATGCACATAAGATGAACATACAAAGGAATACACTTTAGTTTTTTGTGAACATACTGCACTAAGTAACATAAGTATATTACTAGTGTGCAAGACATTAGAATGTTGTCACTGGTGATTATTAATTCAATTTCCCTCCTTAGAGTTCTGGCTCATCTGGCTGAATATAAGTCAATTAGAAGGTCATCCAAGTTTTTAGATATACACGGGTGCCCCATATGATATCTAATTAAGCATCTATGACCCCTGGCATTTGGATACAATTGAAAAGATTTTGTGTACTTTAACTCGAATATCTGCTCGTCTATGAACATAATTTATACATGTGATTTCACAACTTAGATTCGAATGAGTATGTCAGTTCTATGGCGTGATGCTGTAATATATTGTGGATATATAACCTCTTCTCTTAAGATAGAAGATAATTTGCAGTTTAAGTGTACATAGATTTGAATATATCTGTTTTTTGATAGCAGTAAATCTGGGTTTATTTGTAATCACAGGTCCTTGTTGTAACTGATCCTATGGAGGGAGGGAGGGAGAGAAAGAAAGAAAGAAAAAGAGAGAGAGAGTGTGTACGTGTGTGTTTGTGCATTCACTGAAAAAAACAAAGGTTAAAGGTACGTTATAGTTAGGCTCACATTTCACTCATACAAAACCAGAGAAATTCAGCAGTTCTAGTTAGCTGAGTTAACTATAACTTCCCCCTTCGCAATGCACTGCCTATGGACTCGCATATCACATGACTCACGACATGGTCAGTGACATCACTGATGACATCTCAGATGACATCACTGATGACATCACTCGTGACAACACGATAACATCATTCAGTGAATGTGTTTTCAAAAAGTTACTGTGTTAAACATATATACTAAGGTAAGTGGATGTGGGAGTGCCTATATGGGTGAGTGAGTGGGTGTGTAAGTGGTGTATAGAAGAGTGAGTGGGTATGTGAGAGACTGTATAGATGAGTGAGTGGCTGTGTGAGTTTTTGTATGGGTGAGTGGGTGCGTCGGTGGCTGTAAATGGTGAATGAGGGGGTGCATGAGTTGCTGAATGGGTGACTGAGCAGGTACATAAACGTCTGTATGGGTCAGGAACAGGGTACATGAGTGACTGTATGGGTGTGTAAGTGGCTCACTGGGTGAGTGGGTGTGTGAGAGACTGTATGGGTGAGTAAGTGAGTGTGAGAGGTTGCATGGGAGAGTATATGCTTGACTCAGTGACTGTATAGTTGAGTGAGTATATGTGTTAGTATGTCTATAAGTAAGTGAGTGGATGTGTGAGTAACTGTATGGGTGAGTGATTGGATGTGTGAGTGATTGTGTGGGTGAGTAAGTAGGTATGTGGGTATCTGTATGGGTGACTGATTCAGTATGAGAAGGGCTTTATGGGTGTATGAGTGGGTGTGTGAGTGGCTGTATTGGTCAGTCAGTAGGTGCATGAGTGGCTGTATATCTGAGTTACATCTGAGTTAGTGGTTGTGTTAGTGTCTGTATGGGTGAGTTGTAGTGCCATCCCATGAGCTCTCAGCAATCCTGCTGTGTGGGACTTACTTGAGGTAACAGGAGGTGTTCTTGGCTCCAAGGACCCTCAGCAGCCAAGGGGACTTTATCCCCCAACCCGTTGTGCACCAGGAGGCCCCTATGCAGAGTGGTTGAGAAAGGGGAGGGGCTTCCGGCGACTTCCCCAGGGGCTGGCCTTTAAAAACAAAACAAAAAAAGTATTGTTACTAGGGGAGGGGGGTTGTACAACCCCCCTCCACAGACCGATTTTGGCCCCAGGGACTCCGCCTTTTTTTGTAAATTTTTTTTTTTTAGGTGAGGGGGTCCGTGTGGCCCCCTGCCCGGGCTGATGTAGGTCCCAGGGACCCTATTCCCTGAGGCAAGGCCTTTAACAAAAACATTTCGTTTTATTAGGGGAGGGGGGCTGTGCAGCCCCCCTCCATGGGCCGATTTCTGCCCCGGGGACCCCATCACCCATGGCCCGGCCTTTCTGTTTAATTTAGTTTTATTAGGGGAGGGAGTCCCTCCTCCCCAGGCCGATTTCAGACCTGGGGACACCACCCCCAGGGCCTGGTCTCTTTATTTTGGGTGCCCCCAGGGCACCCAGTGACCTCTGTTGGGGACTGCAGGGGGGGCCTCAAGCCCCCCGCAGTCCCTGCCAGCTCCCTGCTTCCTGCGGGAGCCAGCATTACTCTGACAGACAGGGGGCTGCTAAAAGGCAGTTCCCTGTCTGTTACCGCAAATGTTTTCATCTGTTTCACTGCATGCATATTTGCGTGCAGTGAAACAGATTTTGTTTTTTAAACTCCGCTTTCTGCAAGCCGGAGCAGTTTGAAAGCTTCGGTTTCCAGAATGCGGAGTTATGTTTGCTTTTGCTTGGTGGGAGCCCAGCTCCCACCAGTCAAAAGCAAACAGCTACTTCCGAGGGTGGGCACCTCAGGAGGTAGCTGGAGCTCGCCTGGGGGGGGGGTCTCCAGGGCCATACATGGCTCCACGCAGTGCTTAATTTGTAAAATATTAAGTACCAGGGCTCTGACCTGGAGGCTACTGCAGCTTGCACCACCCATCGCCCCTGTCATCGCTGCCAAAACAACTACTTACCATCTCTATCGCATGTAAATGCGACAGTTCAGATTATTCCAAGTCCCCAAAGCTAAAGGAATGGCTGGGAAGGCAGGTTTTAGTATTTTTTTTTAATGTTTATTGTACTTAAACAACGGTTATACTGCTCATCTCTAAATTACAAGAGCAGCGCCACCTTGTGACAGACTGCCCTAAGTGTGGTGTTGACAATTAGTGCCGGTGCTCAGCACCGGAAAGCCCCGGCTCAAATTAAGCACTGGCTCCAAGACAGGGGACGCGCAGCCCCCTCCATCATAGAAGTTAGCCTCAGGGAGGTGGCGGTCCCCCGGGGGGGTGGGGGTCTTAGCCACCCCTTATTTTTGAAAAATTGCACCAGGGAGGTGGTGGTCCCTGGGGCTGCATGGGACCACATGAGCCCCCGCATTAATTTTATATTTAGCCCCGGGAAGTGGCAGCCCCCTGGGGCTGCAGGGGAGGCCCTACAGACCCTGTGCATTATTTTAGTATCATCTGTCCTGGGGAGGTGGCGGTCACCAAGGGGCGGGGGTGACGTGTGGGCACCCCCGCATACATAAAAACCAATGCACCGGGGAGGTGGCAGTCCCCGGTGTCTTGATAAGCCCTAGGAGGGAGGCCCAAGTGCCCCCCTCCCCTTTCACTGGCATGGCCTCCGGACCTGACCCATCCGGGGGTTATTTAATAAGAAGCACGGAGACTGTGCTTGTTTTTTTAATCATTTTTACAGCGAATTCATGAATATTGTGATTTTGCTGTATTTGGGGGGGGGTTAATTTTTTTTTAGCCTGTCGGGCTCTCTTTCGGACTTTTTTTTTACATCCCTTCTTTTCGTGAAGATTCGTCAACAGGCACCAAAGTTACAGGCAAGTCAAAAAATGCTTTTCCTATGGAAACATGGTCCTAACTATGGAAATTGCATTTTAAATGTTTAATTATTGGGGTTTGTTTTTTACTATAATGCTTTCATTTAGCATTTAGTGCACATATAATTCGATTTATGGAACTTGCTGAGGAATAATTATTTAAAAGGATTCTGTAACACACAACATGTGTTTTAATCTACTAATGCCTATTTCATAATATTTTTGTTCTGTTTATATGAATTTAAGGATTTAAAAAAATAAGCAAACTGACTCTTGTATTGCATATGAGTAAGTGTCTTTGCTAGTTCAGATATCCAGTAGTGTGATAGGACTATTTATACACTTTTTTGTGAACAGTAACATAAGAGCACCAATGGTCAGGGCTATTCCTCAAAGGATTGATTCTGTATTTATCTTCAGTTAAGAATGCATGTGTACCTATGGCAACACCAATAAAGTCATAAAACATTATGTGCACCAAGGAGTTTGTGGGTGGATAAAATCCAGAAAGCAATCTTTTTAAACAAAGATGAAAGGCACATGGCAATAACAGAGTTGATCATCCAATTAAACTAAACACACAAAACAAAATGAATTTCAAATGGATGAATAGCGAGTATGGACTATTAAATACTTATCCATTTTGAATTAAAAAATTCAAAAACAGACAGAATAAGTCTGTTCAAATCTCCAGACTTGGCTCCTAATATGAAGTGTCTGCCAAAAGTGTCTCACAAAAAGTACTAAAACTGCCACAAAAACATCACATCTATATTAAAAAACAAAGTTATCATACCTTGCATATTTAACCAATTTGTGCCCAACAAGTAGTTGTCCATCTTGTGGCAAATGCTGGTGGTGTCAAGGGAAGATGGTGTGTCTTAAATTTATTGACAGACTAAAGACTGAATTACTACAAACAACTAAAATATCCAACACTATCTAATTTAGCAAGCCTTGTATGATTAAAACTAAAAATTGAGTCATTAAGCTGTACATGTTCTACTTAGCACTTTATCTTGTTTCACTGTCTATTAAAGATTTAAAACTTTAGCACAACCCGAGTATCTTGCCAATATTTATTAAGTTCAAGACAGCTCCGTCGTGAAAAGGGATATTGCACTTAGATGGAAATCTCATAATCCCCCTACAATATTACAGTGGCTCACAGCAATGGATTGGTGTGATGAACAGGAAGAATCCACATACAAGGCTAGGGGTTGCCATCGTAAACACCATAGAATCTGGGGCAGATGGATTGATAATTACGGACTGATGGGCGATTGAAGCGATGTTTATTAATGGGAAGTTTAGGATGTCACTAATTGTGGCAAAGACAGTATTGACATTAGATGCTTGTGATTACCAGTATTTTGTTTCAATAAAATCAATAACGTTGAGTTATAAAAAAAAAACATTTGACAGAGTTCCAACAAATAAGAAAGATGTCTACATCTAGGACTCTCCTAAACATACGTTTGATTTTAACTATACATTCCAATGAGCCCAAGACAAAATGAATCAATACCCATAGAAAAGTTTCCCTGCACTCCACGACCATACTGCAGATGATATTCTCCTATTACTAGAAACTAAAGCGGTTTTCCAATTCTAGGGATGCACCTCAGTGGAACCTTTAAACTCAGTAATGTTGCTTGATTTGCATTGTGGTTAGGATCATCGGCTGTGTCACATTGAGTTGTGTTATATTGATATTGATGTGTATGTGCACTAAACCGTACAGGATCAGCTAACTTGTTGCGCATCTACGTTTTAAACAATGTACAAATGTTGTCTTAGTAAAACTGTGATGTATTCATAGTTGCTCGCTAGTCTTAAGCTCTCTTCGATCAAACCCATTTCTATCTTCACGTTTTCTGGTACAGACATGAGGCTGGAGTTTCGTGTTATATATTGCATAAGATATGAGGAGTGAAAGAGGATTGCCAAAGGCATAGGATTGGGTCAAGCCAAATTTGTGGGTATTTGTTATGATGCAAACATTACAAATCATTATTGTTTGCCGCTGTTAATTACCTTCCCTTGTTATATTTCATATAGGTACCCCGATATAGGTCTAGGTAACATCATAACCCTTCACCTACATTCTCTCCTATACTACACACATAATGGATTTGAAGGACTGACCTTTTACCCAGTTACAATACTACACACAAGTACGTAGGGATTTTCCCTGGACACTGGCCTCATAAATTATGCATGAGGATTCTTAGTTTCTTGGAATCATAGCAGGACCATCATCTCCTGCATAATAACTGTGTATAAAGTTAATTCCCGACGTCATCCTAAGTCCGACACTGGCACAGCAAGGTAGAACCCCCTGGGGATACCTTAGGGTATATATACATCAGATCTTGCTGAGATAGAGAGAGGAGATCACGACTTCCATGCTGACGCGAGACGCTGAGGTTCCTGCATGCAGACACTCCAGCTCGCAGTGGTATGAACATCCCTCGCGGGGTGTCCAACTCGAGACCAGAACGGGGTCCCGCAGTCTCACATCAGGTAATGGGGTTGGCTTTATTCTAGAGGGATTTTGGCTTTACACCTACACACATGCTAGTTACACTTAGGTACATCTAGTTAGGGTTGCATTGTAGGAGTACGCATTTTACGGTCATGTATTTTATATACTCATCTATATTGATGATTTTAGCAAGATGGTAGAAATCTACCATCTGTTTACTTTCTTAGTGCTGCTACTCATTTATATATGCTACTGTCTATTGGTGATTTCAGTACACTTATTTTACCCTAGAATAACGACTGTTCAATAAATACTTATTGAAAACGTCCCAACCGTTTATTCTGTGTATCTCTCTGAGAAAACATAAGCACGAGTGACTTTTTTGTAAGTTACTGTTTCCACGGTCCTGAGGGATCAGGGTTGTCATGTTCGATAGTTGCCAAGAACTATTCTCTCCTAGGTAAGAGGAGGTTATAGTGCCATTGCGAACAAGCTGGTACACAGGCCAACATACCCGGTGGGGGTGTCTGGAATCAGTCTGGACACCAGTCCCACAGTGTATGTTGTCTAAACGTGCAGATCCTATATAGGTCATGGTGCCGCCAACATTGGTATTGGCACTTATTTAACAGTAAAATCTGAGTAGTTCAGTCGTGCTATTTTTCAGAGACCCCTACTCACATTTTCCAGAGACGTCTGGAGTGGGAGGGGACAAAATCCGCCGCAGCTGAGTAGGAAAATTCCTATGTATTGGCTGTTGGTTTAATCAAGCTTGAAGGATACAGTGTTCCTATTGTGCATAACACCTTATCTCAGTTCCCTTGAAACGCTCTCCTTTCTAAAAAATAATGACTGAGCAGAGAGACGCAGAGGAAGGAAATGCTCTAAACTGACTGCCGAAGAAGACGATGCAGATGCAATATACATTGCAGATAATGTTAGAAATGCCGTCACCCTAAAACTAGTAGCATATGGTGTTACAATTAGGGGTGGGCAAGTGACCTTCGTGATTGAGGCACACGAATCATATAGAACAGAGGTATTCTATTCATGGATTAAATTCCCGCAGGCAAATGCACAAACTAAAACATTTCACTACTATCTAGAAGACGATATACCAAATGAGTATAGTCCATATGAGGACATTGAAATTCCACTCACTTATGAAGAACACCTCTACTGGTTTAAAGGCGCCCTCCCCCATACAAGAAATAGAGTAAGACTGGGTCCGCTCGGAAGAGACGGAGCAACATGGCCAGTTTTAGCGGCATACACACCACATCCTGACATTGACACAATGCCAGGAGGAGACTTACTTGTACAGCATAAAGAATTAATAAGACTTTACAGAAACATGACACCGTTTGTGTTGAGAACAATCACACTTCAGCCTACACTGGCTACACAACCAGGACCAGTCCAAGCTCCTACAACAAAAGTTTCACCTCAGACACTGCACGCAGTAATGGGTAAAATGCCCACAAAACGTGAACAAATGTCCTTCTGGATAGCACAGAATATTACACAGCTGGAGGCGGTGTTTCCACACACTGGTCCTAAGGAAAAGCATAGAATACTTACTATTTGCTTGCCAATGGGGATAGCTCCCTCTATAGAGGACTGTACCTCTTGGGGCACAGTTTTCGCTGCAATATATACCAGGACTCATGGTATCCCTTCTTTAGCGGTGATACCAGATGTATTAAGACAAATACAGAATGAGTATGGAGCAGAGCCTGCTCTAAACTTAGGGATGAAGTTGTTAAATAACTTTGCCCAGGTATCTGCGATAATATTGGCAAATATTAAAGGAGAAGCAGCATCAATGGCAATACGCCAACGCCTGAGAGAGTTCACTCCATTACAACAGGAGACAGAACTACCTAAAATAATTGAAACTGCTTATGCAGAGTTAGGTAGAGACAGTCTGGGAGCTAGACCTGTAAAACCCCAACTAATGGGGAGTTCGGATAAAGAACAGGCAAAGCAAACACCAGTTTCTTCAAAGAAGAAATGGGACAATAATAAACAACAAAAAAACAGATCTCACTCCAGGGGAAGGTCTCCTCAGGAGGAGCCCCCAGAAATGAGATATAATCTTAGGAATAGAGAAAACATTAAAAAACCTGACAGGTATCAGGATACTGATACTCATTCCTCTCGTTCCTTTCAGGGTTCATCAAAAAACTCTGAGAGGGAATGACGGTCAGATCAAAGACAAGAAGAGCGTACAAAGTCCAGAGACAAGCAACGCACTTCAGACTACGCTTCAAAGAAAGAAGAAAAACCTAAAGTAAAACCTCAATTTAAAAAGAAGAAGGTAGCAGGTCTCAAAGTTAGACATGCCCAGAATTCTGAGGACTCAGCTACTGAACAGGGAATGGGCTCTGACGAAGCTAGTCAGCTCAGCAGAAATAACACTAGCTCGCCGGAACCTGATGAAATTTCTGGTGACAGCGGAGTTGAGTGAGTATATCACGGTGGAAACACCTGACACTAGGGTGAGTGTCCCACACAAGTTACATGAAATAACACTCCAAATGGAGGGGGACAAGCCGAGACAAAAGGGTCTCTTTTGGGAGAACCTGACTTCGGGCTATGACATCCTATTAGCGGGAAAAGATTGGCAGTCTACTACTGTTATGGAATGCCCAAAGGTGGAAACTAATTTTTCCAGCAGTCTCCGACCTAGTTCCCGCACACCTAAGACATACATAAGCTCGGGAGTGGGCGGTAGCCCTTGCTCCAGCATTATACCGTAACCACGTAGGGTGGGATGAAGAGTCACCCCACCACGTCATTCCAATAAAAACAAACCCAACTCCACAAAGACAGTATCCCATTAAACAGGAAGCTAAAAAAACAGGTCAGGGAGATCCTAGATCAACTGGAATACCAAGGTGTAATTGAACCATGCACCTCACCAATGAATAATCCTTTGTTTCCCATAATGAAACCAGACAATTCATATCGTCTAGTTTTAGACTATAGACACTTAAACTCGTGCACAAAAACATTTGCAGTTCAGAATGCACATAGTGCCGCATTAATGAATAACATTGTGCGGAAAAAATACAAAACAACATTAGATATCTCAAATGGATTTTTCTGCCAGAACATAGCGCCTGAAAGCAGATATTTGACAGCCTTCTCAGCGCTAGGGTCCCAGCGTCAATTTTGTCGACTCCCCCAAGGGTATAAGAACAGCCCGGGGTTATTCTCAAGGAGGGTAACGGAGTTACTACAGAATTTGGATGAAGAAGCATTATCCTATGTAGATGATATTTATCTGACAGATGATGACTTAGAGGAACACTTGACCAGGGTAAGCACCATTATTTTGGGTTTCGCCTCTGAGGGCTACAAATTTAACTTTAAAAAATCAAAGATAGCCCACCTCAATGTCCTATTTTTGGGATATGAGCTTTCAAACGAAGGCAAAAGACTGGCAGCCCACTTTTTAGAAAAGTGTGCACTACTACAACCTCCAAAATCATTAAAAAGTTTACAGTCCATACTGGAATTTTTGAATTTTGGCAGAACATACATTTTGGATTACGCAGAGAGAGTAAAACCTTTCTACGACCTAATAAGACCTGACTTTTCAGTTAGACAATAGACACAGGAACACACGAATATCCTTCGTTCCCTACAAACTGATATGATATCATCAAAACACTTACAGACACGCGTAAACGTACGCAACCTAGTGATCCGCGTAGTTGCAGGTCAATCTGGGTACACCTACATAACATTTAATGAAGGTGAAACGGTACCAATCGCATATAAATCGCATTTGTACACTAACGCTGAAATGCGTTTTGCACCAACAGAAAAAATTCTGACAGCAGTACAGACTGCTGTAGTGAAAGAAAGAGCGCTGGCTCAGGGGAAATGAATAATTGTTGTGACCCCGGTACCGGCCTTAGAGGCTGTCACAAAAGCAAGTGTCCCAAATGCAAAAGCGTTACATCCAAGATGGATTCAATGGGCCAATTCTCTCACTGCAACAGACGTAGAATACAGATATGACCCTAGTTTAAAAACACAAGCATTCCTGCAATATGAACAAGAATATCCTCTACCAAATGAAATAATGCCTCTAGATCGGTATGAATACATTATTTATACTGACGGATCTGCTCAACCAGCCATAGGGAGTAAGCAACAATACATTGCAGCATGCGCTATTGTGAAAGGTAGGATGCAGGATGGCAAGTTCTGTCCCAGCTGTACAAAAACACAGTCTCTCGGAGATTGCACGGCTCAGTTGGCAGAATTAAAAGCACTGTTACTGGCACTTATAAATACGAATCCAGGATTCCCCATACTGATAGTGTGTGATTCCTTTTACTGTGTCCAGTCGTACAACGAATATCTCCACTATTGGGGACAAAAAGGGTACAGAGATGCAAAAGGTGGCACAATTAAACATAGAAAACTATGGGAACAGGTAGCAGAGTTGAAGAACGAACTACCAAGAGCTCACGTGATACACACACTGAGTCATCAACGTGAGGGCGTTCACGTTGAAGGGAATTCATTGGCTGATGAAGCCATGAAGGGGGCAGTACGCACTGCGTCTGTAGCTGCGATCACCTGTTCAAAAACGAGGGTAGACGGTAGCACAATGGTAGCTGTAATTGCTTCACGCAACAACAGTAAAGCACTACCTAAAGGTTTTCCACTCAAGTACTCCTACAAGTTAGATGCAAACAACTTTCCATTTGCTCAGATTCCTGGAGTGGGGGATAGAGTAATACCAAACATGGATCGTAGGTTAGGTTTCATCTTGGCAGCACACGAGGGTTTGGGTTCTGCGCACGCAGGAGTTATGGCGACAGTTTCTTTACTGAAACAACGCTATTGGTGGCCAGGGTTAACAAAGCCGACCAAAGACTTTGTCTTAAAGTGCGATATCTGTCAACAGATAAAAGGGTCCACCGTAGCACGCCAGCGCAGACACCATTGTTAATATCAGACAGACAGCTCGCGTGCATTTACCTGGACCACTGCGGCCCCTTACAATCGGACGGGGCTTACAAGTATATCATGGTTGCAGTGGATTCCTGTTCAAGATTCTTATGGGTATGGCCTCAGCGCACTGCTGACGCCCGAACTGTTATAAAAGATTTGCGAGTCTTCATAGGGTCATACGCAGTTGGCACATTACATTCTGACCGTGGCCCCGCGTTTAGCTCTAGGGCTTACAAGGAAGCCATGGGAAGTTTGGGTGTAGCATTGCGGTACTCCTCTCCGTACCATCCCGAGGGAAATTCGGTTGTGGAGAGGAAAAACCGGGACCTAAAGCAATCTTTAACAGCTAGGGTATCAGGCTCGGGTGGTAGTTGGGTCAATCACCTATATGGGGTCCAGCGGGCCCTTAATAACCAGCCAAGAAGCTCTCTGGGAGGTGCAACTCCATACGAGGTCCTCTTTGGGACAAGAATGTGGGTACCTGATCTCGATTATGGCGGATGAAAAACCGTTTGACATCAATAAACGTTTGGCTGTTTTACAGGATCTGAAAGATTCCAGAGCCTCCTTAAGTAACGTCGAGACAAGGAAAATCGCCACTGGGGAAGTCAAATCAGCATCGGCAAGACCTGCCTGGATCCCTAAAGTTGGGGATCTGGTCAGAGAAAAGATTGTGGACAAGAAAGTATTCGGGCCATCCTATCGAAAGCCTGTACCTGTCCTGGCTGTTGAAGGATCAAGAACTGTACTTCTACCGCCTCTTGCCGGAAAAGAAAAAAGATGTGTCTCAATCGATCTGATCAAACCACACTATGTGGCCGATACTAAATAGTAGGCCTTGTGGGCTCCTGAGTAGCCAACGTCCTCCTCTCGCTACAATACAGGAAGTACAAACAGAAAGACTCATAACATTTGAAGAGTCACCTTTACAAAGCAACGGAATCAATAACAATGCAATGGAACTAGTTCCCCTTGACACAAACTCTCAAAACCAAAGTGAAAGACAAATTTCAATTCAACCTAATAAGGATGCCTACGTCAACATGCCTCAACAAGAGCAATCAACAAGTTCAACAAAACCTGCTGAGCTACCAAAGATAGATCGGACTGCATCTGGTTATTTCATCGACTTCGATACCTTTTCATTGGATCTAAGTGAACCTGAAACGACGCCAACCCAAATTTCTCGCAAACAACGGATCAAAGACTTTTTTTTACTTTCTTAGAAAAACTTACTTAGTATCACCTTGGCTAGAACTTTGGATTATCACCGGTATTTTATTTTTTCTTTCCTGGTTAGGATTAGTAATAACTTTCCACTTGCTCATCAATGGAACTTATCTTAAACAGAGCTCTGCAACATCAAAAGTAAACCTAATTTAAAAACCTCATGTTTCATCTCATCGGGAACAAAGACTTGTCCTTCATGAACATTTCAGCAATTCCTATACCGGATGGTATACTGTGGGACAAAGTAAATTATGATATATTCGGACCGACCGAGCTTTTAAAGATTCCACAGTTGTTTAAAATTTCATTGAACGATATCATTACCTCCAGTACATTTTCTGATGTTTGGGATTTTGAAACTGTTAATAACTAATTGTCTGATTTAGAACAATCTGCCGCATTTTCTAGCACTGAAATGTTAGAAGACACATCAAATTTTGATAGAATGTATTGTTATCAACATTATGGTCATCATTTCTTGCATAAATCTAGTAAACCTAGAAATGTTTTCAAATACCATCAGTGGGAACATTGTCCTACACCACCAAAAAGTAGTTCAAAAACGTTTGCACAGAAGTTTTCATATTTTTCTGGGTTTAACATTTCTGACCCCGCCTCTTATTATTAGAAGGTCTCACCTATATCTGCAAAGAAGAATATGTTAATCACCAAACAGATTTACTCTGCTTCCTTTATCACCCAGCTGTCTGATCAGGTTTTTGACTTATGGATGGACACTGTAGACTTGAAATCAATCTGGGGTTCTAGGGACTGGCAAGTCCAGGGGACAGAAGCACTGTTCAGAGCATGCCTCATTCCACAGCAGATGATTTTTCTGAATGACACTGTGCAACAGACTTCCTGTCTTGGACTAGCCAAGAATAAGGACATGAACACGCCCCAAATTCCAACACCTTCAAATACCGAGGGGAATTTTACGTCAGAAAGAGGGGCTAAGCTGGATGACATATTGCAATACAATAGATCAGACCCCAATTGGAATGGATGGTTGGTTTGGCCCACAGACACAAATAGATGTCAAGAGAGATTCAGGGGTACTAACGAAGGGTTTAGTATCCATAGGCCAGACCCACGATATGTACAACGAGAACATCCGGGGGTAGTGACATCATACAGTGTTGGGAAGTTGTGCCTTGATTGGCTAAAAACCTCAACACTACCACAGGTGAAACAACACTTGTCCTTACTCTCAGAGGATGTGGACCTACGGGATTTTTTATTAGGTCCCAGGAAACCACGTCAGAAGCGCTTTTTATATGCTGTCTATAACGAAATCTGGAAAATCTCCCAACAAGAAGCTGCAGAGAGATTAAGAGAAATAGATAGAGTTAACCTAGAAAAGGCGTTAGCCGTAGTTGACAATGGTATGACTACATTAACATCCAGGATATATTCACTGGGCAACATTGTATCTTCTGCTATCGCTGTAATTGAACAGGATTTGTCCACATTGTAACACGGACAGTCGCAGTTACGTTCTATTGTTTTGTTAAGCTGGACGCTGCAGTCATTGCGTTCCGGTTATATGCCTTGGCGTTTTATCAACATTACGTCATTATTTTCTGCATACAATCTAACAGAAAAACAGATGAAGACGGCACAAAGGGGAGGAAAATATACAATGCTGCGTATTGAGAAACTGGATAGGTTACCCTTTACTGTGGCTGAGTCACCGTCCACAGAATGGTTAGTCCACGGCCATATAACACTTCCGGTCGCAACTTTCCAGTTTCAATATTGCCTAGAACAACAACAGGCAGGCAGATATGAAAAGATGGGTAAGGAATTCATCAAGGAAGCCTGGTATTTACCATACAGATTTCGATGCAGGAGTGGGGATCTGGAAGTGTTTCTAAGCGGAACTAACTGCGAGAATGCTTTAAGTGGATCTCTCATATGCCAGGATATTATGCTACACGGGGCTTGTAATGGGTCTGTGGCGAACCTGTCCTGTCACTTGAGAGGTACCCCGGCAGCTGTGATTAAACCGGTATTCAGGCTTCTCTCGAATGGGAGTTACTTGATGCTGAATGATCAAGGTTGTTGTGGGATGCTTCCGGGCATCGCATATCTAGTCACCGTGAGCTCCAGGGTTACTTGCTGTATGCAAGTATTGTTTCCACCGACCCATACAGTCAAGGAGGCGCCGTTATGGCCTTCGCTAAATGTTTCCTTTATACCGTTTGATACTCTGAGCAGAATGAAAGCCATGCTTTTACAACAAACCGTGCCCTTAACCTCCGCCCGGGAGACTTTTGATCTCCAGATCGCAAGGTCTTCGGCTGAGATACAGGCACTTATACGTACAAACTGCCCTTTCCATTTCACAGAAATGGTAAGTCGTATCTTTAATATGTCTGATACGACGGGTATTGTACACCTATTTAAGAACATAGGTTCCGGACTGTTAAGCACCTTTCAGACGGTCCTCAGAGTAATACCAAACTTTATACACTCCGTCTTTGGAAGCATTTTTGGAGGACTTCCGCTGATCCTGTTTCTAATAGCAGGAATCCGGATTGTTACCTTTCTGCTGCACAATGGATGTCCCAGCCACCAAGGATGTAGCAACAGCTCTCCTGGAGCGCAAATACCGTGATCGCATGGTACAACATCTGGGCACACCTCGCCTACGGGTACTGAGCGCCTCTTGGTTCCTGTCATTTAGACCAGTCTGGTTGGACTGTGTCCTACCTGTTCTCCGATGCCTGTTCTGCGGAGAAGAATGCGTGCTGGACCTCTGTCTGACACTTCCATCGGTTGCGCCACCAGACATTGATGCTTTACTGGACCCGATAACGGCCCATGTTCTGCAGTGTCCTCAGCGCATTCCCATGTTGTTGGCAGCATTCTTAAATCCACCGCAGGTAGTTTCTGCTCCTGTTGGTATGGACACCGGCTCCTCCAACACTCAGGCCTTTGATGTGGCACAGGCTGCCCCGGCACATACTGCAGGCAGTACGGAAGATCATCTGTGCTCAATTGACATTCTTTGTGAGGTGTTACAGGGATCGTCAGCTGCGTATGCAGACAGCAGCAATGTTTGGTCTACCAGCAAGGACACAAACATTTGGCATGTCGCACGCTGGGAAGATTTTGCCTTTAACTTTTTCGAAATTCCAAATTGAACCTTTTGATCTGCATGGCTTTCAGATGCTTGTAGTTGTTCGGACTATATGAACGGACACTTTAGAGCCACTACTTGAATGATTTCTTTTGTAGAACACTTTTGAAGGTTTTTTTTTTTTAACGCTTTTAACTTTTCTTAAAAATGTTTTTATTATTTTTTTGCGTTCAAACCTCTAGACGCCTTGATAGTACGCTAACTTTTTTGTCATGTCGTCCAGTCGGATGAGGAGTGGGTGTTATATTTCATATAGGTACCCCGATATATGTCTAGTTAACATCATAACCCTTCACCTACATTCTCTCCTATAGTACACACATAACGTATTTGAAGGACTGACCTTTTACCCAGTTACAATACTACACACAAGTACGTAGGGTTTTTCACTGGACACTGGCCTCATAAATTATGCATGAGGATTCTTAGTTTCTTGGAATCACAGCAGGACCATCATCTCCTGCATAATAACTGTGTATAAAGTTCATTCCCGACGTCATCCTAAGTCTGACACTGGCACAGCAAGGTAGATCCCACTGGGGATACCTTAGGGTATATATATACATCACATCTTGTTGAGATAGAGAGAGGAGATCACGACTTCCATGCCGACACACTGACGCGAGACGCTGAGGTTCCTGCATGCAGACACTCCAGCTCGCAGTGGTCTGAACATCCCTCGCGGGGTGTCCAACTCGAGACCAGAACGGGGTCCCGCAGTCTCACATCAGGTAATGGGGTTGGCTTTATCCTAGAGGGATACTTGGCTTTACACCTACACACATGCTAGTTACACTTAGGTACATCTAGTTAGGGTTGCATCGTAGGAGTACGCATTTTACTGTCATGTATATTATATACTCATCTATATTCATGATTTGAGCAAGATGGTAGAAACCTACCATCTGTTTACTTTCTTAGTGCTGCTACTCATTTATATATGCTACTGTCTATTGGTGATTTCAGTACACTTATTTTACCCTAGAATAACGACTGTTCAATAAATACTTATTGAAAACGTCCCAACCGTTTATTCTGTGCATCTCTCTGAGAAAACGTAAGCACGAGTGACTGAGCGAAAAGTAAGTTACTGTTTCCACGGTCCTGAGGGATCAGGGTTGTCATGTTCGATAGTTGCCAAGAACTATTCTCTCCTAGGTAAGAGGAGGTTATAGTGGCATTGCGAGCTAGCTGGTTCACAGGCCAACATACCCGGTGGGGGTGTCTGGAATCAGTCTGGACACCAGTCCCACAGTGTATGTTGTCTAAATGTGCAGATCCTATATAGGTCTTATAGGAACTACACGACACCCTGTAGATGTATAATGGAGGGGGACAATTTACAGACATTACAGCCTTACGAGGAAGCGCAATAAGGCTATTAGCGCTCCGCCCCTCAACAAAAGTGGGAGGGCTGCGGCAGCAAGCTATTTCCTACCTGAAAAGATTGGAAGAAAATCTCCATCCTCGAGCATCGCTCCCTCTACCTTTTCAGCAGTAGCCTGTTTATGCACCACTGTCTGGGATCACCCCGTTGGGTTTGCTAAGAGAGAAGCCCAATCAGCCAAAGAAATAAAAAAGGTTTGTTGCAATCTTTTAACTTTTTGTCTGGCTGATTGGTATTCCCTCTCAGCAAAACCAAAGGGTGGAGACCAGACAGTCGTGTGTCAACGGGTAGCTCCTGAAGAGGCTGGGGATGCACCACAGGAGAATGGAGCTTTTTTCCCAGTCTATTCAGGTAAGAGTAAACTTCTGCTCCCGCAGTGTTCCCAGGGCCAAAGCATTCTGGACAGATGTTGGGAACTGGCAGAATGCTCCATTTGTGGACCTGTAGCAACAGCTATGGCCCTCAAGAAGAGCATTGGTACTGGCTAGCCAGCTCCCAGCCTTCCATCCAGGGGGCGAATACTTATTTAAACAGGTCATATTAGAGAAAAGGGTTACTACATTCACAGAGGTGGCCAGAAAGTAAAGAAAATCCTTCAATCTCAAATACTAAAACTTGGTAAACTGAATGTTCGAAATAGGATACAAACAAGTGGCGCAGTGCAAACCAATTAACTCAGAAGTAAAATCCTCTTACCTGGTTACAAATATTGATGTCAACTCCCGATTTTAAGTAGTCGAGGGCCTTTTCTAAATTCCCGGCTCGGGCAGCTCGCAGGTAGCTTGCATTCGTGTCAGACTAGGAAAAAAACATAAGACTGGAAGTCAGGCTGTGGACATATGCTACTAACATTGATCACTATAGTATAATTTATTCAGTTTTTAATAGCTGCTCATTAGAATTTAAGAGTGTTGGATGAAAACGAATCCATAGTATGACCACATTATTCATACAAGAACATACATGTTTTCTGTGTGCCAGAAAGTAATATTGAGATGCAAAACAAGGACAAAACTAAACAACAACAACAGAGGGTTCAAGCCAAAGATTTTCTCTCCATCATGAGACATCCGTCTCCGTATTATTTAGGGGTTAACCCATAAAATTAGACATTAAAGTCTACAACTACTATCAGGCTAAACACAATAAAATAGCAAACAAAGGAGTGTTTGAAGCCTATTAACCATGTGCTTTAATTACTTGTGCTATGAACCTTAACAGTGTGGCTGCATTTTGTTTGGTCACTGTAGAAGAAACAGAAAGAGTGGTTTTAAACTAAGTAAAATGAGTGCTAAAAGAAGGTGTTTCCTTCCTACATAAAACTGAAAAAGGGATCCAATCATAACATATTAGAAAGACCATGCACACTGACACTTGTAATGTACATTATTTTCTGTTTTAAAACTCTACTGGCGAAACCTCTCACACAGTGCTTAATGTGGCACTGAAAAAGAGCTGGGCTCGGAAGGGGTGTGGCCTAAGACGCTTAAAGCAGCCTTGCCCAGGGATATAAGCAATGGTACATTTGATACCAAGACATTAAACTGAACCAGTGCAATACATTCAAATTAATAACATTTACAGTTATATATATATATATATATATATATCATTCACTGAAAAAAACAAAGGTTAAACTAACATTATAGTAACTATGTCTCATTCACAAGGTAAACTATAACTCTCGCCCCTTCCATGCACAGGTTTCTAATCAATAATTTCATTGCAAATGTTGCAATGATATTATCAATGAGTCATAGAAGATGTCTTGAGTGATGTAATATGTGTGGTAATTAGCAGTGCATGGCAAGGGCGCGCGAGTTGTGGTAACTTAGGGCACAAGTCATAGTTACTTGAGATAACTATAAGTGGTGAATTTCTGTGGTTTTTAGAGTTTAAAAGGTTATCTTGTTACTGAACATTTCACCTAACTAGGAAGTTACTTTACCTTAAGTTTTTTTCAAAGAATTTCTAGTTTTTTTTAATGTAA
The DNA here is from genome assembly GCA_963921515.1 of Calotriton arnoldi. Lineage (NCBI taxonomy): Eukaryota > Metazoa > Chordata > Amphibia > Caudata > Salamandridae > Calotriton > Calotriton arnoldi. The sequence continues at coordinate 2,323,005 of CAWUFW010000890.1, read as the reverse complement.
AGTAATAATTTATTACCATACGTAAATCCAACCTCCTGCAGCCAACATACCGCATGCGGCCAACCCCTCACTGCACATGGCCTTCAGCCATGCGCAGGGAGGGGGTGCGCCACAAGCACAATCCGAACTCAAAGACTGCAACATTGGTGACAATATCTACAACGGCTTGAGGAAGAAGAAAATGCAAACTTTTCAGGTAGTTTATTTTCATCAAACCATTTTGTGTTTCTTGCCAGGACCAAAGGCCAAGCTATGCCGGTGGTTGCAGGTAGAGGGGACTGGCACACATTAATAATATTCTGTGACTTGTTTTTCATCGAAAGAGCAAAAGAGCTCAAGATAGACTATGGAGAACGAAGGCAGAAGAGGAATAGAGCAAAACAGTGGCTAAGGGAGAAAGTGGGGATAAAAAAAAGAAGCAACAAGAGTGTATTGGAACAACCCAAAGTCGGGATACAGCAAGCCCGGAGCAGACTCCACATAGACAATGGTAAAAACCATCACACGATAAATCAAGATAACACTACGGTCCTGATCTTTGGCCGCTACAGAAACAAGAAACATCTGACATGGCAAATGGTGAGCAAGATCTTCCAAACAGCGAGGAAGTACAACTACTTTTTTGTCTGGTTTACAGAGTCCTCCAAACCTACTGCCCATTTAGCATCCCTGAAAAAGTAAGGCACTGCTATCACAATCAGCCTCAACCGTCAGAATACAAAACTAAAAAGTGCCTTGGCAGCTCCTATACTTAGGGTTAATAAGGCGACTTTCCTTCCTGAGCTCCAATATGTCATCAGGCCTTACCTGGGGCCTGTGCTTCTAGTCTAGTGCACAGTGCATAGGCTATAAGAAAATATTTCAACTGCCTCGTTACATCCATAGGACTAGACTCCGATTGGAACCTGGACTGTTGAGACTAACTTTAGCCTGTGACTTAAATATATTGAAATATTATATTTGATTCCTGAAAGCGCCAGCCAACTTGCTCAAAGCACATCTGAAAGGTATATTTTAGTACCAGCAAACACAAAATTACTTTAACTCAATTCCAAACTGAAGAGAAGGCACTAACATCAGACATTGTCTCCTGCAAGATCTGGAAAAGGATAATCAACAGACAATTGAAATTAATCTCAAATCAATAGGATACATCTTTCCTAAGGTCCTCTGTTATTCTGGTTCCCTTGAACAACTCATATCTGGTAGGGAAGCCTCAACCATACTTATCAAAGGCCATCAATGGACAGACGTGCAAAGACATCCTTTATATGCATCTACTAGGCCTACCAGTGGCCGATTTCAACCAGGTATGGGCCTATTAGGGAGAGGGAGGGGTATGTCGGCATTGCAACTTTAAGTGCGAATGATGGCTGCATCTCCTGTGTTGCTGTCCCAAGCTGGATGCCTCTAGGAGGTCTCTGGGGAACCCAATCTACCTGACCCAGGGGGGTCATACCTGTCTGGAGACTTTGTCATTATGTCTCATCCAATTTGATGCAAGAGTCTTATGGAGGTGAGGGAAATGTGTCCGCTTCAACTCCAGTCTACTGAGACTCGTCATATTATCTCTATTCAAAAGCTGATAACGGACTACTGTACGCGGAATACCTGAATCGTGACAATGGTGTGACTGAGGTGCGCTCAGACTAATTGTGGCAATGCAGGTGGGAGAGGGGGAATTTCCATCATAACTTTTAGTTGAGTAGCTCAATATGCATTTCAGCATATAAATGGACCCTTCCACCCCTCTTTGTTCTCCCTAAAGTATATTGCTTGGGTGTGGTCTATTGTTTTATCAGGCTTTCAATCACCTTTTTCCACCTTGCGTCCCTAGCATCTGTTGACACCTTTTTCATTTTGGGATGGAAGTTTTGGCACTCTTTAGACCCTACACTCACGCTGCTTTTCTGTGGGCACACTCAGGTGCCAACCTTTGAGCGAAAAACCTCTCTGCACCATACAAAGCACTTTGGCCCTTTTAAGTGGCAAGGAATTTGGGAAAAGCTCTTTAGACCCTGCAGCCCGCTGTTTTATTGAAACTATACTAAGGAGCTAGCTCTGATCGAACCATCTTTTTGCACTATCTGAAGCCCTTTGTCTATGCTGCCCTTGCTATTTATGCACTTTAGTTTGAGGGGCCCTCTTTGCACATTGGGGTGTAGGGAGGAGAAGGGTCTAATTTGTGATAAATGGGCTGGTATGGCTAGGTCTTTAGACCTAGCAACATCGCTGCTCTCTTGTAAACATGCCAATCTTTTGCATGTTGCACTTTTTTCCACTCATTCCTCCTCCTGTCTCTGCACTGTCAGCCTAAGAAGTCCATAAAAAACAAACCTTTACTTTCTTCTTTGTAGTGGATCCTGTTCCTTCACCAATAATTTTTATATGATAATTAAACATGGTTCCTAATTTTAGCAATTTTTACACATTTTATCACTGTATGGAGACAAACTGTTATGATTTTTATTAACTAAAACAATGACGAGTGAGCTAAGGAAATGAAAACTGTAAGTCAGTGGGAAAAAAACGAGGCATGAGGGAGAATTAAGACCAGTCAGTCTATGAATTCGACAATTGCCATATGCGGGAAGCGCCAATACCGGGCGCCCCCAAAAAAAGTTTATTTATTTTAAGATAAGCGCTGGTGGTTCTTAAGGACAAACTTTATTCGTGAGATAGAATGAACAATAGAAGCGTGCTAATATTTACAGACTAAAGAGGCTGGGGGAACACATCCAGGGACCAACCAAAAAGGAGAACAACGTGTGAAAATATGCTAGGCTGCCCTTTGCTGACAGAAATCCAAGCTTTCACGTAAGACAGACCACTATGGGCACAGAATTCTATACATGTAAAGATGATTGGCCACCCACCAAAGACTCGAGTCTTCAGCAGCGAGAACTTGCACCATCAAGCTCGTGCCGCGTGGAAATGGATGCTCACCCAAGCAGACCAATATCATTTTCTAAAACCTGCACATTTAAGCAGATTCGAATTCGGGGGAGGGGGGGCACCTTACCGCAAATAGTCAGGAGTAAAGTTTTGGCAAAAGGATTAAACTTTAAAGGAACAGTTATTATAGATCGAGGCATCAGTACTGTGTTTTAATCACAAAGCCGAAACCAGTGACACCTGACAAAACCGCAGTGTGTGTTTATAGCAAAAGAAACCGCGCGAGACCAATCGAAAAGACAGCAGCAGCTGGCATTAAGCAGTGAAAAGATAGAAGGCCGCACATTGCCTCTGCTCGGTATTTATTTTGTAAAAGCTATTGGTCAAAACCAAATCAAAGGATGGAAGTGTTGACAGTCGACACACCGGACTGAATGCATTGGTCAAGTTAAGTCCTATTTTTGGTCTGAGCTCGCCGAAATGCTACTTTACACGATATTACATTATTAAATTTTTTTATTTTTTGCACTATTTCTCTCGACTGCGTTCAATGTTTTGAAACAGAAAACTCAATGTTCATATATGCTATCGTCGACAAAATAATATTGATTTTTTGCTACAGCATAACAAGCATAGGTTGCCGCAAAAAGAAACACAGATCACATAATTTCCAACTACTGTACTACAGCACATCCCAATGCAAATTGGCAGACCACCAAAGAAACACCAGCACCCAGGGTAATTTCTGTAATCTGCCCCTCATGTTAAGCCATTTGTAGCATAAACTCCCCAGAGACCCCAATTTACCATGAGCCCAGACTGTGGGCTGGGCAGGCCAGCCTTCGGAATTTAGGCCCTGGAAGTACGGGATTGGGGGTGCTTCAGCACCCCCAAAATAACCATGCTCGAGTTCAGAAGGTGAATGAGCAATAATAATGCTCAGGGAATGGGAAAGGAAATGATGTAGGAGGTAATTTGTTTTAACAAAACAAAATGGAATTATCTTTAAATGAACTGTACAAATATTTCAAAATGTATCCGCAGTTAGCAACACACAAATGAAGCACTGTTTTTGTAATTCTGAAGTGTGATGGAAACAAAGATTATAACAGAACAATATCAAATCGAGACACTTAACATGGCGAAGTGCAAATGGTAAAAATCCCACACATTATCGTTAGTGTGCCACACTGTTTTATCAGTAAAACTGCAGGTCTTGCAAACTTAGCTAACATTTCAATGGAAATTCTGCTGTCTGTAAAAGACCGTGTGCTACCACACTATACTTTAGTGATATATTTCCAACAGTATGCTCCAAAAGGCACCCCTGGCTACATACGACACCCTAACCACTCGCATGCTGAATTTGCTTCACTTGTTCATTGTGTAACGCTTGGATTTTTCCAAATCCCTATGAGTTTAGTGACGTAACAAACAGTCTGAATATTGTTCCAGCACCACTGCTCCAGAAGCCCTTCATCGATCATTATTAACCACGTTTAGCTTGTAACTCCACAGGGCTAGGGGTAGGATGAACAATTATTCTGAATGAAGATGTGCGTTTTATCATTTTCTGATGCCATAGTCAACAAACATACTGAAAGTTCCTAAGAAAGGAATTTCACCTCTTTCCTCAAAATAACTCCTGATATTATGAAATACCCACCTCATGGAAAGTTTGCACTTGCGACAAGCTGCCACCTTGCCATATACAGTTTAGTATATATATACACATCATGTATCCATGGTTACAAATATTTTTCTATAAAGCCAGAGAGCACAATCACCTCAATCATTCTTGGCTGGTCCATGTGAGATGTAAAGCACACGCTGATGCATCAGTGGTAACAGAAAATACGGGGATTAGTAATGAGACATAAAGGCATATCAGCCAAGACTGATGGAACTAAATTAAGGGGAGGCAGGGGCTGTCCCAGCTGCTAAAACAACAGAGCACCAACATTTTCAGCAGTTGCAAACATTTTAGATTTTACAAGCCGGGCAACAATCGAAAAGTTTGACTTTTTTATTTTGATGTTCTGCCATCTGGGCTGGAATACATATTTACTATGTATTTTTCCTTTTTTGCTTGTTTCCCATTATTTCCTCAAATGCACCAAGCAATATTTGTAAAACCCTTGTGCTCACTTATAGCAGTACAAAAGGGGATGATGGACGGAACGTTTGAGCCAATCAAACACTCACCCCCAGTCAACTGATCTGGGTTTAATCCATCATCATTCTTTAGCTCACTCCACCACCCCAGTTCAGACATGGCCATATGCAAATCAGTCTGACCCTGTGCCTCATGGGAACAGTCCAGCCCGAACTGCCAAGCCATGTCTTCCCTGGACCGGAAACAAGCATCCTAGGACCGGTTTCTGGCATTTCAGCCGTCATCAGCCAGGCTTGCTTGAATCCAGTGGCAAAGTGAGCAAGGGACCCACGTCTGGGCATACCCCGCCAACTTAGGGCGACCAAAGCGATACAAAAGGGGATGATGGACGGAACGTTTGAGCCAATCAAACACTCACCCCCAGTCAACTGATCTGGGTTTAATCCATCATCATTCTTTAGCTCACTCCACCACCCCAGTTCAGACATGGCCATATGCAAATCAGTCTGACCCTGTGCCTCATGGGAACAGTCCAGCCCGAACTGCCAAGCCATGTCTTCCCTGGACCGGAAACAAGCATCCTAGGACCGGTTTCTGGCATTTCAGCCGTCATCAGCCAGGCTTGCTTGAATCCAGTGGCAAAGTGAGCAAGGGACCCACGTCTGGGCATACCCCCGCCAACTTAGGGCGACCAAAGCGATACAAAGGGGATGATGGACGGAACGTTTGAGCCAATCAAACACTCACCCCCAGTCAACTGATCTGGGTTTAATCCATCATCATTCTTTAGCTCACTCCACTACCCCAGTTCAGACATGGCCATATGCAAATCAGTCTGACCCTGTGCCTCATGGGAACAGTCCAGCCCGAACTGCCAAGCCATGTCTTCCCTGGACCGGAAACAAGCATCCTAGGACCGGTTTCTGGCATTTCAGCCGTCATCAGCCAGGCTTGCTTGAATCCAGTGGCAAAGTGAGCAAGGGACCCACGTCTGGGCATACCCCCGCCAACTTAGGGCGACCAAAGCGATACAAAAGGGGATGATGGACGGAACGTTTGAGCCAATCAAACACTCACCCCCAGTCAACTGATCTGGGTTGGCGGGGGTATGCCCAGACGTGGGTCCCTTGCTCACTTTGCCACTGGATTCAAGCAAGCCTGGCTGATGACGGCTGGAATGCCAGAAACCAGTCCTAGGATGCTTGTTTTCGGTCCAAGGAAGACATGGCTTGGCAGTTCGGGCTGGACTGTTCCCATGAGGCACAGGGTCAGACTGATTTGCATATGGCCATGTCTGAACTGGGGTGGTGGAGTGAGCTAAAGAATGATGATGGATTAAACCCAGATCAGTTGACTGGGGTGAGTGTTTGATTGGCTCAGGCGTTCCGTCCATCATCCCCTTTGTATCGCTTTGTTCGCCCTAAGTTGGCGGGGGTATGCCCAGACGTGGGTCCCTTGCTCACTTTGCCACTGGATTCAAGCAAGCCTGGCTGATGACGGCTGGAATGCCAGAAACCGGTCCTAGGATGCTTGTTTCCGGTCAGGAAGACATGGCTTGGCAGTTCGGGCTGGACTGTTCCCATGAGGCACAGGGTCAGACTGATTTGCATATGGCCATGTCTGAACTGGGGTGGTGGAGTGAGCTAAAGAATGATGATGGATTAAACCCAGATCAGTTGACTGGGGGTGAGTGTTTGATTGGCTCAGGCGTTCCGTCCATCATCCCCTTTTGTATCGCTTTGTTCGCCCTAAGTTGGCGGGGTATGCCCAGACGTGGGTCCCTTGCTCACTTTGCCACTGTATTCAAGCAAGCCTGGCTGATGACGGCTGGAATGCCAGAAGCCGGTCCTAGGATGCTTGTTTCCGGTCCAGGGAAGACATGGCTTGGCAGTTCGGGCTGGACTGTTCCCATGAGGCACAGGGTCAGACTGATTTGCATATGGCCATGTCTGAACTGGGGTGGTGGAGTGAGCTAAAGAATGATGATGGATTAAACCCAGATCAGTTGACTGGGGGTGAGTGTTTGATTGGCTCAGACGTTCCGTCCATCATCCCCTTTTGTATCGCTTGTTCGCCCTAAGTTGGCGGGGATATGCCCAGACGTGGGTCCCTTGCTCACTTTGCCACTGGATTCAAGCAAGCCTGGCTGATGACGGCTGGAATGCCAGAAACCGGTCCTAGGATGCTTGTTTCCGGTCCAGGGAAGACATGGCTTGGCAGTTCGGGCTGGACTGTTCCCATGAGGCACAGGGTCAGACTGATTTGCATATGGCCATGTCTGAACTGGGGTGGTGGAGTGAGCTAAAGAATGATGATGGATTAAACCCAGATCAGTTGACTGGGGGTGAGTGTTTGATTGGCTCAGGCGTTCCGTCCATCATCCCCTTTTGTATCGCTTTGTTCGCCCTAAGTTGGCGGGGTATGCCCAGACGTGGGTCCCTTGCTCACTTTGCCACTGGATTCAAGCAAGCCTGGCTGATGACGGCTGGAATGCCAGAAACCGGTCCTAGGATGCTTGTTTCCGGTCCAGGGAAGACATGGCTTGGCAGTTCGGGCTGGACTGTTCCCATGAGGCACAGGGTCAGACTGATTTGCATATGGCCATGTCTGAACTGGGGTGGTGGAGTGAGCTAAAGAATGATGATGGATTAAACCCAGATCAGTTGACTGGGGGTGAGTGTTTGATTGGCTCAGGCGTTCCGTCCATCATCCCCTTTTGTATCGCTTTGTTCGCCCTAAGTTGGCGGGGGTATGCCCAGACGTGGGTCCCTTGCTCACTTTGCCACTGGATTCAAGCAAGCCTGGCTGATGACGGCTGGAATGCCAGAAACCGGTCCTAGGATGCTTGTTTCCGGTCCAGGGAAGACATGGCTTGGCAGTTCGGGCTGGACTGTTCCCATGAGGCACAGGGTCAGACTGATTTGCATATGGCCATGTCTGAACTGGGGTGGTGGAGTGAGCTAAAGAATGATGATGGATTAAACCCAGATCAGTTGACTGGGGGTGAGTGTTTGATTGGCTCAGGCGTTCCGTCCATCATCCCCTTTTGTATCGCTTTGTTCGCCCTAAGTTGGCGGGGGTATGCCCAGACGTGGGTCCCTTGCTCACTTTGCCACTGGATTCAAGCAAGCCTGGCTGATGACGGCTGGAATGCCAGAAACCAGTCCTAGGATGCTTGTTTCCGGTCCAGGGAAGACATGGCTTGGCAGTTCGGGCTGGACTGTTCCCATGAGGCACAGGGTCAGACTGATTTGCATATGGCCATGTCTGAACTGGGGTGGTGGAGTGAGCTAAAGAATGATGATGGATTAAACCCAGATCAGTTGACTGGGGGTGAGTGTTTGATTGGCTCAGGCGTTCCGTCCATCATCCCCTTTTGTATCACTTATAGCAGTTGGCACTGCTCATTTTTTTAGGTGTCGCCTATTGAATGCTTTTAGCAGCCTGTTTTCGAATACTTACTATGAACAATAACAGTACTTAAAGTGGCCTTTGGGTTAGCGTAATGATTAACACTGGTTGGTTTTCCAGTCACTCATTTGCCTGCTTCTTATTCTTGTCGCACCTCATCAATCTTGTGTTTGTCCCTCCCATGGAGCAAACCCTCTTTACCATCTTTTATGACTGACGGTCTTCAATGTTTCCACTGCATGCTTTTCATACACTACTTTTTTGGGGGGGGCCAACCACACCATAGGAGCACGTGTATTTTTCAGTTTTCACCCTTGTGTACTTTTCTCCTCCAACACTCTGGATTGCTGTCCGTCACCGGTGTGCTTCTCCTACCATGTTGCGCTCGCCCTCATGCACTTCTTCCTACTGCTTTCAGATGAATGCGTGCTTCTCTCCCATCCACATCACATTTCTCTCTCGACCATTGCTTCTACTCCCCCTCCTCTGTTTTGCTTCCCCCGGGTCTGCACCCTCCTTCCATATCGCCCGTTGCATCTCCTTCCCACTGTGCCCTCAATGTTGCTTCCACCCCTGCATTGCTTCCCCCCACCTGTGACCTCCCTGTAGCTTACTCGCCCAGCCCTCTTTGTTGCTTTTTTCCCTTCTCCCCATCCTGGCCCTCTGGGTTGCTCCCCCCAACTTCACCTAAATAAAAAAAAATATGCTTGCATGCTATTTATTTCATTTACTGATCCTAATCAGTAAGTTAAAAAAAAAGCTTGTGTCATTTTGTAGGCCCGCGTGCGTGGTGTGCACACCTCTCAAATGAAGCAAACGCCACATGATAGCATCTTAAACCATGCTGCACATCATTGGGGATAATGTACAAGGCTAAAAACCATTGACAAAGCCAATAAGTACCAAATGCGAGACCTACTAGCTTTGCCAATGCTTGTTTTTTTCAGCACGCCATATGCGAGTGCATTTGTTTTCTTGCTCTCTTTTTCATGTGCATATTCTCCCTCACATATCTGCCCCCGATGCTCTCAGTGTTGTTCCAAACTCCCCACCACACCAAGCATATTTGTTGATTCTCCCTCCCACCTAGTATTTTTCTTTTCATTTTATGTCTCAATCCTCCCACCCCAAAGCTCCTCTGAAGCTCTTCCATTGCCTTCCCATTCACTCCACACTGCTCCCATTCACTCCACACTGCTCCCATTCACTCCACACTGCTTCCATTCACTCCACACTGCTTCCATTCACTCCACACTCCTCCCATTGACTCCACACTGCTCCCATTGATAGCGGGGCTAACTTGCACCATTCCACCCTCCAGCACCTATCCCCGGCCCACGCTGTTGCATTTTAAAACTGGAGGGACCGTCAGATTCAGTTTGATACCTACTTTCGAACCTATTTGTTTAATTTACCACTCTGAGTTTGCCGTCTGCCATGTTGGAATGGTAAATTAAAAATTAAAAAGAGAGGATCCCCGGTGGCCGTCGCTCACAAAGTTCCCCTAATTCACCTTTTTTGCATTAGATACGCACACGCGGTCGGTTTCCCCTACCGCTTCATGGAGTACGACCGTGTGCGCACTGCCATGCGCCTCTTTGAGAAGGAAGGAAGGATCTCGTGGCAAAGGTGCCCTCGGCCCATCGTGCTGCCGATGGGGTTGCTGCGGTGGTGCTAGCTTGCTTGCCACCATGAGGCATCCGTACTGCCCAAAGTATGCAGGTACGTGAGAGGGACCGCTTGCGTGGTCGTAGAGCAGCCCCCAGAGTGGTGCGTGGCTAATGGTCCATTCGCAGTGCGGCGTGATGGCCCGTACTGTCTTTCATGGAAGGGCATGAGGGCAGGGTTAGGTCAGTCTGCGAGAACTTGCCAGGTCAGTCTGCAGCTGGGGGGGTGGGGCCTACACCGGGGCACAACTCCAGGCCTATGCCCCTGGCATTACTTAAAATGGGTGGGTGGTTGGACAGGGCCCCACAAGGTATTCGGCTCTTCTGGTATGAAGAATCAGGTTGGGGGGCATAGGAGCCCCCAGGTGGGCCTTCTCTTGAGACGAGTACAAAGGGGCGTAAAGGGAGAGTGCAAGTTGGGGCTCATCAAGGACCCAGCTCCTGCACCGGTTGTGTCTATGTTGGAGTGGAGTGACGCAGAGGACGAGGAGCTGGGGCCCTGCACAGAGGTTACGGTAGGGTTCAAGTATAAGGTGGGCCTGGGGCGGAACCCACACCTGAAGGTCTACACTTGGTCATCGGTAGGCAGGGGTTCAGGCCCTGCTCTTCAGGGGGGAGGGGGATCAACCGGCAGCAGGCTCCTCGGGGTGCAGGAGGATTTCACGGTGGCGGGGACCATCTGGGCCCTTTTGCAGCAGGTTGAAGGGGACGGCCTGGAGGGGTGGGGCAGGGTAGCCGTGGACAGTGGTTGTGGGTGCCTGAGAGTGATTAGGCCCCAAAAGATAGGGCCCCTAACCCCGACACACCGGTCCTCCCCTTTCTGTTACAGGAGCAGCGGGTGAGCGGACGGGTGGACTTGGGACATCTTGGTACGGCTCAGTTCCTAAGAGGATAAGTGATGGCAGGGCACTTTGCGGCCAGCCAGGTGGTGACGCGGGACCTAGACGATGCTGCCACAAGAAGGTCTGGAGTGGCCTTGGCAGTGCTTCAAACTGGATGGTACACTACGGCCCCTGGTGCACACGAGCGCAAAGGCACATAGGACATCGAGGGGCAGCCACGAGGGCACTCTACGGCCCAGTGGCGAGCCGCTTCTGGCAACAGCGTGCACCTGTACAACAATGCTTTGCAGGAGGAAGGCCAGGGTAGGGGCACGCAAGGGTTGCTTACTAAAGGGGAGGACACAACGATGGATTAAGAAGAAGGGAGCCTGGAAGACGTAACTGTGGATGATTATGATGATGCTCATGGGGAGCAACATAGGTGGTGGCAGAGCGGGGCTTGCGACGCCAACGGGGGTGGATAATGTGGTTGCTCCTAGTATCTTGCAGGAGATACCCGCTGCTCTGAAGAAGAGAGTCATGGATGGTGGTCAAGGTGGATCTTCGAGACTGGTTGGGAGTCTGGATCCAGCGAGGAGGCCGACCTTGACACCAGGTGAGGTGAAAAGGGGCTGTGGGAGCAGCTTTGCAATGGTGTCTACTGGGGTAGAGGCAGGTGGTGCTTGGGGTAGCGGGGGGCTACAGCTGAACAAAGAGTTGTATGTCAAGGACACCGGGGTGGGCACAGAGGGGTCGAGGCAGGAGGGAGACGGCAGGAGTGCCACGACAGACACAGCAGAGGAGACTGGGCAGGCTTGATGGGGTGGCCACGCTGAGGTCGCCAGGAGCCACACAGAATCGGCGGGAATGGGAGGTAGCAAGTCAGGTCTGGAGGGGAAGAAGGGTCAGGATAGTGGTCCCCGGGAAAGTAAAAAACTCAAGATTAAGAAGTTGCCATGTATGCGGGTGACGAAACCCCTTGATGCACACCTGATGTTGTCCACCAAAGAAAGAAAAAATTTGGAAGGGGAAGTATGTGGAAATGTTTACGCTTCTGCATAGGGAACGTAGGGCCAAGGAGTGATCTAAGGAAGAGGAATATGAGCGGTCAAAATGTCCCAGGATGCCTACAACCATTGAAAACTGGATGGCCGCATTTCTTATTTTCGCTAGTGTTTACTGAGAAAAATAACCAGAGAGGTTGGTAGCCCTTTTCAAATATATGGATGTAATCAGAAGGGCACACGTCACATATTTGGAGGGGGGAGGGGCTGGAATGCCTGGGCTCAATATGATGACAAGTTCCAGGCACGGCTGGCGTGGGACTCGGATGCCATGTGGGGTGAGATTGATAGTGAACTCTGGCAGCAGACAATGGGGCCGGCCAAGTTTGGGAAAACCATCTTCACAGCCAGCGGCCTTCCTATAGTATATCAGCCCTTTCAAGGCCATCCCACTCGGGGAGGAGTGGGACTGGCGAACAAGAGTCAAGGGGGCGTGCTCGGGGCGTGTTCGGGGAATGCTGGGACTTTAACGAAGGACACTGCACGTAGGAATATTGTAAGTTCCAACAAGGAATGCTTGAAATGTTTGGAGAGACATGCTCTTGTACAGTGTTATGGAGCAGGGGGTAGTGGACAGGGGCAGCAGGGGGGCTAGTGGAACTCCCAACAAGGCAATTTTGGCTCATCCCACAATGCACAAGTGGTGCTCAGGGGAGGTAGGGGGTCCCAAGGGGCAATGGGAAACAGCTCATGAGCCAATTGATTTGGGGCATCTAAATTTCTGGTTGGTGCAATACCCTGACAAGGCGGATGCATAATTGTTGAGCGATGGGGTTTCATTTTGGGTTATAAGCGCCTGAGGACACACAGGAGGGCGTATAATTTTAAGTCAGCTAAGTCGCATAGACAGGTGGTAGCTGTAAAGCTGCAAAAGGAGATCCAAGCAGGGAGGGTGGCCGGGCCTTTCGATGACTGGCTCCTGCATAACCTGATTGTGTCACCCATTGGAGTGGCACCCAAAAAAGAACAGGGTCAGTTTAGACTCATACAACATCTGTCCTGGCCAGGGGTCTTTCTGTGAATGATTTCATGGTGGCAGAGGTGGCCTCAGTGTCATATTCCTCGGTGGATTTAGCCATGGTTATAGTGGAACGAATAGGAAGGGGGTGTACATGGCCAAATGCAACATCAAGCCCACCTTCAGGCCATTGCCTGTACACTCGGAATATTATGACTTGCTGGGGATACAGTTTGAAGGACAGTGGTACGTGGTCTAGGCGCTGCCCATGGGCTGTTCCATTTCTTGTACACCGTTCGAACTCTTCAGCTCTTTTCTCCAATGGGCTTTCACATGGCACACTGGTCAGGGTACGGTGACGCACTACTTGGATGACTTCTTTTTCATGGGTCTACCCGGTACAACAGACTGCCAAAGCCAGTTGGTACAGTTCCAGGAGCTCATGGATCACCTGGGTGTTCCCCTTGCACCCAAGAAGACAGCTGGGCCCAGCATGGCTCTGTCGTTTCTGGTTATTGAGTTGGATTGAACAGTAATGGAAACACAGTTACCTGTGGACAAAAAGGTCCATATGATGTTGTTGCTGGACGCGATGTTGGTTAGGAAAAAAAGTGACAGTTAAGGAGCTACAAGTCTTGCTCAGACACCTGAACTTTGCTTGCAGAGTAGACAGGGCGGGCAGGACCTTTTGCAGATGGCTCAGCTTGTCTTTAGCAGGTTTGTCCCATCACAACGTGCGGCTCTCAGCGGGTGCAAAAAAGGATTTGCGAATGTGGCGCAGGCTCTTGGAGGACTTCAATGTTATCCCCCTGGGGGTCCGCAAAGACTGGGAATGAGAGGTGCAGACTTATTCTGATGCGGTGGGTAGACTGAGTTTTGGGTTGTACTGACAGGGGCGGTGGTGCGCACAGGAATGGCCAGCTGCAGGGAAACACGCAGGCTGGAGCATTGCTTTTCTCGAATTCTTTCACTTGGTAGTGGCGGTGACGAGAGTTGGAATGCGCAAGGTCTTGTTTCGGATCGGGTGTTTGTTTTGGCCTGTCCAAAGCATGACATAGTTTTTAAGGCAAAATATGTACCAGGAGTGAACAATGACATTGCAGATGCTTTGTCTCGTTCACAGTGGGAGTGGTTCCATGGGCTGGCCACGGAAGCAGACAGGGTCAGGACGCCCATGCCGACAGAATTGTGGCAGATAGGAGAAAAAAAGGATGCTCCAGTTGGTGGTAGGGTCTTTGCCATGGTCTACCAGGCGTTCTTATGCGCAGGCATGGGAGGAGTTTATCCACAATGGAGCACAGTGGATGCCAGCAGGCTGAAGTAGGGAGGAGGATGTGGTGCAGTTCATTCTGACTATGATTGAGAAGGGGCTCTCTAGGGTCACTATCACCGGGAAATTGGCGAGATCAGCGTTCATGGGCAAGCTGTGCTGGGGCTATTCTCCATCCATGGGGGAACTGGGATGGAGGATCCTGTAGGACTGGGATAAAGAGAGGGGCAGTGGGGGTAAAAAGAGAGTTTGTTTGGGAAAGTTTTGAAATGTCTGCCTGCCATTTGCATTGGGCCGGAGGAGATGACCTTGTCCTCCACACTGATGTTAGGGGTGTTTTTCAGGGCCTTCCAGGTTTCAGAATTGTTGGGTGGAAGGGGTACACATGGGATTCTGTGGGAGGATGTTTCCAGCGCTGCAGGGTGTATGGAACTGCATTTGCACAAGTCTAAGACTGACCAGAGATCGCAAGGGAAGCTGGTGGTGTTGCGTTATCTCCCTTTCTGTGGGCTTAGGGATTACGGGGATCTCGGGGTCACCCCTTTTCAACTATTGGCAGTATTGCACAAGGCCCTGGCACACGTTAGGGAAGAACCGGGAGCTTTTGGAACCCTCTCCTTCTGGATCGGGGTGGCCATGGAGGCGGTGAGACGGGGCTGGGGCAGGGATTAGATCATTACTTTAGGGAGGTTGTCATCGGATTGCTATTGCCGCTATGAACATTTGGGAGGGGGGGGGGGAGGGGGAGAGATTGTTGATTGCCCTGTCTACTGCTTTGTGTCCATCACTTGTTTTGTTTTTCAGGTGCCGTGGCAGGCTCGGAGGCAATCAACCTGTCAATATGGATTGTAGGACACTCGTTTATCAAATGAGCAGAGAGACATGAAGTTCAGAAAGGTCATGGAACAAATTTGGGCTGGATCCTGAACTGTATAGTAGAGGGGGTATAAGATGGAGGGATTTGTTGAACTGTTTAAACAGCTTGCTGAAGCAAAACTGGTGTCCGGATGTTTTGCTGCTTCACCTCGGGGAAAATGACATTGTAGTGTGCAAGGGGTTAGCATTGCTCAAACAGATGAAACAGGACTTGAAGGAGATAAAGAGCTTGTCGGTGGGGTACCAAATGATTTGGACGGAGTTTGTTCCCCATAGGGATTGGAGCGGTGCAAGGCACCCACAGCAACTGACAAAGCTCGGAGGAAGTTAAACAAGGAGATGCGTGCGTTTTGTAGGGAGGAAGGTTTCAGCAGGGTGGAACATCCAGAGTTGCGGTACGAAGCAGTTGAGTTTTTTTCCAGATGATGGGGTGCATTTGTCTCGCTTCGGGATGGAGTTGTACCTTATGCAGCTTAGGGAAGCCCTCAATTAGACATTGCATGTGCGCAGATGAATTGAGATGTCCTCCTGGGGGTGGGGTGCTAATCAGAAAATCTGGAGTTCTGAGTGGCGGTGGCCTGTCAAGTTAATATGATTCTAGGGCAAAGTTATTGTTGTTCCACTTGATGAGTAGTTTGGGGGTGTCAACCAAAAGTTAAAGATGGATAAAACAAGGATATAAAATGCTATGTTGTAGAATGTAGAGAGTTAGATCTGGATAGATGTTCGGTTTAAGCGGTAGGAGAAGTAAAGGTCAAGATATCAATAGCAGGGTAGGAGTTAAGAAGTTTTAGGATAGTGAGTTTAAGGGGGGGGTACTTTAGGGGTGGGGGTTTAGTGATGGTAGGAATTTTTGTGTATAGTGAGGATTAATTTTGTAAAGGCAAGGCCTAAGGTTCATGTTGTGATGTGCACCTGTTTTGTATAAAGCAGCCTTTTCCACACCAAAATTTGTCTCTGTGGTATGTGCTGCCCCCTTTCACCCAATGGGTCTTGGGGTCATCCTATTACAAAAAGGGGTATGCTGTTCCCCAGGGCGGACAACGTTATGAGGGGGGAATTCCCCTTATAGGAACTAAAGTCCTCACACACCCAGCAAGCTAGGTGTCATGCTTCATCATCTGGACTTGCTCCTCGTCGGGTCGGCGCTGCAATACCCAACGGGCACCCGTAAAGGGGCTCTTTCACGGAGATCTTTTGTTCCAGCCGTATGGTGCATGGGTGTGAGGGCCCTAGAAAAATATATGGTGTAGATGTGATGTGGGTGGGTGATTTAAAAAAGGTTGGATAATCCAAAGGAAATTTATTATTTATTGTTAAGGTGGTTATCCACCTTATTAAAAAACAGAGTGGCCGCTTTCTGGCTCTATGGTCCAGTGGAGCTAGCTCATCTCTCACAGTGTGGTCGACATGTTTCATGCATTTTGGTCACTACTGATCCATTGCATTTCATCAGGACCTATTATTAATACTATCTACACGTGGTGATGGGACGGAAAACTCCTACCTACCACACTTCAAGGGTGCGAGCGCAAGGTCCCGCCAATCATAGTGATAACCTACACAAGGGAAATAACAAAAAGGCAGTATGTAGTCACCAATTACTTCCATCTTGTAAACAGGCCAAACCACCCCAACAATCTCAAGACAGTTGTCCATCTAGTGAGCAAACTAAGATTAAGTAAAAGGGGTTAGGGGAAAAGAAGGAATTACAATCACGGCTAAAAGAGAGACTGGTGAAAAATAAAGTCAGAGTAAAAGGGGGGTCAAAGAAGATGACTCACCTAGCTGGAGGGTAAAACTCACTCCATTCGGTATTATTGGCTCCAGACACCAATATCGTGGTGTCCTGCAGGGTTTGGAGGCAAGGTAAACAATCAAGGATTAAACACCGGTTGACAAGTCCAATTAAGTGATGGAACACGGCTGAACTGGTGTCCAAGTATGGGGGGGAAGTAAAAATTAACTGCCCACCGCTCCCCTGTCATTGCGGCCATATGTAGCGGCCACCTCCCATGAAGCGTTAACGGTCAGAGACATCGAGGACTGGATTGCCTACAACCCCAAAAGGAGGGAGGAAGGCAGCCCTCCCTGCCATCTGCCACAAGTGCGACCCGGGAACCACAGCGGCAGTGAATCACACACATGGCCGCGGCAGGAGGATTGGTAAGGACAGAACGTCCCAGGCCCCCTACCGTAGTGGACCCACTCGGTCCGTACGCCCATGTGGATAAAAGTGCGGTCATTCGCAAAGCGGAACCCTCGCTCACCTGTCCACGCTGGACGTGCGCCGATAAACCTCCCGCGCGTCGAGCCGCAAATGCCGGATCATGCCGTAATCCCATTAGAATGGTGATTTAAAGGCATTCCTAGCTTCCCGCGGCCCGTCACTAAAGGGGGTTGGGCTGTGATTCGGCGTCACGCTGCGTAGTCACGTGGTGCAATGGGTGTCTCCACTATCTCGAGTGTACCGGCCCCGAAAACGTAGCGGCCATCTTAGAGTGTAAAAAGGAGAAAGTATGCAGTCATAGGTCTATACACTAGCTGTTAACCGTGCACTAACAGGTCTTAGTGAGCATACAGTAGGAATTAATTAAAATCAAGTGAATAGGGGAAACTCGTGTGTTAAAACTATCATGTTTCGAGTAAACACCCATCCAGTTGTGAAAATTAGATAATTAAAATCAATATGGGAAGCTAGTGTGTTACAGCTGTCATGTATCTTGTATGCACCCATCTAGTAGTCTACTGGTACAGGCCCTTAATAATGCCAGAGGATCCTGTGAAGAGTATCCTGTGAAGAGTAGAGCTGCACCTATCTCCTAGCCAAAGCGGCCCAGGGAATGTCATCATTGAGACCATATGAATTAGTAGAGAGACGGTGCACCCATCTCTGTTCTATTTTGAAAAGGGCCTTTGATGTGATTTTGGGGTGTGCTTCAAGGACCACCCACTGGAGGGATTCTGCTGAGTGGTTAAGTTCTTTACAGTGCGTGTACATTTTGGTAGTTACTTTCATGCATCTAACATTGCTTTTGTGTTCAGTGATGCGTATCTTAACAGCCCTCATCGTCATTCCTATGTATTTCTTATCACAGGGACAAATCAGCATGTATATGCATTTAGATGTGTTACAGTTGGTGTGCCGCTTCAGCCTCCATGTGAATGTGTCAGTCAGTGCGATCTCTTTAACAGATCTAGTTTGTTCACACACTGAACACGTGCCACAGGGATAGTGCCCTGTTACAGGCGGGAGGTCCCATAAAGTCCTCTGGGTCATTGGTTCCTTAGCCTTGGGGCTAGTGTGTATTAGGATGTCTTTGAGATTTTGTGTGCGTTTGTAAGCAAACCTGGGTCTCGGGAGGTTCAGATCTCCTGTGTTCACTATTCCCCAGTGTTTGTTAATAATCCTCTTGATTAGTGTGGAATGGGATGTGAACGATGTGACGCACGTTAAAACGTCAGTCTGCTCTTCTAATAGTACCATCGAGTAAAGATTCCCGTGGGTTGTTCATGGCCCTCTTGTAAGAGTTCCTGACCTGACGTGCCGGGTATCCCCTCTCCCTAAGGTTCTGTTGCAGGAGTTGGGCCTCTGTCTTATAATCAGTCAAGGTACTACAGTTCCTCCTGATACGGAGGAACTGGCCAAACGGTAGGTTATTCCTGAGAGCCATCGGATGGTGACTCCCATATAGAAGGAGACTATTCCTGTCTGTATCTTTTCTAAACAGGGTCGTACTCAGTCCCTCATTAGTAAGTCTTATCCTTAGATCAAGGAAGGGGATACTCGTATCTGATACGGTGTGTGTGAATTTAAGAAACACATTCTGAGTGTTGATCCATTGGCAAAACGCCTCACACGTTACCATGTCTCCCCTCCAAAAAATGAGGATGTCATCTATGAATCTTTTCCATAGTATCAGGTTGTTTCTATATGGGTTATTTGGGTTCATGATGACTTCCTCTTCAAAAGTAGCCATGTACAGGCAGGCCACACTAGGGGCGAAGGTACTCCCCATGGAAGTACCCTGGGATTGATGAAATAATTGTGTTTCATATTCAAAAAAGTTTTCCGTTAATGCTAAAGAGGCACATCCCATTATAAAGGAGACCGGAGTAGGTGAATCCCATTCTTCTTTCAGCAGAATGCCCTCAATGGCATCCAGGGTTGCTCGTTGCGGAATGTTAGTGTATAACGCTTCCACGTCAAGTGTCACTAAAAGGTTAACCTCGTTAGGGCTATCAATGTTGTCGATAATGCGTAGTACGTCTGTTGTGTCCTGCACAAATGATGGTATTTTTCTCACCAAGGGCTGGAAGAAATGGTCGCAAAACCTGGATAATGGTTCCAACAAAGACCCGATCCCTGACACTATCGGTCTCCCAGGGACAGGTATCGTATTTTTGTGGATCTTGGGGAGGGTATAGAAGTATGGTGTCTTTGGCTCCTTTATTATAAGGAAGTCCGCCTCCTTCTTTGTGATCCAACCATTGTTTTCAGCCTCAAGGACCATTATCGTTATCTCTGATGCGAGTCTAGGTGTGGGATCTACCGCCAAGGGTGTATAATGTCGAGTATTCCCAAGCTGGCGTCTACATTCTCTGTCATAGTCTATAGTAGACTGAATAACAGTTGCCCCGCCCTTGTCGGCCTGCTTGATGGTGATGCTGGTATCAGTAGCCAATGTGGTGGCAGCATTCTTTTCATCATTGGAAAAGTTGTGGAATGAGTTCGTCCTCGTGGAGCCGGATAACTCTTTGAGTACCGCCCTCTCAAAAGTCAAGATCTCAGGTGGAACCATATTATTGTGTGGTGTAAATGTGGAAGGGTTACGAAGACCAGAGTCACCGCACTCAGGCGAGGCCCGGTCTTGAAAGAAGGCCTTGAGGCGCACTTTCCTGAAGAATTCCTGTACTTCACACATCTCACTAAATTTATCAAATTGGGGGGTCGGGACAAATCCCAGGCCTTTCTCCAAGACTGACATTTCCATGCTGGTCTTGGGGTCATCCGACAGGAGGGAGGTCTGCCCCCCGGGTTGATTGGGGGAATGGTACAGCCCATGACAGGTGGGCTATTTGTGGGCTAGTTTTGGGCTTATTTGTGCGCCGATACAGCACACATACAAATGTGGCCATTTTGTGGTATATATCACCACTTCTAATCAGAGAGGATCCCCGGTGTCCGTCGTTCACAAAATTTCCCAACCACCCTTTCCATTGGTTCCATTGTTTAGCATATGTTGGATGCCTTTTACCAATTCTGTCAGCCAGCTTTAAGTGGTTTCTGGTGCGCAGGGTGTTTTCAGTTTTGTGTTGTCGCTTGATGCAGGTGCGAGACAGTGGCCTGTCAAGTTGATATGATTCTATAGCAAGGTTATTGTTGTTCCAATAGGTGAGTAGGACAATTTGGGAGTGTCAACCAAAAATTAAAGATGAATAAAACAAGGAAATAAAATGTTATGTTGTAGGATGTAGATAGTTCGACCTGGATAGATGTTAGGTTAATAGGTAGGAGAAGTAAAGTTCAAGATTTCATTAACAGGGTAGGAGTTAGGAAGTTGTAGGATAGGGATTAAAGGGGGCGTGTACTTTAGGGGTGTGGGTTTAGTGACGGTATAAATTTTGTGTAAAGTTAAGTTTAGTTTTGTAAGGGCTAGGCCTAAGGTTTATGTTGAGATGGGGCACCTGTTTTCAATAATGCGGCCTTTTCCACACAAAAATATGTCTCTGTGACACATGCTGCCCTCTTTCACCCAATATGGCACTGAAGCTTTGCTTTGTTTTTGCTGATGCTGTTCGCGCTGGCAAAAAATCATTTTGGTTTCTTTTTGCTGATGCAGTAAAGTATCAAAAAAACACATGGAGAAAATTAAAAGGTTAGGTAACACAAGACCTATTAGCTTTGCCAGTGCTTGTCCAATCATATGGACTTTTTAACGTACAGAAGCCGCACAAAAGACCTAAAATACTGTGGAGGAATGTGTTTTCTTTTCCAGTTACATCGGTATTTCACAAGATGGGACAACTCTGACAATAAACAAATGGTAGGCTTCACACCCGAGTTGCACGCGGGCTCTGACCAATTAACTGGAGTGTGGCGAAGCCCGCTCTTTCATCCCCTCCCTTTAATGCAACCCTGTACAGACCTTATACAATGCACGGATTGGAACTCAACTGATGGTACACCCTAAGGAGCAGAGTCTTTATATAGCACCATTTTCCCTAACCTTTCAATGTGAAACTAAGCAAGAATGAAAGAGGAACGCTGCAAATAATAATAAAAAATACAAATGGTGGTAAGCCAGATGCAAACTCTTTATTCAAAAATATGCATAGATTTACAGCCGATTCCAGCATTGCTTTGAAGCATTTGCTTACAGTGACCCAGACCGGTGGCGCAGTCCCTTCTCTTTACTGCTTGTGTAGTTGTCTTCAAAGAGTGTTTCATCAGCATATAGTAGCTGTGATGGTGGAATAACTGGCAATCAATGGAATCTGAATTAGTTTGTCAAAAAGAGCAATTACAAATGCCTGCGTTGTCTGAAAGTGACCCTGGGTGCTCACTTTATTAACCCACTTACCTCACTGGTGAGTGTAAAAGTGCAAAGGCTGAGTTTCTCTGAACTGCCCCTAGATTAATTAGTAAATAGGGGAGAGGAGTTGGCCTAACGGCTAGGGCGGTCGACCTCGAATCTGGGGAACTGGGTTCGAGTCTCGGCAATGACGCTGTGATTCTGGGCAAATCACTTAATCCCCTAACAAAAATGAATGTGTCCTCATGTAACGCAACTGGTGCTATGTAAAGCGCTCTGATACCCGATACCTGCGGGTTAAGTTAGCGCTATATAAAACTCTGCAAAAAAAAAAAGTGAGAAAAACTGGAAGCCAGTGCGTCCCAGTGCTATTTGCCCTGGTCATGCACCTTGATGAACTAATTAGTGACACCTTACACTGAGGACCTTATATCCATGGAGTCTTTGCAGGCCTAAAAAGAATCTTCCCTCAGAAAAAAACACTGTTAATAGGCCCTCATTTCTTCCCTCTCTATTTGAAGCCAGCCGCACAATCGAATGAGCGAGCACGCTAATTCAATTCTCAAAGAATCTGGTGTCAGAGCTCGTCATACACTTGAGGAGCACCCTTGGAGACACTTCATCACCAGTAGAGTCAGAAAACAGAAGTGGTTGGATGCCCATTCTCGGTTCTCGCTGTTTATTAAAGAAAGATAGTGGATGCCACAACCCTGGTCAACTCAGAGGCGGGCCTGCAATGTTGAAGTTCTATGAGGGGACATTTTGTCCCAAATTCCATGAAAGTCAGGCTTAGTAACAACCCAGAATCAGAGCCACTAGGGCTCACTCTCCGAAGCCAGCTTGGTGTGACATGTGTCCTGTTCTACACACCCATTCCTGTCTTCATGCTTTCTAACCATGTCTCCAAACTGGAGATGATGTGTGTAGAGGGGCCCTTTCGGTACTTGCCACCAACTTATTTTGTGGAGTACTACTTTGTGCAGATCACCGGTCTATCCACCTAAGGAGAATAAACGGAGCCAGATAGGGTTCTTCCCTTCTTATGTCCAATCACGAAACAATCACCTGGGAGCAGGAAAGCCATAATAAAACGCACGCCGGGTATAAGTAATGGTACTCACAGTCACAAGAAATGGTGGCTTTTACCCTGCAGCACTGGAGAACTGGTGACCTGCAGGCTCCCAAGGGTTGTTACAGGCATTCCTACTATTGGCATAGGAGGGGGAAATAACTCCTGGAGCTTGACCAATATAGGGCTGTCACCATAATCATGGTATGAAGCAATAGCCAGTGAATGACTGAGTACCACTCAAATAAGGAAGTATACGGTGACAACCTAGAAACTGTGGTTCCTAGTATCACATATCACACACAATCATATTAAAGGTAGCTATAAACTATCAAACAAATGACACAATAGAACATCCGCGAGCTCTACTTATCTCTTTTGGCTCTCAGTATGAGAGGCAGCTAGTCCTACCCTTAAGCGACAGAATGAAAACTGGAGCACTATGCTGGGTTTGTGGTGAGTAAATTTTCTTAAGATCAACAACTTTACAATTTAGTAATGAATTGCCTATCAATTTCAGTCATCCTCACATATGCTTTCCCCAATTAGATTGTTTGCTAATTTTCAGTTTTTTGCATTAACCTTAAAATGTGAGGTAGACTGGGGCGATTTGGAAGACAGTTGTGGGAAAGGAGTCACGCAGGGCCCCTTTGATAGGGATCTTCGTATTTGGGACCTCGCCCCGTTTAGGGCAATTAATGGTGACATGTCCATGAAACTCTGGAGGGTGCGGGGTTGCCAGTTGGTGGGGGACCTGTACCCTGGGGTGGTTTTCATCACGTTCCAGGCGGCTCGGGAGACCCTTGAAGTGAGACCAAGCCACTTCCTCAATTATGCCAAGTTGGAAAGCATTGCGCGGGAGGTCTGGGCTGGTTTCCCTGCGGCTCCCCAACCCACCCTGATGTTGGGCGGCCTACTTTGAAGGAGAGAGGGGAGGCATCTCATTTCCTTATTTTATAAGGTGATCAGGGGTGACATGGAATCTGCCCCATACGCGTCACGATGGGCCTGGGAGCGTGAGCTGGGGGAGCCTGTTGCAGATACTGACCAGACACATGCACATTGGTGAGGAGGGTGTCCTGCAACCATAGGTTAAAGTTGCTCCATATAAATTTTTTACATTGTACCTATGTGACTCCCAGGCACTTGAACAGACAGGATAGACCCCTCTAGGTAGCTGCGATGTGCATGTTGAGGGGCACCAAGTTTTTGCCCTTGGCCTGGGCATGTGCTGTGGTTCTGGGAATCTGGGGGGATGTAACGCCTAAAATAGCAGAGGAGACAGACACTGCGATTTCTTTGACTCCACTGGCCTGCCTCTTGGGAGTGGTGGCGCAGCTCAAGGGGCTAAAGATCCACTATAGGATTGCCCAGCTTGCAGTGCTAGTGGCTAAAAGGAGAGTGGCCATTGGTTGTATGGGCGCCCGAGCACCCCTAGTGTCTTCATGGCAGCGGGATCTCCTTTAATGTGGGGTGGCAGAGGAGATGCATATGCGTATTGCCCGTACTGATGAGGGTGCATCTGATGTGATAATGTTGTGGGGGTCTCTTCTTAATAAATTTGCTGAGGAGGATGAGACTGACTCGGTGGAAGGGCAATGATGAGGAGGGGTGATGTTCGCGCCCTTTATATTATGATAATGTGACTATGGCAGCCAAGCTTGTATAACTGTACTGTTTATTGTATATTTAGCTTGATGACTTGGCCCCAATGTGCTCTTGTCCCCTTGTCCCTCTATGTGTCTGGTATTTCAGCTCGGCTGTGTTTATTGTTATCTCTAAATGTGTTATCATGACATATGACTGGAGTCTCTCCCCCTTTTGGAATATAGCCATGCACTGCTTGCCTGTTTCTTGACTTTTGTTCTTATTGTGTAAAACCAATAAAAAAGAGTTTAAAAAAACATTAAACTGTGAACTATGCTACTTCCGCAGATTTTTGGCCACTTTTACAGTTTTAAATTACTATAATAAATGACCTACTGCCTTTAAGCTAAAAGCTTTACCATCAGCACCAGCACCGCCAAACAATGGAGCTAATAATAGTTTTACACTCCATATGTACAAATTAAAAATCGAATCTTTATATGGCATACAGACATGTTAAATGCCAGAACAGCTTCTAAGCACCATGGCTGTCCTCGCTACTGCAGGGGATGTATGTGTTACATGCTGAAACATTACAATAGCTTGCATTGTATTTGTATGAAACTTGGATACCTGCTCTCTGGAAGCTGGATTAAGTGCCTGTTTTACAAAACGAGTACAGCTTAATTTCTGATATTTTAAAAAAAAGTGTTTCTTCCTTTTTCCTAAAAAAATGTGTTTATTGTGTTTTAAGTGACACCATACAGTGGCGGCTCCTCTGCTATGGCGGAGAAGCGTCACCCGCCCGTCACTCTCAAAAGTTGAAAAATAAAACTATAATAAAACGAGTAATTATCATATTATTTTTCAACTTGTGCGTGCTGCTTCCTGGGGGCGCGGCCATCGGGCAGTCAGGAGAGGGAGTGGTGGGCAGCACTGCTGTCAGTGCGCATATGTGTTTGGCCGGCCGTCTCAGGCAGGCCAAACACACATGCACACAGAGTTGTCTCCAACCCAGCTGGGTTGCTGGGTTAGAGACAGCAAAGCACAGGCTCCCAGTCTCCCTGGGAGCGCAAATTCCCAGCGCTCAGGCCAATCCTGACACTGCTTTCTAACATGAAAGCAGCGTCAGGATTGGCTACAAGGGAGGCTGGGAGCCTGTGCTGTAGTGAGGAGAGGACACGGAGAAGGGAGGCAGGCAAGTTTATTTTAAATTTTATGTTTATCATTTCACCCCCTCGCCCCACCTACCCGTTGTCTGTCGCCCACCCGAGCCCCCACCCCGCCCCTACTCTTGAACAGCAGCCGCTACTGCTTTCATATATTCTATTTCCACGCACACAATAAAAAAATGACAAATTAAATAAGTGTACAATTAGAAACATGCACTCGTAAGTAGCGGAATTTTAATATTAACATGGATTAGAGCGAAATTTGAATCTTCGTTTCAAAGGCTTACTTTCAGAGGATCTTCCTAACTGGAAAAATACTGGGTCAAGGTTAATCCGGTGCAAGCTGAAGATAAACAATTGCTCCTAACAGGATATCAATCACCCAGTGGTAGCACAAATCCTCTTTACAGAACATTTTCCCATCCCTGCACCTCTTGGTATATAGAGATGGTTATGAAGGGGGTGAAGACGAGGGAAGGGAAGTGGAACAGGGGAAAGGGATAGAGGGCAATGGATGGAGAAAGGATGAGTGTTAAGGTTAAAAGGTCTTTGAAAGGCAAATGGGGAGTGGAAGGAAAAGCAAAGCTGGGAAAGGAATGGAAAAGAAGGGAAAGGAATGGAAAAGAAGGGAAAGGAATGGGAAGGAAGGGAAAGGAAAGGAATGGGAAGGAAGGGAAAGGAATGGGAAGAAAGAGAAAATGGAGGAGTAAAGTTAAACGACACCACAGAATAAGAAAGAAAAGGGAGAAAGGTAAGTGTGGAGTAAATCAGGGAAGGATTTTTGTAACGGAATGTCGCAAAAACGGGATGAGATGAAGAAAACGTGAGCAAAAATGGGAGGGGGAGAGGCACAGATTGGAAGATACAAAAAGGGGAGAGCTAGGGTTAGCGGCAGGGTGGGAGGGAGTCAGGAAGAAAAGAAGGAAACAGGGATACTTTAGGGAAGGAAAATAAGCTTATCTTTTTAACATTATCTAAATTGTATTATGCACATGGATAGATCCTGATGAGAGCCATTTCTGTAGCTGAAGTTCGCTGAGAGGCAAACCTTTGAATAAATGTACCTTCAGGTCATGTACATCTCTAAAAGGGTAGCACAGGCTTTCATCATGTCACAGATATTTTAGTTTACAATTTTAGATGCCAGTACAGGCAGTTTTCTGCCTGGAAGCATCTTATAATACATGGGATTCTGCAATCCCTGTATAAGCAAACGCCTTTCTCTAATTAATCATCAACTTTGGACCCACCCAGTCGCCGATTATAAAGAAAAGACATCAGAATTCAACTGTAACAAGTTATTGCAGTCGAGTTCTGACCTCACAATGCCTGCTGCCATAGCCAGTAGCCCAAGTAAAAGACAGGTCAGGTCACGGAGCAGCTGTTTAAAGCCAGGAAAATGAAATGCTGCTTTTCTTTCTTCAGCTCTATTTTTCTAGCTTACAGTGATGAGAAGAAAATACTTATTTATTGCAATCCTTAGATAATCATAGAAGAGTTGAAATCTTTCTCCATCTTTCTACACATTGCAAGAAACTGCAGCTTTTTTTTTTAAGCAGACATATTAGAAACAGTTCAATACCTTTCTGCAACAAATATCTAACAGTTTTTAGATCAAATAAAAATTCCTATTTGTAAAGCGCAAACATATCACCCCTTAAGGTTTCAAGGCGCTGGGCCCAGGCCTTCGTGGAGATTAAGTGAGCTTTTGCCCAGAGTTACATGATGCTGAGCTGAGCTGCCGCCGGCACTGGGGACGGAACCACGAGCCCCGCACTCCAGAGTCAGCTGCTCTGGCTGCTGCGCCACACCTCTCCTGAAGTGTTTATTTTTTCACAAAAATATCTATTTTTATTCTTCATGTTTGCAAACAAGCTCTCTCTTTCTTATACAAGAGCAATGCACCAAGGTTTTAAGTGGTTTGTTTGAAAGATGATGGTGTGACCATGTGTTATATGGGATAAACTATTCCCTGCTGTGCATGATAAGAATATTGCAAGTCACCTTGGACTTCCATAACCATATAAAGGAACTCAGCCTTCTGCCTTGTCCCTCTATAAGGTTATGGAATGCCTTGGTGATTTGTAATTTCCTTATGATGTTCATCAGGGGCACTCTATCCCTAATATAAAGCACACTGCTTCTCAGATAACAGATTAAAGAGTTTACATGATTTGTCGAAGAAGGAGCAATATCAGTGTGAGAAGTAACACCCCTAAACCTGAAAGACAGCAGGGACATATTGGCCAGCAACTCCTTATACATATTTAAAAGAGACATTTGTGCTATATTCAAGGTTTCACATAAATATAATCTGAAACAGTTTTGCGAGAGGTATGACTAGTTGTGTAGAGTGAAGTGGAAGAAAATGCATCAATATTCTTGTGCTGAGAAATTCTTGCCATATTGTTTATTTCTTTCCTGGGGGATTTTTCTCTTACCATGTTGAAGATGATGCTGCAAACCAGTGAAGATACAGGGAATCAAAAACTGTCAGATGGCCAGCAGGAGCGTTGTCCACCTTGAAATAAATGTATAGGACTGTAAATTGCATTGCCCTGCTGCCTAAATCCATTCACAAGCACAGCAGGCGCCCAAAGACTGCAATGGAACACCTATATAAAAATAATTCTTAAGATGTCCACTGAAACCGTGCAGGGATTGTCATGTTTAAGACCTGGCACCAATGAACCACCACTCCAAATCTCTTTACTAACCAAGTCTTGTCTGCTTTTGAAGGCTCACTCTAACTATGCAGACTACAGCTCAAAATTTCTTTTTATTGATTCCACCTGGTTTTCTCCATTTTTCTACACTTGTGTAGTGGTGTGATTCACCCATCTGAAAAATAAAGCCTGGAATGAAAAAGGTTTTCATTTAGCCGTTGTATTAAGTGATGTCATGCACAGCGATCAATAAGCATGATAGTTCATTGAACCTTCTATTTTGGTGTTGCTCACATGATGCCTCATTCACTAAATGGGTGGTAATAGGACTTCACTATACAAAAATAGTAAAGACAAAAAAAATCACTGGAAAAAGTAGAATTCCTGTAGAGCAACAAGCAAAGAAACTATCTGAAATTCCAATCTGTCAGTACTTTGGCAGACCTAGAAAACATTCTAGAGGACACTTTATCTCTTAAATAAGTGTTTCACACGAAGCCGTAATGCTAGAAATTGGCCAGAGGTTCACCCGATCCTTTGATCTCTCCAACAACTAATAATTATCAGAGTGGACCCAGTATTAAGCAAACGTATTAGCTTATGTCTTCTTGGTTAGGCTCCTCAACATGAGGGATCTGGCCAGTCAATTCCATCAATCCATGTGGTGATCTCGCTTTCTGACAACATTTTTTGTTAGGTTTCCAAGGAAAATAGCCAAATACAAATGCCACTAAATTGTTTATGTGTCAACGACATTACTATTTCATGCCGCTTTTTGGAATCATTAGTGAAGGTAAGATGATCTGTTCACAAGAACCCATTTCAGACACACTGAACATTTAGCCTTTAAAGATACTTGTAGTGATTATATGCACACCACATGATAACGTAGTGTGACTCCCAGCATTGACGCAAACAATATGCCAATAGACGTTTCGATTTTTAGGCTTATCAGCTTCTTCATTATGGCACTCAATCTCCTTCTGTATATATAAATGATCCTCTGCAGAAACCCTGCTTCAGCTTTATTCAGAAACCATACACAGCATTCTCTTCTTCCATGACTTTCTTCTTTAAAGAGGGTTGACAAAAATACAAATAGAAAACAAATTCCAAAATATTTCTTCTGACCATACAACCACAAGGCACGCAAGGCATTATCTTTACAACCATATAGCAATCGATTTCAAAATCACTGATAAAAGACATGCATCCCTTAAAAAAAGGCCATCAGTGGCTGACATTCCAGCCAAAATGACTGAGAACTTCTTACTAAGGATAAGGACTTCTGCAATGTAAGACAATTGATTACTTTTTGAAACCAACACACAAATGATAGAAGTTCTCTTCTAAAATCTTTGCAAACAGAGAGGGGGCATTGTGTTATGCTTATTTTCTGAAAAATTTAATTCCAGCATTACTCCTGAAGGGATAATCTGAAAATACATGTACCAAGTCAGCAGCCTGTACCAAGTAAGTAGCTTGGGCAAAGTGATTTTGGTCTTAAGCTTTAGAAGAATACCCATTTGTCGGTGTAGTAGCTTCCTGTTATAATGCAATAAGATTGCATGCGTAATTTGGCACGTTTGCTGTATCACTCAATATATACAAAAAGCCTATTGCACTGTTGCCTTGCTGTGGCAGTAGTACATTCTATATTTTTATTTGAATGAATCAGATAATAACCAGAAATGTAACAATAAGGCTGTTGCCACAGGATATGGTTTAAATGATAAAGAAAAGTTCTAAGCTGAATACATTTAAACAAGAGTGACCATTTGCTAGTCCATAGAATTCTTGAACTTACCAAAAACTAGGTAAGCAGTTCATACTAAATAAACAGTTGTGTATTAAATATACTTCATATAGTTGCCAAACCAAAGTAAGGTTATCAGCTATACAAAATGGACCACAAATATTATTCCAAACCGGGGCCATATTACAGATGCGGCACATTTT
Source organism: Calotriton arnoldi (assembly GCA_963921515.1). Classification (NCBI taxonomy): domain Eukaryota; kingdom Metazoa; phylum Chordata; class Amphibia; order Caudata; family Salamandridae; genus Calotriton; species Calotriton arnoldi. The sequence goes on along the minus strand of CAWUFW010000890.1, from coordinate 2,292,938 downwards.
CCTAGATTGCGCTGTATGTACCTTTCAAAAGGTGCACCCAGCACAATCCAGAAAAATGTGCTGCATTATGGTGAATGCGCTACCCCTAGGGCAGCCGTGCGCTTGAGCTGCCCTGGGGGCAGTGCATTCATGTGAAAAACGGAGCGGCTGCTTTAAAGCCACTCCGTGTTTTCACAGTGCAGGCAGCAACCCGCCTGCACTTTTAAAGGGGATTAGAGTTCCCCTTGCAGGCGGGTGCAGTCAGTGACTGCACCTGCCTGCAAGGGATGTCTGGGGGGGTCTATGGAACCCCCTTCACCCCCTCCAGAGGGCTGCCATCAGGGGGCGCACTACCAGTGTGCCTCCTGAGAGCTTCTTTGCCTCTGCGCCCGCGTATGTAATACGGCGCGGGCGCTGAGGCAAAGGGATTTCCTCATTTGCAAGGGGCACACCCCCATGCAAATGAGGTAACGTCCTCTAAAGATAGCATTAGCGCTTTATGTGCGCCAGTGCTATCAGTATTACAGAAGGGGCTGCACAAGCGTCTACAGCCCTGTCTGTAATGCCAAAGTGCCCCGGGGGCGTGCAAAGCAGGCGCAAATGCCAGGTGCGCCCCCGGGACACTTTCATAATACGGCCCCTGGAGTCTTGCAGCAAATATGTTGTATTCCCTAGAATTTACAAATGTCTCTCCATAGCAGTATCAATTCAACAAATGTATTTAGTTCAACCACTTTGGAAGAAATCACAGTTGTTAAACTTATGTTAATTTGTATTTATTAGAAAAAAAGATTTGATTTGAAAAATAAAATAAAAGTGGGGTCTTTAGAGTATTAATTCAAGATGTGGAAGCTAGGATGTAGATGCCTTATTGCCACAAATCCAAAACATTTTAGATGCTGGCCTTGAGTAATTTTGGGGAAAAAATGTAATTTTGCATATGATTGATTCCCATCTTTGTGCAACTCATTACCTGTGTAAACCATCCTTCACATTGGCCATGTTTTATAAGAGCCAACGCAGGATTCTTCTGTAAAAAACACATTGTCTAAGACAGACATGGTAAAAGACAGGTAACCCTTTATGTTTTCTTTGCTTATAAAGCTTATGCTAAAGAGAGCTGTAACAGTTGAAGTTACATCAAAAAGGAACCTTTGTGGTCTAAGATATTTAATTGGTTAACACTGGAGTGTCTCTGGGAAGATAATTTCTTCAATCTGTCTCTTTAAACCAGAACAATATAGCAGTCAAAACACTAATCATCTAGCACGTGCGTCTTTCTTTAAACATGTCTGTGTGGCATAAGGAATTGGAAGTATTTCTACTGTGTTTTATAGTTCTCAGGCTTTTCATCTAGCTTTGAAGTCCAACTTTTCAAATTACTTCACTTTAGGGTATATCTGAGAAGACAAATGTCCTTTATTTTGTCAGTGTAGGACACAACTATTTAACAAATAAACGGAGTTGTCATTTTAATTCATCAACATTCTTTCAGCATTAAAGAATGTATTTTCTTCAGGGTTGCACAACTCAACATAGTAAACACCGACGATCTGGAAACACTATACCATAACACAATCACCACCCTTCTCCAACTTCCACTATCTAGATTCACACTCTTCTTTTTTCTCCTCTTCAATTTGGTTTAAGCCAATTAATAAAAACTTGTTTTATGTGTTTCACTATCCATCTTGCTACTGAACTCCATTCGAACCTGTTCTCTCTGGTTAGTCACTCTTTTCTTTACACCACTCTTTCCTCATTTATTGTCATATGCTCAGCGTTTTCCTGGTTTGTTTCTTATCTTTGAAATTAAAACAACTGTGTATTGTCGGCAGGCCAATCATGGGTCCCATTTTCACTCCATAATATACACCGTCCCTCATCAATTTGTCCTAGGGCATGTTCTTTTTCTCATTTGTACATCTCCTTTGATTGCTGTTATTTCATCCTTTGGAACATCCAGTATCCTTTGAACATGCAATCTACAGATTTCTGTCCTCTTTTCATCTCTCTCCACTGATCTGTCTAGCAAAACAATGACTTGTATTAATACTAAAAATCATTTTGCTTAGGTCATGGTAACTAGGAGAAAGAAATACTTATCATTCATGCTGCTTCTCTCTACAATTCTCACTTGCCAGCTTTCATGTTTTACCCCTTCTCCTAATTTGTCCTAATTTTTCTGTAACCTTGGTGTAAATTTCAATGCTGCTCAACTTATCTGATCTTGTGTACTGTTCCTACAACCTGCATTTCTCAAGTTTACAATATTCAGATATGTCCCTCCTAGACAGTTAAGTCAACTAAAACCTCATCTTCCCACAAATCTTCCCAAATGACAACTTAATGTCCTGTTAATCTAGTTTATCTCTATTACTACTAACCCGTTCCTTTACAACCTCATCCTTAAAGCGAATTTATCTGATGAAAGACTTCTAAGGTTTCTTATCAGGCAATACTTTTCACTGGTGATCCATTTTGATTCTTTATTTGTGAGTTTAAGTGGCCATGCTCCTGCTTAAAATGTGTATCCTGTTACAGTTCAATGTATGCAATCATAACCCGGACATGTTTGTGAGTGAGTTGGTACAGATGGAGAGAGAAGTGTGGTTGGGCAGTTCACACAGCAGGTGAGAGATGTCGCTGTTACAACCTAGATTGAAATTGACTTGTAACAGTTGTTGCTTATTCGAAGCAATTGAGGGCTACAGAGTTTGGTGCATTTGTTTGGAAACAATGATTCATGGCTAGGAAGGAGGTTGATAAGAGTTCTCGGATTCCTGCTGAGTCCAATTTACAACATCGAGGGTGAGCCTAACTACTATATGAATGCTGCTCATCATGGTAATCGGTGGATTAGCTTGGTAGTTTAATAATCTACTAAAACAAATGTTAATATGCTAGGTAACAGGTTTCAATCTGAATTCAAGGAATTTAGCAGATATGCCATTGACAGTGAATGGGAGAAAACTTTGGTTGTAGCATGACTGTCATTTGGGCAAGCATGAGCTGAAACATTATGCAGTGGAAAGAAAGCAGGGGGTAACCAAAAAGGAAAGAAGAAATGTGGTGGAAACAGAAAACAGAAGCTAAACTAATGGGTAGTAGAAGAAGCAGCTGAGTTTCAAATAGGACACAGGATTACCCCTCTGAGGCACCAAGAAAATGCCAAAAAGTGATAGTAACTGAAAAGTGGAAAAAGAGGGAAAGCATAGGTAAGAGACTAGATCGGGGCCAAGGGAGGAAAAAGGGCGTCTTGGTACATAAGCATCAAATGGCAAAAAATAAAATGAATACACTAACAAAATTAAATAAATGTAGGATATTGGAAAGTCAAGCATTCAATTACAAAGGTGAAAATAGTTCACTATGATGAAAGTGCTGGAAAATGAAAAGAGAATAAAGGATGAAACAAACATGGCATTGTAATGCAATTGCAATTATATAGCGCTTACTAACCCGGACGATATATTGAAGCATCTTAGGGTGAGTAGCACACTACTCTGTAACCAAAGGTTAGTGGTTAATCCAGTGGTTATTAATTATTGTTATATATTGTTGGTTATTGGATTAGTCTTGTGCTCTGAGAAAACTGTTTGAAGCTTTTCCTCCAGTTTCTAGTGGTGGATTAAGAAAACAGGAGATAGGTGTGACTATTAGAGTGAGTAGTTCATGCAAGTGGAAAAATATGATATGGAAATACGGTAGGGGAGGTTAGATCCTGCAAGGAGGTCTTACACAAGAAACTTTTTGATTTATGAGAGTGGGATGGATAGATAGGCTAGAAAAGGTTATATATTGCAGGAATGGTTACTCAGAGGGAGAGTTTATGATTTCTTAGGAGAGGTATGGTTAGTTTACTGAAGTATAGTTCAGAGAAAGGCAGTCAGGCATGAGACAGAATAGGGTACCCCAAGAGGCACTAAAACAAGCAGAGGTTGGAGCGTAAGGAAGGCATCATTCAAATAGAAAGATAGGAGAGAGAACAGTCCCGAACTATAAATCAAGGTCGATTTTCATACAGGGGTTTTAGGACTATGGTGGGGTAGGATATTGAGACAGCATGCAATCTTGGAAAATATAAAGAGTAGCAAGAAAAAATGAAAGTGTTATTACCTGTGGGTAGGTGATTCTGTTGTTGTGTCTCTGGTTGGTAAGTATGGCTGTTGATGGAATTGATACATTCTGTTCGTTTTTTACATAGATAATAAACATTACTGAGATTGTCAAACTTTGTACTTTTTTATGAGGTACTGAGTTAGATGGTAGGTCCAGATAGTGGATCTTTTTGGTTTGCCTGGCAATATTTCGAAGAGTGGACAAACTCTGGGATTTCCATTGATCATTTCATTATGTATTTGTTTGCTCTGGATATTAGTATGAGTTGTTTGCAAACTTATCCTGATGAACTAGCTCTTCATTGAGCATAGCAGATCCTGGAGGGTATCTTTCAGTAGCCAGAAATTTGGTTCATGTGGATTCTCTGTTGAATAAAATTGGGTTAACCATCCTTCTGAACTCTAAATGATTCTCAGTGGCTCTGATTTTTGCAGGGAGGCAAATCCAACCTTGAACAGAGACATTAGCACCGCCAATTGTTTTCTTCCTACAAGCCTGGTGCTCATGTGAGATTAAAGAATAGTTAGTCAGTCTAAGGTATTTGTCAATTTGAAATGGTGGGTCTTGGCAAGGTGGCAGTAGTTTATTATGCAGTGGTTGTTGGTGTTGATGTTTTGCTTTACGATAGGAGTGAGAAGAATAGATTTGGTGCTTTGGATTAGAAAAACAGTTCTGTTTTTGTGTTGGTGAATGTTCAAGGTAACTTTCTGTGTGAACACTGGGGATGTTTTGAAGTAAGCAGATCTCAGACACAAATTTGAGGGGTTTCAGATGGCATTGGCGGCCGCGGGTTTGCAGAAATGTGATGCTAGGTCTTGGGTTTTAGCACCCAATATCAATTTGAGAGTACTGACGGTAAGTGGGCTCAGTGGCAAAACTTCAGTGGAGGAGGAATAGGTCATTTTTGCACTAGGTGCCCAAAACATGACAGGTGAGTGGCATTATACAGTGCTGAAGTGTCTAACTTGTTAAAGTAGATTACGTTGGGAAGTGAAATACTGTAGGAAAGCAGTAGTGCCAAAACATCAGGTGTTTTGGAATAGGATTGTGGGGTGATGGCCTAGCTCCTTTTGAGAATTTGCATGTGCAGCTTTATTTTGGGACTACGGGTGTTGGCTTTGAACAAACCAGTCAATTACAATTCACAGGCAGCTGCCCTTCTGCTTGCCACCTTTAACAAATTCTGCCCCTTGTCACTCATTCATGCGATACCAGGATTGAGCTCACACACAGCAGGTATATCAGTTGTGCTGCACAGTAGTAAAACCTGTGACAGACAATGTCAAAGGGTTTGAGGAAATATCAAGTGAATATAAAGATAGTGTGCCTTTTGAATTTTCATCCTACCTCAACTTTGGGGAAAATATTGTATCTGATCACAATTTGCTGAAATTATGAGGCAATACTTCAATAATAAAATAAATATGCGTACTGTAAGAAGGGGGTCACTGGTTTGGAATTGATACTTAGTGGAGGCAGAGGTCTGGGGTAGGATACACCGGAGAATGTTGAGGGACAAAATTACAGTAGAGAAATCTTTTTCCATCACCAGTCTGATAAAATGGTCAGGTAGCTATGCGTGATGTTAACAGGGAGCAGACAAACACATTCTACAATATTCCCCAAAGCACTGGCTTTAACAAAAATGCACTACACTTCAACAGGCACTATTCCAATTCTCTTTTGAAATGTTAGTAATTTCGACCAAGATTAGTTTGGACCTGAACTGGTTTAAGGCAGTATGTCTTCATAACAATACAACACTAGGTTAGCCTGAGATGTGAACATAATTAGCCATATTCTACATAAAATCTGGAGAGGGTAAAATCAAGAGGCAATATAAGAACCCTATGCGTTGCATAATTAATGTGCTTTTTGCATAAATCGCTTTAGTTGATCTTTTAGGAAGTAGATATCAAAAGTAGAAAACATCCCTATCATACTATTATAAAATATGACCTTTTTAGCATAGACGTCATTTAGTGCTGCTGCGACCCCTGGCATGCCCCTTGTGACCCCTGGCACTACCTCTGCGGCCCCTAGCATCAGCAGTGCAAAATCAGAGCCAGAAGCAGATCGTCTTTAAGGATGTCGGTGGGGGCTTCACTCTCCTTGTTGGTCAATTTTTTTATTATGCTAATAGTGAATAATATTACATTATTCGCTACTGGTTCAATTTAAAAAAAATGGAGTACAAATAGCTGGAATATGACTTTCCCCAGCAGCTGAGGTAAGTAAAAAGAAAATAATTTAAATGTACGCATGTTGTGTGGGTGCTTGCAGTTTTGAGTGTGTTTATGTAAGAGAGGGTGTGTGTATGTGTAGGCAGAGTGAGTGTGTGTATGTGTGAAGATGAGTATGTGTGAGTGAAAGTGAAGGTCAAGTGTCATGTGAAGTCACTTCCGCTACCCCAGGCATTTTGGTGGATTGACGTCCATGCTTTGTAGGCGTGGTTTTAACCAGCGCCACTGCTAATCAGACCTCGTGATTAAAATATACAAAGCGTGGGCCTTGGTTCTGCCCCTTTCAACCACTGGCTTTGCTCAACCAACCTCGTGCAGATACTGTCTTGAGACTGAGTCAATCATGTCTTGGCTCAGCCCTGTGAACTATTCATCTCGCCCCTAATGCTATTTTCGGTTTTGGTACATTCTTTCTTTTCCATTCGAGCACTTATATTGAAATGCATGACAGACTAGTTCACAACTGCAGGTCTGGCTGGTTCTCTTTCATGCATCTACCTCTAATGTGCCAACATTCCATGCCTTACCACATTAAATCCAGACCTTCTGCCTTTGTCGGAGCTTGCTAAATATACATTTAATTTGCCCAATCAGGATTTTGATGCAAAGCAAAAAGCCATTACTGTAAGGAATCCACGCCTTATAAGGAGACAGATCTAAGAAATGCCTTCATTTCAGCTGCATACGCTTTAAACTGCAATCCTAAATAAAAATTAAGCTTTAATTAAAAGTAGATGTATAAAATATTTTTGGACATGCACTGCCAAGGACACATGAATAAGTAAGAGCAGGACACCACCGAATCCTGAATGCCGGAACAACAAAAATTAAATAACATTATAGATTTTGCCATTGCTGTTGTTGCAGACACACCATTTCAGCTCATCCTCATGTCCATTACAGTTGAAATACATTTCCCAAAAACGGAGATCGACTCCAGCCTCACTTAGAATGTAAATCAATGCAAAGAAAACATGCACACTTTTCTTTTGCACACCAATGTTTTATTCTGTATTAGTGCAGTCCGAGACGGACATCGCCAACACATTCTCGCAGCAGGTCATGCTACCGCGCAGGGATCGCTGCTGCACCCGCTTTCCTCTGTACTGCATTTTCAGCAAGCTGAACACATCAATCAACGAGCAGAGAGCAGAGAGAAGGCCATTATGTCATGCTTTCTGAAGCATTCTGGGAAACCACTCGCTTCTGTGAACAATGACATAAGCTTTCCAGAATACTGCTAGCAGAGCTAAATACAGCCTCTGGCCCACGCTCCTGTAAACAAGACAGAAAACGGCTCCCTGAATTAGAATGTATCTGTAACACTGAAGGGGAATTCTATGGGAATATTTGAATATCGGCTCAGCTGAAATACTTTCTCAAATCCATTATTAGAACAAGGCGGATAAAAAGATGCCTATTGTGCTTGCTTCTTCTTTTCCCAGCAAACGTGTAGTGAACTATTTCACCTCATAGGATGAAGCGCCAGGGTTCTGCCAATGCTCAGGTCTGAGGTTCTGTGGGAGGAAGTTCTACAGCAGAGAACATTGCTGGCCCCCAGGGGAAGTGAGGGTCGCAGACCAGTCTGCCCCCGGGGTACTTCGTGCCATACCGGAAGGACATGGAGGGGGGGCGAGGTTTAGTTAGGGGAAGGGGCGGGAGTAGGCAGGCCTTTAAAGGTGTCAGGAGAGGAGTATCCGACCTCTTCCTGACACCAGTGCACCACCCGGGAGGGAAGGGTTTATAAAACTTAGTCCGCCCACCCACCCTACAGTTGCTATGTGGGGTACGGGCGTAGGTCATTACAGCGTTGCCAGTTTAGGACAGGTTGCTGGGTGAAGGCACTACTTTGGAGGGGTGGTGAATCACATACGGGCGGATCCCCTCTTGGGGGAGGGGACGGTGCAGACGTGACTGATGGCGGGGCGCGGGATGCAATGAGCAACGAAAGAAATTCAGGAGAGGTTGTTTTGGAGCGCAAGTGAAGGTAAGAATGGGGATCTGACAGGAGGTCAGAGAGTGAAAGGGGAGGAGTCAAGAGGATAAGATGGTGTTTGAGAAAATGGCCTTCTACGCTTCAAGTGACAGCGTGGAGTGTGGTTATTGCATGATGACCAGTAGTGTCGTTTGTATCTGGGCTTATAATTTAGCGGCCGACCTGGAAGGGCGGCCACAAGTCGGCTTATTCGGCCAGACTGGCCAGCCGGGAGCGGTACAGTTTGATGTAGTGGTGCAAAGCCTTATAAACTACCTGATACCTCAAATATTATCTTTGTTTGTTTAGAACACAAAGACGAGTGTTTTGAATAGGTATAAAATGGCTGCGGAATCTGAGATGCACCGTGAGCTGGGTTCTGGATTCTCAGGAAGGTGGAGGATGTGTTAATTTAAAGCCCTGTGTTGATCCTGTTCTGCAATCCAAGCAGGACATTAGCAGCGCAAAGTCTAACTGGGGTCACAACACTTGCACACCAGTTGATGGAATGCATTTTATGGGACTGTTTAATGGGGTTCAGACCCAATCTTAGTACAGATCAAAAAAATTAAGCCGATTATTAGTTAACAAAATATGGCAAGGCCTTGTTGGAATGACAGGAGGCGAAAAACATGTGATTTCGCATCTACTTAACATTTTACGAAGAACATAAATGGGCAAAGATATTATTCTATAAAATAGGGGATCTGCAGTTTGTGCACACAGTACTTTGATTGGAACGTGGAAGCCAATCCGTATATTCTTTCATATAGTGGATCCTAGACCACTAATCATGTGCCTTGCACATTTAGAGGACTGGGCCTATGTCTTTCGTGTACTGACTTCTTAGAGTACTTCTTTGAGTGACCTGACAGTACCTTAGTGACTTAACATCGCCTCTTGTGTGGACTCTCTCTGGTGGATTAGAAATGCCCAAACAAAACTGTGATAGGTTCTAACAGTGTCTGCTGTGCGTTGGACCTTCTGTTGATCTTGGGGTGAAACCATAGTATACATCCTGATAGCTTACCATTGCCCACAGTACAGCACAGTCCTATTTCTCTTGGATGGACTCCATATGGAATCACTTGGCGGGTTAATCGCTTCTTCAATTGGTTTTGCCTTTACATCTTACTGTGGGACGTCTTATCCCACACATCACTGATACATATCCCCTCCAATTTCATAGTACCTGCATGATCAACCACTCTGCACAACACACGATTCCTATGTGCAGCAACATTTTCCACACCATGTCTACAACACTTTGTCAAACCTTCTCAACAGCATGTACTTTGTAGGTGAAAATATAAACACTAGCAACCGTGGCCCCCAAAGGAAGCACCTCACTCTGATGCAAATCTGAGACCTTCACGACCACGCCCACAGTGTGACATGCTATATAAAATAAAGTCAGACCACCCAAAAAAAAATTTGGGACTGTGCAATGGGTAAGAAAGAGCTATACAAAAGTCAATATGATACAATGCTAAGAGAAGGACGAGGAATATTGTGCATGGTGTGGCTGAACTTTGAGTTTTGTACAGAGATGACAGAAGAACGTGGGGGCTATTTGATGATTATCACAATAAAGAATTGATTGAGAGAAAGCATACTAGGAATGTATCTATCAGGAGGGTTCTAAAGATGGCACTGAGCATGTTTAAAATACAAATTGGCAAGGGACAGGTATTTGACCTCCCTCCTAATTTGTACTTTCCAAATGCTACTAAACCCAAAGATGGCTCTATGAAGTTGAGATTTCCTATTTCCATCACTGATATCACACAACAAACCTGTGAGACATTGAGAAAAAGCACATCAATATGTATCTTTAATGCACGGTGCAGTGATCCACATAAATTAGCCTTATCTTTACACGGTCTCGATTAAATCCATCTAAAGGCTGGTTGGTCAATAACAATACAATCCATCTTCTGCAATCCTTCATTAAGGAAGACCCGTCTTGGGTTGATTCAATTTATAACCTGCAGCATGTGAAATACTAATAAAACACCTTAAAATAAACGCCCGCCATCAGATATATATTAATTTGTCATCTGAGCATCTTCAGAGATCATTCATTGGAAAGAAATCTGCTGTCTGGGACAACATCTGTATTCTTATGCATTACTATACCACTCATCCACAAACACACAGCCTAATTATACAAAGAAGGAAAGAAAAAGAACAATAATAAAGACTGAAAGACACATGCCAAATTGATGTCTTTTCTCCTTACTGATGTTCACAATCAACATAAATGTTGTCGAAACAAGATAACAAAGGGTAATCAATACAGTGGAAAAGCATTAATAAATAAGTAATGCCTGGTTACTACGAAAAATTTACTTTGAGAGTCGAATTTAGAAAGTTATGTAAAGATTGTATGTTGGAATATCGTTAGCAAAATATTGCCTTACAGAAACATTGTGTGCTAAATATTGTTTAGGAAAATATTGTTCCATTGGGTGTAGATTTTATGCTAACATCTAGAAATTATTTTTATGCAACTTTATTATTTTCAGATGATATATTTTTTACAATATCCTCCTACCATGCTGATATAAATCTCTAAAATGCAAAGTAAGCACTGGAATAGACAACTGACAGTACACTATAAAAAAACAAATATAAATAAAAACTGGGAAATTAAACTGTTCTTGTCATCTACCATATGAAAAAGAATTATCAATTTGGCAGTGTCTAATAGGGTTGGCAAAGATGCAGGGCACACAAAACTTATCATGAGGTTTGCGAATCTATATACTAAAGCCTAATTCTAGGAAAAATATTAAAGCAACGCATTAAGACCAGTGCCATCTATTAAATCATAAGAAACCAGGTGGCCAAATGCTACAATCCGGCACCAAAAATCTGACACTACACCTTTCAGAGGAATATTTAGTACTAAATGTTAGAGGTGTGTAGGAAATATGCCGGATCTGAACAGATGGGTCACTAACATGGATAAATACTAAACGTGATCTTACAAATGAAGAAAGTGGATGTAAGTGACAGGCATCAAACATTCAAAGAAGAAAAGAATCTCTATAGGAAAAATCAGAGGACATGAAACCTAAAAGAATATGAATCACATATATGGTCAACACTATTTCCCAAAGAGTACGGGTAAAGCACAGCAACCTGAGGGGTGATGATTACGGGCACAATGAGGCATTCATTGAGTTATTTATATTGCAACGTTCTCATTTTTATATATAGGTTATGTTATTATATAAACTGAAGACATACACAAAAACTGAAGGACTTCAGGAAAAGTTGGAACTAAAGTATTTGCTCTATTAAGTCTCCTATAGATTACCTTCCAGGCTTTCACAAGTGAGCAGCAACCCACTGCCAACAAAAGTTAACAGTTTACCAAGGTTTTCTTGGATCACAATAAGGCTGATAATCAGAGTTCACGACTTGCAACTTAACACATCTAGATATTATTGATTCCTGTTCTATGAGAGCCAGGGCTGCCATGTTGTTGGTGCAAAGCTATTAAGGACACACAATTTAAAATGTGTATGTTTTAAAAGGGGGAGCTTCACCCATTCTCGTATCACCAAACCAGGTTCTTTCCATGCTTATGGATCACACAAAAGCCTTATTACAGAACACACTTTTTCTTTGCGGAAAAGGTTGTTCAGAAATCTTATTTTAAAGGATTAATTTAGTTATAAATATTGTGGTCTTCAGCCCTTGCAAGGTGCAGGATCTCATATGTGATCTAATACCAGATGCACATTTACTCGAAAGATTAGCAATATGATTGATGCCAGAAAGGGGTACATATGGGTTATCTCCTGGCACACAATGTATGACATATGAATACCTGGTCAGCAATATTCACTGTAGCCATTTAAAACCTTTAGTTAAAGCCCAAATTATCAATTTTGGTATTTGATAGTTCCAATACACAAGGCATAAGATTTAAATTAACATGAAAATCATAGAAGCATTCATTTTACTGAAAGTGATGTGTTCAATACAGTTCTTCCATGTAAACATCAAGCTTAATTATTGAATACGTCATTACTCTCAGGCACGCATTCAGGGTTTAAATCAGGTACAAGAACAGTTGGACAGTGTTTTACTTGGCGTAGTTTAATCAATATATTTCAGACTATATCAAAGGTAAAAACTGAACCTCTGTTTTGCAGACTTCAGGGAAGCTTGCAAAAATGTAAATCACAGTAATCTCTGGGGAATGATGGGAAACATGGGCATTGATTCTTCCTTGGTCGAGCTACTAAACCTGTCAAAAGCTCGAAAAATAGAGTCTGTATCATTTGTGGAAGGGAGAACCAAGTGAAAAAACGTTCAAGTTAATGCGGGTGGTAAACAAGAATGTATCCTAACGCAATGAAGACTGTACCTTCACACAGACATGGTCAAATTTTCTAGTCATGCTGTAATTAAATATGCTGTGGTTGCAAGTCCTGCTCTAGGTCCTGTAGATATAAACGATGTAATCTCGATGGCAAGAGCAGGTGATGAAATGCAGACAATTTCATAATATTCAGTTCCATCTACAGTCACGACAGTACCAGAACATGCATGCAAATTAGATGTTTGTTCGGTGGTGTACAGGATCAGTGACTGATATCAGGTGTTGGCATTAACTCAAAGGCAACTGAGATGGCATCTAATCAACTTGGCAAATCAAGGGATTGTAGTAAGGCTTATAGAGCAAAAGAAAAGTATTAAATGTTTGAAAATGTCTTATGTCTCGGAAAACAAATTTATGAAATATTAAAAAATAGTGGAGATTGGCCAAAACCCATTTAAAATATGGTGGTGTCTGGTGTTGACAGGTGAACGTGTGATAGCTCAATTATGACTCTGAACATAATTTCATTCTGGCAGTGAGAACATCTACTCTAAAACTGCATTTAAAGCAGGGATATGGAGGGCGCGCGGCGGCGGTGATCCAAGATGGCCGCTCCCTGAATCGGCTCCGTGTCACGGAGGAGCGTCTTTTATCGAGGGGCTTGTTTTTGAGCTCGGAACATGTGGGAAATAATGGATTTCTACTGCAGAAGTTCTGCTGCACGCTGAGGCAAGCTTTTTTTTTTTAAGAATTTTGGTCTTTTTTATCGCTTTTTTGCTTCTGCTTCCACCGGCCTCTGTTGCGGCCGCCATTTTGTCTTCTCCTCGCAGCCATTTCTCACTTCAACGTTTTTTATGCCGCCTCATTGCTAAAATGTACATCTTTCCTCATTTTTGGTCTCTTTAAGAGGATGGTATATTTAAATGGTACTTTACTCATCATATAAGGGACATTTTGTGTATTTCTTTATTTTTTGTTTTTCTTCATGGTGTCAAGACTACTTAGCGATTTCTAGCCCTTCTCTTCACAAGGTATTTTGGCGCTCCCTTCTACTGGCTGTTATTGATTGTGACCTTGTACTTTTCGTGCCTTAGAAGTACATTTCGCTGGCCGTGCTACACTTCGTGCCTTGCTATGGATGCTTCAAATTCTACCAAGCCTCATGGCGCACCTGGGTCTTCCGCTGGAGGTCGCAAAGACTCAGCTGCCAATACCAACAAGCGTGTTAAGAAAGACCCATCCTCCCCATCGAAGTCACCTCTTCCTCTGACGTTAGAGGACATTATGGAAGAACTGCGCAATATCAGACCCTTCATGACTGAAACCACTGCTTCACTTCAGCGAATTGAAGATAAATGGTCCGGCCTTGAGTCACGTATTTCAGATGTGGAACAAAAAATCAGCGATGCACAGGACGTTGTCGCCAGAGTTGATTTTCTCACCAAAGAAGTTACTCAACTTAAGAAAGTGACAGAAGATTTAGAAAATCGCAATAGGCGCAACAACCTACGTATCTATGGCATTCCAGAAGGTTCTGAAGGGTCGGACATGATCTCCTTCTTGAAGACTCAAGTTCTACAAATTGTTGGTCTGTCAAAACCCATGGATCTTAACATTCAAAGGGCGCACATATTAGGTCCTTCGAACGCATCTTTTGCATCTAAACCAAGGGGCATCATCGCCTACTTCTTACTATACTCTGATCTCATGGCAATCCTCAATGCTGCTAAACAGCACAAACAGATGCTATGGTCCGGCCACAAGATTTTTTTCAGCCAGGATGTCTCAAATCCAACCGCCAATCGCCGAAAGGAATTTCTAGACCTCAGGCCAACGCTGAGATCCATGAATGCTCGCTATGGTCTTATCCATCCATGCTTCTTTAAAGTGACTTATAAGGACAGAACTTTTACTTTTGAAGACCCAGCTGAACTTCGAAAATTCATCCATGTTCACAAAGGAGAAGCTATGGAACTGAGCAAGCCTTAACTGTTTTCTTGTTTGTTTTCTCCCATCTCTTTTAGATGTTCCTTGTACACTTCTGCTGTTGATGTTCATACCCGAGTTATCGTTTTGTTTGTGGTGTTACATCCGCTTCATTCCGTTGTTCCCTAATGTTTGGTAAGTTCCCCTCCTCATTGTTTCATTTATTTGCTACTTCTTTCTTGGACTGCTTCTCTTATTTTTTTTTGTTTGTTCTACAGTAGTAAACCTGCTTCTCCTCCGTGTCCCCCGCTTGGAGTGGTTGTCTTGTTTTTCGCCCCCCTCATCCCCTCCCTTATTATTGTTCTTTTTGTTGATGCACATTATGACTAAAGCTATCTGGCTTTTGGTCATCTTTTCTTTGATAGCTTCTTTTGGGCGACTATGTTCCCCTTTTCCTTTTCTCTTCTGTTTCTCTCTCTTCTTCTCTCTCTCTCTCTCTTATTCCCTTACTGTCTCGCCTTTCACTTTATTTTATGTACTTTTCTTCATTTTTATTTTATGGTATCTTATGATTCTTTCCTTTTTTATATTGGCGCTTACATCAAGCTAACTACTTTACTTTCCTTCCTCTTGGTTATTCTCTATTTCCACAGGCCTCTTTTTTTCTCATCTTTGGCTTTCATCTTCCTTTGTGTATCTTTTTCTTGAGTGGACCTATACTTCCTTTTTATCTTTCATTCTTTAAATGTTATCTTTTCTCCTGTCTATTTTTGCAAAAATCTATCTGATGAAAGGTCTCCATATAGTTTCATGGAATGTTAAAGGTATTCATAACCCTGTTAAAAAACAGCGTGTCTTGTCTCACCTTGCTAAATTAAAATGTCATGTTGCATTGTTACAAGAATCGCACCTTAAGGTACAAGATTTGCCTTCCTTGCGCAAACAATGGGTAGGAGACATTTTCTGCTCTCCGGCTGTGAATAACAAAAATGGGGTAGTCATTCTGTTTCATAAGTCTTTGAATGTCCTCCTACAAAATGAATTTAAAGACACTAATGGTAGATGGCTTTTTTTGAACGCTAAAGTTAATGATGCTCAATTCTCTTTTTGTAACGTTTATGGCCCCAATGGTATTGATTTACCCATTTGGAACGATTTCTCTACTCTTCTCTCCTCACATGCTGCTGAAAACTTGATTGTAGGTGGTGACTGTAACCAACTTATGGACCCCTTCCTTGACCGGAAATCTCAAACGAAATACATTCCTAAATAGATGCAAAAGACTTTTCATAAAGTTATCACCTCCAGAGGACTGGTTGATTCTTGGAGAACATCTCACCCTGACGTCTTAGAATTCTCCTTTTTTCTCCTGTACACAAGTCTCACTCTCGTATTGACTATATTTTTCTCTCTCAACCAGCCTTACAATTCATGACTAATGCAGAGATTGGCTCCATTCTCATTTCAGATCACGCCCCCGTTATTCTAGATATGGACTATCCCTCGTCTCCCCCCTCCTCCCGACGATGGAGCTTCAACAATTCCCTCCTTTTAGATCCTCAATTTATTGAACAGTTTAAATTATTCACCCAGGAATTTTTTCAAAATAACCTCTCCTCTACCTCTCAAAATCATTTTATTTGGGATGCCTTTAAAGCTACTGCCAGGGGTTTTATAATTGATTTTGTTTCCCAAAAAAAAAGAAGAAGGCCTTCTTAGACTCCACATCCATCCTGAAACAAATTAAAGCCTTAGAACATAAGTATTTCACTTCCAACTGTCCAGATACACTATCATCTCTTATCAAAGCCAAATTGCAATACAATAAACAGTCATGGGATTCTGCTTGTAATAATCTCCTTAAATTTAATGCCAAGATGTATGGTGGGCGGAATAAGGCAGGCAGATCTTTAGCCAACTATCTAAAAATTAAAAAACAAAAATCTAAAATTGTGGCTATTACAGACAATTCTGGAGTTCGGCATATTTCAGACGCTAAAATCCTTGATTGCTTCACTGAATATTATACCTCCCTTTACACTCCAGAATCCACCCCTCTCCTGATCAAATAGATTCCTTCTTTCAAAATATCCCCAAAACTCTTGTGGGTCACACTGACCTTTCATCTTTAAATGCACCTATCTTAGAACAGGAAATCGTCGATGCCATTACTCTCTTACCCAAAGACAAAACACCGGGTCCTGATGGCTTCACTGTTCGATTT
Source organism: Calotriton arnoldi (assembly GCA_963921515.1). NCBI lineage: Eukaryota > Metazoa > Chordata > Amphibia > Caudata > Salamandridae > Calotriton > Calotriton arnoldi. The sequence continues at coordinate 2,276,130 of CAWUFW010000890.1, read as the reverse complement.
TTCCTTCATTTTAAACAACTTTTGGTCCCTCAGTTATTCTCATTAATTAATCATTTTCTCACTGCTGGTGAGTCGCGTGGATCTTTCACCCAGGCAATGTTATGTTTAATACCTAAAAAAGGTAAGGACCCCTCTCTTTGTAAAAATTATAGGCCCATTTCCCTGATTAATACCGATTGTAAAATCTTCGCCAAATTACTTGCCCTCCGCATCAATAAAGTAATCCCGGATCTTATCAACATATATCAATCTGGCTTTGTTAAAGGACGCTCCATCACTGATAACTCCAGAACCTTTCTTAATATTATCCAACTGGCCTCCAAATTAGATTCTCCTATTGCTGCTATTACATTGGACGCTGAAAAAGCGTTTGATAGGGTTAACTGGGATTTTATCTTCGGCGCACTTAAGTGGCATGGCTTTAGCCCACCCATCATTAAATATATTCAACTGCTATATTCCGCCCCCACTACTTCTATTTGGGTGAATGGTTGTCAATCCGGGTATTTCCCACTCCTCAGAGGGACAAGGCAGGGGTGTCCACTTTCCCCTCTCCTATTTATTCTTGCTTTGGAGCCCTTTTTAGAAAAACTTAGACGCTCACCACAATACACAGGTTTTAAATTTAATAATATCGACATCAAATTCACTGCATACGCTGATGACATTCTTTTATATATTTCTAATCCATCCACTTCCCTCCCGGCATTCTTCTCCCTTCTACAAGAGTACTCTTCTGTTTCTGGTTATAGATTGAATATTGATAAATCCGAAGTCCTGCCCTTAAATAAGTATTGTCTTCCACATATGTTTCACGACACTGGTTTCGAATGGAATTCCAAAAGTATCAAATGTTTAGGTATCCTTTATGCTAATAACATTAGAGAAACTATCAAAATCAACCTTGCTGATATGCTTAAAAACTATCAGATCTCACGGAAAGTTGGTCTCCACTTTTTTTATCTTGGTGGGGTAGAATAGCTACGATCAAAATGATGCTTCTCCCAATTATTAACTTTGTTCTTTCTATGCTTCCAGTTTCCCTTCCCAATTCCTTTTTCAGTACCATTTATCGCTCCTTGACCAAATTTCTTTGGAATAATCGCAAGGCCAGGATTTCACTTTCTCGTTTACAGCTTTCCACGGAATTAGGAGGAGTAAACTTTCCTAACCTCAAACGTTATCACTCTGCATTTACCCCTGAAACAAATATGGTCCCTTTTATCTGACTCTACTCATTTACCTGTAACAGCATGGAGCTTAATAGAACAAGCTCAGTACACACCTTTTTCCTTTCTTTCAGCTACCGGTCTCTCCCAACCTCCGAAGCGTTTTTTTTCACCTATTTTTATCCACTCCAAGGCACTCGCCACTTCTCTGCTTACAACTCATCTTTCTTCTGCAGATTACAACTCTAGCACTCCAATCTGGTACAACAAACATCTAAAGATTAATAACAGAGCTTTATTTTGGAAAGAATGGATTGACAAAGGCATCCTCACAGTTGATCATTTGTTGAGAGATGGGTCCTTTATGGACTATTCGGAGATTCAAAGATGCTATGGTATTTCCTCCACACGAGCCCAGCAATACCCCTTGCTCAAAGACTCTCTGACTCTTTACTTTTGCCAAGGTAACTCCTCTATTACATCTGACCAAACTCTCTCCCCTCCTTTGGACTTCTCCACACAATTTAAAGCCGCTGCTATATACAAGTTACTTTCTCGCCCTGTTAATGTCAGAACTAAATCCAAACTAGAACTTTTATGGGAAAAGGACCTAGCGCAAGACTTTTCATTTCAAACATGGGACTCCATCTGGTCAAAAATCCACTCTTCCTCACGCTCAGCTAGTACAACCCAGACTTTATATTATTTTTATAATAGACTTTTTTTTACTCCCACTGACTACACAGATTTAAACTAATAGACTCCCCAAAATGCTGGTCTTGTTCCCATGAGCGTAGTGACTTTTTTCACATGTTTTTTCATTGTCCTATGGTTAAAGCTTTATGGTCCCGTATATGGTTCAAATTGAATGAAATTTTATCAACTAATGTGTCTTTTGATACCATACATATATTTTTGGGTAGTTCTTCTCCTATTTGGAAAGTCCAGAGCAATGTGGGTAAATTTATTGATTTGTTTTAAGCCATTTCCTTTCAGATTATCACTACTAATTGGAAAGACACCTCAAAAATTTCGTTTCAAGCTTGGTGGAAATTGCTTTGTCATCATCATAGACTTGACCGGGCTTATGCTACCTCTACTTCTTTGCCTAACATCCTTTCTTTCCAGGCTTGCCAATTGATTTTGCTTGTACATATGATACCAACCTGTATCTTGTTATAATTTATAATGCTATTTCATTCTTCTTTATTCTAATTATCTGTTGTATTCTTTCTTTCTCTTCTTTCCCTCTTTCTTTTCTTAACTTAAAAAGTTAAAATGCATTTACTCTTTGTACAGGCTTTACCTATCGAGGATGTTTTTTTTTTTTACTTCATTGTCACATATATTTTGTCTTTACCCTTCATCCTTCTTGTTTTTAGACCATGTATTGATGTTTTACTTTGATTATTACTTCAATAAAGCATTCTAAACTTAAAAAAAAAAAAGCAGGGATATGGAGGGTTACCTATGATGTCATAAGTTAGCTCTGGGTTGACATGACCTTATATTTAAACAAGCATTGGTAATGCATCAGTTTCGCCTATGTAATGAATAAAGAGCTGTTTTCATCAATCATCGTCTGGGAGAAGGAAAGAGCTCTCTGACAGATGACACGGGAGTGGAGAGGAGGTGGCGCAGTGGCCAGAGCTGCAGACTCGAGAGCTGGAGATCCCAGTTCGAGCCTCGGCAGCGCAGCACAGCATCCTGTGATTGTATGCAAATCACTTAATCTCTCCAGGTGATAAAATTGTTATATAAATATGCTGCAAGAGAACAAGGCAAAACTTTATGAAAATATAGTTCCACCAAAACAGACGTTAACAGTATTTCGGCGGCAGGGAACTGATAAGAGAAGCAGATGAGGAACAAGCATTGATAAATGCAGGAAAATATGCAACAGCCAAGAGAAATGAAGGAAAGGTAAGTGGCACGCACAGGAACCAATGCAAAGCCAGGAAAGAGAGAAAAGCCAGTTTTAAATTTATATTAAAAATAATAGATTTCTAAACCACAGCGCAAGCGCTGTGCAGGCAAAACCTATAAAAGAGACTAAAGTCGATTTGCCTCACTGGCTTAAAAGGCTAAGCTAGAAAAGTGTTGATGTCCTTACAGGGAGATAAAACTGATATAGCTAATCATGTGTGTTTTAATATTCTGCTATTTTACTGTTAGTGGCATCAAAAAGAATAAAATGTGTCATTTGTTATCGGCACAGTAAAATGTTTAATGGATTTCAAATGGTCTGGTTCCAACACAGACTATATACAAATTCTGGCTGTGCTAGTTTATCTTAATTAAAATATAGGTTTAATTGCGATCCAGCGCTTAAAGTGTGAATTCATCCGGACCGTTTAAAGATATTTTTTAATGCACTATTTCAAACCTCCAAAATAAAAAAAAGGGTTGAGAGGATCAACAGGGTATTTGGAAACATTACATTGAAGAGCACGCAGTCTTCTTATGAGGATGTCAAAATGTTGCTAGGTTACCTCATTCACACTTACTTCTTTATTTATCATGAAGGATGCAGATGTAAATTATGCTCCAAATCTTTGATTTGGTGGAAAAAGGAATGTAATTGTTTTTTGTAGTAAATTGTGGAATACATCCATGCAGGCCATCGGTAAGGATGGGCTTCGCAGAAGTGTGGAACAGATCATTTGGTACAGAATTTTTTATCTAGCCTGCATGCGTCAATTGGAAACCAGAAATTACGAGACTTAAAAATAAAAAGTCAAACATATGCTTCTTAATCAGCACATTTGGGAACTTAAACTATTACAGCAACAACTAATTGATATCTTATCATGGACATGCATAGATGAAATATACCTCTTGAAAATTCATTAAGAAATTTAATTACACTGCCATTTAAAATATTGTTTCAATCAGAAATGTATATTAAACATCAACATACAGAATTGTAGATAGGTAAAAAATTAATAACATGTTTTTCACAGAGAGGTTCTGTGTGACAACAAATATTGGAAACAACGTTTGTTTCACATTATTGCTGCATCATAACAGTGAACAATCAGATTTAGAATCAGATATTCACACTGATGGTTCTCGTTAATACCCTAATGGTTATCAGCAAAACAATTGCCTCATATACAATGAACTACCAAGATGTATCTATAGTGCCAGATATTTAAAACTTACAATTATTACTGCTGACACACATACTTTACAGACAACAAAACATAAGAGGGAGCCAGCCACTTTCACAGGTGAAAACCTTCTGCTTATGAAAGCAGAATGTTGTCCTTTCAGAATGCTCTGAAAACACTTTAAGAGTCAGTAATACTTGCAGATATTTCTGCAACAGCCTACTTTTCCACGAAGTAATGTCTAGCATAGTGTAAGGAACTTTTCACAGGCCTGCCATTTGCAAAAACATTCAATTAAAACTCATACTGAATATTACATGAGAAAAACATCCAGAGGAGCAAATCCATCTCCCTGTTATCCATCTAATTTTTTTTTTTGTTTAAATTTGTTTTTATTATTTTGTTTTGTTTTGTAGCTTTCAATACATCTATCACATCTGTAAGTCCATTCAATTTACACTTTAACTTTGTGTCGACAATGCAAACATTACATTAGACAATTCGGACATTATCTCTTATTAACAGATTCAGGATATCATTAATTGATGTATTGTCTTGACGTTCGGATTTTAACTATAGCCAACTTAACTCAAATAACACAACAGTTTGCCCTGCCTTCTGAAACTCTTGCATTACATCCATAGAGCACCATATGTATTATGGCTATTATTCCCTGCATTTCATTGTGCTATCCCAACCACCCGCTCCGACATTATGTGGTGTGCGCTTAACTCTTTATGTTTGCCAATGCCCAATGGATACGATTTGTATGATTTACCGCGGTGCTTGGGGGCTCCGTACGTACCTGGATTGGTGGATGGGGAGGAGGCGGAGGAGGAGAGATTAGGGGCCTTGCAAAGAATTTGGGGGGGGGGGAATGGAGCTGGCTAGGGAGGGAGGATGGTGTACCGCATGTCACTTTCAGCTATTTACCCCCTCGTCACTTTCGGGTTCATCTGCTGACGCCTCTGATCGGTCCTGCCAGTTCGCTCGGAAGTTTGATAGTATTGCGTCCCATGCCGCCGCCCCGGCTGTTTCCTCAGCCCCATAGCATCCTCCCTGCGGAGCGCCACACTTTCTGCCTGCGCCCAACACAATAGGGATTGATACCAGGCTTTTGCCACTGGGGGGGTAGGGGACTTCCAGCGGCGCGTGAGCAGGCGCTTGGCCGTTATGAGGCCCAAATCTATGTATCTGGACGGCACCTTGTACTTTTTGATACAGTCCTAGTATACATAATTCCCATGACCAGTCCAGGGTGCGTCCCGTGCACCGAGCTAGGCAGCTGGTTACCGTGCTCCAATATGTTTGAATAACCGTACACGACCACAGCATGTGTAGCAGGTCTGCACCTACTTCAACACATCTTGCGCATCTGGCGTCAGTTCGATCAAAATATTTATTGATACGCTCCGGTGTCAGATAGGCTCTATGGATTATATAATATTGAATGAGCCGAAATCAGGCATTACGTGGGATTCGTGTGGGGCTCTCAAGTATGCTATCCCACTCCCGGTCTGTGACAGGCCTCCGCAAATCTGTATCCCAATGGGCGCGGAGAGAAAGCAACTGCAGAGTCGTGTGGATTCTGAGTGATTCTGCGAACCACTTAGTGAGATGGCGGCCTGTACCAAACTCGTGCAAATATTGTATTGTTAGATGAGTGGCAGGTTCCTGCGTCATATCACCCCACAACACACTCAGTGTGCGCGTCACTGTGGCATGTAGCAGGAACTGACCCTGCGGCAGTCCCGAACCCTCGACCAGATCCGCGAACGGGACCAGTTGCCCATCATTGTACAGGTCACTTAAAGTTTGTACGTCCACCTCCTCCCAATACGTTAAGTTCTACACTAATTATTGCCCTATGTCTCCTGGGTGTGCCTAGGATGGGCAGCGAAGGTGCATATGGTACCACCTGGTGCGTGATGCGAAGACTGCGTCAATAGCATTGGTATGCCACCCGGACCAGTAGTTGTGTAGGCACACTACCCGCCCTACCCGGATGGAACAATGTCACTATCTGGGAGGGAGTGAGCCCAGGCATCTGCGTCGATGTGTCCTCGAGGTGGCGTGCGCTTAGCCAACGCGCCACCCATTGGAGGTGCGCAGCTAGATAATATTGCTCCATGTTGGGTAGTGAAAGGCCCCCCCCACACCCCCCCCGAGTGGTCAGTGGATACATTTTGGCTAGCGATACTCTACTTCGCGTCCCATGCCAGATGAACTGTTGCATATCTGATTCCAGATTTTTTTTAAACGGCGGTCTAAGATGCAATGGTAAGTTCGTAAAGTAATAAAGGAGGCGTGGTAGGACCACCATTTTTAGCAATGCAATTCTGCCCATGACCACGAGCGGCAAGGTACTCCAGAAGGTCATCTGCGCCCGTATCGCCGTGGCGGCGCGTACCAGAATGCACTCGAGGAGGTCTTGCGCGTCCCTGTATATGAAAATCCCTAGGTACTGGAACGCCGCTAGCTGCCAATGTACAGCTTTACCAGGGATGTGGAATTCCTATAGCCCGACGCCCGGGACATATTGTTTGGGGTCAAGGGCAACAAGTTTTCACATGTATTTTGTCCTTGGGACAAGTAGGCCCAACCCCCTACAGCACAAACTCTTTGGCTACCAGATTACAGTGCCACATTGTGAATCAGGGAAGGGCATTGTCTGCAGTTAAGGTAATATTTGTGTCCATTTGTTAATGCTGTTCAAACTTGTATTTATGGTTCATTAATGCAAAGACTTTATTTTTAGGGTGAGCGCTCCAAGTAAATGTTGTAAGCTCAGACTGTACTTCTGACAGTGGGTCCAGTATAAAAAAATGTACACACGTTTTCAATGTTTAGCAATATGAGGCTATGTATAATGCTCCCAGAATGCTCTCCGATTAGATGCACATATTTGCAGAAGCTTGAAAGCAAGATTGAAGATTATTTGCTTTCGAAATAAAATGTTCACAGAAAAATGTAAAAACATTTCGCTAAACTACTGTAAAATTTTAGGTACCGTTCATTGGCAGTATCATTTAGTAAAAATTGTTGGTGTATGCTAGTATTTCCCAAAAATATTCATAATGGAAAATCAGTGTAGCCAGTTTTAATAAGATTATGGGAAACAAAAATAAACAAGCATTGGTAAAGCCAGTACGTCTGAAATTGTTGGTCAGCCTTTTGTTTTTTCAATGCGTGACTTGTTTTGGCATGGCTTTTGTAAAACCTTATTGGTGTGGGAGCTGCCAGGCCCTCACCAATATAACAAACATTGGCAAAAGCAAAAATTGTTTTGGTCTCAAACAGCACACATTGCCACAGTAGTTCCTGGCACTGAACAAAACGACTGTCTGTTGATATGCTCCTTGTGAAAGAACAGAATGCAGAATTTTAATAAACACAAAAGGTCATGGTTAACGCCAAACCTAATTAGGGGCCCAATTATTAAATAAAGTTTCAAAAGGGCACCCGTGTCCTTGCATTAAGTGCAGATATACGGCGTTCGTGAATTCACAAGACTTAACAGAAGTAGGCCAAGAAATAGTACTCCTAGAAAATATTTGTGAACTGCATTTTAGCATGAGCAGATATGCATGTGTAGATTTGCTCATGCGAAAATCTGAGTGTTTGCAAGTTCACTTTCACTCCAACCACTTTTTTCCCCAACCCTGGAAGAAGTTTTATGTCTGCCATTGTCAGGAGTAAATTTCCAACCTCTCTTAGTATGGGAAAAGATTAGAGAAGAGTTGGTGAAAACCCTCAAAACATGCAAGTTAGCAGGTTTGCACAGACTCAAAAGGGCATTCCAACCCTGGAACTGTTCTTACCATTACCTTCGGCCACAGTATGTAGATCTGCGGAAACGTGGCAACATAAGGGAAATGCTAGTATTCAAACCCTACTATGGAAGGAACCGAGGCATAATGAGAGAGGCTATTTCAGAGCTCTTATATAATTAGATTGCTGTCATAATTTGTCGCTGCATTACATGGCACAAAAGGGACAAGTGGATTTTATTACAGGACCAGTAGATTTATGAAGCAACCTGCCCTATGGACAAGTAGCTATTTTATTAAATTCCACACCCTGGCCCTACCATTAATAACTAAACGTGGGTCGGGAGTGGATGCGGCGAAGGGATACAAGCACGACTTTTCCCAATTTACCCTCAGACCTGACACCGAGGCAAACTCGAGTAGCGTGGCCTCAATTGCCGCACATGGCTGTCCCACATCTCTGAGATATACCAGCAGGTCAACCCTGTAACCCATCTAATAAAGTCTCACAAAGGAAAACAGGCTCTTCTGAACACACTTTAAACAAATGAATGGAGAGACAAAGGAATGTTACAACTTGCATAATTTTGCTACAAAAGGAGGACGACGGGTTAGTAAACAAGGCTTGTGCTCCAAACAATTAGTATATATATATATATATATATATATATATATATATATATATATATAGTCGAACCACGTTGGTGTTTGTGGTGTGATTAAAAAGCTTTGAAGAAGAAACTCCTGGAGTGCGGCATAATTCTTTTTGATGTTCAAATATATATATATATATATATATATATATATATATATATAAATATATATATATATATATATATATATATATGGACAAAAGAATGATACAACTTTCACAATTTTACTACAAAAGGAGAACGTGTGGGTTATTAAACAAGGCTTGCGCTCCCAAATATATATATATATATATATATATATATATATATATATGTATATATGCTAAAAGAGCAGATTTTGTACTGTTGAGCTGCTGGAAGCAATATCGGGTGATAAGGACGGCTCAGCCGCCCTCATCTTACTTGACCTCTCCGTGGTCTTCAATACTGTATGCACTAAAGCAGTTTCCTCTCCTCCTAGTATTCCACCACACACCCTCTTGAATATGGGATCCTCCAAGTTGTATCCAGGAAGCTGATCGAAGCATCTTAGCTGTTTCAAACATAATTACAATAAAGCAGAACGCCTAAACATTGATAAAGTCACCCTGTCTGGATCCTCAGCCTGGGCTAGCCAAACGCGATCAGGCCCACGTCCCCACCAAAACAGTACATTTATATCTGCCCAGTTAATTAATCTAGGAACTCAACTTCAAATTATCTGCACCTAGGCTCATTCTAAAAATACCAAAATATCAATCTGTCTCCTCCCATCTGACAGCCCTTCACTGGCTTCCCTCCACAACATAATTAGATTTAAAACTCTTACCAGAACACTGAGAGCTCTTGCCAAAACAGAACCCCTCTCTTTGCAGTTCTTCTCATGTCTGGGGCTTAGAAAACATAAATATTTGAAAGTAATAAACTGGTAGCAAGCTTTGCTCCACTGGAAGAACTGCAACTTTGCAAAGATGTTCTAAATTGACCAGACTGTACTGCCAAAGCAACAGACTCTGGTTTCACTTGAAACTCACAGCTGAAGGCTATTGATGAGTGGCAGTCCTATGGAGGCTGTTTTGAGTATAATAGTTCCCGGGGACAATGTCTTGCACAAGTGGGGGATGACTCTTGCAGTAACGTCCTGTTTATTGTACTGTTTAGAAGCTGGACTTTAAATGCTATTCTGCCAAAACGTTTAGGGCCCAATACCTGCTGTGCTCCACCGAACAGCTCATGAAAAGTGAAACATATGTCTGTGGCTAAGAAAAATTAAATATTTGAACACAATTAACAGGTATCAAGCTTTGCAGAATGCACTTAGAGGGCTGCTGAGTCTGTTTTCACTTGAAACTCACAGCTGAAGGCTATTGGTGAGTGCCAGCCCTGTACTGAGCACGGCTACTAGAGGTAGGTTGGCATGAAATGGTTCCTGGGGTAAATGGCTCGCACTAGAGAGTGATCCTTGTAGTAACATGCTGTTTGTTGGACACTTAAGAAGACATTAATCTTTCGATGTTATGCTGCAAGCAAGTTTGGCATTCAATACTTACTGTGCTCCACTGAAGAGCAAAACACTTGTCTGGGGCTAAGAAAAATGAAATATTTAGAAAACAACAAGCTTGCTTGAGTGAAGGAACTGCAAATTTGCAAAAATTAACTACGTTAACCAGAATGCACTGGCTACTGAGTCTGGTTTCACTTGACACTCACAGCTGAAGGCTTTTGGTGAGTGTCGGCCCTGTTTTTTTGTTTTGGGTGCATCCACATGGAGGTTGTTGTGTGTGTGTGTGTGTGTATACACACACATGCGCATATACACACACACACACACATGTATGAAGAGAGAGCTAGAAAGAGAGAGATATATATAGAGAGGGAGAGATAGAGAGAGAGCGTCCATACAACAGCACAAATGAGGATTGTACATAGGTTAGGGTTTCCCAGCTCAGATAGCAAAGCAAATCAAGTCCCAAAGGGTAGCAGCAAGAGACTAATTACAGATTATACTGCTAATTTATTATAATAATTATTATTATAGATATTTGTAAAGTGCACCAATCACCCCCAAGGGGTCACTCGATGCTCTGGCAGGCTGCACAGATCAAGTTTGGTTTGAATTTCAAGATAAAAAAGCCATGTTTTTAGGAGTTTTTTAAATGAGGTTAATTTGACGCAGGAGCGAAGATATAGTGGCAGCTGGTTCCAATGGTAAAGGGCCAAAAAAGAGATAGTGCGGCCCCCGGACCTGACCGTACAAATACACCGGGGGCGTAGTAGCAGTTGCTCACTAGATCCAACGCTGCGAGTAGGAATATATGGTTGCAACATATTTTGTAGGTAGCGAGGCCCATTTCCATGAAGAGACTTATGGACCAGACAGAAGAAGAGCTTAAAAAGGGTTCACTTTCTTATAGGCAGCCAGTGCACAGATGTCAATGTGGGTTCATTTAGAGAACGAGATGATACGGTGCAGACCAACCGCGCTTTTGTGTTCCGTATACCATTCATTCATTGCAAACATTAAAGAGTTTCCATAATCCAGGTGACTCACAATGAGTGCCTGGATAAGAGATTTCCTGGTCTGCAAATGTAGCCATTGAAAGGCTTTTCTGAGCATACGCATCAGGCCGAAGCACATTCCAGAGATTGAATTCAAATGTTCTTTCATGGACAAATTGTCTTCGATTAACACGACTAAGTTTTTTTACTGCTTTTTTTGGGATAGGAGTAGGCCCCAGTTTCCTGGACCACCAGTTGTTAGACCAAAGGAATGAGCTTTCCCAAAAAGCAGTATCTCCATCTTGCTGGTGCTGATTTGAAGATAGTTGGTGGACATCCATGTGGCAATCTTAGTCATACATTCCCTGAACTTTAATTTTGTAGATTCACGGTTGGTCTCCATGGGGGTAAGGAGTTGGGTGCAATCTGCATACGAGATGACCCCAAAGCCTCATGATATTTTCACTTTGGCTAGGGGGGGCTACATAAATATTGAAGAGGGTGGGGCTCAAAGATGAGCCCTGTGACACCCCCTTATCTAATGCCATAATTCTGGAATTAAAAGAGTCCTGCAGCACTGAGTGAATTTGATCGGCCAGGAAATTTCCCAGCCAGTCTAATGCTTTTCTCCTGATACCAATCTCCTCCAATCTTCGGACTAGGGTTGCATGGGAGATGGTATTGAATGTTGCAGACAAGTGTAGTAGAACCAGCACAGCTGAATTCCCCCCGTCCAAAGCAAGTTTGACAGAGTCCAGGACCTCCTGGAAGGAACAGCAAAGAACAAAATGTTTTCTCAATACGAGGAACACGGAGCTTGAGGATGTTAGCAAATGAAATATTTATGAAAGAGCAAGTGACAGTACTCTCCTGGGAATTACAGAAGGACAGTGACAATCTATCCAGTGCGATGCAGGAGGACTTGAATTTCCGATGGAGTAGGGAAGATGCCATGATTGGTATTATCACCTCCCTTTCCTGACCAGCCTCTGTTACTCATTGAGGCTGCCTGATGACCATATCAACCCCAGTATATAGCCACAGCACTCCTTTAAAAAAACTCAGCATGCTACTAGAGTGGTTCAATTGTGATTGGGCTTTACAGACTATATAAGTGGATTTCCCCAACCATTCTGAAAACAACTTATATTTTTCCGATGGCTGTTGGCCCATTTTTCTTGATTAACTTATTATTTTGTTCTTTTCAGAATAAATCCATAAAACATCAATCAGAAAATACATATAGAGAAAACAATACATCGATGCACTTTAAATACTAAAATAAGGAATACCAAGTAACAAATCAATTAGGATGAACAAATGTGAGATCCACAATTGATTTCCGTGAATACCAAGCAATGCCTAAAAACTAGCTCATGGCAAAGACAATAAAACCGATGGGTCAGATTTAAAAATCCTAAGAGTAAGTAAAAACTGGCTAATGCCCAAGGACTTACAAACAGGCCGTAAAATTAAATATTTGTACTTAAACAGGGGCGGCTCCTCCACTAGGGCAGAGGAGCGTCCCCCCACTGCTTTCTCACAGTACGAGAAGCAGAAACATAAAATGGTAATAACTACCATTTTATGTTTCTGCTTCTCGCACTGCGAGAAAGCAGAAGTGTTTGGTTGGGGGCGGGCGGGTCTGTTCTAGGGCAAGGGAGGAGTGCCTTGCCCACTGCTGAGAGCACTGACTGTTTGGTCGGCCTTCTGGGGCCGACCAAACTAGTCATGCGCACTCTGCCTTTTCTCCATGTAGGCTGCTGCAGCCTACATGGAGAAAATGGCCTCCCCATAGGCACCTGGCTGGTCGGCGTCCTGACCACTCACAACGCTGCAATTGCAGCATTGTGATTGGCTTAGGGGAGGGAGGGAGGCCGCCTGCTTCCTGTCCCTGCCGGAGGAAGGGAGAGCAGGAGCAGGCGGCGAGCAGGACTAGCGCCGAGACAACACAGGACCCCTCCCCCCGCGCGACCTTTTTTTACAGGAGGCGTTATTGTCAGTTAGTGTATATTTACTTTCCATGTACTCACTTTATGTATGTTTGTACATTTTTAATGTTATAAGATTTTCCACTATTATATCACTGCAGCTTCTCTTTTGAAAAGAGAAGCCTTGTGCGGGGTCACTGCCACCAAACAGAGCATCTTGGTAACATAAATAAGCAATTATTCCCTTTGTGTGTGATCTACCAGAGCCTAATTTGGGAAAGAGCCTGGCATGAGACTATCCAAGAAACACTGAAGCATTCTTGCCTGCAGAAGGTCAAGAGTAAAACCAACATCACTGAACAGATTTCCTTGTCTTGTATTGTTATGAAGCAGATAATAATAATAGAATAATAACCCGGCATTTGTAAAGCGCGAACTAATCACCCCGAAGGGTCTCAAGGCGCTGGGGGCCGTCGGGGGAGATTAAGTGAGCTATTGCCCAGAGTCACATGGTGCTGGGCTGAGCGGCCGCCGGAGCCGGGGATCGAACCGTGAGCCCTGTGCTCCGGAGTCAGTCGCTCTGGCCACTGCACCACACCTCTCCCTAGCACATAGACAAGCTTCTATTTTTGACCAACAGTCTCTACATAAAGAGGGCCTCATCCTATAATGGATGCATATACATGAGCACAGCTTTACTGCGCACGCTTTTAAATAAATAAGGGTTATGTACGCTTTTATTTTTATGAAAAGAATGAGGTGGGGCTGTAATTCACACTATACAATATTCCCAAAAACATAATGTTATTATGTCCTGTCTTTCAGACTTTGTCATAGATATTTCACTTCAAAATACTGTTCCAAAAAAATATCCTGAACCACTGAATATTGTTTGACAATTGGACTGATTTTAGTAACTAATGTCCACAATGAGGAATCAAAAACGGCAGCTATGCTGCACTTGCAATAAGTAACTGCTAAAAACAGAAATGTTATGTAGTCTATCTCTCCAGTAATAAGTGCAAGCTCTTAATTATAGTTACCCATATTACTGTAAACATTTGTGAGAAGGAAAATTAGGTTAAAGGGCACCCCAATAATTTTAAACCATAGTTTGTTTGACATCCAAGTACACGTTTCCTCACTGATCCCAACTAGGTTTGGCAGAAATTTGAATTACACAGACAAAAATTCAAAATATTCCCAAAATTTGCATTGCACCTTTCTGAAAATCTCACAGTATTGCAATTTTGTCAAATTTTTGTCTCTGGGAGACTGACCTAACATAAAATCTGTTAGTGAGAGATATTTTCTGCTGAAACCAGTCTCCAGCAGATATCGTCTGAGACTTTTTATATGAAGTTCGCACTTGCACAAAAAGAAAGTCATGCGAGATACCAGTAAACCACATTTCGCACTGAAAGAGTAATTTTGCAAAATGTTCGTAGAATTTCAGAGAAACGGTTATGCAGTTTCACACACCCTTCGTCCCATCTAAATTCTCCTCCATGTTTCCGAGTTGTCAATACCAATTTTCGTGTTCTCAGTGGGCCTTCTACGCATGTGAATTAAGTGAAAAAATACGTTGTGAAATGTGTAAAAAAACGTGTGTGGGCGGGGTTGTTGAAATAACACACCCTGCACACATCTGCCTTCACACAGCTTCCGTATACCATTAGGTATCTGGCTGCAGAAGATACTTGTCACTGCACAGCAATTCTCCAGGGAAGAGCAGAGCTTAGCCGAGGCTCCTCATTACCACTGGCAAGGGCAGGCGGTAACAAGGTCACTGATTCCATCCTTTTTCTACTACAATAAGCTAGAGCATGGATACTTCACACATTTTGGTTGCTACTGCTATGCCTATTTAAGCTTTGGGTTAGCAGAAAAGGGTATACCTATAAGCGCACCGTGCATGGTGCCTGTATCTAAACAGGCAGGAAACAACACCCAACATATATATGTTGATACAAGATTATCTTTTTTGTATGGTAACATGCATTGGCAAGTAAATACTGAAAGTAACAGACAAAGATCCGCTTACGCGACCTTCCCAAAGATTTGCTGCTGCGGAAGGCAGATGGCATTGCCTTTTACACATATGCGTTTAGTCCTTGGTCGCACCACCTTGTAGATAAACTAACCGCAATCAAAGAGCACCATTCATTCACAACAACTTTGGACATCGGGCTACCACTACTGCAAGCCTACACTTCTCAAAATGATATACATCTTTAACCTTTGTATTAAGCCCAGAAAATGAGAGCTTCCATCCATGGAGCTAAGCAGACCTAATTCAGCCATGAGTACATTGAGCCGACAACAGATTAGCTTCTTCACTGCCCGACGAAGCCGTGAACAGAGGCAGACAATGCTATTCCATGGCGACAATGAGCACACTTACTTTGAGTGTCAGCACACTCCCAAAGTCCACAATCACAATTCCAGGATTAGCCTTGTGATCCACAATACATTTAAAGCATGCAAGAGGATTATATTAAATAGCAAAACAACAGTAAGCAACAAAAAAATCCATAGGGGTCAAATAGGGCATGCAAAAGGGCGTACTAACCATTCTGAATAGCCGCGACAAGAGGTGTTCATTGCACCAGTGACGGAAACAGACCACTTCACCCGGCATTTCTATAAAGAATACAAATAAAACTCTGCAAATCTCTTCAGCCGGCTTCCTCTTGTGAACTGCATTACCATGCAGCAGCCTATCAAATGTCACCACCACATGCTAGCAATCCTGTGCACTGCAGTATGATGTAAATGCTCGGTCCACATAGGTAGAGCAGCAACGGTATCCAGTGACTGCGGCTGGTGCTCTCGGTTTACCATCTGCAACAATCCTACTTTGATGGCTATTATATATAGCCGTACAAAATCAAGTCATTGGTTGAAAAATTATTGGACAATAATATCTAAAATAATGAGCATCTGCTAAAATGTTAAAATCATGAATCCTTAGCAATGTACTTCAGATTCTGAAACTAACTTTCTCTCATGTTAAACCTCTTCAATTTGCATCAGTTTTTTTTAAGCCTCACGCAGCTCCTAAGAAACTGGCATCAGTTCATATTCATAAAAACAACAGACAATCTGCATCTTCATTATGCAGATGCTAGAGGTGTGGCCATGTTCCAGAGAAGGCAACATGTGGAGGATTAAAAACTAGAAATGTTATTTAGAAAATAAGAACATTGGATATCTGAAGAACAGATTGCCAAACAACCTTCATAATAAAAGACTAAATAAAATGTATGAACACAAGCACTTTAATGTGCAACATTCACTCTGATCATCTACCAATAATTGAATGCTTAATGTTATGAAAAATGCCTTACATACATATATGAATGATATGGGGTAACAGGAGCAAGTAGCCCTTATTTTTGGAGGAAATCCCATACTAAATCTGTCAGTAAAATCTATAACCTGAGACTAAAGTCTGTCAGACCCCAAACACCCTCCACATCAGGAAAGAACTTAAAAGCCTGACCTACAAACAATCCATCACAAGCGTTTAAACTTCAATTCTTTCTGGACCCTAAGAACACCTTCTCTGCCCCTTCACCCAAAGCATTAACAGTGATTCAAGCCACAAGTTACCATCCAGCCAACCGACCCCTTGCGGTTCCCGCTCGAGCTGTAGCTGATCCCTCCTGCTCTATTGTGCAACACTCTTTTTGCTTTGTAGATATGTTTCCACTATATGAACCCACCTACAGAAGTATTCAATTTTCAAGATACTAATGAATCAAATAGTGGACAAATCAGGAAAACAGTAATCAAAATAAACTTTTTAATTCAGACCTGCACCATGAATGTTTAACGGTGGAGGCGGTGGAGGTAGAGAGACAAAGTTCGGTAAAATAAAAGAATGAGCTCATTTGTCCACATTTTGGTGATAATGGCAAGAGTTCCACATCCTTAGCTCTGCAACCTTTGGTTCATGGGCTGGAAAATAGATGACTTCTAGGAGTGGAGGGTGGAAATACTTCTCCACTTTCTGTGCGCCCTAACTTCTCCGGTGATGCACAAATCACTGATTTCTGGATGTGCGCACTGGAGGGAGGTTTTTATTGGTGCAGTTCTACTAGCTCTGTAATCAGTATAGCACATGCACCGGAATCGGAGCAAAGATCACCATCCTCATTTCACATATTTTGATGGAACAATCGCAGGTACCTAAACCCATTTATTTAGGGGAGAAAGACATAAAATATCGCAGACTAAATAGAACCCGTTTTCATATTTATTACCCCTCTTCGACTTTCACATTTTTAAGCATGTTTGGCTTTTCTTTCACATCCACTGGACCAATTACAGTGCATGCACATTTTGTCCATAAGTGAAAAATAAACTGTTGTTTAAGGCTGATACTTGACCATCATTTAAAAATATCAGTCATCTGTAATGTCTACGTGACTTAAAGGCTCACCGCTAGCGTTTTATCTCATTTGCGTATAATAAATTAAAATCTTGGCAAGGCCAATCCAGTCTTAAGTTAGTAAACTGATCAGCAGTAAACTGGGTAACAATAATACTTGGACAGTAAGTATCAGAAATAATACAAGTAGTGTATGAAGAACTATACTTAAACAAGTGATTATTGTTGTAATTTAATTAATTCTATGATACTTTGAAAGATTTCTTACTGCACCATCTTAGAGTTTTACTATTGGCTTGTCTCTAGAATATATTATAATATGTGACTTTATTTTCTAACATCACATTCAACCGTTCTTTGTAAAGTTGAGGTGAAAGATGGCAATATAGGTTAGACAATATTCGGCTCACTTGACAGTTGGTCAAACACCATTACTAAGAATCAGGGTTATGGGCAGTGGCTGGCTCGAGAAAGACTGCTCACAAAGTAATCAAAGAACATAGGGCATGATTTCTATAAAATAAAATGCATACCCAAGTCACAGATGTTTAAATTGCCACCAAGACAAAAAATCTTCTTCAACTGATGAAATTTGGAAAAATAAAGAAAAGAAAATTAAATCAAATCAATAAACAGGATATGTTAAGATTTATCTCATTTGGGGAAATGGTGTGGGAGCCTTAAGCCAATTTAGAACCATTCTAAAAGTATAAAGTCCTTATTGTCTAAAAGCATATTGGTGAACTAAACGCAGAGATCCAGATTTCAGCTTGAAAGTCATAACATTCTTTGACTCTTGCCTGGAGTTTATTGACTCTTGATTTGAAAGATTTTGAATAGATTTAAGCACTCAATTTTTAATTTATAAATGTGTATGCTTTCTAACTGCGTCATGAACAACACTAAAGTAGGTGAAAGAGGCAGGCCGGGGTATGTGACCACTCAAAACCAAACACTCTTCCTGCCCCCTTCATGAATCACTAATCACCTTAGCACTTAGTTACTTATCTGCAGAGTTCCATAAATTCCGTCTTTTAAATTTGGGTTGTTTCGAGTGTGTGTTTGCACCATTAAATCAGTCAAATAATTTTAAGCTGTCAACTTTTTAACCACATTTTTTAAAACAAGTCTGTACGTTCTTTTGGTGGAAAGATGGAGGAACATTGGTAACAACTATAACCTTATATTTCCTCAAAAAGACAAACCTCTATTGTTCCAGTCAATAGCTCTACGCGTTCTCTATTTTAAGCACTTGTCGAGTGTGGCATTTCAAATATGCAATACCAACCCGAGTGATGAGTAATGTTTTTAGATCTTTAGATTCTGTGGGCAGTAATCATGTTGAACATTTAACTGTTTATTCACGAAGATATTCAATATCAAAATTACAAGCAAACTTTCTTAATCGTCCCACCCCTTTGCCTTGCCTCATGAATGCCACTTATATTTAAATTTTGCTTTCCCTATTTTTATAATGGGTTGAAGAATATTCATATTTAAAACGTGCCTATCTCTATGATTCCAAAAATTAAACAATATCCAGTGAGGTACATATGATTTGTAAACATCAAAATATATCTCTGTTGACTTAAAATACATCACCTGCTCAATCATCTAAAAAGGGTTTTACAAGCCAGAAGCATATTAAAACCTTTTTTTAAAACAACCTGTATTAATTTGCTTTTACATTAAACAATTTACATTGTATTTACTATGACAAAACCAGTAGACACAACTAAAATTGAGTAGTATTCATAACAATTGCTTGCAGAAAGAGCAACAAGTGGACTCTTTCTACAGTCTATCTTCTACACATCTAAAAAGTATAAATCATATCCTTTTAAAAGTCTTTATATTTATTAATTAACTTTTAACAAAATGACAAAAAAGGAAATATATCCTGCCAACAAGAGACCACAGAGAATCTCTGCACAGCCACAATGATAATTAAGCTTTATGTTTTCCAGCGAGTCCCTCTGTAAGATCTCTCATGTTGATGTAAGGGGTAGGAAAAATTCCTTCCGCGAGTAAATCAAGTAAGTACTCATCCTCTTTCCCAATCATCAGATTAACTCCTTATTGTATAACTCTCCTCTGCTCAAGCTTAGTGCGGAAGCCTATCAATCTGTTGCCACACCATTCACCTTCAACTGCATTTATATAAATTGGTTGTTCAAATAATTCTCAAGCACAAAGTTTTTACGGCTAATAATCGTTAACTATGAATCAGTATTGTGGGCGCTAGAGGGCGCGCTGCGTGATGGCTGCTCTCTGAAGCTGCTCCGCCGGTCAGGGACAAAAATCCGGCACTTATACACTGCTATGGGTGTTCCACATAACTAAAAAGCACTGGATCATATGTCGGAATGCCAGCGCATTGAGCGGCGATTTCCCGACAGAGGTGCTCCTGAACGAGAAACGGGCAGAATTTACAGTGCAGCAACGGCGGGGATCGGAGGAACCAAGATGGCGGCTCTGGTCGGAAACTAGCTGCGGGACAAACGGGACATGGGCTGGCGCTGGCAACATACCTGAGAGTAGCAGATAAGTGCAGTATGCGATAAAGATTCGGGGCCACTGTGGCTGCTGCTGTGACCGCCTTCCCGAATAAAACTGGCCGTTCGAGCGCTACAGCGGGGCTCTCGGAGCTGCAACAGAAAAGCGGGTAAAATGGCGGCCGCGCGACCTGCGGGCATTACCGGCGCGTAGATCCTGCAGTGGAGGCCGGAGACAGCGCGGGACTGTAGCACAAATGTGGCCTGCACCCAGATAACCAACTATACACAATTATACCCCCACTGGCCCTGATGAAGGTGGCGCTACATCGACGATGCCTCTTTCCCTGTGAGTAGCGCGAGACTAGATCGGCGAGCTGGGTATTGGCGCCCAAGAATAATCCCCAATTGATGTATGGGGCTGAAGCTGCCTCGAGGAGATCCCCAAGGGTACAATGAGCTCCTGAGACCGGCAAACCCGATACGCCTCCAGCTGAGGTGAGATATCAAAAGATGAGTGCGCATTTCGGGATGCTTGGGAAGTAGCGCTGCGGAGGATGCCGACTTGAGCCCTGAAGCTGCCCCACATCAACAGAGTAGCGGGGATAACTGCCACCCCGCACGGTGACTGCACTCAAGGACTACACTGACCAACTGCGCCACTGAGAGCGGCGTTGCAGTTGGGCAAAATATGGTTTTGGCGCCTAAGTAATGCGCTGCGGAGAAAAGCGTATCTATGCAGGGACACAAAGACTAAGCTGGGGTTGGTGCAGAGTGACCTGGAGCTCTGTGACATACACAGTGAATAATCTGATACCTTGATCATCCCAACAACTGACGTCTGCCGTTGTGGTGAAGCCTGCGCTCTGTGGGGGGCTCTCCCAGACTACAGACATGGGTAAGCCAGACAAACAACAGCCGAAGCTGTCCTTTGACACCAGGCGCAGCACGAAGGGGGCGACGGCGCACTCGGATACAGAACTTGATGCGGAGCACACCGCACGCACGGGGGTGGAGACTGCGCTACAGGCCATACAACAGAGCCTTCAGGCCATAAACGGAAAACTAGATACGCTAACCCAGCGGGTGGACAGCATATCGAATAAGCTGGACAAGCAAGGCGAAAGGCTAGATGCAGCTGAGGAGCGCATATCTGCGGTGGAGGATGAAGCTCACACTTCAACGCGCAAATGTGCTGGAATGGAAAAGATCCTGGAAGTGATCCAGAGCAAAACCGAGGATTTGGAGGCGCGATCGCGACGAAACAACATACTCATAGCAGGTATTCCCGAGAGTACAAACACAGGAAGAATGGAAGTATATGTGGAAAATCTCTTGCGGGAAGTGTTTGGCACTGATAGCTTCTCCCCGGTTTTGATCATTGAACGAGCGCACAGATCGTTAGCACCCAAACCTCCACCGGGAGCACCGCCTCGGCCAGTAATCGCTAGGGTCCTCAACTATAGGGACCGCGACACGGTTCTCAGACTTGCCCGAGATAAACAACAAATTAACTATCAAGGCAACAATCTGGCCTTCTACCCAGACTTCACAATGGCGGTCCAGACTGCCCGAAGGGAGTTTACTGCTGCCAAAAAGAAGCTACGTGAGCTGGGAATTGAGTACGCAATGCAATATCCGGCAAGATTGCGAGTGACCTGCGAGGGAAGGATCACGATGTTACAATCGCCACAGGCTGCGCAGGAATTCATTAAGAGGACGCTGACCAAAAGAAAAACACAAGGAAGCAGGGCACCGGATCCAGATTCGAACTAGACCGTCTTCGGATATGCATTGATCATCTGGCGTAAGATAACCAAGAACAATGGCACCTTCGGGAAAAAGCTCTAACTGGGTTGCGACCACAGCCTAGGATGTACATACTTTAGGCGGCATGAATGCGGGGGAGACCCGAGATGGGCCAGTTGGGATATATCTGCTGAGCTCATGACCTGTCCTTGGCCCCTGAGAGGTGTGCGGATGCCGCGCGGCGGTGCCTGATGCCTGTTGCCTACATAGTCTGGAGACTGGCTCGATAACAGGCACTTGCATGCAGACACTAATGGTAAGTCACAACACACAGGAATATGGGACGACACTAAATACGAGATACATCCATCAGGGTAATAACTATCACTAAATAGACTGGTCCGTTGACCTGCACAAGTGGCGTCCTGCCTATAAGTAAAATATTGCTGGGAGGTGGGTCAGTGACAGAAGGCTCGGGGAGTTGTGGACGAGGATTGTATTGCCCCCATGAGCTAACCGCACAGAGAACACTGTGATCCGAACTATATGACTATTGCATGAACATTACAACCCATACCTGCCATAAATGATCCCAGTACATATTGATATAAGGGGCGGGCCAGGGTGGTGGGATAGTCCATCCGGGGCTGAATCCCTGGCGGCCAAGTGACTAAGGACTCACGGAATTCTGTCAACAAGTCCAGCTTCGACATAGGCACCCAAATAGTTAATATACTACCTGACCACATCCGCCACGGTGGATGTTGATGCGTGTACTCGGCGGATCCCCCCAATGCGGGAGTTCCCCAACACAGTTCGTGTTTTGTTGTTACAACTGGGATGGGGATGGCTTTGGTATAATTGGGATGCCAAAGTGGGAGGGGGTGGGATGGGCGGGGAATGTTTGTTGTTTCACAGGCTACCTAAACCATGTTGTGCATCAATATTACATAGGTACTGCAAACTATATTGAGATCACGAGCTAATTCCAACCGTAGTGGCCCTTCCAAACATGCAGGATCGACGAATGCATGTCACAGGCATAGTAAGCGACCTCACGGATGGCTAGTGTACAACCCTCACAACTAAATCTACTATCATGGAATGTTCGGGGGTTGAATAACCCAAAGAAAATACGCCAAATTTTCGCATATCTGGATAGATTGCATGTACACATAGCGCTCCTGCAGGAATCGCATATAGCCCCATCTACTAACAACACAATTGGGCGAAGGTGGGCGGAGGCGACTGTCACATCCTCATACTCCTCATATTCTAGAGGGGTAGTGATATTAGTGAAAAAGGGAACGCACTTTCACCTAGAACACACGATAACTGATTGACATGGGCCGGTATATTATAGTTGTGGGTCTACTCCGAGGCCACCATATAGGTATAATCAACACATAGGGCCCAAATGTCGATGACCCGAGGTTTTATAAATCATTGTGGAGCAAGCTGGCGGCTTTCCCTGACCTGATCGTGCTGTGGGGTGGAGATTTTAATTTATCATTAAACGAACAACTTGATAGGTCAGACTCCGCTAGAGAACCACATCGGCAAGAGGTGGCCGTACTGCAAGCTATTATGTCAGAAGCTAACCTGGTAGACATCTGGAGAGCACGCTACCCGAACCTAAGAGAAGCCACATATCATTCTACTGCCCGCAGCAGCTGGTCCCGAATAGACTACTGGATAGGTACGAGGGAGGTTATGAACTGGACCACGCACATTAAACATCTGCCCAAAACTCTATCCGACCACAAACCAGTGATGCTAACTATTGAACTGCCCCACTACAAGCCACCACCTTATGTGTGGCGATTTAACGCCAAAGCACTAAGGGACCCTCTTTACTCTGAGGCTATAGCGCAGGCGATCACTGAATACTTTACTATCAATCAAACTTCCACAGACGATCCTAGTTTATTATGGGAGGCATTCAAAGCTACTATTCGGGGCATATGAATCAGTGTAAACGCAGGCCTTCTCAGAGATATTCGGGCTCAGCTTAAGCAACGGGAAAGCAGACTAAGTGCCCTCGAGAAGGAATATGAACAGACAGGTGACATGATCATCCTCAGCGACATTAGGACAACTGTGTCGGAATATGAAACCTTCGCTGAAGACGAACTCAAATACATTTCGAAACACTATAATGCACGAACATATGGGGAGGGAGGCAGACCGGGACATGTCTTAGCAAGTAAAATCTGCACGGGATATAAGGCACAAACAGTACTTTCAGTAAAAGACGAGGATGGCATGTCCCACTATGACACGCAGAACATACTCACAGAGTTTATGAAAACATACGGAGAGTTGTATGCGTCCCGCGACACAGCCGCACCATTAGAGGTCATGTCATACTTGGATGACATAGAATTGGCCTGGCTGTCGGATGCCCATAGGGAGTATCTGGCGCAGCCGGTGACTACAGAAGAAGTCACAGCAATTGTGAGATCTCTGCCCAATGGTAAGGCACCGGGCCCAGACGGCTTTACAAGCAAATTTTATAATGCATATGTAGACCTGCTGGCACCCCACCTGGTACAGATGTATGGAGATGCGCACACCAACCGGATTCTCCCCCCCACGTTACGGGAGGCCATGATTATAGCTCTACTGAAACCAAATAAAGATCCGGAGATGTGCGAGTCCTATAGACCGCTATCCCTCATAAACACCGATACCAAGATACTGGCAAAGCTGCTGGCGCAGAGATTGCAACCATTATTACCTAAAATAGTACTACCAGATCAGTCCGGGTTTGTTCCTGGCCGCTCCACAGCCCATAATACTCGAACACTCTTTGCGATCTCTCACTACCTGGAACCAGAAATTCCGGCGATTGCTGTGTTGCTGAACGCAGCAAAAGCTTTCGACTCCATCGAATGGTCTTACCTACATACTATATTGTTTTGGATGGGGTTCCCCCCCCATCCACCTGCAATGGATCCAAATGTTATATACGAAGCTAACAGCACGCATACAAGTTAATAAATATGTGTCGGATCCCATCAATATAGAGCGGGGCACGAGGCAGGGCTGCCCCCTATCTCCATTACTTTTTGCCATAGCCCTAGAACCATTGGCATGCAAAATACGGCAGGGGCATAGAGGGGCTGCACTACAGTTTCTACAACGGCCATTAAATATCTCGCTATATGCAGACGATATGGTGCTTTATGTTAAAAATCCTGATACTAATCTATCCCCGCTGATACGTGAATATATCAAATTTGGGCGCCATCTGGCCTGCAAATCAACTGGTCTAAATCCCTTATTATCTCATTAACGGACTCTACTGTACCACATCAAGTGGAATATCCGCTTGAATGGCGGTCGAATCCAGTTAAATACTTGGGGGTATGGTACCATCGGGACCCAGCAACGGTTATTCGTGAAAACTATGGCACAACAATTAGCGAACTTGAAGGGAAAGTGGACCGGTGGATACGCCTGCCCCTAACGTTGGTGGATCGACTGGCCATTGTAAAAATGGTCGTACTACCTAAGTTGCTGTACTTATTTAATAACATTCCCATCACACCGCCTAAGACTGTCTTCCAAAGACTGACTGCGGTTGTAAATCGACTCATATGGGCGGGCAAACAAGAATTGCGCGCCCTGACACTACCATTTGCTAAAGGCGGATTCAAAGTTCCAGACCTCCTTCTTTATTATTTATGTGCTCAGGCGCAATACGCGCACTTTTGGTATCATCCGGTCCCATACATGCCTCATATCGCCATAGAGGACGGAGATGCTCATCCAATTCCACTAAAAGCTATCCTTCCACACCGGCGAGCCCGCGTACATCCCAACGCCATAAACACAATTGACACGACAAATGCGGCCTGGCAAAAGATGGGGAAGCTAGCTAATAAACTGCCACTCTATGCACCGGCGATGCCACTATTGGACCACCCAGAGCTATCGGTTACACAAGATAGGGTTGGGACAGACCTGTTACACCGTGCGGTGCTTGATACGATGGGAGACCTCTACGATAATGGCACATTTATAGAACCGCAAGGGCTACAGTACATCAGTAACCAAACTCTACTTTTTAGGTTCACATACCACAGATTGCAGGGTGCCATTAAGAAACTATACCCTGGCTACCCAAATGAGCCAAAGCCACTTCAGACATTACAAATGCTTATTACAACGTCAAGTAGCTCCCACTTGGTGACTAGGCTATATACACACCTACAAGAGGATATAGATGGCAATACGCATAAGGCACTGACACGGTGGAATTGTGTGCTTGAAGAGCCTCTTACGGAAGACGAATGGGCGATATGTTGTAACATGACCAGTATGCTAACGCCTAATGGTAATCTGCGTATCCTTCACTATAAATACCTGCATCAAACATATTATACACCGGCACAGCTCTATGGATATGGGCTCCGTGCGGACTCCAGATGCAGACGATGCGGGGCAGAGGATGCTGGATTCATTCACTTAGCATGGGCCTGCCATTCTATTAGAGCATATTGGGACGAGGTTATACAAATCTTGAGTATCATGCTGACGGTGCCTATTGACTGTTCAATACGTACATGCTTGCTAGGCCTAGTCCCTACAGTTAAAGCCATAAAACGTAGATTCTGTAGCGTTGCACTTCTGCTGGCCAGACGCAGAATATCGTTATGTTGGGGTAGTAGGAATAAACCACAAGTTAAGTTATGGATTAAAGATATGGCCTACTGCAATGATACACTAAAAACATATGAGGAAGGGCTGCCAATGGGATCTAAACCAAGGGACTATTGGATGTACCTGGTCAACTATCTTCGTGCACACCCACCGGCATAGACGGTGAGAATACCTATTTGCTACACATGTATGTTCACCACTACGTAGTTTTGTTGGAATTGAAGTATACTGGATCTATTCTGTAATGGGGCAGCTTGTATTTTTGTTGTTTTTGTTTTATTTTGTTTTTTATTATTCTGTATGAGGTGCATTGTATGCTTCAATAAAATCTTTATAAATAAAAAATAAAATAAAAATAAAAAGTTAATGTATAATAAAAAATAATAAAAAATGAATCAGTATTGTGACCAAGTATAATTTTTTCAATTCTGCCAGGAAGCCTCTCGGATGTATCGTTTAGAATCTTTGACCAGAATCAGGCGTGGACTGTGCTCTTGCCTTGCATGGTTTTACCAACTCTTCAGAAAGATGTCAAAGTCATGTACATAGTTATGTACCGATTGATACACGTTCTAAATTGCACTTTCCTGTGGTCCAGAAACCATAGAAGAATCTATAGGGCATTGGAAGCACTAAATCCCCAGAAGTCAGAGGGGCTTGGTTCTCTTGCACTTTCAAGACATAGAGGGGGAGGAAGGAGATCATTATCATATCTGGCGTTCTAGGGACAACATTACAAAAAGAGCCCAATGCAAATCAGGAAACACTCTGCCACTATGCCCCTGCCCTATTATAGATGCTGGTGCACAGGCAAAGGAGCTGTCAGGAGGCATACTGACTGTGTGCCACATAGAGGTAGTGCACACTCATTACACCCTGTGGGTGTCCCCTCAGAAATTAGGGAAAAGGTTTTAAGGACTATTTAGGCATCCCCTGCAGGCAGGTGCAGTAGCACACTGCAACCATCTCGCAGGCAAGGCCAGACTGGCCGTAGCAGGCACTGGGCGTTTTCCCCGGTGGGCTGGAATGGTGGGGGCCGTTTTTGGACTGGTGGGGGCTTTTTTGGTACTGGGGGCCGGTTTTGCTTCAGTGCTGCAATATCGGCCCCCTATACCAAAAGCAGCAGCAGTGTTTCCCACCAGCAACTTTAACCCCCCCCAAACCTCCCCTACCCCTGCGGCTGGTCTGACTTAATTGTCAGGGCCAGTTTGCGTTCCCAGTCCAGCCCTGCTCGCAAGGGGATCTCTGCCTCCGTACAAATGCAGGCCTGCAGCCTGCAGTAAAAGGCAGACCAGCGGCGTGAAAAAGTTATTCTGCCCGTTATTAATGTGCTGTTTACAGTGCAGGTGCACGTTTGCCCCTGCACTGTAAGTAGAACATCCACAACAATCTGACACTCTGTTCCGTTGTGCACCTGACGCGTCCAGTTAAAGTTGCGGTGCAGATTGAAGCAGTGCACCCTATTCATAACAAAGCCTTAGATGCAATCCAATCATCCTCCATGTGGCTTCCTACATTCCTCCGGTCTGTCCCTCTTTGAAAAGGGTATTAAAGCGTCAGAATTCAAGAGCTCCCTAATTTCAGTGAATTTATAGGGTATTTGATCATATTCAGCCAGCAAACTTCCTCTCTTCTGCCTTGCGCAGAGGGGTTGGACACAGGGTCTGGCCCTCCATCTAACCCTGCAGCAGGAGGTAAACACCCCTCTGCGCACCACTATAGCTCGTGCCCTCGCCATGCACAGTTTTCTCATCAATAATTTCATTGCAAATGTTGCAGTGATATTATCAATGATGTCATAGAAGATGTAATGAGTATTGTAATTTGTTGAGTAATTAGCAGTGCATGGTGAAGGCACGAGTTATAGTTAACTGGTCAATTTCTGAGATTTTTAGAGTTTAAAAGTTACGTTGCTACTGAACATTTCACCTAACTATAACGTTACTTTAATCTTTGTTTTTTTCAGTGAATTTCAAGTTTTTTTTTGAATGTTCAGTAATAATTTATTCCCTAATGTAAATCCAAACCCCCACCCCGCACGGCTTTTGGCAGTGCGCAAAGGGAGGGGGCTGGCTGCAGGCTGCCCGGCCAGGCCCTGCGACCAACTTCCTGCATGCAGCCAACCCCGCACTGCGCATGGCCAAAGGTTTTGTGCAGAGGAGGGTTGGCCACAAGCCAACCCCATGCTATGCAGGGTCTTCGGTCATACATAGCGGGGGTTGGTCAAAGGCCCTGGCCTGCGACCGGGTCCTTCAGTCAGCCCCTGTTGCCAACCCACCCAAAGGTAGCCAACCCCATGCTGTGAAGGACCTTCGGCTGTGCTTGGCGGGGGTTGGCTGCAGGGCCTGGCCTGCTGCCAGGCCCTGCAACCGACATTCTGCAGGCAGCCAACCCCACGTCACGCACGGCCTTCGGCCGTCCAGGGCAGCTCCCCTCCCTGAATCTTATTAGGCCCTGAGGACCCATCCACCAGTGTCCTATGCACTTAAAAGTGGGGCACAAGGCCCCCTCACCGAGACTTATTAGATACTTAGGAGCTGGGAACCCCATCCCCCAAGACCTTTTTTTATTTTTTATTTTAAAGAGGAGAGCCTCATCATGCCCTGTAGACCCCATCCATCAGTGCCATTTTTTTATTTTAAAGAGGAGGGGGCCACGTGTCGCCCTCCCCGTACCTATTATGGCTCTGGGGACCCATCCCCAGGGCCGTATATATTTGGTAAAAGGGGTGGAGGGCTGTGCAGCCCCTCTTCCTTGAGCCTTTAAAAGGACCTCTAGATCTCATACCTCGTGACCCACATTATTTCAAGGTGGGTCCCCACCCAGGCGCCCACTATGCTCAATGTTGGGAGCTGCTGGTGGAGCACCACGACCCCCATAGCCCCTGCCAACTCCCCGTATGCTGGTGGACCTGCAATTGTTCTTGCCAGGAGGGAGCAGCTACTTATGCTGCTCCCTCCGGCGGGAGCAATCTCTTGATCTGTTTGCCTGCCCGCATCAGTGCGGACAGGGAAACAGAACAAAAGTCTGCTCCCAGCTGATGGGAGCAATTTCAAAGCTTCCGTCTGCTGGGAGCAGACTTTGTGCTTGCTCCCGCACAGCGGATGATTCAAAATCCTCCTGCCAGGCCGGAGCAAACATAGGTTTCCCTGCCCGCGCCAGTGCAAGCAGGGAAACCGCTGTGTCCAGGGGTGGGCGCCCCGCGACACAACTAGTATAACCGGCCCCAGGGGATGGGTTCCCCGAGGACAAAGAAGGCTCAGGGAAGGGAGCCGCGTGGCCCCCTCTCCTTTTAGGTCTCGCCTGAGCCAGCGCATGCGCTGCTCTGGCGAGAGTTTTAGTAAGCGGGTTTTGGAAGTGCAAACAGCACTGGCGACCAGCTTGCGTTCACGTGAGCGTGCACGCGCGTCACGGGTCATTAAGTGCATCGCGATCGCGATCACTTACGCGACTCAAGTAAAGAAATAGATTATTTTTCTATTTCTTTACTTTTGCTATAATCGCGGCACCCGCGCTTACTTTAAGCGCGGGTGCCGCGATTATAGCAAAAGTAAAGAAATAGAAAAATAATCTATTTATTTTCTTTTGCTACAATCGCGGCTCCGGCGACTTACTTTTAACATTAAAGGTAAAGCGCGGGTGCCGCGATTATAGCAAAAGTAAAGAAATAGATTATTTTTCTATTTCTTTACTTTTGCTATATTCGCGGCACCCGCGCTTTACTTTTAACATTAAAGCGCTTTACTTTTAATGTTAAAAGTAAAACGCGGGTGCCGCGATTATAATGGTGTAGCCAATAGGTCTCGCTTTTGGGACCTTATAAGTATTTAGTTATGCAACTGTTGCATGGCTAAACACTTATAAGGTCCCAAAGGCGAGACCTATTGGCTATGCCAATGCTTGTTGAATAGAAGGTTCCCGGGGGGTTGGAGTCCCCCAGGCCTTTGAAAGGCTCGGGGAGGGGGGCCACGCAGTCCCCCTCCACATAAAAAAAATACATTGGGCCTCGAGGGATGGGGGCCCCGGGTCGAAAGCGGCCAGTGGTGGGCAGCTGCGCGCCCCCATCCCTTTAAAAATACAGTTGGCCCTGGGGAATGGGGTCTATGGGGCAAAAAAACGGCCTAAGGAGGGGGGCCAAGTTCCCCTTAAAAATAACATGGGGAGCCAGGGATGGGGTCCCTCAGGCTGAAAACGGCTTAGGGAGGGGCCCCCTTCCTTATATTTTTTGCCTTTCCCGAGGGACGGTTCCCCGGGGCCTCTTAGAGGCTTGAGGAGGGGGAACCACGCGTTCCAGTCCCCAAATAAAAACACGATCTGTCATCCCCGGGCCCTGAACCACCCTAGGGGTGGGGTTTAATAAACAAGTGCAGGAGCCCGCATCTGGGTTTTTTTTTGTTTGTTTTTCCCATTTTGCCGTGGATTGTGGCAATTATTTTTTTTAACGTTTTTGGCCCCAAACGGGGTCCCACTGGGACCCCACTATCAGGCCTAGGGGGTCTGGGTATTCCTACCCTGTCCCCTTTGGTCTTTCTTTTCATTTTTTTTTTTAGGACTCGTGACTGAGTCCTGATGCCTAAGATGGCTGCCACTACTTCCTCGTTTATGTGATGGCAAGCCAATCACATCTTAGCAGGTGATTAGTCAGCTATGCAGAGGCTCCACGTCACCAAATGCACACATTTTTTAAGCACTAATTGCTCAAAAACTAATGAATGGATTTTATTGCATATTGTCTGTGTCTGCCCTCGTCTAATCCAAGCACGACAAACTTTGTTGAAACCTTTGTTTATTGAACCTGGTGTGAGAACATGCCGCCAAGCCATTATACTCTGCTTATCTGGTAGATAAATCCCTCTTATTAGTCAATTTACCAAGTTCTTGCTTTTGGTGGATAATATGTTGAAATCAGTCTCAAAATCTTTATAGACTACCAGGGAGTAGAGGTATATATTTGTTGTGCTACTCATAATGTAACAATACGTATTAGTTTTATTTAAAACAACCAGACAAATTTTAGGAATTGTTGAATTTATACAAGCCTATAACACGAAAAACAGTAACAAATAGTGGCGCCATTGAGTGGAAGAAGCAAAATCGATCAATTCAATTACATTTTAGTGTTTTCGTAATATGTAACAAATTGCAATGGTATTGAATGAAACAAGCGAAGCTGATCCATTGTCAAATATTGTAGTATGGATTGTAATCATTGAAGCACTTTAGCTTTCTCTTGCACCAACCATTGCACAATGATGAATAATGTTTTTAGAGTTGGATTTTTATCAGGTTGCAAATGGTTTTTAGCCAACTGCTATATTTTATTTTTTATTACGACCAACGTATTGTTGAGTAAATGCTGTATTAATGTTTCTATAGACAATGCAATGATTTTTATTAATCAGACAAATGCAACTATTATATGTAATAAAGGGGAATGCTTGGGTCTGGCAAGTAGGTTAACTTGCCAGAACGATATGGCAGTTTACAACTGCATTCACAGGCTCTGCCGCGGCAGGCCTGAGCCATGTTTAAAGGGCTACTGAGTGGGTGGCAAAATCGGTGCTGCGGGCCCAGTAGTATCATTTAATTTACAGGCCCTAGGCACATATAGTGCACTCTCCTACGCACTTATAAGTAAATTAAATATGCCAATTGTGGCTAACCCAATGTTACCACGTTTTGAGTACAGAGCATATGCACTTTTGCACTGGTTAGCAGTGGTAAAGTTCCCAGAATCCTAAAGCCAGCAAAAAGGAAGTCAGCAAAACAGGAAGTCAGAACGCAAGAAGTCAGAACGCAAAAAGTCAGAACGCAAAAAGTCAGGGGAACCTACGCCAAGGATGCCAGGTCTAACAGGGGCCAAAGTTATTAGCAACACAAGAAATGCATTTTTTATGTAAACATGATCCTAACTATAACCACCCAGTGGCAACTGCCACTGTGGGAGAACACACACACACACACACATCAAATTAAAATTAGATTAAATAAACCATCGAAAAGCATCCTTGAAGCAAGTGGACTCTTTTGAAGAAAATGTATCTACATAAAAACGTCATAGCTCCTACATCATTTCTGCTCATCGTGGTTATTATTCCATAATTTCTGCAGGGCAAATCACAGTGGCACGATTTGAAGCGGCAATGAGAAAAAAAGGTGTCACAGGAGTTGTCATACAACCTAATAAATGAAATCGAGGAAAAGTTCACAACCCTTATAGTACATGTGCTAAACAAATGGCAGGTTAATTAAAGAAATGAACAGAAGCCAAATAAACGAGATGACCTTTTGACCTTCATGACAATTCTTCTAATGCATGAATTTCACACAAACATTACATAAATAACCGAGCATCACCCTGCAGCAAGATGCCGTTGATCCAAACAAAAAATCCAGCAAAATGCGTCCAGCATCCTAGCTTAATGTACAGTTATCGTGCAAATTATGCCTCAAATGCAAGGTTTGTTCTCTGGTTACAAAATGCTTAGCCCATGGTAAACAAATATCCTTCTTTCGTATTTCAGCAAACATCCTATGCAAAATGTACCGATCACAAAAAGGACAGTGCAATACGGCATTCAGATGACAGTGCGTACGGTAAACATTTCTACTGCCTCATGTGAACCCAGAGACAAAAGGCAGGTGCAATTTAGCATTAAAAAATGCACACCTCAGTACACGCCTGACACGATGTTGCAAATAAACAATATTTGTTCAAAAGAATGCACGGGTAAAACTTCAATTTTAAGATTAGCGAGATCTTACGTGTTCGGAGAAAAGCTCTTCTTCCTCTACTGCCATTTTCAGAGGTCAACAATGAAACTTGATAAGTCAGTTAGTAGTCAGTCAGTTCCGTCACAGCATCCCAGCTAAAAACGCTGCTCTATGGGAATATGCGAGGCCGTTCGAAGCAGCCAGCTAGAGGCAACGGCGAGGGCCCCCTTAACTGTGAAAACAAAGGCAGCGCCTAGTGTGCGGCTGCCCGCGGCCCCCGCAGGGGGCCACCCTAAACGGGCGGCCCCTTTAGTGCCATTTGGGCACTTCCCCACCCCCCAATGATGTGTGGGACTCAAGGAGGAG
Source organism: Calotriton arnoldi (assembly GCA_963921515.1). Classification (NCBI taxonomy): domain Eukaryota; kingdom Metazoa; phylum Chordata; class Amphibia; order Caudata; family Salamandridae; genus Calotriton; species Calotriton arnoldi. Next base: position 2,242,628 of record CAWUFW010000890.1, on the reverse strand, counting down.
TCCCCCTACCAGACGCGTCACTTCCGGCACGCAGAGGAGGTGGGGAGGTACTTATGCCTCCCCCCGGCCATCTTGGCGTCCTCTTTGCGCCGGACACGCCGTCGAGTGGCTGTGCTATTGTCTCCGTCGTGTCTAGCTCGTTTAGGCCACGGGCCAGCGTAAGGGGGAGCCCGCCCCAGAATTTCCCTCTGTGGATGAGCTTGCCCAGTTCGGTGGGGTGCTCGGTACAGGCATCATGCTGGGGCTGGTTGGCCTGGTCATCGTCGTGGGGCCGATTATTTGGCGGGCTGAGGTGAGTGCTAATTCAAGCTTATTGCCTCCAGGCCGGCTGCTTCAAGCCCGCTTCACTCTCTAGGGTAGCGGGTGCTACCACTGTGTCTCTATGGTTCCGGTTGGGCGTTGGGGGCCGAGTTGGTCAGAGGTTGACCCGACTGAGCGTTTGCGCGTCTCGCCTCGTTCCCCCACTAGCTTTGCCGCAGACCACATGTAAGCGGAAGGGTGGGGGTCAATATGCACCCGCGGGGCAGTGTGGGGTCACAAGCTCCTGGTGCTCGCTCCGCCATGGGGGCGGGGGGTGTCTGCGCTCCGCTCCTTCAGTTCGGCCCCCCCCCCGACTTTGGTAGATGTTTCTTGCGGGGCCCCCTTTGGCTGGGCAGCCAGATTTTCTAGTGTTCGGGGCCGCAGGCTTACACCTCTGCATGCCACCCTATTCGAGAGCGGGTGGCATACATGTGCGGATCAGAGAGCGAGGTCTGGCTTTGTTGTTGGGGTGTCTCCCCATGCGGGGTGCATGGGGTGTTCGCTGTGGTCATGCCCGCACATCGCCAGAAGATAGGTTAGTGATACGCCACTGTTGGCCGTGGCCTGTGGGTTAGCGCGCAACGCTCCTGAGCCCCTCTCTTCTCCCCCCCCTATAGCATGCGGGGACCGAGAGGGTGCTCTGGCCTGCCTGGGTATATTTCGGGCGTAACCAACACGCAGCTGCGTTGGGTTGAGCGGGCAACGACACGGTGGTCGGAGCAAGGCAACCAACTCAAGGGTCGGCTGGTCGGGTTCGGGTGTCGCTTGGGGGCACAGCGGGATAATTAGGCACATTGCCTAAGCTGATGGTCGGCTCGTGGCGCTGTTTACCGGAGCGAGCCGGGCGGGAGTCTCAAACATCCTGTGACTCTGGGCAATTGCTCGAGCTCCACCCCACGGCCCTCTGTTCATCCAATCTCCCCGTGCCCAGAAACGAAGTGGTCTGGGCAGTATTAACCTCACAGCCACCCCCTATTCACCACCCACTTCCTTAATTTCCGAGGGAGGGACAGTGTGTTGGTTGCAAAGGGGGACAACCGGACACGCAGTTCCGAGGTCGGGCGATCGTTTGCGCATGAGGTGAGTTGAGTGCGGCATGGTGAAGCAGTCCCTCCTCTTCCCTCCCGTCCCGCTAGGCTATGCCCGTGTGGGACCCGTAAAATTGCATTTTCTCTGTCCGACCCCGCAGGACGTCCGCCGGTGTCAGTCCATGCGCGCTGGGTCGCGGCAGGGGATGGGGGGGGCGGCAGGGTAAAGGGGGTTCTAACTTCCCAGGACGTTCTGGTTGCACTGCCGTGGGTCCACGGCCGCCGCCGCATTGTGGGTCTGTCGTTTGACACTGCGGTGGCGCTGGGTGCTGGAAGCTGTGTGGGGAGATCGCAGGGAAGCACAACTTGAAGGTATTGGAATGATGACTGTATTTTGTGTTCTTTTAGTTTAAACGGGCGTTTGGTTCTTTTCCTGAGGCACAGGTAGCAGCAGCAGGGGAGAGGGGCCTGGGGTTGCATTCACATCACAGGCGGCCCGATCTTTGCTTTAGCAGTCAAAGGGAGATTGTTGGCGGCGCAAGGGAAAGAGCCTCTTTTCTTCACACGTGTCGGATTCTGTTTGTTTACAGACATTCAAAAGGCCGAGAAGTTTGCAGGTGTATTGCGTTTGTGCAGATGCAGCTACTTGAAGGGAGGTTGAGGTGTTGGCTCACGAGGGAATTTGGAGGCCATGAAGGCGAGGATTGTTCATGCGGTTCAGCGCACGCTTTCCAATTTTCTGCTGACGGTTTTGGTGTTGATTGGTCTCCAAAGTAGTTGGCATTGTGGTGTTTTGGTCATTCATACACTGGATTGCTTGTCGACCAACCGGAGTGGAATATCCAATTTGTCCTTGCATGTGCTTTGCGGCGCATTTCCAAGGTGGTCTGAATTTTAGCCCAAGCACCCCTTTTGGTGGCACTGCTCTCGGACGTCCACAAGGTGGCGCCCGCCGGCACAGCTCAGCCCTAACAAAGGTTGACATTTAAGCTGTGAACGATTTATAAATAGCAAATCGCTGCGGCGTTTGGCAGACTTGAGATTTTCTGCCTGAAAACCGTGCAGGGGAATTTCATGGGTGGCCCTAGCGAGTCACTGGCCTCCCGTGGCTGGGAGAGCGACGTTTGCACTGTGGAGATGTCAATCCTTGTCTTTGGTGTCGCAGCGGGGGACTGGAGCCGGTTTCAGGTGTAGGGGGTTGTCTGTTTGGGCGCCACATGCTTCGTGAGGGCGCAGGGTTTTGGGCATGCACGGGGCCTTCTTTAGCCATGGTTTTGTTAATCTCAGATTAAGCACGTGGGCCCTTCGGGTCAGCTCCTCTCACCCCCTGGGACTGTGTGGGGCTGGAAGCCCCTGCCAGGCGTTAGTAGCGGGCGTTCCCTGCTGCTCCTCCTCCCCCCCCCCCCCTTGCCTTTCTTAGTCTGGAACCTCGGGGTGAAGGGAGGAGCAGATGGTTCGCGGCACGATTGGGGCCTGTGCCACGCCGGGTCCCCACGTGAGTTGCAGATGGGGATGTGATTGTGTTTCGCCCACGCGCCTACCTCCTGGAGTGGGTGGTCGACGAGTAAGGGGCCTTGCTTCTCTGTCCTGGTCAGTCTTTCTGTTCCGTTTTGAGCGCATTGAGGGCTTTTCTGGCTTTGTTGCCCCACGCAATGGAGTGCTGGTTATGTGATAGTTATGTGGTATTGGTAATTGTTATGGATATTTCTCGGTGTCCTGTGTGGACTCATATGCATACTAGTTTTGTTTTCTTGGGCACTCGGAGGGTGGTTTTGCATTTTGATTGGCATTGTGTTTTTCTAACACTTTCTTCACTATTCAAACTGAGAGACTAGACACACATCAAACAAGTGATTTCCTGTTCAGCTAGTCTGACCCCAGGTATACAAAATGGGTGTTGTCTTAAATTCCACTAAGGTGAAGGCTTCAGCCACACTGATGTGAGAAGAGCATATTGAGGAGTTAGCATCCTCGGATTCCTTGTGGGTTCTTTGCGGACGGTCACCAGCACAATGTTGGGAAAGCACAATCTTACATTTACTCTGGGCTATGACAACGCAGAGAGGTGCTGCGAAATGTTGTTGAGACTGTTCATACCTTGGCGTAGCTTCATTGCCCAACAGTTTATAGGAGTGTGGTGCCAAACCTGCGCAAGGATCTTCCTTCCCTGTTTTACACTGCTTGGCAACAGGGGTTTTGTGCTCCCCATCGCGGTCAATAAACTTGTTGTTCAGCGCTTCGCTACCCTTTCGGGGGAGTTAAGCACATATGCAAATGTTATGTTTGGCACAGCCAATGGCATCACAACACGGTATGGTTTAGGGATATCTCGCTACAAGGCATCCAGCAAATGAAAATGAAATAGGAACAAAACAAGCCATGCTGGCTTAGGAAAAGCATTTGACAGAGACTGCCCAATTACGCACATGAGGTCTCGGTAAGTGTGACGGCCAGTCTGTATGCAAACAATATGTGGTATCTTGGGGCCTACAGCTGCACATGGACAAAGGAGGTATACCCCCAAACCCCCCGCATGCAACGCGTGCACGGCTGGGTGCATTGTTTTTGGATTCCTGATCCCACATGAGCATGGTTGGGCTATGCCAATAGGCTAGGTTAATTGCATGCTAATTTTAGAGGAGCTTCATATGTGATCCCAGAGGCCTAATGGGTAAGACGTTGGCTTCAGTTTTGGGAGCATATTACCTGCATGAAATTTTGAAGTGAGGCTGCTGAGGTGCTCTAGCATTGTTTGCCCCATTTCATGGCCAGGGATTGTTTCTTTTCAAGGCTGAGGCTCAATTGCTTAGTTACGTTGTGTAGTACTTGGATAGGTTGCCAAAATCATATAACTGCGGTATGCGGCAGTTTTGTGGCATGTTGGAACTGGGAGGTAACTTACAAAAAACGCATTTTAGATCTGGGAGTCGTCGCTACAAATGGTTTCGTCTGGCTATGGTTGGGTTTTACACACATTTACCTGTTTTACAGGGGGTATGGTTGATTTCAGTTGATTGGTGGTGTTGATTAGTGTGATGGTCCCATTTGCGGTTGAGCTTGCTATTCATTGAAGGGAGACATTTAATGCAATGTTCAACACATAAAGGTGACAGTCTCACCATTTCAGAATGAAAGCATTTTCAATATGCTACGCAGCCAAGCCAGAATTGTGGCTTCAGTTATCTTATTCAACTAACCAGCATGGTTAAAGCCAACGGTACTGGCGTGTTGTAGGTGTAGTGTGGTTTTGTAGTATATATCCGGAGGCAATGACAGATGCTGCAAAACACCAGCTGGCAGCACACTAAGCTTAGCACGAAACGCCAGCGTACGAGTTAGCCATGCCAGATTGCATTGACCACGCAAACAGGAGGGTGCCTGTGGGGCACTGTGCTGCCAGAGGACCGAGGCTGAGGTAACACAGGCCTTGTGGGAGACAGCCATTGCCCATGTAGAGTGGTCTCATAGGTGGGGCGTGCCTACCATCGACAGTGAGGGCTTAAGAAGCGATGAATGCTTGGTCCTCTCGCATTGGCAGGCGAATTCTAGGTGGGCTTACCCCGGCATGTCACCTTGTAGTGGTTGCACTGACCCTGGTGAATGATACGCACTCTGGCACACGGCGCCTCAGGGTTTGTGTCACACAGAACTGGGGGATGTCTCAGGGGGCACACTCACTGCCTGTGGTCATGGTGCGGGATATTATTGTTTTACTCTAGGAAACTGATCTTATGCCCAGGGTCGGTCTGCCTTTGCCACTGGTTACCAGCCCAATGTTGGGAAGTATAATTTTACACTTATTCTGGAAATTAGAACGCAACGATAGGCGCTGCGAAATGCTGAGCTGCATTGGGCACGAGGGCCTTTATGAGGAACATCTGCTGGCACCATTTAGAGACTGGTACCAGGTACTCTGGGCGGGCATCCCTCTGCAACCATGGGCAGGTTTCAGGTCGCTTCAGTAAGATATTTCCACCCGCGCTTTAGCCAGGGCAGCAGGCGGGTGGTGGTGGTGTCATCTAACAAGTGTGCTGTGGTGCATAAAAAGTTTGGTAAACTGGTGACTCGCATTTAAGGGGATGCCCATGGTTCTTTGCGTCGCTAATTAAAGTTTCCAGTACACAAAGACATCCGTTGCTTAAGGCCTCATGCTCCTATTGCTTCAGCCTTGGTTTGGTCATACCATTTGGGGGGCCAGTCACTTACGTATAAACCGTCGGTTGGCTATGTTAGAAAGACTTTTCTCACACCGGAGATTACCTGGAGCCCCTATAGCTGAGTAATTCGGAGGAGAGCTGGACAGACCACTGCCTCCTGGGGGTGACTGCCCACGGTAGCAACAGGTGGCTAGGGCATGGGTGCATGCAGCACATTTGTTAATGGTGCAGGAATTGTTGTTTTACTCTAGGAAACTGGGATCTCATGACCAGGTTCTGTCTTTTGGCCGTTGGTTACCAGCCCAAGGGTGGGAAAGTACAATTTTACATTTACTCTGTGCTGTGTTATGCGAAGTACAGTTCCCACCAGCAACTACAGGGTTGTGCTAACTGAGCTGTAGGACAGTGGCCCGAATGACCTAGTGAGTTATGTAATCCCTGTGATGTCCTGATGAGGTTTGGTAGCACAGGGTAATAGGGGCGGATAGTACTAAGTCTCTCTTGGATGGACGATATGAAGAGAATGCCTAGGAGCTGTTTGCAGCCCGTTGCAACCGCCCCACGGGCGAATGTTTTAAGGCCACAAGGTTGTGGATGGCTCTTGTGTGGGAGCCGGGTGAAGAGCTAAGGTCAGGCTAGGATGTCTCGTGCTTTCGCCGTACTGTTGAGTCCCAGTCACGAGCGGTTTGTATCAGGGTGAGCCGGCTGTGGGTCAGGAAGCGCCTAGGCATCAGTAGCACTCATTTGCAGGCGTAAGTAACAGTTTCCGCTACCAGTTCAAATGTGCATCTTTCACTAAGTTACTCAGATAACTGGGACAGGAAGTAAGGTGTGCCGGATAACTCTTGCTTCTACCTGCATTGGCACACCCATCCACACCAAGCCGATTGTTTAAGGTCACCCTGGGCCGCATTTACACAGCCCAGGATTAGGCCCTGGTGGGGCAGTGCCATGAATTACTAAACTGAGCGAAACAGGAGGCGTGCCCGTGGGTTACATCAGTGCAGTTGGTAGGAGAATTTAAATTCCATGTACAGGTTATACTGGTCTTGCTACCAGTGGGTCTCGTGTGTGAGCGGGTTAACTGCTTTATGAAAGGCATAATTGGTGTATGGCATAACACATAGACTACTAGGAAATTAAATCAGGGACCAGCTACCCTACACATGGATTTCGGTGGAGGGCAAGTAAGTCCGTCCGGGGTAACCAAGTGTACCGGGTCTGTGCTTGGCATCTTGGGTCAAAGCAGGTTGGCACACAGGGGGTGTCTAGGATTGTAGCAGGCACACTCGGCAGGTATAATGCAAGAACTGCACGTTGACACTAGTTTGATTATGACAGATGCAACAATTTTATCCCTGCCAAAGCAAACCAAGGTTCTGATGGTCAGAGGCACAACATACATCGGTTCACTCCATCCTCACTGAAGGTAGTCTGTTAGTTGAGGTATAGAACGGCACGTCTTGCGCCAGGGTGCGGGCATTGCACTGGCGACACAGCAGATAGTCTGCTGTCAGACAAGGGTGTTTGCGGGCTAGGAGGCCAGGCAATGTAGCAGAACCAATTCTAGGACCCCTCTCCCCCACCGTACTGCCCGAGAATGTGAGTGCAGTGGGATTTGCAATGTTACAGGTATTTTCCCGCCCGTCAGGGGCAGAAGGGTACATCGCGGAAAACTGCTTAAATAGAGTGGGGGCAAGACCTTTAGAGGATGTGCACCAGTAACCGCAAGAGCGTGGTGTTAAGATCAAAATCTTGCAGCGGCAAGTTAGCCAGGTGGCATGCGTCAGTTGGTTAGGCCAGAAGGTGGCCATGGCTCCAATAGCGGCTTGAGATGTGTTTGGAGCACCATTGCTGACAATTCCAGACCACACACACTGCGCCTCGGTCCAGTAGATGAGGGCCATATGCTCAGGTGCGGCTTGATCTTGTGGAGGGCTATGATTCCTGGAATAACAAAGTGCTAGGTCATTAGCTGGTTGAGCATCTAGGGTCACAGCTGGTTAGCAGGTATGTGTGTATCTGTCATCGAGCTTTAGTTAAGCAAGCCTGGCAGGTGGCGTCAGTTGTCACTCCAAATGGTTTCGATGACTGCAATAGTGTGCGCTAGGCGATCAGCCCTGTTCGCCATGGTTTATTAACACAGAGGTCGGTGCACTTGTCTGGTCAACCTCAACAAAGAGGTGCACTCTGCTCCCTGGGCAGGTTACGGGTTGCTTCAGTTAAGCATGAAATGCCCCGCCCGCATAGCCAGAGTATATAGCCTGGTTGTGGAATCGGTCTTCAAGCATGTGTGCTGCTGTTCCAGGTATTGGGGAAACAGGAGTTGGGGAGCAGGAACTGCTAGAAGGCCTGCAACTTCAGGTTGCAGGAGGTGGGAGCCACATCAGCTTGAAGGGTAATACAGCGATGTTTAAGAGTAGAGCTCCCTCCTGGGAGGCCATCACATTCGTGCAGCGCATGTGAGGCACTGGTACATTCCCAGAGAAGGATTATCCGCTCCATGCGCTAGTTTGCAGAACAAGGGGCTTTGGCTTCATCAGGCATGAGCTATGCCGGGCGAACACCAAAGGTTAATTTGACAATGTTGGGGTGCACTTGGCACAGGTGGGCTTGGATCTGTTCCTGCTGGACATGAATGAGGCCCGGGAAATTGCAGGTTGCAGTGAGATAGGAACTGTTTTGGTGGGGGGCTCTTTAGGCGACGGGGGCCGCCTCCAGAGCTGTGGAGGAGTTACAGGGCGATCTGGAAGCAAATGGGTACAGAAGAGTACCTCTGCAAGAGCACAATAGGGGTGCCAGAGCCAAATCCCAGGAGCCTCATGGGAGGGTCCTGGAACAATTACGTCGGCGCCCCGTTAGTCCTTCGGGCGGTTGTAGGCCTGAACAACCGGGGGCTTGCCTTGCTACGCTCCGCCCTGAAAGGGGCGTGAGTAATAAGGGACCAATGTGTCACGTGATCCAGTAAGGGGATCACCCCCATAAGGGTAGCGCTGATTGGTTACTCCACAGTGCTTGGCTCATCAGGCGGGCAGGGCAGCATAGGTTGGTACAGCTGCCTGCCCTTGGATCGCCCGTAAGATAACCCACCATATTGCATACTTTTGTATGGAATAAACCTGCAGCACTATTTTTCCCAAACAAAAGTTGTGTTGTGTATTTATTTATGCATGCATACTCTGTTGTGGTGTGGGTGGGGTGTGTTGCCAATAATGGGACTATGCGGCTGCCCGCGGCCTCGCAGGGGGCCACCCTAAACGGGCGGCCCCTTTAGTGCCATTTGGGCACTTCCCCACCCACCAATGATGTGCGGGACTCAAGGAGGAGTCCCCCTACCAGACGCGTCACTTCCGGCACGCAGAGGAGGTGGGGAGGTATTTATGCCTCCCCCCGGCCATCTTGGCGTCCTCTTTGCGCCGGACACGCCGTCTTATGTCTGTGTCTGCCCTCGTCTAATCCAAGCACGACAAACTTTGTTGAAACCTTTGTTTATTGAACCTGGTGTGAGAACATGCCGCCAAGCCATTATACTCTGCTTATCTGGTAGATAAATCCCTCTTATTAGTCAATTTACCAAGTTCTTGCTTTTGGTGGATAATATGTTGAAATCAGTCTCAAAATCTTTATAGACTACCAGGGAGTAGAGGTATATATTTGTTGTGCTACTCATAATGTAACAATACGTATTAGTTTTATTTAAAACAACCAGACAAATTTTAGGAATTGTTGAATTTATACAAGCCTATAACACGAAAAACAGTAACAAATAGTGGCGCCATTGAGTGGAAGAAGCAAAATCGATCAATTCAATTACATTTTAGTGTTTTCGTAATATGTAACAAATTGCAATGGTATTGAATGAAACAAGCGAAGCTGATCCATTGTCAAATATTGTAGTATGGATTGTAATCATTGAAGCACTTTAGCTTTCTCTTGCACCAACCATTGCACAATGATGAATAATGTTTTTAGAGTTGGATTTTTATCAGGTTGCAAATGGTTTTTAGCCAACTGCTATATTTTATTTTTTATTACGACCAACGTATTGTTGAGTAAATGATGTATTAATGTTTCTATAGACAATGCAATGATTTTTATTAATCAGACAAATGCAACTATTATATGTAATAAAGGGGAATGCTTGGGTCTGGCAAGTAGGTTAACTTGCCAGAACGATATGGCAGTTTACAACTGCATTCACAGGCTCTGCCGCGGCAGGCCTGAGCCATGTTTAAAGGGCTACTGAGTGGGTGGCAAAATCGGTGCTGCGGGCCCAGTAGTATCATTTAATTTACAGGCCCTAGGCACATATAGTGCACTCTCCTACGCACTTATAAGTAAATTAAATATGCCAATTGTGGCTAACCCAATGTTACCACGTTTTGAGTACAGAGCATATGCACTTTTGCACTGGTTAGCAGTGGTAAAGTTCCCAGAATCCTAAAGCCAGCAAAAAGGAAGTCAGCAAAACAGGAAGTCAGAACGCAAGAAGTCAGAACGCAAAAAGTCAGAACGCAAAAGTCAGGGGAACCTACGCCAAGGATGCCAGGTCTAACAGGGGCCAAAGTTATTAGCAACACAAGAAATGCATTTTTTATGTAAACATGATCCTAACTATAACCACCCAGTGGCAACTGCCACTGTGGGAGAACACACACACACACACACATCAAATTAAAATTAGATTAAATAAACCATCGAAAAGCATCCTTGAAGCAAGTGGACTCTTTTGAAGAAAATGTATCTACATAAAAACGTCATAGCTCCTACATCATTTCTGCTCATCGTGGTTATTATTCCATAATTTCTGCAGGGCAAATCACAGTGGCACGATTTGAAGCGGCAATGAGAAAAAAGGTGTCACAGGAGTTGTCATACAACCTAATAAATGAAATCGAGGAAAAGTTCACAACCCTTATAGTACATGTGCTAAACAAATGGCAGGTTAATTAAAGAAATGAACAGAAGCCAAATAAACGAGATGACCTTTTGACCTTCATGACAATTCTTCTAATGCATGAATTTCACACAAACATTACATAAATAACCGAGCATCACCCTGCAGCAAGATGCCGTTGATCCAAACAAAAATCCAGCAAAATGCGTCCAGCATCCTAGCTTAATGTACAGTTATCGTGCAAATTATGCCTCAAATGCAAGGTTTGTTCTCTGGTTACAAAATGCTTAGCCCATGGTAAACAAATATCCTTCTTTCGTATTTCAGCAAACATCCTATGCAAAATGTACCGATCACAAAAAGGACAGTGCAATACGGCATTCAGATGACAGTGCGTACGGTAAACATTTCTACTGCCTCATGTGAACCCAGAGACAAAAGGCAGGTGCAATTTAGCATTAAAAAATGCACACCTCAGTACACGCCTGACACGATGTTGCAAATAAACAATATTTGTTCAAAAGAATGCACGGGTAAAACTTCAATTTTAAGATTAGCGAGATCTTACGTGTTCGGAGAAAAGCTCTTCTTCCTCTACTGCCATTTTCAGAGGTCAACAATGAAACTTGATAAGTCAGTTAGTAGTCAGTCAGTTCCGTCACAGCATCCCAGCTAAAAACGCTGCTCTATGGGAATATGCGAGGCCGTTCGAAGCAGCCAGCTAGAGGCAACGGCGAGGGCCCCCTTAACTGTGAAAACAAAGGCAGCGCCTAGTGTAGCCCGATAGCCCTGCAGCCCTTCCTCCACACACCGTGCGCGTGCCCCAGGATTCCGGGCTCACTTACCATACTTGTACGCTCCAATCATTCTCTGCGTGTGTGCCCGTGATATGTGGAATACCAAAAATAGCAGTGCAATCGGCTGCTGGTGCGGGACAGGCGCTCGGAGTCCCTCACGAAACCAGCTTTTGTCATTCTGCTTATCAGCTCTTTCCTCTGTGGAGCTGGGCCCTGTGACTGCCGCGCACCATTTTACAGCGACTGCCTTTCGCGCGCGCCCTGGCAGCCGAGTTTACATCTTCATCACATTTCCCGGTTAGTGACCATTTTCGATATTTGCACCTAGACCTGTTTTTCCTGATCTCCACACCTTGCCCGCCGTTTTTTCCCCTCCAAAATCACGCTAAGGCAAACAGTGCTCAATGTGTAAGGCTTACCAAAAAAGTTAACCTATGAGACCGGGCAACTGCTGCATATATATATATATATATATATAACACAAGCTAAAAATAGAAAACCACACGAGGATGGCGGAGTGCTCCCAGACAAAATTCTAGGGCTGCCATGTACAACACCAGTAATCTTTCTGTCCTGCCACGTGGACCAAGTTTTAACCGAGCCGGGCAAGTCTGAAGGAGGCATTCAAGTACAGTAGTTTTTATGAGGCGGCAAACCTAGGAAATTTTTTTCGGGTACGCTGTACAACAGGGCCTCTCATGATGTGCCACGCCCTTTCCTCCACAGCTGTTCCTCGACGCGCTTGCACGTTTCTGGAAGAAAGCACTAACTTACTGGAGCGAAGCCTACAAATAAACAACCTTCCCTGAACACACCCACCACGGGATAGGGGCAAGCACTGTGCAATGTTCTGGGACGTAACTTCTATCACAGCAACTGGTGCAGGGATCTATCCGGCTGCCACTTCAGTTCTGATGTATTCACAGTGAGAGTTAATTGAAACCACTCACAATATGTAGATTCATGGGGAAAAGGAAATACGTCATAAAAATCCGCTGCTAAAACAATGGGGCTGGACCTCACCTACACAGAAACCCACAAAAATAATAATAATTAAGGCCATTTCTCGTAGGATCGTAAGTTTGGCTATTTGTTTATGGCTCCCTTTGTAACAAGCATTGGCAAACCCAATAGGTCTTGCCTATGTGAGATTTATTGGCTTTGGTAATTTTTTTTAGCCATGTTGCAAATAGCTGAAAGTAATGTAAAAAAGCTGTATGACACAGCCAGCGTGGTCAGTGTTATAGCGCTTTTTTATTTATTTTCAGTTATGCTACACTGAAGCTAGGGCTGCTGAATAATATGACTAAAAAACATCGACAAGCCCAATAGATCTTGCATAGGCAAGCCCTATTGGGTTTGCCAATGCTTGGCATGGAATGCCATATGGTAAGTTATAAGTAGTGTTTACGACGGCTGAAGTGCTAATGTTATGGAATGGAGCATGCCCTTGCCAAGGTGTTAGTGGGTCCAGATTGAGGAACAATTTAGGACCATACAAAAACTGTGAAAATGTGCCTTATAAATACGCTGAATGTAACATAAGTCGTAGGTAGGCAGAAAAATCCAATATGTTACATCTTTTATTACAGTGATGCTTTAGGCTCTGAGATACTTTGGGTGGAATGGTTACAAAAGAACCAAAAAAGCACTCCTGACTGCTTGTTTAGTAGTAACATATAGCAATATTCGGGGTTCAGTGGGTTTCCAAAGACCTGTTGACCCCTATGCCACTGCACCTTCTGCACAATCCGAACCATGGTCCTAGTGTCTGCAAGGTAACTGCACTTGTGACTGCTTGTTTAGTAGGGAAATACAGCAATAATCTGTGTTCAGTGGGTTTCCTAGACCTTTTGACCCCTGTGCCACTGCACATGCTGTACCATTCAATTCATGGTCCTAGTGCCTGCAAGGTAGCCACACTTGTGACTTCTTGTTTAGTAGTAAAAAATCACAATAATATGTGTTCAGTGGGTTTCCTAGACCTTTTGGGCCCTGTGCTGCTGCACCTGCTGCAGCATTCAAATCATGATCCTAGTGCCTGAAAAGTAATTGCACTTGTGACTGCTTGTTTAGTAGTGAAATAGTGCAATAATTGGTGTTCAGTGGGTTTCCTAGACCTTTGGACCCATGTGCCACTGCACCTACTGCACCATTCAAATCATGACCCTAGTGCGTACAAGGTAATTGCACGGGTGACTGCTTGTTTAGTAGTAAAATATCGCAATAATCAGTGCTCAGTGGGTTTCCTAAAGCTTTGGGCTCCTGTGCCACTGCACCTGCTGCACCATTCAAATCATGACCCAAGTGCCTGCAAGAACAAATGAGGAAATCGTTTATATCCAGTAATATATGTGTTTTGAAAAAGGCACAGTTGCAGACGGAATACATAATAATTGTGTAGCTAAACATAAACACAAAAGCTTTCATAAAAAGTGCCTTTAAACGTATCCAACTCTCCGAAACGAGTTGCCACAGGTGTAATAATTAAAACATCAAAGTGAAAAACAAGTGGGGCAAGAATACTGTAAACACAGCTTTCTCTTGAGGAGGTACGAACTCAAGCTGCACAGCCTTAAAGCAAATAAATCCAGCAAATCGAAAGGCAGAAAACATGAATTACAACCCACAAAGCCAATAGCAAGCCATGGGTGGAATGCATTCCCAGGTCAACCTTATGAAAGTACCCAAGATGTCTTTCGCATAGCTAGACAGCTGCGCTGTCTGGTAGGCAGAGACCTAAAATGACATGCCACCACTGCCAAGTGTCCTGATGTCCCGTGTGATACCTATTGCCAACTGTGGCTTTTTAGACAGTCACTTTCTGAAAGATGCAGTGAGCTACGTGTCCCACGACTCCAGTGTTTCCTGGAGTGTCACATAGGAAAGACTCACTAAGCAAAATGAAAGTGTTGGATGGAATGTCTGAGTGGATGCTAGCTACTGGCGTTGCTCTAGACAGCAATCCTTTCCAATGTTCACCTCTTCCAGTTTAAGGGCAGTGTGCCACTTCAGATTCCCTACTAACACCTGCTCTAATAGGTTGTACCTTTGGCTCTTCTAGGTGAATGACACAGATCCCTACAGACCCACTACTGTGGTGTCTGCTGGATTAGGGGTCTTTTAACCTCTAGGATTACTAAAGCTCTGCTATTGGGTGGACCCCAATACACCCATGTGTAAATAGATTCTGAATTTCCTGGGTTATAGCATCACTTGAGCCAGGGTAGACCCATAAGAGCCATGTATATAGGGTCTCTGTTTTTCCGTCGTCATAAATTCTGCACATGTGGGCGAATACATAGACCCATGTGTAAATGTCTATTGCTTTCCTGAATGACTGTTTTCCACTCCTTTTTCTTAAAGGTATATTGGCATTTTTCTCATCACTTTATTGTTACATAACAGAATGATATCTCTAAGCACCTTGTTCGTCATGCACCTTCAGGGAGTGTTATCCCCACAATATATCAGCAAAAGTTCAAAGCACTGGTAGTGAAACGTCGTCCACATAACAGTCTCCTCCTATAACGATATTCCCCTTCTAGAGCATGGAAACCATCATAGTGCATAACCCTTATTCCGAAAATAGTCATATATCAAGATAAAAGCACCGTAGACAACAAAATAAGCAACAGTGCAAACAGTGGGTTCCAAATGTGCTATCATACTTTGTCGTAAACAGTGATGCGGGCAGGGGTCGATGACTGGGGGGGGTCATTCCCATCCATCCAAAAGTGCGCTTTGAGGTTTTTTTTGTAGTACAGCGCACCTCTGCACACAGCATCCAATAACTACACACACAAGAGGCGATCTGCCACATTCACAACCAACCCCTCACTGTGCCCTCTGCAACGCGGAGTGGCGATCACATTCCCACACTCGCACCAAATCAGCCACTCCGTCTCCAGATACGGATCCCTGTTTTTCCAATCATGACTGGAGCTTCTAGGCATCATAAGAGCACACCTCAGAACCTTGTAAAGGTTTTATTAACTGTACCATAAATTTCTACTACTAAGAGTGAAAAAAAAAATCTCCTGCCCGACACCACAATACTTCGCACAAAGACCACATTATGAAACACAGAATCTAAAAACCATGCACAAAAAAGTGAGCAGTTTCTTACTCGACCACCTAGAAAGTACTTTTAGACCTCGAAAGCGACAGGCGAGTGCTACACTAATGCTATAATGCAAAAAAATCTTAAAATTTACTAAAATATTATTGCTTATCTATACTCCGTGAGATGTGACTTATGACTTCTGTAACCAACAATGACAATCCAGAATAAATCAGTTTGGTTTGGGTCAGAGAAGAGAACAAATGGGACTCATTCTTTGAGAGATTCCATGTTGATTAAATTATGCCACTAGACTCTTGTTAATGGTGGGTCTCATTATTATCCTGCTCCCGCGTATCTATCTACTTTTGTTATTCTGCTGTTGGTGTGCGGAGCGTCCATATTTGTACCTGAACTGCGAGGGGGCCAAGGGGAAGGACTCATAAGCTACTCATGTTTACTATCATATGGCTCGAGTCTCTGTCCTGCCCTATCCTCGACTACTGGACTTGTGAGGCTTACACTATCACTGGTGTGGGGCAGGAATGTGGACTGGTACTTATGCATCAATAAGAAGTATACATTGACTTAAACTTTTGGAGTTGCTCATGCATCTTCCATATACTTTGTTCCAGTGTAGCAAGGCAGAACAACTTAGTCGTCCTTTGAGGGTGTAGGAGTAAAACTGAGGAGCACAAGTGCCTAAGTATGCAGATCTCAGCCATCATGAGCGTAGCCGACATCCTGTTTTAGTGCTTCCAACTATTTAAGTGAAGTTATAACTTGAGCTGTCAATTTTCAATTAACTTGGTGACCAGGTCTTCCATTTCTTGAGGTTCAATATCCTCTTTATTTGGTGATATATTAACTACTCATTTACAGCTTTTGGGAACTTTAACTGATTTGGTGTTTATATGCTCGAAGGTCATCAGACCCCGACACATGACCCTGTAGGCTAGGTATCGATGATAGTGAAAACTGAAAACCTGAGACGTGTCACTGTATGGAGGATTCTAGAAAACAAAAAATACGTAAGACAGGACACTGCCTCAAGAATCAAAGTTTTTCTGCAATTCTCAATTCAGAGAGATTAAATATGCACAAGGCTGGGGCTAATGAGCTGTGCTGTCGGACAACTTTAAGCCACAATGGTTTAAAAGCACAGATGAATCACAGGAGCTCACAAGACCCAGGTATTTGCTAATCCAACCACTCAGAAGTTTTGTATGCTTGTGCATATGCATCACACTGTTCTTCTTTATGCTCTATAACATTTTCAGAAACTCAGCGATAGTTTTAGGGAGTTTCTTTTATGATTTCATTTATTTTACTTTGGCTCATAAGGCTCGAGGATGAATATGTCCTTCTCTAAACAAAGGCAAATCTATCATGAGCCCTGGGGAGACCCCACCAGTAAAACACACGCCAAGTGAAACAGCACTGATGAGGCCTACGGATTTACTGCTGCCTTTTTCATAGTGATAATGAATGCTTTCAAAGGCAGCGAGGCGTTTATCATTTTATACAATGATGTCGCTGATAACTTTACGTTTAAAAATAATGGCGAAGTAGAGATCCTAATGTGTCTTTATGATATGTAATTTTTAAGATGCATACGTTTTCCACACAAGCGAGTTCTCTGCAGCTCCATACCGGAAATAGAACGTATAAGAATGAATTCCATCTTCTTGCGGATTAAACAAGACGGAGACCACCAAGCCACTTGAACCTGGTTTTCAGAATGACCAATATGTGGGCAAATAATCCCCATATTCTTTGGGGTTATCTTGAAAACTTGACTGAATTATGCTATTCAAGTATTCTCACCCTACTTGGGAGACACAAACACCAAAGACCGTCCCCCAGAGGTAACACTTTAAAATAGATCTGTAGGTTAATTTCCATATTCACACAAACTCCATATTCCATCCACAGACTGAAAATCAAGATTAAGGAAAACCAATCAAATCTCATGGGGGAGTGGGGCAGCTGGAGGCTTCAGTTTGGGAATATTGAGATCTAAAGCCACAAAATTAGCAAACTGCTCCTAAACAAGGCAACTCACACTACGGACTAAAGAGGCATAGCTGTGCCCAATCGGTTAAGAGTACCCCAGGCTTCAACCTGCACAACCAAAGTGGGGTCCACACGATCCATTCAGTTCACCGCCTCACCACCAAAAATGAGGCTATTTCAGTGCTAGGATGATGGTGCGTAGAGACATTGCCTAAGAATAGGGTAGAAGTAATATTCCATCCAGGCCTGAAAACCTGAAGAACATGTACGGATTAGTGTATGGCTCTGAAGACATCTATGAAGGACAGAGATGCCCTATGGAACAGGACAAAGTATGGCGTGAGTAGTGGGATCACTAATGGGATCTCATGTTTGTAATCATCAAAGGATGCATGGCACCTTCATCCATGTCACAACTTGGGATTGGTTTTTACGTTGAGAGGAGGTAGTGTGTTGACGTCTTTCGATGAAGCCAAGAAAAATGTGCATCTTTTACACACTTGTTTCGATTTTATAAAACAATAAAAATCCCAGTGGGATGGGGACACTTTACATCATAGCAAAAGCAAAGCCTAATTTATCGACTACAGGAATATTAGTAAGGAAGGGGTCCACTTTTAAACACCCACCAGGCAAGACTACAATTCTCTCATATAGCTGAAGGAGAAAATAATATATTGAGTTGACATAAATACCCCAAATATGAAAATCCTCTTTCTTGATGAAGGTAACATCTGTGTAGCATACATTGATAAAGGTTTCAGTAGCTGAAGGGAAATTCAAATTGACCTTCAACAAATCAAGTTAGATTTGACTGATGTTTGCCAACATTTACATGGATGAGGAAGCAGGATAAACTTTTACACACATTTGAATAAAGCAGATCCCATAGGCTAAATAATTTTTCTTGACATAGGTAACAGTTATGGTGGAGAAGGTAAGACAACGGGTACTGCCTGACCCCACTGTTCTACTTTAGAATTGCTCGGGACTCACACAAAGCACGAAGGCTGATGGAATGATATCTGCATAATGTGTCAGTCCACAAAAAACATGCGACACAAAACGGGACAATTCTTTTAACTAAACACCAAGACCTTACCTTGAAATCTGAGAGTTTATTCTACAGCACACAGAGCCTTCAAGTGTTCTGAGCAGTCCATTTAAGTGGTACAAACATTTGCTCTAGACTCCAGAATACATTTTGGCCTTGACTTGGATTCCATCTTGCACACTCGATAGTTAAAGGTGCTTCACCAAAATTGTAGCCTCCACTTGATGGTAGCAAACATCTCCGCACATTATCTGAGCAGAAAAACACTGCTGGTTTTTCATGAAGACAACCTCTGCTGCTCTAAGAAGCCTTTCAACTTAGTACTCTTTCCCAATAAATGAGTACATCCAGATAGGCAGATGCACATCTAAGTTTGTCCTATGTTAACTCTAGATTCACAGAATTTGACACTCTAACGCTATGCCTCCTACCCTTCACTAGGGAGATTATCTGCTGATGAATAATCAGCTTGTTTAGGTTGGGTGTAGATTTTGCCTTGTTTTCCAACTGGTTTATTTTTCCTACAGGCAAAATATCTATCCTTTAGAGAAACTCCTTGCCCTGTACCCCATGTAGGGAGTTTCCTACCCTTCCAACCCTGTAATTTTCTGTAAATGCCAGCAAGGCTCTGACTTTGTGGGTATGTAGAAGATTTTGCATGGCCACCCCGCTAAACATATTCCAGGCCTTATGCCAGGCAGGCATAGAGCAGCAATAAGTGGATTTCTGCATGGAACGTAGGATTACATGAGTCAAGATATATATTCTGTATGTGGGACAGGGGCTTTTGAGGCGCATGTGTAACATGTACTTGCATAATATTGTCAGCTGGGCCGTTTAACAATAAGCATATCAAGTAAACAATAATGCTAATGTTATGCACGGCTTCCATTGGATGCAGTTAGCATGAAGGCCAGATTCTTAATCTGGTAATTGACTGCTATGACATAGCAACAGTTATCAGCAAAAGCTGTTACCCACTACTGCTATGTAATAAAGGAATTCCAGGCTGTATCGGCAGGACTCTCACATAGCCTGTCAGAGCAGCACTGGAGGGCAGGGAGCTCAGCTTCTATAACAGAAGGGAGGAAAGTCACAGAGAATGGTGGGCGCCGGTGGCAGGAGGCCATGTATCTATTTATTTATGTTTTTTATTTTTGGAACAGGGGGGAGACGCCATGTTATGTATGACTTGCCCATTACTCCTCTGCACCTAAGTAGCAGTTGAAAACACAGGTTTGTGATTCTGGGGGTCATAAAAGTATAGATGGGTAAAAAGTGATTTGGGGGATGTTTTTCACCTCAGAATTCTGAGTGAGATCAAAGGCAACTCGAGGTTCGCTCTTATTGTCTAGCTGATGTCACTAAAACCATGTGGTGAAAAAAATCCCTATAATTCACTGTTATCCATCTATATCACTCTGGTAGAGAACCACTGGTGTGAATAACTAGATTAAAATCTGGTAACCCACTAGTATGATGTAACATAACATAACGTGTATATGTAAAGCGCACATTCACCCAAGGGTATCTTGGCGCTGAATTACCGATGTTTATTGTTGCCCAACTCAATGGCATTCATTTTATGAACCTTAGAAGGATGAAAGGCTGAGTGGACGCACTGGGTACTTGAACCTGTGACCATGAGGTAGAATTCAGGCCCCTACAGTGGACGCATTAGTCCACTAAGTCACCAGACCTGGGACAGCAGTTCACAAAAGCTCTTACCCACTGTTGTTACATCATGAAGGAATTCCAGGCTGTTCTGGCTGTGCTATCTAAGAGCCTGGCAGAGGAGCGCTGGAAACCAGGGGGCACAGATTCTGGAGGAGAGGGAACAGAGAGTGGTGGGGCTAGGGGGCAGAAGACCACAAATTGTTTCCCTACATTTTGGACACGGAAGAGGGGGCATGTTTTGAACGGCTCAAACATTAGACCTCTTCCCCTGTATCGTAGTTGAAAGCAGGAGCTGACGATTTTGGGGACCATGCATAACATAAAATTATAGATGGGTAAAAAGTGAATTACTGGGATATTTTTCACCTCGGGGTTCTGAGTGACAAACAGCTCAAGCTTCGCTCTCGTTGTCTATAGGTCACTCAGAATCCCTTGGTGTAAAGCATTCCAGGATTTAATACTACCCATCTATAATTCTATATTTCAATTTGAACATAGCCAAGGTTAACCTTGAAGACAACAAATTGGAAGAAGTTTGCCCACAGATGGCTCTCACTGCTCACTGAAAACGCAGGACTACCCAATCTAAGGGTAATTAGACCAGGATTATTGTTAGAGCCTCTTAAATAAAAATTTAAAAAAGAAAACTAAATCTTAAATTTTTGTATTTTGTATTTATAACCTTTTGATTGATTTTATTGAATCTGAGTTTAAAAAAAAAAACTTTGTAACAGTTTTAATTAACCTTATACAATAAAGGCAATTACTTAAATTTGAACATAGCATTTGCTAGCAAAGAGTTTTGCTGTGTCATAGCATTGCACATAACGGGTATTGCCATTAATCAACTCTGTGCTACCTATTCATTTTAATGAAAAGAGTACAATTGGAGTCTGAATCAGACCTGCTGTGCCTCCAATTACTGACCAACAGGTACAACATAGACCTTTGTGCAGTAATCCAAAGTTGATATTCTTTTCTGAACTTTAAAATCTGTTTCTCCTAACACAAAATGTTTAATTAATTTCATAATTGTATTATTCTTTCTAGCGTTTCAGAAAGAGCTATACAGGATATGTACTGCATATCCTCTTCTATATGCCTGATCGATGACATTTTAATACAGCTACAGATTTTATATTTCATAAACTATATGTGTTAAGTGCAGCAGGGAAAACCTCGGCACCTCAGGTGAGCAAATAAAACCCTCTAAAAATAGAAGTTGTTCACCCTGATTTAGCACATCATGGGGCATATTTACAATAAAGTGGCGAAGCGTGTCATTAAGCCAAGAAGGCCAACGACACGCTTCGTCACTTTAGAAACCCAGGACTGCAACATATTTACTAGAATATGGTGCAGTCCTGCGTTTCCCCCTGTGCTGTCGCTAACTTTAGCTACCTAGTGCCAACGCAGGCACCCTTGCACCATAGTGCAATGGTGCCTGTGTTGAGGGGAAGATTGTTTATGTGCAGGAAGGTCTCTCTTCCTGCACATAAACAACCTTTAAATGACGTTTTGTAACTTCTATGTGTGCTGCTTAATGCAGCACACATAGAAGTTGCAAAAAGCATTTTTAAATGATTGTTTATGTGCAGGAAGGGGGCCCTTCCTGCACGTAAACAATCATAGGCAATTTGCTGTTTCCATGTGTGCTGCACAAGGCAGCACACATGGAAACAGCAAAAAATAGACGAAATAAAGCATTTCTCCTCATTTCTCCTGTTTAAGACCAGGTTTTCCCTGATCTTAATTTTGGCGCTACTTCCTGTTTATGCTGCCCACCGCAACAACCATTGCCCTCCCCTTTCCCACTAAATACAGCGTGAAAGGGTGCCTTATTTACAAGAAAGCGTTAAGCTACGCTAAGTGGCTTAACGCTTACAAGGCAGCGTTAAGCCCTATTAAGTGGCTTAATGCTGTCTTGTAAATAAGGCGAGGCCCCTATTGCCATCACAACATCACTGAAAGTGACATTGTGGTGGCGATAGGGGCTTGTATATATGCCTCCATGATTCCTAAATGTAACGTTCCTGTGTTTGCAAATACTCTGCCTACATAAATGATTTGCCACATTCTCAAGTTTAGGGTTAGGAGCAGGGCTTGAGAATCTCCTGGGTGGGGCGTCTGGCAGAAGTAGGTGAACACGCAAAACTTTCAAGTTCTTGGGTATCCACTTTCTTTTTGCAGATACTTTTCGGGAATTGCATGATAATTCATTCCCAACAAATGCAAGAGAAAACATCTTCCCAGGGTAGAAAGGCGAGGGATTTTCCCCATTTTTAATTGGAGTGTCATGGAAGGATCTTCTCCATCAGAAAGCGTATTTTCCTTTAGTTAAACAAACCTTTTCAGGTGCTAATGAAAATTTGTTTTTTTATTTACCTACACAGAATTTTTCAGCTGGCACACAACTTTTATTTATTAGAGACTCCAGAAAGTCTACGACTGTCCTAGATATCCTCACTTACTCCTTAGATTCTTTGTCGATACTTAATGCAGAAATCTGCTTCTAAGATAGTTAACAGTACAGGAGCAGGTTTCCGATTTATCAAATAAGAGCTTTGTGAACTAGGCCCGCTATATTGATGATAGAGAAATGTTCACTTTGAAAACTTCTCCCAACATCAATTCAGTGTATTCACTGTATAGCCTTCAGCGTTTATAATTCACTGTAATCTAACATACTTTATAAACGAATTCAAATTTTACATTTTGTTTGTTGTTGCATGAGGACGGAGAGTTTTCACAACGAACAACAGTGGTATAAAATAGAACTGTGTTTTTAAACGTACTGTTCCCTAGACACACAGGACAGGAATCATACACTATGCACCACAATTTTTTACCTCACACCTTAGTGCTTCCCAGACCCATACAAGTGGCAGTGGCACACTATACAAATGTTGTCTAAGTAACAATTTCACTTGCAATTCACAAAAATACTTCTCTATACTGCAGTTTGTTTACAGCTTGTATTATTATCTCTAGTTACAAATCGGAGACATACTTACACACACACGCAATTAACAGGTTCATTTACACACTGGTAGTTAATGAGATCTCCATCAAAAATTGGCGGCTGTCCCTTCAGCTAAGTTAATGGTTTCCCTGCTTCATCTAAACCAACACCTATTACAAAGTTAACACTCCATATAACATTTTCAGAAACACAGCGATAGTTTTAGGGAATTCCTTTTATGATTTAAATAATTTTACTGTAGCTCATAAGGCCAAGGATGAATATTTCCTCCAGTAAACATAGACGGTATACACGCAACTCTTTGATATGATTTCATTTGCCTATTGTGCTGTATTAGAAGTATTGTAACTCAGGAACTGCAAGTGACAAAAAGATCTCTGTGACAAAAGCAGTAACCCACTGAGCTATCGACATAAAGTACAATTCTGTGATCTGCATGTTGACGTGCTTTGCGGCAGGCACATTAACCCCCTTTGATACTTATGATAAGCCAAAATTGCAACAAGACAAATCTGCGATCTCTCCAACATTACCTATGACATTGCTTTAATAGTGGTTATTTTTGGGGTGTCAATGCTTACATTTTACACAGACAAAAAAGTTGTGCTAACACTGATTGGTGCGATTTATCTTTTCTGAAATTGTATACATACATAGACCAAATGGTATGATACCATCACTAAAGCAGTTATTATATGGGGACATGGTCATTCTATGTAATTCGGCACTGTTACAACGTTATCCATATAAGTACAATACAATAGGACTGCTCTTTGAGAAGAGTATATTATTTAAAATTGGGTGGCACATCCCAAGTACAATTTTTGAGATTTGTTAGCCATACTCAAAGATATTATGGCACATCTCGAGCACGTCACAAACACTTTATTCATACTAATGCAATTTATGAACAATAAGACGGCATTTTTGGGGCATATGATACCATTTGTATTATATTATTTGGCTGTTTGGTTGCAGAACACAACATGGCTTGCAGTCTGTTTGCGAGTATGTGATCGGTGCAACATGTGTACTTGTCAAGTGGACATCATTGAAATGTTTAATTAGATGTCTGAGAATATTACAGAATGTTTGTTTTCCAATCAAATAGAGCATTCAAGGTATGTTTTTATGTGGGTGTTTCTGCAGCTGGGACCACCAGGGCATGGCTGTCTCCTACACCAAGTTTTGAGCATATATTTTATATGTTGTTCGCAAACATCGGTATACATTTTGTTCAAACCCAATATAACTCATACTTTGTATGCTAATGTGGTTGGTGTGACATTTGGGACTCCCAAGGCGTGGACAACTTGACTATAGGCTTTGCCCAAGCCTCTCTCATTTAAGAATTTTAACCAATGGTTGTGAACTTTAAAGTTTGTTTATTTTACAAACCCCATATAACTTGGGTATGTTGTTGTGCTATGATGAAAGTTCGGACTGCCTGGGCGTGACTTTGCCCATGCTAAATTTCCCAGAAGTGTAGATTTTGATGTTCAAGAGTTCTTATATTAACAGTCAATTTTTGCAAATAAATTCTGCAAGAACAAAAGCATGCATGTGCCAATTCTGCACATGTGCAATGCCACTACTTTCCATCGTTCATGAATATTGACTGTCATGAACAACACTGGAGCATGAAAATTAGAAACTTGCATTTCGGTCAGTACTTCAAAAAGGCTGGTTAGAAATTTACTGAAACAAGGAAAGTCCTTGAATGACTGAAAGACCCCTGGACGTTAAACATTTGGTAGACTTCCGTTTATCTGTGTTTGAGTTGCACTTGCTCATAAGGAAATTTGCCAGTCATCACGTTAAATGGAAAAAATACCTGTTTTTGGACTATCCCCTAATATCTTTAGCCCGTCTGACCAATTAGTAGCAAAATGGTTTAAATTGATCAAAGGGAGGATTAATTTATTAATAGTGCAAACATGGTATTTACTGTACAGTGAGGTATCAACCTTAACTACAGAGGCGCAACTTTCTTCTGGAAAAATGGTTAAATAGATTTTAGTGAAAATATTCAATTTGACCTCTTCACTGTATTGATAAATGTGTTAATAAAGCTCACTTCATTCCATATCGGGACATCTTTTTTCACTTGGGTGCCATAAATCTATATCTGAGTATCTATTTATATACATATATACAAACATGTACATACACATTCAGGTACAAAGCAATACACAAAATATGATGTAAAATTCAACTCAGGACCATAAAAAATAGGTACATGCTTAAACTGAAGCATTACAATAGGACCCAGAAGAATAAAATCCCTATGCAAATGCACAAACCCGGTGACTCATCATGAGAAACATCAGCTAAAGCGAAAATGTATTTGGAGTGAAAAAAGGCACTGACATTATGCTAATATACATCTCAGTTACGACTACAGGCGAGCACAACTGAAATGTGACGCAAAATAAAATACAACCTATACAAATCAAAAGTGAGAGTCTAATATTATATGAGCTACAGATAATTATCTAAATTTACTTTACGATGCAAAATTGAATTTCCACAGTACAATAATGCCAGGAAAAGGTTGATGCCATAAAATATGTGCATTGGAGTTTCATTTATTTGAATACATTTTAATTGTTTCGAAATTGTTTTAATGAAACATAGTTTCACTGGATGAAAGACATGAATCATCCAAGTGTTATAAGCAAATCTAAGTAAAATCGTTCAATAGGAACAGCAAAAGTCAAGTCTCATACAAGTAATTTGTAATTTATATTACTATAGTTTGTCAATTAAAAATGACCGTAATAAAATATGCAGTAAAAATGTCAAAAAAAGTCTACACGGCATTGAGATACTTTGGTATCCTGTCATTTCATCTCCGTATTTACAGGATCTCTTACTCCTGTTTCCATGCTGCTCTTTATTTTAATGGATAAAATCTTCCTCTTCGCCCCCAAATCACAGCATGTTCCGTCATCTCAGCATGCAATGGATATTTCACCGGCCTATATCTGGCCTTCCTAGACACCGCTTTAATACATCTTCAGCGTTTTCAATACTCTGAGTTTCGGAAGCCTGTAGCTTTGATAAAATATGATCATGTGTCTTCAGTTAGGAGAACGCTCTATTTGTTACTTGTTATTCAGTATATACATTTCCTGGTGGCCTGTTACATGCTCGAAGTATACCAAGGTCTGGCTATATCTTATTTTAGTGATAGATTCCCCAAACACGCCACTTTCTGGCTGTGCCATTCGCTCATACCTTACCTTATTGCAACATGTCCTTAGGATAGGGCTTGCCTGGATGGTAGAGGCAGAGCCATCAGGTGTCTACCAAGGCTGGACTGGCCATTCTGTCACTCTGATGATTTTCCTGCTGGGCTGGTTGGTAGCGGGCTGCTTTCAGAGCAGAATGGCCTATCCGGATCCAAACATGCCCCTACGATTATCTCATTCTAAATCATTGTTTTGTGCGGCCTGGGGCTGTTTCGAGCATTTTTGCCAGGGCTGATTTTAGTTTTCCCTGATGTCCAGGACCAAAACTATAGTTGGCTTGCCTATTCATTTACAAAATGTTCAGAGTCATGTAGCCTTCAGAAAAGCTATCAAAATCCTCCTGTTTTGCTAACTTGCTCTTCTGCAACTTTGTCCTTTCTTTCTTGTAGTGTTTGGAGTTTCAGCAGTTAGCGCCAAAAATGACCTTTGGGCTGGATGCGAGCTCAATAAATAAATATTATTATTATTATAAGGCTTAATGAGGACGATAATAATAAGCAGCAATACCAGAAATCAAACTTAAATATTTCTTTTTAAGTTATCAAACTCTGTTTCTCTACCGGATACCAGGACCAAGACTTTCAGGTCGAGGCTGCCCACTTTCTTATTGTTATTGTCAACCCTTTCGTTAATGGGGTCCAGTGGCCCAACCTGAAATTTTGCTTTCAATCTGACTTCTACGGGACTTTTAACACAGCCATCACAGCTAGTTCCCCCTGCATTAAGCCTGAGCGAGCAGCGGCGTGCTCTACAATGTCCTCCTCAAGGGGTACGAGATTTTGGGTTAAAAAACGACATGGGTAAGGTCTGCTTTGCAAATATACCACAGACAAGGGGAAAGTCTCCTGAATACTTCATACCTCTTTTCAGCATTAACGAAGTCTCTCCCATATGCCAGAGGGACCAATTCATCCTCACTCATTGGGGAAGGCTACACTCCTCTAAGCAAGGGTTCCTCACCTTGTTTTCCTGATCGGATGCGTTGCCCAGGTCTTCATCTTGCCACTGCTGCAACAGAGCGTAGAGCTCGCCCACGGTGCCGTATCACACGGAGGCTCTGTTCTGCACTCCCTCGTCCTCTGTAACACCTCGAGTCACTGTTTTGCCCGTCAGGGTCCAACTGTCGCTACCTTACTACCAACATGTCCTACTTGTGGGGAAGGGCACCCTCCATATCTTCAGAATGGGCACAAGCTCCAATTCACAGAGCGGGTACCGATCAGACCATCCCTTTTGCCACTGGGACTCCCTCATCTCCTTCACTGCACAAGGGCATAAGCATAGCCCAAGTGAAGGAAGCTACACTGGAGATTCCAAGGACAGCATTTTTGGGCACCACAAGCTAATATTTGGTAATGATTTGCACTCAGGAGCAGGTTAATGTTAGGAGGATAAGAGTATTTGTGGAGGTTAAGGCAAGGATCAGGGTTACAGTTATGTTAGGGTAACAATTGGAAACAAGTTTATACTAAGCATTTGAAACAATGCTTGAGAATGGTTACAGTTATGAAAAGGTGAAGTTTAGGCTAAGATCAAAGAGAAGAGATAGAGCAAGGTTTGAGGAAGGTTTGGGTTTCAGGATGCATTTCTAAACCATCTTAGTAACAGATACAAAATACATATTAGAAAAGGAGGGGTGTTTTATTGAAGATTGAACAATGTTTTTTCAATGTCACATTTAATAGTTTAATTATAATGTTCATTACAATGCAAGAGATAGCAACTTTTGATTTTTCTTTGACATGGTTTACAATGGAAAAGTACCTTCTGAAATGCACTGGAATAAAATTAAATTCATAGTATGCTTATATATATGTTTTATTGTAGGGGATCCATCAGCCCTTTTCTGTACCTTAGAATTTGTCTCGCCACATCATGTATGTAGACATTACCTTAAAACTGAGAGCAGCCTTTTTTTCCTCAGTCTTCACAAGTGCCAGTTGCAAGGAATAATGCACTATACAGTGCAGCCACACTGGTATCAATAATGAAGCCCTAGATGTAGAGGCCTCCCATGTTCAGTCCAAGTAGTTCTCTTTATAAATCGTGCATAGAAAAGTTGCTCACATAAGGAATGTGGGGTAATCACATCTGTTCAGCTAGTGTCTAACACTTAAATGCACATTGGACCCCGAGGCACATTGGCATGTTATCATGAGCTCAATGCATGTGCTTTATTTCTTATCGTAGCGTAACCCACAATTGTGTATCTTCTTCATCACAGCTTGGATTCTTTTCATACAAACAACTTCTAAAAACAATCCCTGTAGGTGAATTTGAATTTTGTAGATATTTTATCGTAAGATATATTATTCTAATAGAAATAAGTTACATTTCCCTTTTTTTAGCCACTGCAATTTAAGTTAAGTATAAAGCTGGCTAGAAAAGTAGTCTAAAATGCAAAGGAGGCCGTGTGGAACCCCTGCCCAGTAAGTATCATGCTATGTATATGGCGAGCTGTTGCTTTTTACCTATTCAGAATCAGTGTAGGATTTTGATCTCTATTGTGCAGCCATCAGAAACTCGAAGCAACCATAGTAGGGGTGCAGGTAAACTTCTGTGTTGCTGATAGTGAAGCCTCAGCAGGCTCAACTGTTAAAAACCTTTAGCCAGCAGCCATCCACTGTAGGGCAGCTGGCTAAACAGTGTCAGAAGGCTCTTAGTATTTATCTGGAGGGAAGCTTTTTATACTCTCCCCCCCCCCCCTTGGAACAAACATATAAATACTAGCAGCTACACACAGGAAAAATTAAGACATGTCCCTGAAATGCTCAGAGAAAACTCCCTGTGTTTCAGGGTAAAAAATCCAGGAAAATTATAAGGCTAAAATTATATAATATCTTATATTGTAAGAATTTTTGTAAAGAAGATCACACTTATTTTTGGATTCATCAAAATATAGAAAAATATTTCACTTTGACATAGGTTATGTAAACAAAAATAAAGACTTCAATCCAGATTTTCTAAAATCTAAATGTAATACGGGTGTCAACAATGGATTATGCCAGTAGTTCTTAACCTTTTGACTTCTGTAGTCCTCACTTAATAATTACTGGATTCCAGGAACCCATGCTGAATCATTATTGGAATATCTGGACAACCATTGAGTCATTACAGGAAGCAATTTCAATAATTTGAACCTCAAAACAATACACAAAAAGACAGAAACAAACATTTATCAAACAAATACACAAATGACGAAACATTCTCTTTAATTTACAAACAAATCTAAAAAAAAACAAAATTTTCATTCTAGTGGGAAGGTTTGGGCTATTCTAAATTCAGCTGAGGCCACCCATTGTTCATACTATATTCTGTTTCATGCATTTGCACTGCTCCCACAAATCAGTCTGAGGAAACCAACATAATGTTTAGCCTCCAATTTCAAATTCCTTCACATTTACTTATCATTTTGAAACTTTCAATTTTATAGTTTGCTTCTTTTCTTTACGAACCACTGGATTATGCCTTAGATATATATCTTAGTTAATTTAACACCATTAGGAAATGTTGAGTAAAATGAAAAAGGGCTAATTTAGTCAATTTTAAAACTCAGATGTTTTTACAAGGTGAGAGTATTAGTATAATGGCAAGGTTTAGTTATATTTTCTATTTGAAACCATTTAGGAGACATATAAGCACTTGTATATCAACACAATTAAATAAAAGCCTTACATTTATTAGCTTTCAGCTTTTGTATGCAATCCTCAGATTCTGGTTATCACAAACATTTTTTTAAATTATGTTATCAATTTTATTAATAAGGTAAGGAGAAGTGAATTGGTAGCATTTAAGGTAAATATAATGTAGTGCATTGACCCATTAGCTACTTCTATGCTGCCACACCAATTTAGAAACAGAGGCAATAATTGATCAATTGTCTGCTTAATTGTTTTAATTAAAGCTATACAATTTATGTTAGAAATGGGGGTCTCTAGTTGGCAATGGCTGGCCACTGTCCAAGTAGGGACCTTTCTTCCTAAGTCAGAGTAAGAGGGCTACCCTCCTGGATACCCCTGCTCAACCCTGTGGTAACGTAGCACGAGCAGGTAGGCTTATCTCAGAGGCAGGGTGTGAAGCATTTATGACCATACACAGTAACACAGTGAGGAACACTACAAAGGGACACCACACAAGTAGTTATAAAAAATAAGTATCTTTATATAAAGGCAGATTTATCACAAGACCAATAACTGTAAAAGCCACAATACTGTCAAAAATAGGGTTGCTGTTGAAGGCCTGTCAGAAATAGTTCAAAGGTTGCAAGAATAAGGTTCAAATTCAAAGCAGGGGTCTCTGCGACCCTTTCTCGTTCAGAGGTTGCAAAAATAAGGTTCAAATCCAAAGCAGTGGTCTCTGCGACCCTTTCTCTCACAAAGTACCTGAATTCAGTAGCAAAACCAACAAAATGTCGCAAAGAAGTGGTAGCGATGATTTTCCGAACGCGAGGCCGGCGATGCGTTTAATCCTTGCCGCAAGGGAGGATGATGCGCCAATCTGCTGATGCGTGAGGAGACGATGCGACCAACTTCTGCACGCTAGGCCGCCGATGCGATGACTTTCTTGCCGCGAGGGAGAAGTCGATGTGACGATCCTGTTGCGTTGTGCGATTGTGTTGCGATGCGAAGAAGTGGCGCTCCGCGAGGGAGCGACGAAATCCGGTGCGATGCGATGAAAATGGCGGAAGCACGGCGTCCGCAATGCGATGTCTTGAAGCGATGATTTCTTTAGGGGTTGCGAGCGCGTCTCGGCTGCAGCGGCTCGCAAAGAGGCGTTAGCGATGGTTTCGTGTTGCGAGCACTCAGCGGCAGCAGCGCGATGATTTTTCCAGCGCTCTCGGCTGCAGCGGCTCGCAAAGGTGCGTTAGCGTCGATTTCCAGCACTCTTTTCTCTGAAGCAAACTAGAGGCCCTGGAACTCACAGGAGCCTCATCAGCAGATAGCAATCCTCGCAGGGAGGAAGCAGGAGGTTGGTGGTGGAGTCTGATGTGCCTGAGACTCCAGCAGGAGGCTAGCTCTTTTCCTAGCCCTTGGGTAATTGCTGTAACAAAAATAAAAGTTCTCTCAAAAGTTCCTTTTCCTCTTCTTCAAGGTCCAGTGGTCACTGCTGCAGGCCAGTGCAAGAAAAACACACAAGCACAAGGACAGTCACTTCCTGCAGATTCCTCCAGTGGCACGGACAGAGTTTCCTCTTCAGATCCAGGGGCAATACCATCTGTAGGGGTTTGAGCACAGATATTTATACCCCAAAAGTCTTTGTTCTCAGAAGCTACAAGTCACTGAACCCAGCCAGAACCAGTTCTGCTCAGTCCTGGAGCACTTTGTTTACCAGGCTGCATCCTTCCTTTCAGAAAGAGGGGGTCTGCTAGCAGACACACAGTAGGAGGTGGAGCCAGCATTCACCTTGCCAGGCACAGCCCTATTCAGGTCAAGGAGCCACCCCTCCCCACACTCTAAATGCAGATCTCTCTATTCAACCCAGGTCTGACTCAGCCTGCCCTGCCCCTCTAAAACCAGACAGCCAATACACATAACAGCAGAGCACACTGGAAGGCTTAGGCAAGAAAATACCTACTTTCTAAAAGTGGTATTTTCAAACACAGAATATAAAAATAAACTTCACTAAAAGATGTATTTTATTATTCTGAGCTCAGGCATACTAAATTCGTTTTTCTACCATGTTCCTGGGGTCAGTTAGGACTATAGGATGTAATAGTCAAACTGCCCATTCTAGCCTATGAGGAACAGGTAGCCTTACAGTAGTGAAAAACGAAATGGGGTGTAATTCACTACCAGGACATGCTACACACACCAAGGCATGTCCTACCTTACACATACAATGCACCCTACCATAGGGGTGACTTACACGATGCCAAGGGAAGGTTCAGGGGCTGGGAAGTGGGTGCACTTCACAGCCAAGATGGCAGTTCTGGACTGCACACAGACACTGCAGTGGCAGGTCTGAGACACACTTTACAAGCTGCTTCTGTGGGTGGCGCAATCCAGCGCTGCATGCCCACCAGCAGCATTTGGTTTACCAGCCCTGGGCACACACAGGCCACTCTACTAGGGACTAACAGATAAACCAAATAAGCCAATCATGGATGTACCAATTCACATAGACATATTTACAAAGGGAGAGCATATGCACTTTAGCACTGAACAGCAGTGGTAAAGTGCCCAGAGTCATAAAACCAACAAAAACAGGTCAGCAAAAATACAGGAGGCAGGCAAAAAGTTTAGGGGTGACCCTGCAAAAAGGGCCATTTCCAACACAACCCCCTTCCAGCCAAAACGCAGGGTAGACCAATCACTACTTTGATGGGCTTCCCTGCTTCGGGCGATAGAACACGGAACTGGCCCGCAATTGCAGGGGCTTATGCCAGCTCTACTCCAATCTGAACCCTGGTGGATCCCTCTGTCCACACTCCTAGGGCCCACTAAGATAACCAATGGGGAACTCTTCCCCTCACCTGTGGACACCACCTGTGCAGCATCTAACCTTAACTGGCCCCCAGGTGTGTCCCAACAGATAAACAACAAGTCCCAGTAGTCACTGACAGTAGTCAGTGATGAACTCCAAGCCCTATACCTCTCAGGGCTCTCAAACTTTTGTGGCATCAGAGAGTGAGGGGCAGTAACCCCAGGTGTCTGGCACCTTTTGTCCACTCTCCCTCCTGTCAGGTCAGGCAACGCGTCCTGACACTGACCCACCAGCCCTGGGCCTGTACCCAGCGGCGGGGCCAGCGACTGGGATGGGCTCCCCCACACCCGACCCTTCTCTTTGGGGCTCGGTACCCTCCCACCTGGAGCGGTACCCCCTTCCAGAATTGTCAGGGCACCTGAGGCAGGTGTCCTGCATAATTCGCCCACCAGTTCAGGGGTTCTATCCTGCAACTGGTATCCCAGCATAGGGTCTGTACCCTTAGACTGGGCGGAGGTCAGGGGTGAGGCTGGCCTCTCCCCGCCCCCTTTACTGGGGCCCGGCACCCTCCCACCTGGAGAGGTGCCTCCATAACACAAACCGGGAGGGACACTGTTAGCAGTTGCCCCTTCCTCCAGGTCAGGGGGGACACCCTGAACCTGGCCCTCCAACCCAGGGTCTGTACCCTTAGGCTGGACCTGTGCCTGGCAACCCAGGACTTCTGGGGGCGTACACCACTTCCCCCCAAGGAAAGCACACTCCTTCACCAGTGCAGGGCCTTGTCCCTGCAACTGATCTACCAACCTGGAAAAACCCTCAGGTGGCCCCGGGGTCAGAGGCGAGGACTCCCTCCCTCTGCACCCCCTTCCAGCATACTGCACCCTCCCACCTGGAGTGGTGCTCTTAGAAAAAAAAATGGCCGGGTCACTGCTTACAGTTGTCCCTCCCTCCAGGTCAGACAACACCTGGACCTGACTTACCATCCCAGGGACCAACCCCTGTGGTTGAACAACTGCCTGGCCAACCAGGGCTTCCTGAGGGTGACACATACCTAGCGTGTCGTGTGACAGTCTGCCTGGCACAGAGCTCATGACCTCCTGTCCCTCTGACAGTGCGTGAAGATGCCCCAGGACAGAAGTGGCGTCACCATGGCCAATCCTAGGGGGCTCAGCCCTTCTGACTGGCCCCTGACCCACTGGCTCTCCCACTGGGGACTCCTTCCCCCTTTCATCCCTCAGACTGGACTTCTGTACCCTCCCCCTAGGAGTGGCACTGCCAGGCACAAGAACTGATGGAGGCCTGACTACAGGCACTCCCAGCTCACCTAACACGGGGGTACCCCCCACAATGGACGGTCCATCCAGACAGACTAGGCTCCCCACCTGGTGTTCCCTCATGGAACCATCCAGTCCTGGGGACTGAGGTTGGGGCACTTCGGGACCTATCCCAGTCTCACTCCTGCTCCCACGAGACAAGATGTGAGGCCCTACAACCTCCTCACAACAAGGGGACCCAGCTGTAACACTCCTAACCTTTCCCAGCACTCTGGGTTGGAAAACTTCTGAACCACTTCTCTTAGGGTCATTCCCTAATGCCTCTACAGGGCCTCTGGTACTCACCCAGAGGTCTGCCTCCTGTGCAAGTTCCCTAGGATCAGAGAACTCGCAATCTGACAGGTGTTGGTTTAGCTCTGGAAAACAGGAACTCACAATATGCTCTCCCATAATTGGATTACACAGCTCCACACAGGTGCTAACCTTTACCTCACAATCCAGTGCCTCACACACGTACCCCACACCACTCTCCTGAAATGGGCGAGACATTAACTGACTGTCTCTATCACTCAACCCACACTCTTCTGGGTGGTCCTCACACTCATACACCAGGACTTCAAT
This sequence comes from Calotriton arnoldi, assembly GCA_963921515.1. Classification (NCBI taxonomy): domain Eukaryota; kingdom Metazoa; phylum Chordata; class Amphibia; order Caudata; family Salamandridae; genus Calotriton; species Calotriton arnoldi. The sequence goes on along the minus strand of CAWUFW010000890.1, from coordinate 2,208,084 downwards.
CACGGGGGAACCCCTCTCCCTGCACCTCTCATCCAGAGTCGGTAGAGTATCTCTCCTTTCACTAGGACTATGGGCCCCTGCGCTAGTTCCCCAATCCACCTCAGGGACACTGCACATTAATGGAGCTACCTCATATCCTTGAATCCCCTGGTGTAGATCAGCCCCCTCCTTCAAGTCAGGTGCCACATCCCTGGGTGGGTGTACTACACTGTCATCACTATATATCTCAATTCTGCTGCCACCACTGGACCCCACCCTCTCTGGGGAATCCAGACAATTAAAACTGCGCTCCAGGGGTAACCTACCCTCTTGAGCTAACTTCTCCTTTTCTGCTATCTGCGCTAGGTGCGCCTCCAGCTGGGCAATCTCTATTTGGAGCCTCTCCAATTCCAGCTGGTACTCCCTCTCCCTCTGTCTGCCCAACTCCTCTGGGGACCATGAAGGGGATTGGGTGCTACCCTGTGCACTAGACCCAGCAAGGGACTCCCTACCTATGGGACCTTCCCGCCTGTCCACCAACTCCTCTGGGGACCCTGAGGGGAATCTGGCACTACCATAGGCACTAGACTCATCAAGGAACTCCCCACCTATGAGATATTCCATAACACTTTCTTCCTCCTCCTCAGACTCCAGAGCCACCCTCAGACCAACTACCCTCTTGGTAGGTGTACTGGGACTCCAAGAATGTCCATCTGTCTTGTTGCCAAAGTCTCAGGGATGTCTGCAGGGACAGCTGAGTCTCCTTCCTACTCACTGCTAAGCCCCTCTCCTCACAGAACCCCCTTAGCTCCTCTAGACTGTAGGTCAACAGATCATCTACATAAAAGTTAGGTCTCATTTCAGCAAGACCCATTGTAGCAATAACTGGCAATATCAATAATAAAAAAAATAGGCTTGCCCGTTGTAACAATCACGGGCAATATCAATAACAGATAGAAGAAAACTTCTCAAGAAAATGTATGCGGGTAAAAAATCACCGGCAATATCAATAAAAATAGGCTTGCCCATTGTAACAATCACGGGCAATATCAATAAAAGATAGAAGAAAACTTCTCAAGAAAATGTATGCGGGTAAAAAATCACCGGCAATATCAATCACAATATAGGATCCAAAAACTCTCAAAATGTATGCGGGTACTAACACCGGTAATATCAATAAAACATAGGCTTGCCCATTGTAACAATCACGGGCAATATCAATCAAAAATAGAATTAAAAAAAATCTTCAAAAATGTATGTGGTTGCGTTATGGTCTGCACTCACTAGTAGTGTACACTATAATTATTGTATGCGATCATAAATGCAAGTCCAGATCCTCACCGCTGACCACCAATGTTAGAAATGGGGCTCTCTAGTTGGCAATGGCTGGCCACTGTCCAAGTAGGGACCCTTCTTCCTAAGTCAGAGTAAGAGGGCTACCCTCCTTGATACCCCTGCTCAACCCTGTGGTAACGTAGCACGAGCAGGTAGGCTTATCTCAGAGGCAGGGTGTGAAGCATTTATGACCATACACAGTAACACAGTGAGGAACACTACAAAGGGACACCACACAAGTAGTTATAAAAAATAAGTATCTTTATATAAAGGCAGATTTATCACAAGACCAATAACTGTAAAAGCCACAATACTGTCAAAAATAGGGTTGCTGTTGAAGGCCTGTCAGAAATAGTTCAAAAGTTGCAAGAATAAGGTTCAAATTCAAAGCAGGGGTCTCTGCGACCCTTTCTCGTTCAGAGGTTGCAAAAATAAGGTTCAAATCCAAAGCAGTGGTCTCTGCGACCCTTTCTCTCACAAAGTACCTGAATTCAGTAGTAAAACCAACAAAATGTCGCAAAGAAGTGGTAGCGATGATTTTCCTCACACGAGGCCGGCGATGCGTTAAATCCTTGCCGCAAGGGAGGATGATGCGCCGATCTGCTGATGCGTGCGGAGAGGATGCGACCAACTTCTGCACGCTAGGCCGCCGATGCGATGACTTTCTTGCCGCGAGGGAGAAGTCGATGCGACGATCCTGTTGCGTTGTGCGATTGTGTTGCGATGCGAAGAAATGGCGCTCCGCGAGGGAGCGACGAAATCCGGTGCGATGCGATGAAAATGGCGGACGCACGGCGTCCGCAATGCGATGTCTTGAAGCGATGATTTCTTTAGGGGTTGCGAGCGCTCGGCGACAGCAGCGCGATGATTTTTCCAGCGCGACTCGGCTGCAGCGGCTCGCAAAGAGGCGTTAGCGATGGTTTCGTGTTGCGAGCACTCAGCGGCAGCAGCGCGATGATTTTTCCAGCGCTCTCGGCTACAGCGGCTCGCAAAGGTGCGTTAGCGTCGATTTCCAGCACTCTTTTCTCTGAAGCAAACTAGAGGCCCTGGAACTCACAGAAGCCTCATCAGCAGATAGCAATCCTCGCAGGGAGGAAGAAGGAGGTTGGTGGTGGAGTCTGATGTGCCTGAGACTCCAGCAGGAGGCTAGCTCTTTTCCTAGCCCTTGGGTAATTGCTGTAACAAAAATAAAAGTTCTCTCAAAAGTTCCTTTTCCTCTTCTTCAAGGTCCAGTGGTCACTGCTGCAGGCCAGTGCAAGAAAAACACACAAGCACAAGGACAGTCACTTCCTGCAGATTCCTCCAGTGGCACGGACAGAGTTTCCTCTTCAGATCCAGGGGCAATACCATTTGTAGGGGTTTGAGCACAGATATTTATACCCCAAAAGTCTTTGTTCTCAGAAGCTACAAGTCACTGAACCCAGCCAGAACCAGTTCTGCTCAGTCCTGGAGCACTTTGTTTACTAGGCTGCATCCTTCCTTTCAGAAAGAGGGGGTCTGCTAGCAGACACACAGTAGGAGGTGGAGCCAGCATTCACCTTGCCAGGCACAGCCCTATTCAGGTCAAGGAGCCACCCCTCCCCACACTCTAAATGCAGATCTCTCTATTCAACCCAGGTCTGACTCAGCCTGCCCTGCCCCTCCAAAACCAGACAGCCAATACACATAACAGCAGAGCACACTGGAAGGCTTAGGCAAGAAAATACCTACTTTCTAAAAGTGGTATTTTCAAACACAGAATATAAAAATAAACTTCACTAAAAGATGTATTTTATTATTCTGAGCTCAGGCATACTAAATTCGTTTTTCTACCATGTTCCTGGGGTCAGTTAGGACTATAGGATGTAATAGTCAAACTGCCCATTCTAGCCTATGAGGAACAGGTAGCCTTACAGTAGTGAAAAACGAAATGGGGTGTAATTCACTACCAGGACATGCTACACACACCAAGGCATGTCCTACCTTACACATACAATGCACCCTACCATAGGGGTGACTTACACGATGCCAAGGGAAGGTTCAGGGGCTGGGAAGTGGGTGCACTTCACAGCCAAGATGGCAGTTCTGGACTGCACACAGACTCTGCAGTGGCAGGTCTGAGACACACTTTACAAGCTGTTTCTGTGGGTGGCTCAAACCAGCGCTGCATGCCCACCAGCAGCATTTGGTTTACCAGCCCTGGGCACACACAGGCCACTCTACTAGGGACTAACAGATAAACCAAATAAGCCAATCATGGATGTACCAATTCACATAGACATATTTACAAAGGGAGAGCATATGCACTTTAGCACTGAACAGCAGTGGTAAAGTGCCCAGAGTCATAAAACCAACAAAAACAGGTCAGCAAAAATACAGGAGGCAGGCAAAAGGTTTAGGGGTGACTCTGCAAAAAGGGCCATTTCCAACAATTTAAATAGCTAAACCATTACAATTTAAATATCTCTGTAATGGTATTTGAACATAAAATAGCAAGATATTTGAACTGAGGCAAGTGTCATACAATACAAGTACCATTTAACCATACAAATTATATCCTGAAACTGAGAAAACTTCAGTGAGATTAAGTATATTTGGAAATTCATACACAGAGTCAATAATAGGCAAAATAACATCATCAAAGTAAGCGGAGGCTTTTAATACACTGCCCTACTAACACTCCTTTATTAATATTGGATTTGTGAATGAAACAGAGGAGAGGTTTAATAGCTAATAAAAGGGGAAAGGAATAACTGACATCCATGTCTGGAAACTCTAACTCTTAATTTATTTAGAGGGAAATCCATTGATGTACATACTCGCTGTAGAAGTAGATTGAAGGACTTTGATCATACTTAGAAAGTTGAGGCCACTCTGAAAAAAAGGTTTTAAATAAAAAAAAGACCCAACTAATTTTAGCACGTTTTCAGTATCTAGGGCCAAAAGACCCATTGGTGAAAACAAAAATACCAGTCGAAGATAATATTCAATAAATAAGTCTAGCGATAAGAGACAGCAATTTACCTATACAAAATATGACTTAAATGGAGAACTGATCCTACCACTTTGGAATTAATTAAGGTCGATAATTGGAGAAAAGTGTATGCTCTTTATTTGGTTTAGATAATGAGCTTAACTAATGCTTCAGTGAAGGAACGAGAAAGAACAACAATATGCTCCAATTAATTTGATCATTTCAACAAGTATTGAGAAATTTTAGGGAAAACGTTTTGCAAAATTCAGTTGGTATGCCACCAAGTCCCAGATTTTTACCAGACTCAAGAGAATGAAATTACCAGATTTAAGGGGATTAAAAGTAAATTAGATTTCTTGTGAACATATATAGTAGTATCCACTGATTTTTGTCTTTCTGAGAAATTATTGGCCAATCACAGGATGCTGAAAACTCATCTGTAATGTAATTTTGATTATCTGCAGGTTCCTTCTATGAAGTAGAATAAAATGACAAAAATGACAAAAACTCTTACAAAATTTTTGTGCGAACAACCAGTTTCCCATTACCCCTCCCCAAAGTAATAATACAATCGTGGAATTATAGGTTCAGTTTAAAGAGTCTCTTGAGTAGACCAGGAAAATTTAGTGGCTATTTCCTCAAACTGATATGTTCAGAGCACTGCAGGAACTGAACAATGGCAATTAGTGTACTGGTGCTAGGACAAGTACTAGGCGAAAGTCCGTGAAAATTTTAAGTATTGACAGTCTGATGCTAGGTGCCAAGAACCACATAATTAACAGGTAGATGTGCCTACAAGGGATTTGTTTAGGCGTACTTAGTTAGACAATTCATATGGTAATTGGTCAAGGTTCCAGCCGGTAACCTACAGTTAAACAATCTACAATTCAATTGTTAATTACTTCCTGAAAGATCTGTAAAAGATACTGATGAAACGGGTGTGAATTCTTCAAAAAACTAATTTATGTGATGTAAATAGAAAGGGTACAAAGAATTAGAGCAGCACAAAAATGACTGAGGTATACAAAAGAAATCTGCACTGTTAACACCTCAGAGTCATTAATGTGACCATCTATTCCAAACAAATACATAAATAGAACAGTGAATCTGAACAAAACAGAAAACACTCTAAAGAAAACCAACCAAAAAGGAAATAGATGCAGTTGTCGACGTTTCGGTCTTGTTGGTGTTCGCATCTGTTAGACCATCTTCAGGACGATCAAATGAACTGTTGTATGACCCTTATGAACATTTCATGGGGAATGTCTAATCATGAATGAATCTGTTATGTAAGGAAAATCTTCCTGGTTAATTGCACCGAGAAAAAGCTATTGAAAAGCTCTTTCAAACAAACAAAGAGCGGTGCGCTACTCCTATGACTGGCCGCTGTCCCTGCAGTCGGCGTCCAATAATAAGGCTCTGGTGGAGTCCCCTTTAAAAGTTTCCTTGGTATTTGTGCTTGCAAAAGTCAAATTCAAAATAGAGTGCAACTCCTATGACAGTCCACTGTAAATACAGTCTGCGTCTGTAGGAGAAAATGAGCACGACCGCTAATATTTATGCCTGCGAACGTGAGACACAAGAGAGAGCGCTACTCCTCTGACACGCCGCTGTCAGTACAGTCGGCATCTGTGACCACATAAATCACCAAAGCAGACCCTTAACTGCATATAGGTGCATGATTTCACTTTTGTGGGTTAGACCTGGAGAGACTTTAGTGCCAATATGAAGAGGTGACATCTATCTCAGCTTTTGGCAGCACTAGTTCCAACTTGGAAGAATTTTCTGCTTCTCAAGCCCTCTTTCTTGTGAGCTCTCATTAAACCAATCCAAACTTCTGAACTATCTTTCTTTTATATATGGCATTGTATTGGTTATAAGCAATACAGAATAAATGTGGGTTCAGGAACTCGTGTTCTTGCTTACAATAATAGGAGCAGATGGCATGGTCTCAAGTGAAATAAAAATCCAATCAGCGATGGAAATGTCACAAGGATAGGGTGTTCAGTGTTTACAATGTTGACTTTTCAATCATTGTTGTTAGACAAACATACATACATGCACCGCCACTGTGCGCCTATAAAAATAACAGCATACCTAATGGGTCTTGACATATCTCTAAAACCAAATATTGGCAGAAAGAACACAAACTCTTTTTATCCAAGATCATATTCATATCTATAACATTTTCTGACTGGTCTTCAAGGTTTATCTGTGGCCTAGGGTGGCCGGAGAGTACTGCATGCTCAGAGAGAAATTGGCGATATGGCCAGAGGTGCCGACTTTCTAATTTGGGAACCAGGTTCATGTCTTAGCATCGAATCAACATCCTGTGATTCTGGGCAAATCACTTAAATCTCTCTGTGCCTAAAAAAAAAAGCCCATGTGTAATGTATCTGGTGCTCATGTAAAGCACTCCAATACCTTAGGGTCGAATTTGCACTATGTAAAAAAAACTGCAGAAAACTGCAGAAATGCAAGACTCAGGAGCCAACTGGTTAAGACCCACTGCATGGATGGAGCATCAATGCATTCTGCTTTAGCTTCTGAAGGCACCTACCTACAGCCCCGAAACGTTCCTTCTTTTAGCCCTACTTGACCGAAAATCAAAGTTTGTGGAATGTGCTTTTGGTGCAGAATGTGATCAACTCCTGCTGGCATCAACTGAGATATGAAAAAAGTTAAATATTATGATCCACAGCTTGTTGATAGATACATCGCCTACAAAAGTGTCCCATAAAGACACTTAGATTTTCTGACTTTTTTAATTTCTTCCTATACGCTTACTTCAGCCATACTGAAAACCACTGCTAAAAAACTATCTTTTCTTGTGTTGGTTTTCTGCTTTTCAATGATGGCCATATAGAGGTAATCAGTTAATACATTTTTACTATCTTCATGTCAGCCTTGCTTTGAATGCTTAGTGCTTTGTACACTATGATATTGGTTTTGAGTCGTCTAGTAGCTTTGAAGGAATTTAATTTTGAGTTTGATGTACGCTTCATATAGTAAAAGAACGCTACTCAAAGGATGGGTTAGTACTAGCTATGAGAACAGTTCAATTGGGTTGTGGCAAGAGCTCAGTTAATGAGTGTCAGGTCTTAGTCATTTACCCAATTAGCCCCAGTTTTCTCTGGCGCCTAAATGTTCTATGTGCTGAAGTGATCTCATAAAAGACGTCATTTGTGTTGTTACTGATAATGTCCTGTCTGTTGTAAACAACTTCTATGTATGCGCATTTAACCCACACAGAAATAAGAATCAAGATTGTCATTATCCCACTCTTTATTCCTATTATTTCTTTTTGTTGCGTCCACATCCTATATCCCAGAGAACAGTTTGCACCATAAATCCAAAGCAATGGGTTCTTCTAGTCACAAACAATACACGGTGACTTATTTAAAATAAGCCTCGAGGAAGAACTGGTCTAAAATGTACTTCAACACAGAAAATATATTTTGAGAACGAGGTTTATCAGACAGATGTCCATAAACATATAACATTCTAAATAGATGTAATGTTGGCAATGGGTTTATACATCGAGGCTCTTTTAGTATGTACACGCTACTTGCCCACATACGTGTACATGTTATCCTCTAACAGTACCCGAGCCTAATTTAGTTATATTTTTTGTAATGAGTATTTGACTTTAGGCTGGCATTTGTGGTGTTATCTGCAAACACTCACAAAGCGTGCAGCATGGTGGCACATGACGTGTGCGTCAGTTGACTCCCTTTGATGCTGGTGATGTGCTGCTTCGGCTTGTTTAATGTGGCCAGTCACGTGGCCCTGTGCTTTGTGTGGGGGGATTAGCTGTGACTGTATCACAAAAATCACTAGCTGTGAAAGAAAGATTAGTGCACACAAAGGCATGCCCACAAGACAATGAGAGCCGGAGCAGCGACTGGATGCTCGCCACACTCAACAATCGTCCTAACAAATGAGCATTCATAGTCTCCTTTTCACCGGTGTAACCAGAAAATGTTCTTTCTGACTGAGAATGCTGGAAAACACTGGTTTCTTAAAAAATGTGTATGCAGTCGAGCACAGTAACAACCATCCCCTAGAACCATCAGACATTTTGGTAAACATTATGCTTGTGATTGTTAAGTAATGCCATTTGTCTCATGCAATAAAATATATATCTTTCAACAGTTTATTGTCAATTTCTAAGGGACTAGTGCAGAACATGTCAGCCTGGTATCCAGGGAAAATTATTTTCTGACTTATAAAACTAAAAACGAAAAGGTAGTGAAAACATACAGATTATAATTACTATCTGTTGCATCTTTGAAAATCCATTTTTTGTAAGGCCCTAGTGGGTAATATCAAGAGGAGTGTGCCGAGACTGAAATCTAACAGATAAATAGGGTTTTTGTCTGCTAAGAAAAGCATCATACAAACAATAATAAAAAATATTCTTTTTAATAGCCTAAGACAATGGTCAAACATAAGACTTCAGACAAAGTTAATCTTCTAACTATACATTTGTGATATTAATTAAAACACTGTCTGTGCAGCACACAGTTCTCTCAAATGCTAAGGATACATATGATTGAACACCCATTACCTGACAGCAGGGATGTGGAAGTCCTATAGACCGACAGCCACGACATATTGTTTGGCAAGGGGATTGCAAGTATTCAAACACTACTATGGTATGAGCCCTGGCATAATCAGAGAGGCTATATCAGAGCTCTTATATAATGAGATTGCTGCCATCATTTGTCGCCACACTACATGGCACCATAGGGACCATTGGATTTTGTTACAGGACAAGTAGATTTATGAAGCAACCTGCCCCATGGACAAGTACATATTTTATTAAATTCCACACCCCTGCACCAGAGACTGGTGTACTTCATCCACCATTTGAAGTGGTTTAGAACTAAAGTTACACATACTTATATCACATTACATTTATGTTTACCTGTTTACCTTTCATATCCCTTCATGTCAGGTACCGAGGAGCTTAATAAACATACATTGCCAGGTAACCCAGTATTATCTGTTAATTTTGGTTTTTATTTTTTTACATTTATGTCTGTATTTATCCATATTGATCTTTGATCATTTTATCCCTGCTTATTTTGTGTTTAGACTAACAATTAAGCTGCAACCTCTATATTTGCACATTTATTTAACCAATAAATGCACCATCATGCTAAAATGCCCAATGAATTTTAGACTATAAGCAGCCATATAGAATACATAATACTTGTCAGAAAACATTAGTATGATAGAACAGTTTAAACAGTTAAAAACCTTTTACTTTTTTAGGTTTTACCTACTAGACCGCTTTTAGCTGTCTGTAGGCATAAGCCTCTTGTGCACAATACTAAAAGCTTACAGTGGGCTTAGATCCCGCACATTGCTTATTAATATTTGGTTTTATTGGCACTCTCATTGCTTGCTTCTTATTCAATGGCTTACCTTCTTGTTTTGTTTGCCCCTCCCCTGGAGCATAACCTCTTTATCATCTTTTTGATTTGCAGACTTGTATCCTTCCACAATGTAACAATGTGAAATCACTAATGGAATGTAGGTTGAAGTAAAGTCAGGGGTAGTCTGTTACTTAGAATGGTATCTTTAGAACAGGTTTCGGTAGTTTAGTGGAGGAATGTCAGAGGATGAAGATACAACCTGTATGCTGCCTTATATAAATAAGAAGAACAAAGGTGAATATTTATCTGACGGTGTATTACAGACAGTGTGCGTCACACACTGCTCACTTTTAGAAAACTATTTTCTTTTCTGTTAAGCACTCCATGAGAGTGCATGTGTTTTCAAGCTCTTTCCTTTGTGTTCTTCTCCCTTGCCAAATGCCCACCCTGGGACTAGTGCTACTCTCTCCCTCTTGTGCTGTTCTTGCTGACATGTGCTTCTCTGCCCACCAAATCCCCCATGCTCCATGTTGCTCTCTCATTCATGCGTTACTTTAGCATTCTATTCTATCATCATCCCTTCTCCCCACACAGCTTTATTTATATTTCACTCCTCCCAACTCACTCCTTCTTGTCCCCCCACTTCTCTGTTGCTCGTAGAACCCTCGCGTTGTTTTAATATATTTTTTTTTTTTTTTTTTTTTTTAGAGTGCCTGACAGCCTCCATTTGCTGCGGGGCAGCTCTGCTTGCAGAAATGCGCATTAGAACATTTAACAAGCATTGGCATAGCCAATAGGTCTCGCTTTTGGGACCTTATAAGTATTTAGTTATGCAGCATAATATCCTTGGTGCAACAACATTAACTGTTGCATGGTTAAACACTTATAAGGCCCCAAAGGCGAGACCTATTGGCTATGCTAATGCTTGAGGTGGTGTTGAGTGGTGTTGAGGTGGTGCTTAGTGATGCTGTGGTGGTGCTGAGTGGTGTTGCTTAGTGATTCTGTTGTGGTACTTAGTGGTGCTGTGGTGGTGGTGCTTAGTGATGCTGAGGTCGTGTTTAGTGGTGCTGAGTGATGCTGTGGTGGTGGTGCTGTGGTGGTGCTTAGTGATGCTGTTGTGGTACTTAGTGATGCTGTGGTGGTGGTGCTTATTGATGGTGAGGTGGTGTTGAGTTGTGTTGTGGTGGTGCTTGGTGGTGCTGAGGTGGTGTTTAGTGGTGCTGTGGTGGTGCTGAGTGATTCTGTGGTGGTGCTGAGTGATTCTGTGGTGGTGCTGAGTGATGCTGTGGTGGTGCTGAGTTGTGTTGTGGTGCTTAGTGATGCTGAGGCTGTGTTGAGTTGTGTTGAGGTGGTGCTGAGTGATGCTGTGGTGGTGCTTTAGTGATGTTGTGGTGCTTAGTGATGCTGTGGTGGTGCTGAGTGGTGTTGTGGTGGTGCTTGGTGATGCTGTTGTGGTACTTAGTGATGCTGTGGTGGTGGTGCTTATTGATGGTGAGGTGGTGTTGAGTTGTGTTGTGGTGGTGCTTGGTGATGCTGAGGTGGTGTTTAGTGGTGTTGAGGTGGTGCTTAGTGATTTTGTGGTGGTGCTGAGTGATGCTGTGGTGGTGCAGAGTGATGCTGTGGTGGTGCAGAGTGATGCTGTGGTGGTGCAGAGTGATGCTGTGGTGGTGCAGAGTGATGCTGTGGTGGTGCAGAGTGATGCTGTGGTGGTGCAGAGTGATGCTGTGGTGGTGCAGAGTGATGCTGTGGTGGTGCAGAGTGATGCTGTGGTGGTGCAGAGTGATGCTGTGGTGGTGTAGAGTGATGCTGTTGTGGTGCAGAGTGATGCTGTGGTGGTGCAGAGTGATGCTGTGGTGGTGCAGAGTGATGCTTAGACGAGTTTTGAATTTAATCTGTACATCCCGCTGTGTAGATAATTACACTCTAGGCACAGATAGATATGCATTATGCTGCCTTCTGCACAGCGACAAGCATGTGCAAGGCTGAGCGAGAAGGGGAAGATGTTTGACAGACTATGTACTTAGCGAGACTTTAAAATGAATGCATTTAAGCAGAGACAAACCTAGCCCATTGTATTGGCTTGTTGACTGTTTAACTCTTTGCTGTAAGCATCCGTGGTGGCCTCCTCGTCTGCTGACAAAACACAGGCAAATGCAGATGCAGTGGTGACGTGATGTGTGGTGGGGGAGGGGGCATTAAAGCGCTTGTCCGAGCGAGAGGAAAGCCAGATGGCGCCTCTGAGAAGGGAGGGGGTAGTGTGCACAGTGTCTGTAAAACAGGAACATGTGTAGACTCTGCTTCGGCTTCCTTTAATTCAAAAGATACATTGCCTTTTGCACCATTGCGCTTCTCTAATGCAAAGAAAGAAAATGAGCAATGTAAAAACTCCTCGTCTGCTGACAAAACACAGGCAAATGCAGATGCAGTGGTGACGTGATCTGTTCCTTTAATTCAAAAGATACATTGCCTTTTGCACCATTGCGCTTGTCTGATGCAAAGAAAGAAAATGAGCAATGTAAAAACTCCTCGTCAGCTGACAAAACACAGGCAAATGCAGATGCAATGGTGACGTGATCTGTTCCTTTAATTCAAAAGATACATTGCCTTTTGCACCATTGCGCTTCTCTGATGCAAAGAAAGAAAATGAGCAATGTAAAAACTCCTCGTCTGCTGACAAAACACAGGCAAATGCAGAAGCAGTGGAGACGTGATCTGTTCCTTTAATTCAAAAGATACATTGCCTTTTGCACCATTGCGCTTCTCTGATGCAAAGAAAGAAAATGAGCAATGTAAAAACTCCTCGTCTGCTGACAAAACACAGGCAAATGCAGATGCAATGGTGACGTGATCTGTGGTGGGGGAGGGGGCATTAAAGCGCTTGTCCGAGCGAGAGGAAAGCCAGATGGCGCCTCTGAGAAGGGAGGGGGTAGTGTGCGCAGAGGAGCCATTAGAGAACACCCAGATGGCAGCTGCGCGCGTGCACACCATCGTGAATGCAAGCTGGAGGCCAGCAAAAGCCTCTCTGGTATCACTTCAAAAACCCACTTACTAAATGTCTCGGCCAGAGCAGCGCTGGCTCAGGCGAGACCTAAAAATGTATCGTTTTATTTACCATGCCAAGTAGACTGACAAATAAAATGGCATCAGCGACATTTAGTAAGCATTTAGTAAGCGTAGAGTACAGCAGCTCCTAAAAGCACTGGCAAATCCAATAGGTCCAAAAGGCGAACCTATTGGCTTTGCTAAAGCTTGTCTTTAATTTCCCTACCTGTCAAACTGCACAGGTACTGGCCTGGCAGTCATGACTGACAACCATCAGAATCATTGAAAAGTAATTTTCCCATTTTTCTCTGGACTTAAATAGAAATGTAGACAGGAAAATAGATTATTTTCTGCCTTTATGTATTTATTGTAGCCCTGTTATGAGTTATGGATGGTTACTTAAAAGTAATCCTGGCTTCAGGAGCCAGTGCAGTCCTGTCAGCACAGCAGGAAATAGGTCATATGTTCTTGTCCTCAAAGCAAGCTGGCAGCTCAGAGAAGCACAGCCTTGATATGAGTGAGTGAGGAGGCTGCAGTATCCATAAATATAACTGTACCATGATCAATTGTGTATACAGGAAGCACCTGAATGACATTGTTTAAGTATTTTGACAGACTTCAGTGCAGCTTTGGCTCAGATGCAACTTTCTTAGTCTGTACTGTCGCGGACAAATACTAATCTAACCAAAGGCCAAGAGATTTGATTTCACTGGACAAGGCAGGAGTGAAGCCAATGCTAAGGTATTCTGCAAGCTAGTCTGTGTTGAATTGAAGGTCTAATGGGCATGGGGTGGAGATGAATTAAAAAAAAAAATCAGGATTGAGATTTAGGAGAATAGATGTCATCCAACTCCGAAGCATTAATAAGTAATTTTCATTGTAGTGAATATCTTGAGTGGACGAGATACTCTGGTAAATCTGTGTGCCTTCGACATAATGGATGATATCAAACCCTGCCATTACATCAAGACTCTGAGTACCTTCATTTAAAGGGTGAATGATAAAGGAGCAAGTACTTATCCACATGTGACAGAGGATGGTTTCAAAGTTATGCTATCTAACCTGAGCAATTGCCAGTAATTGGTCAGGAAGGATGTGCACCATATCAGTACATTGCATCTTATGTCCATGCCTGACTCCAGGCCCTCAAGTAACCTTACTTCAAGAGCAGCAGACAGATCCTGAAGGATGAGGAAACAGAAACATCATCCAAAATTTGAGGAATGCTATAGAGGAGCTTACACATGGATTTTTCAGTACTGTAACCAATGTGAAAGCCCAAATCATGCAGGTCTAGAAGATTATGCACTTATTCACAAACTGCATTTTGTAGTATGTTTAGTAGTACTACAATAGTACTATTAATGTACTACAAAGTGCTTCCACCTCGCCTATCCTTTATGTGTGCAGATCTCTGCACATAACTGGATATGCCTTAGTAGTAAATATGGGTGAGTGTAGTGCTAGAGGCACTCTTATGGTCTGACACCACGTGATGACCTTTGACTACCATTTTTTTAAATTGACTTTGACGTTTTACTTTACCCTAGCATGAATGTATGACATCCTGCATATGCCTTGTTTCTCTTGAAGGTTTCTTTCTTGTAATCTTGCAGTCTTACAGTGGGAGCTGTCACAGAGTAGAACAGCCTTGCCAAGAACAGAACGTGTGGGATGTGCATTTGAAAGCATGAGAGAGAGAGAGAGAGAGAGAGGTGTGGAATGTACTTTTTGGTCTCGAAGTGCAGTGTTATGAGCAGTGGTGCACAAATGTGCATTTTGTTGTACATTGGGAAGTATTATGAAGTTCTTACTATTGGCCTTGACATGGCCTCATGTCATTCTGAATTCTGACTCTGCCTTGCTTGAGCTTTTCTGCGCGCAAAGACAGGCCCCCAGAGTGTTTGCAAGTTGTTTGGGTTAATCATGTTCAAGGTTGTTTTGTGAGAGATTGTTTAATGTACCCTGGAAGGCTTTTGTAAACTTTGTTAAGATAAAGGCTGGAACATGTGAGAATATAGAGGGAACGTGGGAACTCCTTTTGCCCTGGGATGCTTGCATGGAAGGTGGCCAATTCCAGTAAGTTTCCTTGGCGCAGAGGGAAATACTCTCGAACCTTCTAGTGTGTGAGCTCACTTGTGGAGTAGACGTACTGTCACAAGACGTACGGAACTCGAGTCCCGGTCGAGAGTCCATTGCCTGGCTGTTAACGGGCTTCTCCAGCTTGAGTTCGCAAGGACGTCGAGTGAAGGATCGGGTGAGGTGATTTGTTTCTGACTAGTGCCATTGTGATGCTTGGTTCCAGTGGCTGTGGTCATTTGAGGTGTTTTCTTTGTGATGTGTGAGTGAGTCAGAGTGCACATCCAAAGTAATCATTTGATGTATTTAGTGTATATATCTTTCTGATTTCTTGCAGGATGTCCAGTATTATTTGCTGCTTGTTTATTCATTATTATTATGCATGCATTTAACTGTTGCATTTACCAAGTGTGTTATTACTGCTTGCATATAAATATATATATCTCTATATACATTTGAATACTGCACATTGACATCTGGGAAAGCCTTTCTGTTAGAGAGCATTGCATAAATAAAACCCCAAGCCTTCTAAAAAGAGAGTCTTTGCATTTTGTAAAGTGAAACCCCTTTCTAGGTGGTGTTGTGTTTTATGTCTCCTGTTTAGTCGTGTTTGGGCCATCGTGTGGGGTGGTATTTTGAGGGCGAGGCAAGACAGTGAGACAAGGGGGGGGGGGGGGGGGCAGGGGCTAGAAAATGGGGATTACTTACTGCTAAATAGGGGGGCTAAGGAAGGAGTAAATAGGAGTTAAAGGGGGGCTGTGAAGGAATTTAGAGAAAGACATGAATCCACTCACAAAAGAGTAAGCACGTTGCTATTCACATAGGGCCCTTCTACAGTTACTACAGTCAAATAGGACCCAAAATAGTAAATGCACTCCAGCTCACAGCTGGAGTAAGTCCCCAACACTTATGGCCAATCACTGGTACTTCAACACCCTCCCATAGAAAATAAAGGAGGTATGGGCTTAAATAAAACCGCACAGGAACTAATGTTAAAATGAAGTAAATTATTTAAATTACTTAAAAATATAAAATAAATGTATTTAATGTTCAAACAAAAGTCGGCAAATGAAACTATTATTTTAAAACATTTTATTAATCTTTAAATTTAAAACTGAATGTAGTACTAATATTTATTAAACTACTTAAATGAATTTTACAAAAAATTATACATCACTTTTAATAATTTTAATACATAATAAGAAATGTAGTTTTTCTACTTTAGATGAGAATTTTTTTATTTAAACTTCAGAATTGTTAAAATGTAATGTATGCAAAGTAATAATTTTTTCAACTTAAAATGAAGTTATTAATGCTGTAACTTTTTATTGTTCTAAATTTAAAATAAATATAAAAGATGAATATTATTGTTTAAGAAAGACATTTTTTCTAACTTATATTTTTTTAACTTGCCCCTATACTTTACCATAAGGAGATCTCCACCCCCACTTGCGAAGATCTCTGCCAAATATCAAATACAGTCATAAAGTCACTACCAGTAGGACCTTTACAGTTGTAACTGATGTTTTTACTGACTTTACCTACTATTTCAGGCGGTGGTGACATGCAAGTCTGTACGTTTGAACAACCTTGAAACTGGGTGAATGGCCAAAAGTTGTTAAGTTACTCAAAAGCATAAGAGTAAATGTACTTGTAGTAAATTCACATGTTGATTTAACTCAGTGAATAGGCCCTGATGTGTTTCAATGTGACTATTCATTTTTCAAGAACCTTACCCAGACATGGCAAATTTGGGACAATAGAGTAGTTGGCAATGTTATTGGGATATTCCTGAGGCTTAATCAGTACAGGAGTAATGTGACTTGCCGTGAGGGAGTCAGGAAAAACACCCATTTTTAGGAAAGCTTTTATTAAGTTGCAATATAGGCTGCTGTACCAATTGAAGTTACTTTGAATGAATGAAGCAGGAAGGTTTAATAATAAAATGGAGGTTTCAGATTCCCTATTACCTTCATATGATTATTCTCAGTAATGTTTTACATGTGTATGTGTTCTCTTTGATGGCTGGGTCCATTGCTTCTTTCAATTGTGGGTTAGATGTGTACGTATATCACTAGTCATGCGCACCCCCACCCCATCTGCTCATCAGCCCAGTGGGTTACACCAGTCAAGACCTTCATTCTCCTAACCCTTGAGAAAGAGGACTGCCTCTACACAGGGTGAATATTCCAATCCAAACTAATCTACTAGAGGCACTGAAATTCATCTGTGTAGGTCTCACACTCAGGTTAAAAACTCCTCTCGTGTTATTTACCCCCAAAGAGATGTAATGGATTACTGTTACTTATTTATTCAGGAGTTATGTTATGGGCTAGGTGTAACCTTTCAGTTACTTCAAAGAACAAAGTTGATATTGGCCTGTCCAATCTGAAGAAAAGTGAGATAGGGGCCGAATGTGTCCAGTCAGATTGGGTACGTGTCCAGTGCTGATGTTCTGTGGCCTCTTAGAATCAGACAAACCAACAAGGAAAGCAAGCCTAAATGGTTCGGTTTTTCAGGTGTTATCTCAAGTGATTGGAATCGATCCCAGGAAGGGGATTATGGCAAGCTATCCCACAGCCACACAAAATCTAGGTACATGGAAAATTTGAGCATGTACTCCTTCTTAATTAATAAATGTTTTGAATATCACAAAAAGACTCCCATTAGGATTCTGTTGATTTTTAAGAAAACAGTTGTCTTGAAAAAGTTTTTATTTGGTTACATCCTTGTTTTTCCAGAATGTTATCTTAGACTGTACATTTTTTTTTTAAACAACATTTTTATTGTTTTCCATATATAATTGCACAAGCATTTCCAAGACATGAATTGCATTAAAGTACATATGCGGTAATAAAAAAACAATAATCTTATCATGCTCAATACAGATGTTATAACTCAATTATATATGTATTCGTTGCATTGTTCGCAATAAAGGAAACATGTACTACAGAATTATGCATATAATGTACAGTTTGTAAACATCTTACAGTCTAATATAGCCCTAATCTCCTAACATGTCTAATCAGCCCTCCCTTCCCTCCCTTTTATCCCACCCTCCCCGGCGCGTCACATAAAGCAGTAATTATTCTATTGTTTGGAATTACAACAGGTGAGGTCTACTAAATTAGCCAATACTTAGTTTAGGGAGACCTATCTATGTCAAGTGTAGGGGGAGCATACATGCGCAGCATTTACGTTCATCCTTTTACACAGTGAGCAGGGGTTAATTATCATTCCAGCTGATCAGGAGCATCAACCGTGGGGTCTTCAACAACCTCAGTTTCTGGGATTTTCAAAAGTACCACCAATGTTTCCCAAGCTCTTGCTGCCTCCGATGCCTTCTCGTTTCTCGCTCGCGTGGCTAGTTGTAAACTAACAATGCCTTCGCATTCCGCCCATTTAATTTATTCAGTCCTCCATCTTTTAACATTTGGGCCCTTCTTTGACTTCCAGTGTGCAGTGATGTCTCGTTTAGCCAATAAAAGGCCCAAATCCCAAACTTGCTTGTGACCTTGTTTTTGGACGTATGGGGAAACCAGTGCAAAAGGCAGGGACCTATAGTCGGCTCCAACTCCCTGTCGGTGAGTTCATTCAATAGTGCGATCACATCCACCCAATAAGTCCCCAGCTGGGGGCAGTCCCATAGCATGTGACGAAAAATCTGCTCCCTCTGTATTACAGCGTGGACATGCTGCTGAGCTAGTATCAAAATATTTGTTAATTTTTGCTGGGGTGAGATACGCTCTATGTAATATATAGAAATGCACCAGTTGAAAGTGAGCATTTCTAGTGCTCTTCCTTGCCCTTTCCACCAACTCAGCCCAGGGTTTGTCTGGAATCACTTCTCCTAGATCCTCCTCCCATTTTTGCCTCAATGTAGTTAAGGAAACCAACATTTCTTGGGTCATACGCTTATAAAGACAGGTGACTGCTTTAAAGGTTCCTGCCGCTGATACTACATACTGGCAGCCCATCGATGTCTGTGGTTCAATTAAACCTTCCCTTCAGTGTTTCTGAATGGCCGCAATAAGTGCAGAGTGGAACAAAAAATCCCCTCGGGGTAGGTCATATCGCTCCCGTAGTTCAGCGAAGGGGAGCAATGTATTGTTCTCATATAAGTCTCCTACTGCGGACAGCCCTCGCTCTTTCCAAGTAGTCAGCGCATGCCAGTTGCCCCGCGCAATAATGCATCACACACGGACAAGGGGATTTCAGGGGCATAAGGACGTGTAATGCACGCGCGTTTCAGACTCCTATTCCAACAGTGTTGTGCTGTTCGCAAGGCACCTGGCATATCATTAAGCCGAACTGGCAATTGCAAAATAATTTGGGATAATACCCGCCATGAGGATATCCCACCTCCAGTCTCGCCCAGGTCTCGAAATTCAAATGCCACTTCCTGGGTAAGCCACTGTAGCTGAGCAGCTAGATAATAAGTCTCAAAGTCAGGGACCGCTAGACCTCCCTCCGACCTCGTAAGGACTCCCAACGCCACCCTTCTCCTGCCAGAACCACATAAAAACCCTGTGATCATTGTCTTGATTTGTGTAAAAAATTTCGCCGGTATCCAAATGGGTAGGGCACGAAAATAGTACAACTATCTGGGGAGGGTCACCATTTTGAGCAGGGCCACTCAGCCGGCTACTGAGAGGGGCAGTGTGCTCCAAAAATCTAAATTACTTTTCATTCCCCTGATGGCTCTACCAACATTACCCTCCAATTAATCAGTTTGTGTGTGATATATTTGGGTCCCGAGGTACGTCAAGCATCGATACTCCCATTGGACCTCGTCAGTGTCATGGGGGCCACTATCAGTTGCGGCTGTTGGGAATAGGCAGGACTTTGCCCAGTTCACCTTGGGCCCAGCCACTGCGCCAAGATCGCGGAGTAAGCGCTTCGCCCCAGTAAGTGCATCATCGGAAGTGGCCAAGAACATAAGTAAGTCATCTGCATAGAGCCCGATATAGTGAGGTTGTTCATGCACACGAAGTCCATGATAATGTAGTCCCGTCCTGGCTTGGGCCGCGAGCGGTTCCATGGCCAGGGCAAATAAGAGGGGGGACAATGGACATCCCTGTCTTGTACCGCGGCCCACTTCGCAGGCGTCGGAGATCAACCCGCCCGTTCTTACCCTGGCAGTAGAATGTTTGTATAACAAAGCTGTCCAAGCCACAAAATTATCCCCTAAGCCAAAAGTGCGCATGACCTGAAACAGATAAGGCCACTCCAAGCTATCAAACGCCTTTTCTATATCTACAGCGAAAATGGCGGCGGTCTCTTTCTGGTAAGAATCGGCCTCCAAGATCCGAAGCAGGCGCCTTATATTAATAGCCGTGTTCCTAGTCGGAATGAACCTGGATTGATCTCTGTGTATTAAGTACGTCATGTGGGGTAAAAGCCGGGTTGCTAGAATCCGACTTAGTACCTTATAATCCGTGGTTAGCATAGATAACGGGGGATAGGCAGTTCTGTCCCAGGCCGGCTTCCCTGGATAATGATTGCCTCACGGGTTGTTGTGGGCAGGTGCCCTGCCCGTTTCACGTTATAGAGTTTTACTAATCTAGGAGCCAGCAGGTCAATGTACGTAAGATAAAATTCAATCGGTAGGCCATCTGCCCCAGGTGTTTTATTTTGCGCCATGTGTTTTATTGCTCCCCACACTTCCCCCAGTACGGTATCCCGACCCAGTAAGTCCGCTTGTTCCCTATCGAGACTTGGGAGGTCTGCTGCAGTCACAAATCCACTGATATCGTCGGCTACTGTCAATTTACTTTGATATAGTTCCGCATAATAAGCTAGGAACCAATCATTAATACCTTGTTGAGTATAGCAAACCTCACCCATTCGGTCCTTAAGTTCCAGTATTACCATCCCTCTTCTGGCTGGGTTAGCTAACCAAGCCAACAGGAACCCCGATTTGTCTCGTTCGGTGTGGGCATGAGCAAGATCTTATAATCAAAGCAGCGCAGCCGCTCCACTTGAGCAGCAACTGCCTCTTTCGCGTCTATGAGGTCCCCCTGTCTATCAGCCCTCTCAGGACGTTCCTGTTCCACTTCCCGCAGTCGCCGATCTGCCTTTTGTATGTCCTGTAAGAGCACCTTGCGCACACCCTTTTGATTCTGAAATGCAGTGTCCCCTCACAACTGTTTTAAAAGCATCCCATTCTATAGAAGAGGATGAGGCCGTATCAGTGTTCTCTAGAAAATATTGAGTAATGCCAGTACCCACAGCTTCGCGGAAAACCTGATCTTCCAAGGCTTCCGGGCGCAAGCGCCATGTTGGTATTTTAGGTCATGCATGGCCCATTGTATTCTCAGTAGGATCGGGTTATGATCTGATAAAGTCCTAGTGAGATATTCACTATTCTGTACCTCTTCGTGTATATCGGGGGAGCAGAGAACAGCATCCAGGCGAACATGGAGCTCATGAAGAGCCGAGAAAAAGGAGTAATCCCGAGCCCCCGGGTGCTGTGCTCTCCAAGTGTCAACCAAGCCCCATCTTTGTTGCCAATCTCTTCTAGCTTTCGCTATTTTGTGAATGGGCGATTCAGGAAGCGGAGGATGAGAACGATCTAGGACTACGTCAGAGACGCAGTTAAAATCTCCTCCTAGTATTACTGATCCTGTTAGTAGAGGTGCAAACATCCCTGTAAGCTGTGAAAAAAATGCGGGTTGTCCCATATTGGGGGCATAAATGTTTCCCAATACTGTGTCTCTCCCATTTAATCTCCCGGTAACTACAACGTACCGTCCTTCTGGGTCCGTAAATTGCTGTGTACACTGGAAAGGAACCCCCGCCCTTATCCAAATCAGTACTCCCCGTGCAAATGCTGAATAATTGGTGTAAAAGGCTTGACCTCGCCATCTGCGTTGTAGAGCTACTCCCTCCTGTGTTGTTATGTGGGTCTCCTGGAGCAAAGCTATTTGAACCCCCCCTGCGCACTAAGTATGCATGGATCTTGTGGCGCCGTACCATTGTATGCATCCTTCGCACATTCCATGAGATGCATTTCAAATCAGATAATGGCCCCATATTGCATTTGTAAACACCTCCCTGCTAGTTCGTTTATTGTGACATGCCAGTACCCAATTATTAACCCCCCCAATGAACCTAAATCCCCAACTCCCCCTCCCCAGAACAGGCACTGAAAAACTAGTCCCATCCACACTATGCTAAACACACAATGTCCTCTAGTAGCTACAGAGGAACAAGGGGGGCACGGCTGCCAGCAAACGTGGCCTTGTAGTGATATCAATAGTAGTCAAAGCTCACTAGCCCTGATTAATAAGGTCTCCCGTACCCGGGGGCGCACCGCATTATTTCACTGACTATCCCAAATGCATAGACATTAAAACAAACAAAGAAGAAATACTGCAGGGCATGAGAACTCAGATAAAAAAAAATGTAGCGGGGACAGGATGAGAAAGAGAGCGAGGCAAATCAAGAAAGGAACATATTATTAATCAAACAATTTCATCCGCAGTGCCTGGGGTGACATGCGGCATCTTAACACTTCCATTGTGGGACATGTCCGTGTCCGAACCACCAGAACCTTTTTCCGAGCCAGTGTCCTCTTCCGATGGCGTCCTGTGGCCCTGTAACATTGTGGTCACCACCTGCAATGCCTCAGCTCTCTCTTTCTCCGTTTGTGAGGAACTTGGCTTCCTTGAGGAGCTACGTCGGGATCGCCTCCGTCGGTTTTTCTGTGATGCTTGTCCTTCATGAAGTGCCGTCCGAACCTTCGGTGCTGGCAGGTGACCAGTCTTATAATTTTCAACCCAGTCTCATGCCTCCTTGGGGTCTTCACAGAAGTGCGTCCGTCCATCGAATATGATCCGCAGGCGGGCCGGGAACATCAAGGAGTATTGAATCCCTTCATCACGTAATGCCTTTTTGACCGTAAGGAAAGAGGTGCGACGCCGCTGAACAATTATCTTATACTGTACATGATGCAACAGCCGACACCTGTTTCGCCCTAGGTGGTCAGTAGGACCAGGGCTTTCTCAAGGCTGCAAGAGATGTAATACAGCAGTATAAGTTAATGGAATTAAAAAAGCCGGATGTGGGACTCCACCGAGTGCACAGTGTGAGACATTCGGGAGTGGCGACGACAAAACTTATTTAAGATGTTTGAAAGTGCAAATTCTAGAAAGACATCCAAAAACGAATTACCAGGGTGGATGTGATGAGGAAAGTGCACGAAGGTGTTGTGAGGGGAGAGGTAATGCACAGAAAGGGAGAGTAGAGGTTCAATTAAGGAAGTAGAAGGTGCTTTCCCGGTGCTGGCAAAGGAGTGATTAGGATTTTTCAACAAATACAGCTTTAAAAGTTTCTGCATGCAAACATACCGGTACTTGGTGCAAGTATAGAGTTACGCTGGTGATCATGCGAAATTAATTGAGATGTATAATATTCGACAGCGGTAGGGTTGTGAAAGTTGTAGGGAAGTCATAACCTTATAGGATAGAGCTTTGTCATTGGTATCTGACAGAGAGCTTAGTAGGGGAATTAGAAGTAAAATATTACATAGTTTCACAGTATAGTAATACCTTCTTAATAAGTCAATAGATCAAAAACAGTTTCCTTTAGGCGTATTTAGATAGTGCATCAGTCTTCAAACAAACATATTAAATGCTGAGATCTGGGAAGAGGGGAGACAAAGGGAAAAGGACTGTGAACAGAAAGAAAGGAAAAGGGTAATTCAGATTAATATACTGCACAGGAGCTGGAAAGGGATGATAAAAACAAAAACAGGAAGAAAGGAATGAAAGCATTTCGATTTTTTATCATTATTGTTACTGAGCTAAGGTACGCATGAATCTTTTTTGGGTCTACTTTCACTTATGCCAAGTATCTGTCAATAAGTTAGTACTGTCCTAGTAATATTGAGTGCATTAGCGCAATTGAAAGACAGGATGGGATTAAGTGGCCCCTTTAACTTAAGAAGAAGCAGAGTTTGCAGATATGTACATATTTTCTATATAATATCATCTGTGCAAAAAGGGAACGAAGGAACAGTCCTTTCATAAAAAGCATCTTATGTCGGACAATCATAAACCAAGGGATAGGGTGCAGATGCCCTCAGAGAATTGGACCCATCGGTTGTGGTTTTTTCGAGCATTGAAGGAACAAGGGAGAAATCCATGGCAAGCAAACGGGTCGGGCAGTCAAGAAATAGAGGGATAGGGTGCAGATGCCCTCAGTGGGTTGGAGCTCGTCGGTAGTATGGCTCAAAATAAAAACGGCTTTCCTTAATGACTGGCAGGGTTGTAGCCGTGAGTATCACTAGGAACGCTGTGAGCGAGGTGTCTGCAAGATCGGTTAGTCATGCTCTACGTTGCATGTTGACTGCCGGGCTAGGGCTACAGACTTAAGCGAGTCCGGGGAAGTGAATAGCGCAATAGTATTCTTCAAGCCAAATTTATTGAAGGAGGTGCTACTTCAGGTCTAAAGGGATGGGTCTTGTGCCATAAGTAACGGCGGTGCGAGCAAGCATCAACTTACTTATGTTTAGTGGCAGAACAGCTATCCCGGCTCAATCCCTCATTACGAACGTCGCGGCGATCTAGCGGCGTTTGTAATGGGCGCCATCTTTAAATAGGCAAGTAAATGAGCTTGTGCTCGGCGATAATCGCCATCTTTGAGTGGTTATCTATGTATTAATGTATTATTAATTCTCATGCGATTGATTATCGTGCGATTATTTCTTTTAGACCCTATTTGTGATCATGGATGGATAATCCATGGCATCAGTTATTCATGTTTGCCGCCTCCACGGTGGGGTGTATCGGTAGTACGATGTATTGAAATATAAAGGGACTCTGTTAAAGATCAAAGACATATCACAGCGGCGCGTTTTCATAAGGTTATATATTGCCCGAATCCTCGATGGACTATTCACCTAAAAGCATGATTTGTGTTATTCAGAGTGGCAGCGATAACAAATGAGCTTTCAGGTGGGGAATCCCACTCATATTAAGTCGCCGGAATTTGGGCGCCATCTTGGGTGCATTCATTATAAAAAGGGATTTTAGGCAGGGTATTTTTTAAAAAGACCAGTGCATGGGCCATATGGGGTGCACAATTAGTGATTTGTTTCCCTAATGGGGTAAGATTAAAAAAGGAAGCAGTAATTGCCTTTAGAAGTAACAGATTTTTTTGACCAATGGGGGGGAAGCAGTTATTGCACTTAAGCTACGAATTCGGACCAGGAGCGGGTGAAAGGGGAGACTTCGGGGAGCAAATGGTTCTTCGGTCATGAAGGTATTATCAGGTAAGAAGATCTAGGGAAGACGTGTGTAAGTATTATCCATAGAGGATAAAAGCACTAAGCAGATACATTTAGAAATAGGAACACAAAGAGTGTCAAAAGCATGGAATATACAGGTTGTCTTCCCGCTAGAACATTGGGTTGTGCACATGATGAGGCTATCTCTAAGTTTGGAGGAACCAGACCGGAAGGACTAGTGAGTCAGGGCCTTTAGCATATAGGACCAAAATTACATCTCGCTAGTTCTTTGACATCACTACTAATAGTAATGAGACAAATTGCAAGTTCGAATGTCTGAGTGAGTAACAGTTTCTCATAGAGTTGGGGTAATATTGTCCTAGAATCAATGGTGCCACTCGTTTTCTTTGTTCAGCCCTTTCTCCACAGTTTCAAGACGGATGATTAGGGCACTTCCTTGTTGGCGTAGTCTGTGCTCAAGGTTGCCTCTTCTTGCATGTTGTTTCAGCTTTTTGAGGGCACAAAAGGTAGAAGTGCGATAATGTGGATGATGGGTCTCAAAATGTTCAACCAACGGCTACCGTACGTCTGTTTTGTGGATATTTCGATAGTGTTCTTGGATCCTGATTTTTAGCGGCCGGGTTGTACTGCCTATATAGGGTTTTTCACAGGAACAGGAGATTAGGTAGATTACATTTGAACTTTCACAAATTATGAAGACTCTAATTTGAAATGAGTTACCATTCACATTAACGTCCTTTGTTTTAGATCTTCCTAGTTTGCAGATCGAACAGTTGGAACAGGTGTAAAAGCCGTTCGGCCGATGCAGAAAGGTTGGAGGGTCTTGTTTGTTTTGGAAGAAAGATGGA
This sequence comes from Calotriton arnoldi, assembly GCA_963921515.1. Taxonomy (NCBI): domain Eukaryota; kingdom Metazoa; phylum Chordata; class Amphibia; order Caudata; family Salamandridae; genus Calotriton; species Calotriton arnoldi. Next base: position 2,182,212 of record CAWUFW010000890.1, on the reverse strand, counting down.
CATAGGGTGTCTCTAAGGTTTTTTGCTCTGTGAGAAACTGAGTTGTGGTGAATCTTTGAGGACATCTGAAATGGTGGGATTTTGTATTAGAAGATTTCAGTGTTTTTTGAGGGTCTTGCGTATATATTGTTGTCCGTTATTGTATTGGGTTAGGAAGAGGATGACTGGTTTATGATCTTTAGAATGCTTGTTGTGTAGCAGGTAGTTACGATCTGTTTGGGGGAAAAAGTGCCGTGTTTTCTTGAGGCGTTTTTGGTCATATCCTCTTTGTTTCAGTCTTTCTGTAATCTCCATGGATTTTTGTCATATTCTTCTTTTGAGCTACAGTTGATGCGTGCTCGACGGTATTCTCCTGATGGAATATTCCCCCCCTTTGGTCAAAAAATCTTACCCCATTAGGGAAACCCATCACTAATTGTGCACCCCATATGGCCCATGCACTAGTCTTTTTAAAAAATACCCTGCCTAAAATCCCTTTTTGTAATGAATGCGCCCAAGATGGCGCCCAAATTCCGGCGACTTTATACGAGTGGGATTCCCCACCTGAAAGCTCATTTATTATCGCTGCCACTCTGAATAACACAAATCATGGTTTTAAGTGAATAGTCCATCGAAGATTTGGGCAATATATAACCTTATGAAAACGTGCCGCTGTGATATGTCTTTGATCTTTTACAGTCCCTTTACATTTCAATACATCGTACTACCGATACACCCCACCGCGGAGGCGGCAAACATGAATAACTGATGCCATGGATTATCCATCCATGATCACAAATAGGGGCTAAAAGAAATAATCGCACGATAATCAATCGCATGAGAATTAATAATAAATGAATACATAGATACCACTCAAAGATGGAGATTATCGCAGAGGACAAGTTCATTTTAACACGCTCCTTAACTTGCCTATTTAACGATAGCGCTCATTACAAACGCCGCTAGATCGCCGTGACGTTCGTAATGAGGGATTGACCCGGGACAGCTGTTCCGCCACTAAACATAAGTAAGTTGATGCTTGCTCGCACCACCAATACTTATGGCACAAGACCCATCCCTTTAGACCTGAAGTAGCACCTCCTTCAATAAATTTAGCTTGAAGATTACTATTGCGCTATTCACTTCCCCGGACTCGCTCAAGTCTGTAGCCCTAGCCTGGCAGTCAACATGCAACATAGAGCGTGACTAACCGATCTTGCAGACACCTCGCTCACAGCGTTCCTAGTGATACTCACGGCTACAACCCTGCCAGTCATTAAGGAAAACGTTTTTATTTTGAGCCATACTACCGACGAGCTCCAACCTACTGAGGGCATCTGCACCCTATCCCTCTATTTCTTGACTGCCCGACCCGTTTGCCTACCATGGAGGATTTCTCCCTTGTTCCTTCAATGCTCGAAAAAACCACAACCGATGTGTCCAATTCTCTGAGGGCATCTGCACCCTATCCCATGGTTTATGATGGTCTGACATAAGATGCTTTTCATGAAAGGACAGTTCCTTCGTTACCTTTTTGTACAGATATTATTGTATAGAAAATATGTACATAGCTGCAAACTCTGCTTCTGCTTAAGTTAAAGGGGCCACTTAATCCCATCCTGTCTTTCAATTGCGATAATGCACTCGATATTACTAGGACAGTACTAACTTATTGATAGATACTTGGCATAAATGAAAGTAGACCCAAAAACAGAATCATGCGTACCTTAGCTCAGTAACAATAATGATAAAAAAAATCGAAATGCTTTCATTCCTTTCTGCCTGTTTTTGTTTTTATCATCCCTTTCCAGCTCCTGTGCAGTATATTAAATTGAATGACCCTTTTCCCTTCTTTCTGTTCATAGCCCTTTTCCCTTCGTCTCCCTCTTCCCAGATCTCAGCATGTAATATGTTTGTTTGAAGACTGATGCACAAGTTACTAACTTGTGTAACGATATATCTGTAAGAGACAGTAGTTAGTGACAGATTCCTTACCTTAGAATATCCCCAGGCGTCAGGCTGGATCCGGAAAGTTTTTTGCGTAGCAGTACCCTTGCGCGTCGGTAGGCGGCGTCGTGCGGCTCCGCGTCCGTCGTCGGCGTTGTGATCGCCGGGATGACGTCGCGGGCAGTACTTAGGCGCCGCCCCTGCGCGCTGACGTCAGTTCTGTACACGACTTTCCGCGCCAGGAACGCAGAGCCATGCAAGAAGCTGACATAGGTGTCTGAAAAATACTAGGGCCCTGAAAGGGATGTCCTTAACCCTAGAAATCAGTTCGCAGAACGGGGAGGATGGGTGGGGCGGTAAGGAATCTGTCACTAACTACTGTCTCTTACAGATATATCGTTACACAAGTTAGTAACTTGTGCATCTGAAAGAGACACGTTAGTGACAGATTCCTTACCTTAGAATAGATACCCCAGCAATACCAACCCCGGTGGTGGGTCTGCGAACAAAGATCAGACAAGGAAGTCCTGGAGGACAGAACGGCCAAAGAAGCCGTCCCTCCGGACCTGACTGTCAAGGCAGTAATGCTTTGGAAACGTGTGCAGCGAGGCCCACGTAGCTGCCTGACAGATAACCGGCAGCGGAACACCGCGGCCCAAGGCCGTGGTAGCAGCCGTTGCCCTGGTGGAATGGGCACGCAGCCCAACAGGAGGCTCCTTCTTAGCCAAAGAATAGCAGGTCTTGATGCACAAGGTAACCCAGCGGGAGATGGTCCTCTTGTGCACCGCCCGACCTTTTTGGCGCCCACGTAGCCAACAAAGAGCTGGTCATCCACCCGGAAGTGTTTTGTGCGGTCAATATAGAAGGAGAGCGCACGGTTTGGGTCCAGACGGTGGAGCCTCTCTTCCTCTCTGGAAGGATGCGGAGGCGGAAAGAAGGTGGGCAAAGTGATGGTCTGCCCAATGTGGAAAGCAGTAACCACCTTTGGCAAGAAGGACGGACGCGTCCGAAGAACAACCTTGTCTGGATGAACAGACAGAAAGGGAGGTTTGCAAGATAGAGCCTGGAGCTCACTCACCCGCCGAGCGGAGGTGATGGCCACTAGAAAGACTGTCTTCAGAGTCAGAAGACGAAGAGGACAGTTATGTAGAGGCTCAAAGGGAGCGCACATTAAAAAGGTAAGAACCAAGTTCAAGTCCCACTGAGGCATCACAAACGGAACAGGAGGGAAGAGGTGAGTAATGCCTTTTAAGAACCTGTTAACAACAGGGGACTTGAAAAGGAGGGCTGATCAGGGAGCCTGAGGAAGGCCGAGATAGCACAAAGATAACCCTTGATGGTACCCAGGGCAGAACCCTGCTGGGCCAGAGAGAGAAGGAACAGAAGGACCTCAGAAAGAGGGGCAGAAAGGGGATTCACAGCCTTTGCTGTGCACCATGCCACAAATTTGTTCCACCTGCAGGCGTATACCACCTTAGTGGAGGGACGCCTGGCTGCCAGAATCACATCACAAACTTCGGGAGGCAAGTCGAAAGGAATCAACTGCCGCCGCTCAATCTCCACGCAAGCAGGTGTAGACTGGACAGGTTCGGGTGGAGGACCGTCCCCTGCTGCTGCGACAGAAGATCCTCCCGAAGAGGCAGACGGATCGGGGATCTACGCTCATATTGAGTAGCTCGGGATACCAAACTCTTCGAGCCCAGTCCGGAGCCACAAGAATGACTTGGGCCCGGTGGTGCCGAATCTTCTTCAACACTCTGGGTAGAAGTGGTATAGGCGGAAAGGCGTACAATAGACCGCAACTCCACTCGTGACGAAAAGCGTCGCCGAGCGAGTGCCGCCTTGGAAATTCCAACGCGCAGAACTGATGACACTGCGCGTTCTCTTCGGAGGCGAATAGATCTAACCAAGGCTCTCCCCACTGTAGAAAGAGTCCTTGCGCCACTTCCGAGTGAAGACGCCATTCGTGATCCATCATGCACCTGCGGCTGAGTTCGTCCGCCCTGGCGTTCAGGCAACCTGCCAGGTGTTGAACCATCAGGAACATGCCCTGATGTTCCAGCCATGTCCAGAGGCGCAGAGCCTCCTGACAAAGGGTCCACGACCCTACCCCGCCTTGTTTGTTGCAGTACCACATGGCGGTGGTGTTGTCTGTGAACACCTGCACTACCTTCCCTTTGACAGAGGGAAGGAATGCCTTGAGTGCAAGTCGGATCGCCCGGAGCTCCAGAAGGTTGATATGGAGCCGGGACTCCGCCGGAGACCAGAGGCCTCTGATCTCCGCCTCTCCCATGTGACCGCCCCATCCCAGAAGGGACGCGTCCGTCACAACTGTGTGCTCTGGCTGGGGAAGGGAGAGGGATCTGCCCATGACCCATTGCCGGTTCGAGAGCCACCACTGCAACTGTTTTGCAGTCCCCTCCGAGATCTGGACGTGATCGGACAGGTTGCCCTGGTGCTGCGCCCACTGGAACTTCAGGTCCCACTGCAGAGCCCGCATATGCCATCTGGCATGATTGACCAGCAGGATGCAGGAGGCCATGAGGCCCAGCAGCCTCAGGGTCATCCGTACCGAAACCCAGGATAAAGGCTGAAAGATCGGAATCATAGCCTGAATATCCCGGACTCGCCGTTCGGGAGGATAAGCCCGAAACTGCGTTGTGTCCAGAACTGCTCCGATGAAAAGGAGCTGTGGAGAAGGAATCAGATGCGACTTCGGCACATTGATGGAGAACCCCAGCGAGTGCAGGAGTTCGGCCGTAGTCTGGAGGTGGGAGACGACTGCCTGGGACGAGCCCGCCTTCAGCAGCCAGTCGTCGAGGTAGGGGAAGACTGAAACCCCTGCCCGGCGCAGATGAGCTGCGACCACCGCCAACACTTTCGTGAACACCCGAGGGGCACTGGTAAGGCCAAAGGGGAGCACGGTGAACTGAAAATGCTCGGGGCCTACCGTGAACCGAAGGTAACGCCGGTGGGCCGGCAGGACGGGGATGTGGAAATATGCATCCTGCAAGTCCAACGCTACCAACCAGTCTCCAGGGTCGAGGGCAGTCAAGACCTGAGCTAGGGTGAGCATCTTGAACTTCTCCTTCCGGAGGAAGCGATTGACGTTCCGGAGGTCCAAGATAGGACGCATGTCCTCCTTGTCCTTTTTGGGCACCAGGAAGTAGTGGGAGTAGCAACCACGCCCTACTTCTGGGGTCGGAACATGCTCGATGGCCCTCTTGGCCAAGAGGGCCGTGACTTCCTTCTGCAGAAGTACCAAGTGATCCCCTGACATGCGGTGGAATTGAGGTGGCATGGCTGGGGGGTGGACTCGAAGGGGAGGGAGTAGCCCCTTCGGACAATGTCCAAGACCCACCTGTCCGAGGTGATGGTACGCCAGTGGGGAAGGTGATGGCGGACCCTGCCCCCTACTGGCGTGCTGTGCACCTGAAACTAGGAGGGTTTGGAGGCCGCGGACGGGTTGGAGGTGGTGGCCTGACCCGCACGCTGGTTGCCCGATCCGCCACGGCGGAATCCACGTCCTCGGCCACGCGAAGACGCCTGCTGCGCGGGCCAGTGGCTGGGCTGCTGACGTGAAGGGGCGCCCTACCGTGGCCACGATAGGGGCGAAAAGCAGAAGTCAGCGGAGGGCGTGTAGCAGAAAGGCCCAGGGACTTGGCAGTAGCCCGTGAGTCCTTAAAGCGCTCCAACGCATGGTCTGCTTTGGACCCAAAAAGACCGACTCCATCAAAGGGCATGTCCATGAGAGTATTCTGGACATCCCCTGAAAAACCAGTGGTTCTCAGCCAGGCGTGGCGTCGCAGCGCCACCGTCGTTGCAATAGACCTGCCCAGCGAGTCGGCGGTATCAAGGCCACATCGTATCGTGTATTTGGCCGCATCCCTTCCTTCCGCAATGGCGCGGGAAAGCAGTGTCTGGACCTCCTCAGAACACTGGGGCAAAACATTCGCCACCGAATCCCACAAGGAGTGGGTATATCGGCCCAAAAGACAAGCGGTGTTGATGGACCGCAAGCCAGCACTGGAGGAAGAAAATCCTTTCTTCCCAAATTGATCCAAGCTCTCAGGAGTGGGGTGGACAGAGAGAAACAGGGGGTCGCCCGGAGCTGGGCGATGGCGTCGGGACACGTTCCTATCCACAGGAGCCCCTGTGTTGGGCTTGGACCAGGCGCCCAAAAGAACGTCAGTGAGGGCGTCGTTAAACGGCAGCACAGTCTCCGTAGAGGAGGCTGCCGGCTGAAGCACCTCTGTCAAGAGATTAGTCTTGACCGCCACAGTAGGGAGTTGGAGATGTAAGGCTCCAGCCGCCCTACGCAACACCGTTGCAAAATTGGCTCCCTCCTCCGTAGCCACGGGAGGAGACAGCATGCCAGTGTCAGGGGAAGTATCTAGACCACTGGCATCCCCTAGACCCTCTGTCCAGTCCTCATCGTACTGACACTGTAGTGCCAGAGGGTCATCAGACCCCTCCCAGTCCTCCTGGTCCTCCTCTGGTTCAAAATAAGGGGGAGGAGGGACATTTGGGACCCAAGGTCTCATCGGCGCCGGAACCGGCGCCGAGCGACGCCGGTCCGGGTCCATGTCCGGAGCCGGAAGGAACTGGGGACGACGCCGCCCGGAGCCCCAGGCGGCGTTGAGAACGGCACCGGAGACATCGGCGCCGGCGGAGGTGTCGTTAGGTCGACCGGCGTCGATGGGGGTTGCGGAGCCGGGATCGAGGCCGGGGCCGGAGCCGGGATCGAGGCTGGAGGCGCGGGCGACGCCGGGGCCGGAGCCGTCGGCGATGCCGGAGCAACCCTATCAGGGCCCGCGGGGCCCGAAGGCGCACCGGAGGGGCCTGGAGGCCCGAAGAGGCGGGCCATGGCCGACAGGAATTCCTGTACTTGGGCCGGATCCGCCCCCGAACCCGGGAAGGACGGGTATTGCGGGGGCGACTCCACAGGCATGTCCGGGGCCGCGGGGGCGGGGACGGTGCCGGGAGGGGCCTCAGCCGAGTCGCGAGACCGGCGAGGCGAAGTCCTAGAGCGACGATGCTTTTTGGACTTTTTGTGTTTGGACTTACCGGACGAAGAAGACTTCGATGCCGACGACCGGTGTGGACTCCGCGATCGACCCCTGGACCTCTCACGCGACCGGGGCTTGCGCGGAGCCGAATGCCGGGCCTCCAGGAGCTTTCGAGACCGCTCTCGCAAAGCTTTCGGGTTGAGGGCCCGGCAGTCGGAACAAGACTCCGTGTCGTGGCCTCGGCCGAGGCAGAAGAGACACTCTCGATGCGGGTCTGTGATGGACATCATCCGAGCACAGGCGCCGCAACGTTTAAACCCGGGCATCCCTACGACACCTTGAAGTCGATGAAAGAAAAACAGTGAAAAATTCACCAAAAAAGATTGGTCAAAAATGACCAGGGCACTGCTCTTCCCGGATCTGCGCTTGCTGGCGCGGAAAAAGAAGAACTGACGTCAGCGCGCAGGGGCGGCGCCTAAGTACTGCCCGCGACGTCATCCCGGCGATCACGACGCCGAGGACGGACGCGGAGCCGCACGACGCCGCCTACCGACGCGCAAGGGTACTGCTACGCAAAAAACTTTCCGGATCCAGCCTGACGCCTGGGGATATTCTAAGGTAAGGAATCTGTCACTAACGTGTCTCTTTCAGATGCACTATCTAAATACGCCTAAAGGAAACTGTTTTTGATCTATTGACTTATTAAGAAGGTATAACTATACTGTGAAACTATGTAATATTTTACTTCTAATTCACCTACTAACCTCTCTGCCAGACACCAATGACAAAGCGCAATCCTATAAGGTTATGACTTCCATACAACTTTCACAACCCTACCGCCGTCGAATATTATACATCTAAATTAATTTCGCATGATCACCAGCGTAACTCTATACTTGCACCAAGTACCGGTATGTTTGCATGCAGAAACTTTTAAAGCTGTATTTGTTGAAAAATCCTAATCGCTCCTTTGCCAGCACCGGGAACGCACCTTCTACTTCGTTAATTGAACCTCTACTCTCTCTTTCTCTGCATTACCTCTCCCCTCACAACGCCTTCGTGCACGTTCCCAGTCATATCCACCCTGGTAATTAGTTTTTGGATGTTTTTCTAGAATTTGCACTTTCAAACATCTTAAATAAGTTTTTTCGTCGCCACTCCCGAACATCTCACACTGTGCACTCTTGAGGTCCCACATCCGGCTTTTTTAATTCCATTAACTTATACTGCTGTACTACACCTCTTGCAGCCTTGAGAAAGCCCTGGTCCTACTGACCACCTAGGGCAAAACAGGTGTCGGCTGTTGCATCATGTACAGTATAAAATAACATTCTGGAAAAAAAAGGATGTAACCAAATAAAAAACTTTTTCAAGACAAGACAACTGTTTTCTTTAAAAATCAACAGAATCCTAATGGGAGTCTTTTCGTGATATTCAAAACATTTATTAATTAAGGAGGAGTACATGCTCAAATTTTCCATGTACTGTTACATAAACGAGGCTGGATAGGTTCAGTGCCTCGAGCCAACCTCCTCCACCCATTAAAACCATATGAGGGCAATACCATCCGGGACCAGTATCCCTCGACCTATCGTAAAATTGGGAACACAAAATCTAGGTACTAGAGTCTGAAACAAGATAATGCACTTGTCAAAAATATTCCTAAGTGAGCATGAGAACTCTGTTGGGGGGGGATTACACTGGTAAACATAAAACCCAATCTGAGGGATTCATGCCTCTCCGTGGAAAAAGAGAAGGTTCTGCTGATCACTCCATGCATTTGTGTCTCACAAACATTACGCGCAGCGAAAATATTGAATATTTTTAATGTGACATTTAGCAGGGACCACAGTGGCTTCCAAGCAGTACACAAGTGCTCGACCCTGTGTTTTCTGCTTCATGGATTTTCGGAGACAGCAAACATCCCTGATGTTGACATGCTCAGGCTTGTCAGGTTCTCACCATTATGGTCTACTGGCTGGGGACTTTAGATCGACTGCTATGTTTGAGTAGTTGCTTAATGCAGTAGACAGGCTGATTACTGGTTGTTTCAGCATCTTCCTCCCAATGCCAGTCTCAAGGGAGCAGCACTGTCAAAAGGGTCAGCTGAGAAATATGCTTGAAGCACATGTCAAAAACTGCTCAAAAAAGCCCACAGAAAAAAGCTGTTCAATATTTTTGTTGGCATGGCAATGGTGTGTGCCAATAAACCCATTAAAATATTTATTTGGGTATTATAAAATTCACAAATAAATATCAGCCTTCAGATTCACAGATCATTGCCACATACCACTCAACGGGCATTTCACAAAATCAGACAACTACAGTGATGCACACATTGAAGCCAAAATTGCTGGGTTAGTGTAATTTTTTTATAGCAACATAAGATAGATTTGCAAACAATGAAACGCAGTTGAATTAATCTACATATTCAGAGACGATCTTCAAAATCTGTCATGGATCCCACGCGTCAGGACTGGCACTGGGCGCTGCTGCCTTACGGTGTCAATAAATATGGCGCATGCTGGGTGCCAAGTCCGGTCCTCTACAATCCTAATTATGAGTTTTTTTCATAAATCAAATTTGAAAACAACAAGGCTATGTCTCAAAAACCCCACATTTAATGGAGAATGTCTGAGAAAGGAAATAAAATGTTGATGCTGCGCTCCCATCAAACACTGAGTTTCAATTTTTAACCTGTTTTTCATACTTAGCTAATCAAGAAATGATGGTATAATATCCAACCTCCTGAAAAACTGTGTGGGCAAAGCTACAAATTGAATAAGTCTACACGGATTTTAGTAGCTTTCTTTTCAACGGGCTTATACAACATTAGCAAGGTACAAGCCCATTTCGATGATGCAAATGTGTAATCTTACTCCTGCAATGTTTGTTTGCAAATGTTCTAATAACAAATCATAAATAAATGTGTTCATAGTAATGAAAAGAAACAAATGTATGGAGCAGGCTGCGAGTAACAGGCTTTGAGGGTGGGATTTAAATACTGTTCCTACTCACATTTAACAACACTGTAGACTGCCGTCTGCTCAACATGGTGGATGAAGGCAATATATGTGACGTTTCACTAGCTCGAAGAGACTGTGGGAAAGATTTCAAGTGGTCGACTTGGACATATGCCTACTGGTTTCAGAACACCAGATACAATGCCAAGGTGCCCACGGACTCAGGCACGCCAGGCCTATGGCAGTGTGCCGGTCCCTGCCGGAGGGGGCGGGGCTGGTGACCGTGGCGAGTGACCAGCCCCAAACAAGCTGGGGCATTGATCCGCCCGGTGCGGTGACCCGGAAGTGCATTAAGCACTTCTGGGTCAGAGGGGAACCAGTTTTCACCGGACCCCGCCCCTTTCAAAAGGGGCGGCGGAGCAACAATGCAGTCTCTTTACCGCTGCCCTGACAATGTGCTGCCGGCTGCCCCAGCGGGTGCTGAAAATCTATCCTCCCTCGGGTAGATGGTCTGAGAACTGCTATCAAATCAGGGTGTTTGGGGGCGGGGACTCTGCAATACCTGACCATATTTGCTTAGAGGGCAAATTTTCAGCTACCCAGTATGACCACCAAGGCTAATGTACTATGGCGTGGCCCAGTTTTCTTCCTGTGTCTGATGCTTTTCAGTATAAGGAAGGAGAAGCAGGGAGATAAGACTGTGCAGGTGCGTCCTCCTGTTATGATACGAAGGTATCGACCAAGTACCTAAAGGAGATTTAGATTTAGTACGCGCACAACGTGACATTCACTCCTCCCCAACTTCCGCCACCTTACCGCCCCGCTGTGCCCAAGAACTCTCAGAATCAGGGTATGTTGTCCAAGGCGTAGCCTCTTTATTCACATCAATTCAGGTAATTCACCACAGACCATTACGAGAGTAAAAGTATCCTACTTGGATATATAAAAATTATTCACAGCATCGCACTTTATCGGCATCAACATGTCAAAGGCAGCAACGAAATTAGGCACGACATTACACTTTAACTTGGCCGTACACTTGAACTTGGCCGTCTCGGCCCACCAAGCACCCACTCTGCTGCGCACATAGTGCCAGCAGGCCCCAACGCGCTACAGCAAACAGTTCCACAACTTGAAATCCAGGACACCGCATACCGCACCGGCCCACCGGGGTACCTGAAGACAGGCAGCCTCCCCAAGATTCTACCCAGTCCATACGTTTTGGGTTAGGGCAGTAGTGTCCAGGACACCAGCAGGTCAGTCCCTCCTCCCCGCCTACCCTCTGCACACGTGGAACCTACCCCCTCCTGGGGTCCATCCAGTGGCTGAACCTCCATTGTTGTGCATTCCCCTTTGTTGTTGACTGTCAGCGCTCCGCCACAGGCAGGCCGTCCTCACATACGGGCATGGCCCCACCCAATTTTTAGCTGCCTCATTAACCCTGAAAACTTCATTCCCGCGCGATCACCAATATCTACCGCAATGTACCGCCGCGCCCCGCCTATTTTGTACTGCGGTTCTCGGTGCGATGCAAGTTCAAAAGCCTAATATGTATACTACAAAACGCCCCATTATGCGGGCAACACACTACGCCAAGGCCCCCTCCAACCTGCCAAGCCACCTTCCACCCGCCGCCGACCGGAAACCTCGCTCCTCGTCGACGACGCTCCTGCAGCATGGCTGAGGTCCAAGGGGACAAAGCGATCGAAACCACTGGGGCGCAGCCTTTAATAACCTGCCAGGTTTCCCGGCGCAGCCCGATGATGTCACCTCAGCCCTTCCTTATCCAGCCCCTTTTTTTGGCCTCGGAGGAGGCTCAGCCCCATGGCGCTACTAAGGGCGCCCCTCCCCTAGGCGCGGGGGCGCCTGTTCATTATAACGAAAGTCGGAGGCTGTGTTCCAACAATGGGCAAACAACCCGAGTACTACAGAACGGTTAATGGCAATACCAAGCTATCACCAATTCCTGTTGAAATTCGTGACAGCCTTGAAAAAGAACATTTAATCAGTGGTGAAATCATGTGCTTTAAATGCCCACCTACAATTTAGAAAAGATATGCATGTACCAAAGAGATAATGTTCATGTCTGGTTTCAGCTACCAAGACAGCAAATCTTGGCACTTCAGCCCAATGACCTTAAAAATAAGCAGTTGCAAAGCCAATGGGTATAGCTTTAATGTGCGAAGGCATGCACACATGAGCATTCACAAATATTGTTTCCATGTATTGTATGTAAAAATGTTGTTTACCACATTAAATCCTACCCAATTGGAGGGGATATTCAGAGGCATTTACATTTTCAACAACATGCAAAATACACAATATTATATGCCAACAACGATCTATTATTCCAGTATGTAACGTTTACCGAGCAGTCTTTACCCCGCATGGCCTTTACCCTGCAGTCTTTACCACGCAGGTGACTTTAATGGCTTTTGACCCTTACCCCACATCCTTTACCGTGCGGTGTTTTACTCTGCAGTTCTGTCTTTTTTTAAAAAGCGCTATTTTAATGTTATTTTTTTTAAAAATGGGGTTAAGGCACAAGTAGAGGTAAAGGGGAGTAAGGGTGATTTTAGGTTGATGGGGTGGGTAAAGGGGTTAAGGGTAACTATAGAGTGAAAGGGAGGGTAATGGTAAAGGGAGGCAAGGGTGATTTTAGGCTTAAGGGGTGGGTAGAAGTAAAAGGGGTGCGGTTACCTTTAGGGTGGAGTATAGGTAAAAGGAGGTAAGGATAAATTTAGAAAAATGGATGGAATTAAAGGTGAAAGTTTTTGTTAGGGTTCAGGTAATGGTAAAAAGGAGGGAGGGGGATTTTGAAAAAGGGAGGTTGTCCCCAAAACAGACCCAAGAAAAGGGGAGGGGGCTTGAAGGGGGTCACCCCCCCTCCCCCCCAAGAACAATATTATAAATATATACTGTGCTAATCCTATGCTTAATGATTTTGCTGTGGAAATAGCAAAAGATTTTGTCCCATTCTAGCTTGGCATGGATAGCACTGTGTTAATCTTTTGCTTAAAAACTTTGCTAGAAAAACAGGCATTTGAGGTGAGCAGATTCTGAGTGCCGCTGGTGTTGTAGGGTGCTCTATACAGGAGCTGCTCTCTACCTAAACTTGGTCACTACCCAGAGTTCTTTGCTTCTCTTTTTGCATTACCTACTGGAGGTTGCCAGTAGGTAGTTATAGTTAGGACCTAATTTCCATAGGAAAAGTGTTTTTTGACTTGCTTATAACGTTGGCACCGTTTGACGAATCTTCATGAAATGTCCCCTAAAAAAGTGTCCTCCTGATTCTAGTTGTGCATGGAAAGTTTCGGGGTGATCTGTCAAGTGGGAGATGAGAAAAGGGGGGGGGGCAATAAAAGTGCATTTCCCATGTTAATTCCCAAAGAGATTTTAGACACGACAACAGCTGGAACAGCTGGAACAGCTGAATGGAATTACGCCAAATTTGACAGAAAGCTAGCTCTTGGTCCAGAAAGAGCCCTTTTTAGGTCTCGCCTAGCGCAGCGCGCATGCGCTGCTCAAAGCAGAGGGCCTCTTATAATCACTACAGACTTCTCCAGACTTTCACTAAACTCGTGCGTGTGGCTTTTTATTTCCCACACTTTCTATTGGCCTTTGCGTGTGGCTTTCAGCACGCAATTGGCCAAAGGCGGGTGCATGTCCCACCTTCTCTGTAAATGTTCACTCCCATGGCCTACAGCTGTCGGGAGCGAGCATTGGCGCCATCTGTTGTGGATCAGGTTACTACTTTGTCTGTGGAAGCCTGACAGTACCCGCACATTCATTACACTAAAACCAGCACGCGCTGCCTGCCTGCCCCGGCCGTCTCGTGCACCCTCGCAGCAGGCATCCGCAGACCCTGAGCCCTCCCCCACTCTCTCATTCACCAGCCCCCCTCTCCCCCTCTCTCTCCCCCACCTCCTTGGCCCCTCACTCGGCACGCACCACTCCCGGGCTTGTTACTGTTTGCGTTTCTTCTCCCCCCACCCGTGAACAGAAAATGGGGAGCTCTTCCGGGCCCAAGGGTGGGCATGGGGGTCAATCCTGTGATGTCATCGGTGGTGAAAGTGTTTTTGATGCCGCTCCCGAAACCCTGGGCGTCTCGGTGAATGGACTGCACGGACCTCTTGCAGAGGAAGTGCATCTCTGAGGCGGTGCAGTAGTGAGTCCTTAATGAAGGCCCGGGGCCGCGAGCTGCACGTAGGGATAGAATGTTCTGAGTGTCGGAGCACCCCTGTGTGGGGTGCAAGCACTTCCTGCTAATTGCAGTGTCTGCCTTCTGCCCTCTTTTGTGGTGTATTCTTTCTTAGGGGGGGGGGGGGATGGCGCCTGTGTGACAGGGACCTTGGTGCTAACATGGGAACGGGTCTACGCAGCCCCTGCAGCCTCACCGCAGAGGATGTGCGGCTCTTACTCACGCCTCCACCCACCTGCCGGCTCACCCTCGGTGCTGAGAACAGGTGCAGCTGCTGGGTCCCACACAGCCTCCCTCCCCGCCCCTCAGCATGACTAGGCTCCTTACTGTACTCTTTGTTTGCGCTGTGTCACACATGTTCCCTCTCATACCGGTTTTCCCCTTCAACCCCAGCTTAACAATTGGCCCAGAAGTGAGCCTCTGTAGAGAGGCCAAAGCTTGAATGGGCGTGTCATCCGAAGTCGTGCGCATGCTTGAAGCATGAGGCCAGTGGGGGCTGCTGTTATCCCTGACTTTGCCCGTGTGCCTTCCCTAGGTTAGCCCTAATGGAAGTCCTTGAACAGAACATGTGTGTCCATGCGTTACCTCCATTACTGCATTGAGGGATTAAGCAAGTGATGTGCAGAGTGTGGATATTGTCCTGAGGGATGCTGTGTTATAGGACCATGCTGGCTGTGACCTGCTCTTACTCTGTCTCCGGGCGTTGTCCGCATTATAGAACCCCCTGTAATAAGTAAATAGAAGTGTGTGCCTCACAGTGCCGGGTGTTCCTGCAGGTCCGGCCTGGTCCCGTCTTCCGCTGAACTCCGTCCCATAAAACAGCCCGTACCTGCTGCGCCCTGGCACCTGTGCCCGCCAAGAGGGCGGGTAGTTTATTTAGCACACACTTTGTTGCAGACTCCAGTCCCGCGTGGGACGGGTGGTGTCATGATCCACTCCCTGGGCGCTGGGAATAGATCCTTTGTTGTGCCAGCTGCACCGGGTCCTAAGAAATGACTGATCGGGGTATCAGAAATATGAGCTGAGAGCCTAGAATGGCGGTCTTTACTGGGGTTCACTGCACAAAAAGGGCCTGGTATCGGTTTTCATGCTTGTATGGAACTCTGAGGCTCTTGAATGAATATTGGTCTCCGTTTGGTCTGAAGTTATGGTTTTGGTAATACTGTCCATTTATGTAGCACACAATCCAAACTGCATTTACTCTGGGTTCTCTAATAACATTATTTCAGCCTCGAGAGAATGAACACATGACTCGGCCCTGCGGGGATTTGGATCTGTAACCAGCAAATAATATACATATTTCTGCAGTGGGCGCTCAACCCACTGAACTATACAAGGGTTCTATGTGTGACCCGCACCTTAAGCCGCAGTGCGCAGAAGTGCCCTGGACATGTATTTGTCATTACGAATCGCATTAGATATCCTTTCAACTCTTTTGAGTCACAAAGAAAGGGGCGTGTGGAAGGGGCTTTCCTTCTCACTCGCAGCTCACCATGGTAGGCACAAATGCTTGTTATAGGGTTGCCAAGCTTGCTGGGGTTCCCGGCTTCCGGGGCTGGCAGTCCCCGTTCTCACAGTGTAAGCTGTCCGCATCTGACATCAGGGAGAGCAAAGAGCGCCACCTGGGCTGGCGACCTTCGAATGTGAGTGCTGGCATGTGTCTCAGCATCACTTACTGTTCACTGTCAGCTATAAAACGGGGTCACGTGTCTTTAACAGTAAGGAGGCAAGAGGTTTGGGCCTAACTGCGAACACTGTGCTGTGAAGGATTAGAGAACCCCATGTAGCACCAAGGGTGAGGGTGCACGCCTCCAAAAAGCGAGCATTGTGCTGTCCACAACCTCTGTGCGTCAGGCCTGTGGGTGTGTAGTGGGAATCGGGGCGTGTGGTTTTTGTGTATTATTTATTTCTATGATAAAAACTTGACGAATCTCCTAGGTTTGCAAACGTCTTCTCTTTGGCTCATCTGTGTCAGAATTATGAATGTATCACTAACAAAATGGTTTTGCCTTACTTATACTTTGCAGACAACACTTCGCGCTCTTCTCCTGTGCATGGAAAAGCTCTGCTCAAGGCAGTCTCGCGCAGACAAAAAATCTTCACAGTTTCTGACTTAGCTGGTTTCGATTAGAGTGGAAAATGATCTCACTGTGCCTTGAAATTATCTTGTTACATAAAAAAGACCTTCACATGGCGTATAACTGAGAACGCTTTGCAAGTTTCACAAAGAGCAGGAAAAATGAACTTCCCCAGCAGTTATAAAAAAAATAAAAATTTTAAATCGACACCTCAAAGTGAGACGTGATCTCGCTATCGGCTCTCCAGTGTATGTCAGCACTGTTTGTGGGATCAGTGCGCAGAGACATTGTTGTCTTCACTAAGGTCTTGATTGACGCTCCTGTTCGGCTTCCATCCCTGAGACCTCACGCCTCTATGGTCCGCTGTCCTGCCTTATTTCTGCTCCTGCTAATTGGCGAGATGACCTCTTCAAAGGAGGGGAAATAGAACAATCAGAACCACAGAAGTTGTGTTTTCAGGCCGCATTTGTGCCACTGTGACCGAATCTGGTGGCAGCAGCTGTGAAAGGATCCGAACAGGGGACTAACATACCGCGTGGTGTCTACAACATTCCTGTTGGGACAGAAACGTAAACAAGGCGTAGGCTGAACGTCCTGTTCCGCAAACATGTGACAGGGGCTGTGGTGTCGCATTCTAGTTGTCGGACACCCACGTGACGCAGGGGTGGCCGACGTGAGGAGCGCGCTGTGACACGCATGGAGAGTCTCGGCGGAGCGCAGAGTGTACACGCCTCCTTCTCTGAATAAAGACTATTTCTAGCACCGCAACGTTCGTCCTTGTTATTTAGCCGGTGAAAGACATACATTACAAATTGGCGACGACGGGCAACGAATCCCGCTGTACCGGCCGCCCGACGAGTGACGCAGCCCCGCCTGCATTCCGGCCGAGTAGCGCGCCCTCCTGCACTGCGCCCAAGAGAAGGAGTGCAGCGTCCAGCAACCCACGACCCCGCAGGCTCCTGCCACGCCCTGCTCTTCACCAGCAGTGCACCCTACAGCGCACATGAGGTGAGCTACCTACTCACAGAGTCAGCACGCTCCAGCAGCCCCTTCAAGCCACCCTCTCCTCCCTTGAGGGGATCCCACTTGTCCTGCTCAAAGACCTGCTAGTGCCCGCCAAAGTGAACAGCGCCACACCTCCCATGCACGCACGTGGCTACAGGTGACATCTGAGACGACTCACCTCTGCAATTTTCCCTGCTACATACAGAACCTTTATCCTGCCATCACAGTGCTAATGCGCCTTGACTCAGAGGTCCCTGCGCGTAGCTCACCGCTACGCTTCGCTGCATTGCACGCACCGCGCCCGGCGCTCCAAGGACACATGTAAAGCCAGTCCTACCCGCTCAGCACCTAGTTCAGACGTAGCGTCTCCAGCACAGTGGTCCTGTCCGCCGCAGAAAAGGAACAGAGTTCGGACGCAGTTCCCTCATCGCAGGCGAAGTCCCCTGTTACAATGTGTGCCCAGACCTTCTCTCTCACGAATCCAGTGCCCTTCCTCCCAAAACCTGGTGAGCCGGCCATGAAGTGGGCCGACTGGAAGGGGTATTTCCTCAACTACTTATCTGCCCTGGAAGATGAAGGAGAAGAAGAGTTCTCCAGCAAGCGTAGAAAGAAAATACTGCTGCACAACCTAGGGCCTGAAGGGTTGAGGGTCTACGACAATATGGTCAAGAAACCTAGAGCCGCAACAGACGAAGACGTATTCCAACACGCATTGGACGACTTGGATAGTCACTACCAGCCTGTCATATGCACAGCCATAGAGAGATACAACTTCTTCCAGAGGAAACAAAGTGAGACGGAGACTGTAGAAGATTACGTTGCAGCACTTAAGAAATTGGCGGTCAACTGCAAATTTTGCCCCCTACATGACGACTTAGTGCGAGATCAAATCATAATGCATACAGTCAACACCAGTGTTCAAGAAAAGTTGTGGGTGAGCGGAGAAGCGCCCCTACACGAAATAATCGCAATAGTCAAGAAAGCTGAACTATCCAAACGGTGCGCAGCAGCAGCCAAGAAGGACACAGAATCAAAACCCACAGTCTGCAAAATCCCTTGACCCAAATCTAGACAAATTGAAGAAAGACTTTCCGAGCGTCTTTGGTGGCACCATCGGCCAACTATCGAAATTCATGCACAAGATAATCCTAAAGGATGGAGCAGTACCGGTCAGCCACAAAGTGCGCAATATCCCCTTCAACTGCAGGGAAGCTGTACAATTGGAACTGCAACGCCTTGAGGACGGTGGCATAATCGAGCCTATTGAAAGCGCCGAGTGGCTGGTGCCCCTGGTCGTGGCAAGGAAACCGAACGGAAAGGTGCGACTATGTATTGACCTTCGAGAACTGAACAAAAACATCTTGGTGGACAAATTCCCGTTACCTCGAATTAACGAACTGTTGGCTCAAACCAAGGGGATTAAATGGTTCTCGACAATAGATCTCACAGCAGCATACCACCAAATCCTACTCCACCCCTCATGCAGGAAACTAACCTCTTTCATCACCCCGTTCGGCTGCTACAGATTCCGCCGCATGCCATTTGGCCTTGCGTCCGCGGCGGCGGCGGTATTCCAAAAACTCATGCACAAATTATTTAAAAACAGCAAAAACGTCCTATACTTCCAGGACGACATCCTCATCATGGGAACGACCAAAATGGAACACGAAGCCACTCTCCGGGAAGTACTGCGGACACTGTCAGACAACGGCCTCACGGCAGAACTGGAGAAATGCAAATTTGGACTGCGCACAGTCACGTACCTGGGGCACGAGATTGGTGAGAACGGGATCCTACCCAAACAAGCCAACGTGGAGGCCATCAAGGCTGCACCCCAACCTTGAACCAAAGATGAAGTCTGCTCCTTCTTCGGCTTAGCGGAATTCTACAGTAAATTTGTTCGCAATTTTGCCACGAAAACCCACTCCATGCGCCAGCTCTTGAAGGACAAGAACAGTTTCTGTTGGACGTCTGACTCCACCCTTGAGTTTGAGACCATAAAAAAGGACATTTGCGAGGCCGTTCCTCTCCAAGGGTTTGACGGCACAGCCCCCAGCATACTGACCACTGATGCCAGCGAGAAAGGGCTGGGAGCAGTTTTGTCGCAACAATCCGCGGATGGCACAGAAACCACGATAGGCTTCGCCTCTCGCTCACTCGCCCCCGAGGAGAAATTCAGTGTTATTGAAAAGGAAATGCTAGCCGCCACCTGGGCCATGGACAAGTTCCAACAGTACCTCTGGGGTTCACGTTTTAGCCTCAGAACGGACCACAAACCGTTAATAAAGGTCCTGACATCCAGCGGACATGCAACAGCCACCCCACGCATAGCGAAAATGTCCGTCAAGCTCCTGGACTTCGTCTATGACGTGGAATACTTACCGGGCCAGAGGAACAAGGTAGCTGATTTCCTCAGCCGCTCTGCCGCCATGGAAGCAGCACCCAAACCCAGTGAATGGGATGAGTACCAAGTGGCGATCACCGATGATCACGAGGACATCATTAGTGCGCAAGACTGGGCGTCCGCCTACGACAACGACCAGACCCTCGCCCGAGTGAAAACCTTCGTCACGCTCGGATGGCCGGAGAAGCGACATGTGACAGAAGACACCCGGAAGTATTGGGAAGTGCGGGATGAATTGTCCCTCAGCGACGACTCCGTATTCTTGCTCAGGGGTGACAAGGTGATACCCCCTACTTCGTTACTGGACCGCATCCTCAGCATAGTGCATGAAGGCCATTAGGAATTGTAAAGTCCAAAAAGAGACTAAAGCAGTCATACTGGTGGCCGGCCATCGACTCTTACGTGGAAAAATACGTACGAGCGTGTCGCCACTGCACCAGCGCGGACAAATCGCTCAAGCTGCTGCGGCCCCCGATGGGAGAATACGCCACTCCCAACAACCCATGGGAAGAGCTGTCAGTCGACATTTTAGGTCCCATCCTGGATGATATGGGTGTGCCCAAATATGCGATCGTTCTCGTTGACAGGTATTTGAAATGGCCGGAAGTGGAGGTCTGTGAGAAGGCAGACACGGATGCCATCATCACGTTTCTTACCAGCGCATTCCTGAGAGAAGGCATCCCGAGAGCCATCACATGTGATAATGGACCCCAGTTTACGTCAGACAAATGGACAGCATTCACCCAAAGGAACGGGATCAAGACACAGCATACCCCAGTGTATCACCCCGCTGGCAATGGCCTAGCCGAACGCTTCAACCGCGTCATCATGAGCTCAGTCCAGGCTGCCATCAACGCGGGCAAGAATTGGGAGACAGAACTCAAACATACGATCTGGGCAAACCGCATAACGCCCACACTTACTGGTTACAGTCCTTTCAAGATCCTACGTGGTAGAGAACCATTTACAAGGGACAACCTCGTGTGGCTGAATATGACGCTAAAAAGCAAGTGGTCCCCAGCGGTGGTGAGAAGCAACATTGAAAAGGCCCAGAAGATCTACAAAGATAATTACGACAGGAGACATGGAGTACGAGAAGTCTCTCTAGCGATAGGTGACTGGGTCAGAGTGAAGCTGGGCCACCTTTGCAAGAAAGGTGATAGCAAATTCAGCAGACCACTTCAAATCAAAGAACTATACTCACGCTCCGCTCTTTTGAGTGATGGGAAAGTGTGGTCACACAGCTGCATGGCAAAGTGCAACAAAATTCTCTAGTGGGCGACGGACAGCAACTCCGACCAAGGGGGTTACGATGGCGAGGACGTGGAGGTCAATGTTGCCCCTCCACCTGAGAACTCCAGAAGCTCCGACACCTCCGGGGGGGTCAAGGGGTAACACAGGGCCAAGTAACAACAGGGCTTCCACACAGCACCCCAGGAGACCAATGACGCGGGTAACCCGGGCATGGAGCAGAGGGCATCGAACACACACAACGAAAAGCGAGCAGTGAGCAACACGCAGACCACACCTAGAGCCCGGGGGACACAAGAGGAGCAGGCCTCCCACACACGAACACGCACAGGCAGGTTAGTTGTGCGTCCCAGCAGATATAGAGAATTTGAAATGTAAAACCCTCCCTGGGGACTTACCCAACCTACCTGGGGACACTCTCTCTCCCTCTAACCCCCCTCCTCACTTTTCCCCTGGCTGAGGCACCAGTTTTAGTCCCCTCCAGACTCCATGTTCAAAGTGTTACAACCTTACAGCTATTGCACTGTTATTTGTTCTCTTTGTGTTGCCTTTGAAGGGGGGAGATATGTGGTGTCGCATTCTAGTTGTCGGACACCCACGTGACCCACGGGTGGCCGACGTGAGGAGCGCGCTGTGACGCGCAAGGAGAGTCTCGGCGGAGCGCAGAGTGTACGCACCTCCTTCTCTGAATAAAGACTATTTCTAGCACCGCAACGTTCGCCCTTGTTATTTAGCCGGTGAAAGACATACATTACAGGGGCATTCCTTCACTTTTGTTATTTCCGTCCTCACGCAGAGATTCGTGTGCGAACCATTGCACGATGTCACATGTCATTTAATGACTGCTGTGCTTGTTTCGGCCAATCGGATTGGTCAGAAAGTTCTGGTGTTATTTTGTGGGGTTTTAATTAGCCAAAAGGTTCTGCGCCTGTGGGTTACAAATTAGAAGAAAAGCTCTAGAAGGTCTGGAAAAAAACTGAAGGGATGATATAATGGTTTCACCCTCAATCCAAAAACACTCTATTTTTCCCTCTTATTGTCTCTCCACTCTGTGTCCCTCCTCTCTCAGTGAAAAGAAAGCTATCATGCATCCCATAGACACTGAAGCCCCCCTCACACCCCTATAACGCATCATCACCCGCTTACACAGGCCCTGGAACCACTTTAGAATTCATTGGATTTGTAAACCTCCACTGGTCAATACCATTGCCAGATTATCCGCTGCAAAAATGCAGACAATGTAACAAAGGGAGCAACCATTGGCAAAGTCAGTATGTCTGGCCTTAATAAGCGTGCAATGTTTTTATTCATTATTGTTTGTAGACATATACATTAAAATGCAATCCAAATGTGGTGTGCTTATGTTTGCAAAAAAAAGGCTTACCCCAAAAAATAATAAACTATTAAAGGAAAGCAGAACTGGCCACCCAGCCCAGACACTAAAGTGGACTGCTTTTTAGGTGGATGTGCATAAATAAAATACCGTCACTCATAGCAGAGAGAGCGAATGGCTGAAGTGGGTCGACCTATTTCCACATACTGTTTGGCGTCATGGGCAGAAGCCAAAAGTGAATGACATTTGAACACACCAGTGGATGAAGAGGACTGATTGAATGCTTCTGTGTGGATACATATTTGTACATATTTCTATTTATTTTTTTAAACATGAGGCCTGCAATAAAGCTATAACAAGCATTGGCATAGCCAATAGGTCTCGCTTTTCGGACCTTATAAGTATTTAGTTATGCAGCACAATATCTTTGGTGCAACAACATCAACTGTTGAATGGCTAAACACTTATAAGGTCCCAAAGGCGAGACCTATTGGCTATGCCAATGCTTGTTGTTATTTGGTGTAAATTCGTTCAGTAGATTTGGAGATATTAAAGGAAAACCAAATTAGCATATCTGGGCATAGCCTAAGCACAGATCTCATGGAGGGAGTGGGATCTGATTGGCTGCCAACACTTCAACCAGGAAGTGTTGGCAGCCATCTTGGGACCAATATATATGATAGCAGCCTATTGAAATGCATTGTAGTGAATAGCAGGTTTTGAGGATCACAAAAAGGAGAAAGGATGTTAACAGATTTTAGTTACAAGATAAATTATTTGTTGATGGCACCATACAAATTTTAGGAATTGTGGTGTGTTCTAAAGTGATTTTACCCTGTGAAAAAGCCTTCTGCTGGGATTTCATGAATCAAGTTTGAGAGACAACTGTTTTCTCATGATTTTCCCATAGCCAGACCTGCCAACTCACACGATAACACTGTGTGTCACACAATATCAGATTTCTTTACAGGGTCACACTTTGAGGAGCCAATATCACATGGTGGCCAGGAAAACAGCTGGAAACCACTTCACAATAGTGGATTTCACCTTTGTTTGGAGGGGCTGATTAGTCGTTGTCCATTAAGGAGTGTGAAAACACCCTAGGACATCAGCAGCAGCAGCCCCAGAAAATGTTTGTTCTTTTTTTCTATTTGTTTTAGGAGTGTGTTGCAGAGGAGGAAGTCAATAGGCTTAAAGGCGTTCCTTCATTTACCACTTTTACACTGAGGATTGAGAGTGGTAATACACTGATCAAACATGAATCTCCCAGTGGGTCAGATTCTGACACCCTTTAGGCAGTGGAAGGAAAGGAATAACATTTTAAGATAGCCTCTAGTTTTACCCAATTCACTGATTTATTTCACAGTCTTTTGGCACTTCTTTGTACTTTGAAATTTTAGCAGAAGGTGGCAGTGGTGCACATAGACTGTGGGTCTCACTTGAACCTTGATAAGAATCAGTTTTTGTTTTGCCTGCAATACTGGATGAAAACAAATCTTGTAGCTTTGCTCAATGACATTCCTGCTGTGGCAGAGGTTTTTCTTGGCATGAGGCACGTCCCCTTTCATGGCCGTGCTCCCTCCTCACACGGTGAAATATTTTATGAAGTTGGCAGGCCTGCATAGAGGTTATGGAAGGTGCTCCAGAAGCTAAAATGAGAGCATCATTTCTGTAAATTCACACTATCTTTCTCAGCCATATGAGAATGAAGTCTGACATTCTCAGTAAAACATGTATTTTCAACAGGAGCAGCCGGTCAGTTGATTCCCATGTGTTCTACTGAGGCCTCTCAGAGTGTTCTAAAGAACAACTAGAGCGCTAATGGTGTTACTTATGACAAACCATGTATGGCACACCTGAAGCCATCTTGATTGAATCAAACTGGTAAATCATATAAAAGATTTAATTTAGAAAGGAACAAAATTAGGGGGTTTAGTTTGCTATAGAAATTATGGTTAGTGCTGTAGAAAGAAAAATGAGGACACATTTTGAGTGAGTTCTCAAATATCTTCCGCTTCTGTTTCATTAACACGTTTTGACATGCAGACTGAAACATGAACTTTCAACACCAGCAGCAGAATGCCAGTTAACTCCCTGGTGATCAGCAGCTTCACTACAGTGTTCTAATGAGCAACACTGTAGTGAGTGAGTGGCTGTGTGGGTCTGTAAGTGGATATGTGAATGGCTGTATCGGTGACTAAGTGGCTGTTTGAGCCGGTGTTTGGTTAACTGGTTGTGTGAGTGGCTGCATTGGAGAGTGTGTCTATATGAGTGGCTGTATGGATCAGTGAGTACATGTGTGAGTGGCTGTATGTGTGTGTGAGTGGGTGTTTGAGTGGTTGTATGGGTGAGTGACAGTGTGTGAGTAGTTGTATGGGTAAATAAGTGGGTGTGTGAGTAGTTGTAGAGTGAGTGACTGTGTGAGTAGGTGTATGGGAAGTGAGTGGCTGTAGGGAAGAGTGAGTGGGTGTGTGAGTGGTTGTATGGGTGTGTGAGTGGGTGTGTGGATATATGAGTGGTTGTGTGGGTGTGCAAGTGTATGTGTGAGTGGTTCTGTGGATGGTGTGATCAGTGATGTCATGAGTGATGTCATGTAAGATGTCTTCAGTGATGTCATGAGTGATGTCACTGACCATGTCATGAGTGATGTAATATTTGAGGTCATAACCAGTGCTTTGCGAGGCGTAAGTTATAGTTAGCTCAATCAACTATAACTGCTGAATTCCACTGATTCTGTACGAATGAAATCTGAGCCTAACTATAACGTCCCTGCAACCTTTGTTTTTTTCAGTTAATATCTATCTACCTGTCTATCTAGCTATCTATCTATAAATATATATTTCAGTTTCTGAAAACTTTATTTCGGCACTAGGGCACTAGGCCATTAAAGTACATGAAACTCATAAAATTGAAATAAAACAGTTAAGCCATATAGTGCGAAATAAGCAACATTTAAAATACATTCTAACCTGCTCATACATACTTCATGCTAAACAGGCCCCATAAATAAAAACAATAATACATTATAACACAATGAGTTTGAATTTGCAGTAAGGCAGGAAAGTGTAAGGAAACTCTCTGGCTGGGAGTATTACACTCCCTAATGGAATTGTACAATCAGATGTTCTTATGTCTAAGCATCAGGCTCTAATTACATTAATATAAAAATAAAAATAAGTTGACTAGCAACTAAGAGTTAAAATCCGTTACACTCTAAATAAGATTCCTATATTATTATGTGAATGTTACACATCCTATTAACTTAACAATTATTACATTAGCTATTTGGCAAATCGCTACTATGGAGATTTTCCTGAATGGTGCACATTTTTTTGCCTTACTTTCCACCGACCCATCAGGGATCTGGAAAGAGCAAAACCCATCAATTTGCTGGTGTCAGATCTCAACATCCTCAGGGCTTCTTTATATACCCTAGTGCCTAGATTCCGACATAACGGAATGATCCAGCACCTTCTGCAACTCACATAGGCTGGGAAGAATAACATAACATTCTCAATAGTTTCCTTCCTGGCACCACAGGCTGGGCACAGCAGCTCGACAGCACGTGGCAATCGTGCCCACTTGACAGTAAAGGCTTGGAGGGGCAGGGTCCCATACCGAAATTTCAGGTACAGTCGCCTAGCTAGTGGGGGCTCTATTTCATCCAAAAAGTCCACATTTGTTAAGGAGTCCTTAACTGCAAGAAAGGTATCTGTTAATGTTCCATGTCTTGTCTGCAAGTGTAAGAGTATATCTCTAAATTTCCAATATGCAGTTTTATGTGTGACTTTGTGATGGCGCCAGCCATGTCCAGGGTGCTCCATAGGCTTGGCAGGCCTATCTCTGTTAGTGTACCCTTCACATATTCAAGCCATGGAATCCAACTAGAGCCTGGTAGGGATAATAAATTTATCTAGCCCTTGTCGATAAGGTAGAAGCTCCGGGATAACCTAGATCCTCCTCCAATAAAGTAAGAGGCACGGTACATATCGATAAGAGAGTACTCTCAGCCCAACGTCCTGCCTAAGTGGAAGCAGAGGAGTACTTATAGTTACACCTACCAGTTGGCGCATGAAGCGATTTTCCGCCATTACGAATGGAGTCGCACCCAGATGCCTCCACAACTCAGTACCATAGGCAGCTGACCCCAGAGTCTGATGGTAATATATCTGTAGGGCCGGCTGGCTGGGCCAATACTGAGAGCTGAATGACATCTTTATAATGCCTCCCACCACTTTCTCCATTTTTAATCTTTGCTCTGTTATATGAGCCTGACACCCCAGATGTTCAGTTAATGTTATTCCTAAGAACACAAAAGTGTGCGCACACTCTAATGGAGCCCTTGCTAGTGTTAAATGAGTCCTGATCGAATGTCCTGGGTTCAGGACCATATATTTGTTTTGCTCACATTAATCTCCAAATCCCCTCATCTTAAAAAACACTCATATTGGTCAAGCTGCTGCTGCAGTCCCATGGGGGATTTGGAGAGTAGTAAGGTATCATCTGCAAACATGATGGCAGGAACCCTCGTGTTTGTCAATCTGGATTCATCATTATCGCACTGGTCCAAAGATATAACGGGAGTTTATCTGTTTACAATGGAGAGAGGATGTGGTCTGACGGCTAGAGCTGCCGACTTTGGTGCTGGAAACCAAGGTTCGAGCCTCGGGTCGCGTCCACGTCCTGTGATTCTGGGCAAATCACTTAATCTCCCCGTGCCTACCAAAAAAAAAAAAAAAATGAATGTGTCCTTGTGTAACGTAACCGGTGCTTATGTAAAGCGCTCCAATACCTTCGGGTAGAGTTCGCGCTATATAAATCTGCAAAAATAAAAAATAAAAATAACAAGGCCATTAATATAAAGAGTAATCAGCTTAGGAGCCAGTATATATATATATATATATATATATATATATATTAGACTTTACAATGAGGGGCAAAGTCATGCGTTGTAAAGCCCTGCGTGGTATCAAAACGTGCTGTAAAGTTCATCAAGTTGTAATACAGGTATAAGTGGCTACCATGGGATTGAAACCCTAAGATTAAGCAATGGAGGGAAAAGTTATTTCCTTGCAAACACGTCTCCAAATCAAAGATCTCTTGATGAAGCTGTGTGAGGACTTCTAAAATATATATTTTTTTTAAAACAGCATTTTTCCTTTGCCAAGATTGTGGGTTACAACAATTGTTTTCTATTCTTTCTAATGGAAACACATCCCTGGAGGTGAATGAAAAGATAACGCAAGGAGCCAATAGCATGTAGTGAGAGAATGATATTCCTCTGGGAAGAGCCAAAGCCAACGATTTGTATATTTGAATGTTTTGGTAACAATAAATCATACAGGTAGCCAGGACAGCTGTTTCCACCAGGTCTTCTGAAGAGCATCCTTTCATGTAGCTCTGAATTCAAAATATTACCTGGGTCCTCTTCCAAGACTAACATGAGTGGGGTTCCAAGCACCTGAATTGCAGACCAGTTTTAATCCAACAAAGTATCAAAGTTACTGGAAACAAAAACATGTAGGAATCTAACAACTGCAGCAATCACAATGCAAATGCACAAAGCGCAAATTATTTAAGAAAGAAAAAATAGAAAATCTGCAAAATTGAAATTAGTGATCAGAGCTGGGTTAAGCTTATAACACAAATGTACTTATTTTATTCGTGGTGTTTTGTATGCAGCCAGATGCTATCCATGAGGCTGTTATTGTAGACGTTTAGAACAACCTTGCAGCCGCTGCACAGCTGCCACCAATGCTTCCTCCTCTTCATCTCTCGAATGAGAAACCCGAGTAAAGTGAGGGCTCACATAATTCGTCTGTATCTCAGCAGAGAGTTAAGCAGATTACTACTCGTCAGGATTACAAGGACGCGACCAATTACCTCCAAACAAGCTAAAGAAAGTAAGAGAATGAATGTGATTGTGCAAAGTCCCGCAGGGTAATCTACAGGTGAGCAGTGCAGAGAGGGGACAGAGCCAACTGGCCCAAAATCAAGAATATAGTGTTACCCACATGCGACCACTACAGAGAAGATAACAAAGAACGAGAAGCCAACAAACACGAGTACAAAGGCGTTTGACATCAACCACTAGTGGTGAGTCCTAGACAGAAACGTCAAGGAAACACCAAGTATCTGTAGACAGAGTCACTGTGCTTCAGACAGTGCCCAACAGATAAATTAATGTTGTTTCCCTAGAAAGAGCTTGGCAGTTAGCAACAGAGCTCCTTACCCAAAACTGGCATGATCGCTGAATAGGTTTATACACCGACCATTAGGGGGTGTGTGGACATCCTCCAGAACACGTTTGAGGGCCAAGACAGTCTTTCATCTTAAGTAGGTCAATAAAACAGGTATAATTGTGTGTGGTAATGATGACATCTGTTATTGAAAGTGCTGTGAAGCTGCCAGATATCAGTGATGGTATACTTTGTACTTTCTCAGGGTGAATTTGTGTGGTAATTACACCTTTTGCATAACAGAGAAATCCACTGACCAGGCATCAAATGAAAGAAAGCTGTTGCTGGGAGGAGCTAGCCTGTGCTTGTCTTGACATCAGGAGCGGCCCGTGCGGGTAAGAGCGGCGGGCGAGGTCGGGGGGATTGCTCGACAGACGACGAGGGAAAATTAATTATTTATTGAATTTTCCCTCGTCGTCTGTCGAGCCCCCCCATCCCGTCCCACCACTCTTACCTGCATGGGCCGCTCCTGCTTGACATGCAGGTGCAAATGGCCTTCTTTCAGCGGAAGCGTCACCACCCGCAACACCCCCCCACCCCAAAAACGTCAGGAAAGAAAAAGTAACACAATAATAAACACGTTTTATTATTGTTTTATTTTCCTGCCGAGTCTTGGGTGCGTGGCCAGGGGGATGACAGGAGGAATGGTAGTGCACTGCCTTCAGTGCACATGACAGTTTGGGCTGCCGCATCAGGCCAGCCAAACCGTCATGCGCATTGAAGCTCTTTCCAACCCAGCTGCGTTGCTGGTTTGGAGAGAGCAGCCACAGGCTTCCCAGTCTGTCTGTGAGCACAAATCGAGGGCGCTCAGGCCAATCCTGAAGCTGCTTTCATGCATGAGAGCAGCTTCAGGATTGGCCGCAGGGCAGTCTGGAAGCCTGTGCCTGCAAGAAGAGGAGCAGAAGAGCTTGACGCGGCCGGTTGCAGGTAAGTTTTTTAAAATTTGGAGAACTGTGCTCGTTGTGAGAAAACTTGTAGAACACCTTTCAAAAGGACTGAGGCCTGTCCAGGAGAAAATAGTTCCAATAAAAGTCCGAAAAAGCATATGTGCATGAAATAAACTTTAATTGTTTTGAAAGACACAAAAAACATATTCATATGTTTCTGAATAAGAAGAGGTTTTTTATGATCGTCATATCGATACAGATGCCATTCTGCTGGGCATAGGAAGTGCCTCATCCAGCTCGAAGGTTTTCTAATCCCTTCAAAATCATTCACCGTGCGTTCCGAATATTGCAGGCTTAGGTCCTAGCATATTGATTGCATATCTCAGTCAGTGCATGTTGAATAGAATTGGCCTCCATAAAATTCACAATAAAATAAACTACCAAAGGAAGGCACCAGGCTTGCCTAAAATCTGTTGGACACAGAAGAAATGTTTGTCCAGCTCGGAGTTTTTTCCTAAATACCTGAGCACCTTTAAAGAGCTTTAGAGAGCTTCCACTCATATTATCAATGCTCTTGGAACCTTGCACAGATATGGCCTTCACTGTTATACTCCTGAACACATTTTTGCTCAATAAATTATCTTAGTGTGCACGTAGAAACTTTAACTACACAAATCTACTCCTTTTTTTTGGCAATGTACTGTGTACTGGCCACACTTGGTACCTCTGTCAGTGATGGATTTCTGGATGGCCCAGATATTTTATATATTTTCTATCTGAAACTAATGGTGAAATCATTCCTTTTCCAACTCTTTCAAACCCTTCACCGATGTTTTCCATTGTATCCACACTCTTCTTGAAATATTCTATCAATAAACATGGCACAGACCTATAAATTCTTAATCTCTGTCATGTCCTGTGTTTATGTGTATGAAGCCTTTAGTGGCCCTCACCAGACTCCTTAAAAGTTTTACATAATCTGGTGGATGTGGTTAATAAAGTTTGCTCAGGAAGGCATAGACCTCAAGTCAGCTTTACGCCCAGGCCTCTGTGCCTACCATTCCACTCCTCATTCCACGTAAGGAGAAAGATCTGCCATCTTGCTGTTCGGGAGAGCTCTTGGAACAAAGATACCACAATGGACCACCAGTCAATAGACACTGACGAGATTCGTGTCACTGACATCTCTCGCAGATGCAAAGTAAAGGCTTACGCCGATAAGCGCTGATGCGCTTGAGACATGATCTTCGAGAATGGAGACAGAGTTCTTGTCAAGCAAAAGTGGACACGTAAGACAGACGCTCCATTTGATGCTGAACTGCTAAGAGTTGTGGCGAGCAAAGGACATATAGTAATTGCTCAACAACCTGGAAAATCTATACCAGAGACTCATCATACTTTAAGCCTTTGCCTCTATGTTCATCAGCTCCAGACCTCAGGAGTGAGGCAAGTCGACCTGAGTGCCCAAGTCAACCATCTGAATCTTCTCCCGAGACGCCAGATGAATGCGCCCCTCCTCTATCTGATACAACTAGATCTGGAAGACTGGTGCGAGCACCTCGAGGACTCATTGAGGAGCTATAATGTGTATATGTATAAATATTTGTTCGTACATTTTATTTAACAAAGGGGGCGATGTTGTGTCCTGTGTTTATGTGTATGAGGCCTCTAGTGGCCCTCGGCCGACTCCTTACAAGCATTACGTAATTTGGTGGGTGTGACTGGATGTGGTTAATAAAGTTTGTGATGCAATGCGTTCAGTTAAAGGTTGCATACTGAAGAATGAAGACGTGCAAACCAGAGTTCCCTGTTTGGTGTGGCCTGTTACATGCTCCCAGGCTGCAGAGGACTCTACAACCCCTTTAACTATATTAATGTTTCATTAGTTTGATACATACATAAACGACCATGGACCATCAGGTGTTGCTTTGTTCCATATGTGAACCAAAATTACCATTAATGAAACCTTATTTGCCTTTGTGGCTTATTCAACTTATATATTTTGGGAGGTTAGTCCAGTGGCGTAGCTTGGCCTTTTGAGGCCTGTGGCGGTCCCTGTGGCTGCATGTAAGAGCGGGGGGAGGGGGTGCTGGCGATTCCGGCGTTTGCCTCCCGCAAGGAGCGCAGGTAAGAGCGGGGGGGGGGGAACGCCGCCCCCAAACACTGCTCCCCGCTTGCTACGCCACTGGGTTAGTCACTGTTAATATCTAGTCTGACCTCCTAATGCTCTGTCAGTCAGATTCCTTACTGAGTTACAATGCACAAGTGAACCCAGCTATGATAAATGTGCTTGTTAACCATGATCAAATGATCAGTATGTGGTTGAATACATTTGTCAGTTTCCAACAACTGCTGCCCAGAGATGGAAACCACTGAGAAATGTGTGCTTAGCCAGATATTTGGGACCACTTGCAGGTGTTTGCTATTCATTACATGAAGCATATGCACTTTCAGAACTTTCTTGAATGGAAAAACTATTTTTAATACTAGGAAGGAAAGATATAAATTGCAAACTGCAATGCAGTTTCCTGGTTTCAGCTATTTCTCGCACCTTCATGTTCCAAAGGATTAGTCTAACCACAAAGAAAGGCCTGTCTCATACAATGGATCTTTTAAACCAATAGATCCAAGAATAGATCAGTGGTTGCTTCTAGAGCAAGATAGTAATGTATACATTGTCTGTGATGAAAACGTGATGTTATCCTGTGTGTAGATGTATCTACTAATGTAAGGTGTTGTATTCCTAAAATGTTAAGGGAAGGAATTGTGTTGTAACTTCTACTTTATTGTTTATTTACCTGCTACATATTTTCACATACAGAAATAACTGTAAATAATCAATGTATGTATCTATAATCCCAATGGTATCTTCCCACATCCCTTTCTCAATTGTGGTGTACTCCAAATGTCTTGGAGCTCAGGTTAGAATGTTGGTGAGGGGATTCACTTGTGGGGCATACTCCCTGTAGAGGCACTCTGCGTAAATGACCTGCTGAGGCAGTTTCAAACTGCACTAAATTATCCCACCAGAAGTGACTGACAGCAGCCCTTTTCAAGCACTGCATACAGGCTACCTTCATAATGATCTAAAATTAGTTCAGAAGTGATGAAAAAGGCCTAAATACTGCCACAGACCATGGACAGAGGACTATAGAGACAGCATCAACCCACACAGAAGAACTACAGACCAAAATTCCAAAGATGCATAGGATAGACTGCAAATAAGAAAGACAAAAAGACCATCTTTTCAGCGGCTGTTCACTT
Source organism: Calotriton arnoldi (assembly GCA_963921515.1). NCBI lineage: Eukaryota > Metazoa > Chordata > Amphibia > Caudata > Salamandridae > Calotriton > Calotriton arnoldi. Next base: position 2,149,652 of record CAWUFW010000890.1, on the reverse strand, counting down.
TGTTCTATTTCAGGAAAATTTTGTCTAGTCCATGGAAGACATAATGAAGAAGTACCATGTTGCACACTGGAGACTCATCCCATACATACTGCAGTTCTAGCCAAGTTTGGATAGCCGGTGCTCTCAAGAGTTTAGATTTTGCAGTGCCACAGCTGTATGAATATGGGAGGTCGCAGTGGATTTGTGTAGAACCTACATCAGGGTTTAATATCCTGGACAGTGTCGGTCAACTAATTGTGACAGGTGGGAAGGTGAATAACGGCCTAATGGTCAAGTCCAATGACTTAGATAGGTTCATAATTACAATATATTTGATTTGGTGTTATAAGAAGGGCATTGCAGTCTGAGATTGGTCCATTCTTACTGATTATCTCCCTTAAAAAGCCCAGGCTTATGGCTCTAAGGGTGCAACACAGGATAGCAAAAAAGGCAAAATCAGATTGTGTAAAATAAAATTTGGAAATGAAATAAATCAGCTTGAAGGGATATTCTTTCACTATGATCTCTGATTATATATACGAGGGACACTGGATCTATCAAATTATTGGTGTAAGTGGCCCTATCCATTATTCATGATTGACTTGATTTGGGTACTGAGGTCAACCCAAGCAAGGGTGACCAACAAACGCAAACCACCTAAATCACAACCACAACAAGGAAGTAGTTTTCCCTACAGACCTATGTAATTGAAAGTCTAAGCAAATCCACTGAGCTCTCTCTTGCAGAGCGCTGGTTATGCTCTGTGTGGCGGTCTTCATAATGTATCTGATACAGATCTTGATAGATCACCACTGGCTGACTTTTCTCTACGTTTCTCTGTCTCCAAGTATGACTTCACAAAACATATAAATCTCAACTATATTTATCGAACATCCTCGCCTAGATCTCAACTTAGAATTTACCCTGTGGTCTTACGTACCTGTCCAAGATGTGTTGGGTGGGGGTTCTGGATGTAGGCTTTATGCTTAAGGTATGAGGTTGCCCAGAATTCAGAGACTACCAGGAATAAATTGAAATAAAAATCTTGGAAACAACTGAGAAATCTAATCTTGTTAATCTCAAAGCATGTCTATTCTGCCTTATATCGCTGCGCAAAAGACAAAGTAGAGTGGGAATTTGTATATGTTTCTATGCTTGTAGCTAAGAGACAAATAGCACTAGCCTGGAAATCTAAATATCCACCAAACATAGCGTAATGGAAATGTGAAGTGCAATTATTAGATCCCAAAAACAAATAATGAGGAACAATGACTCAGCGGTGTAATGGGACAACTTACTTCTACAACTGAAAAGGAGAGACAAACAAACGCCATAAATTACTGTGCAGTTTTAACGAAATGCAATAATATTGCTACTATAGAATTTACCCAACAACAGTGAATGGATATTATTTATACACACGTGACAGACCAATAAGTTACATTTAGAATTTTCGTTGAAATTCAAATAATGGTTATATGATAACTGAATCCATACAAGTCCTCTGCACATTTGAATGTATGTAGGAGTTCAGACAAATCAAAAAAAATATTCCTCAGACTAAAAAATATATACATGCTAATGTGTGATGATACAGTGTTTGCATGATCGTGGTTACAAACCAATAAAATGATTTAAGGATAAGACATCGAAAACACAGTATTTCAAAAGACGTCTACCCTTTGATTTTTTCCAGTGTAAACAGTTCTACATTTTCCTCCCACTTGGTGGTCTCCCTCTGCACCATCTTGCACCCTGTTGCTCTGCATTGCCAACACTGAGGCCATCAGATATATTAATCCTGGGCGATGGCCTCCTCTAAGCTCCATATGCTCCTAGGCCTCCTAATGTCATGAGCATGGATACGCTACAGGCTGCTCTCTGACCACTCTTCATGCACTAGATCTTAGTGTTATGTTACCAGGCACACTATGTGAGCCATACAGTTCTGGATGCCACCCATTGCCACTGACTAATCTGATCTCTAAAAACCACCAAGGACATAAAAGGACTAAAGGAAATCAGAAGGTCATACATTATTGGCTAGCCATACAGTAATGCCGGGGAGAAGTTATTTCAGAATTACAGCTCTTTTTTGGAACCGTCTGCCACTTGAACTGAAATTAGCGCCTTCAATCTCGGTTTTTAGGAAGAGCCTCAAAACCTGTTTATACAATCAATGATCCTCACCGACATTACCTAGTTCTCGTTTGTTCTTTTTTGCCCTGCATAGCGCCAAGACACCTCCGGATATTCGTGCGCTTTATAAATTGGATCATTCATTCATTCATACCAAGATTCAGACTTGTGCTATGCAGATCACCATAGATGTCAGAGGTGAACATTACTTTGCACTGCAGTGCTTATAGTCCTGCATCAGTACTGAAAAATGTTTTATCTACAAGAATCTGAATGCAACGTATTGTGAACCCAGATAGCCAGAACCAGGTGAACATTTCTCTTGTTTACTGCGGAAAAGTTAAGATGTCTGCACAGTTGAGTGCTACAGAGTTGATGAATTTACTCCGGTGTGCCCGATAGGATGAATCTGGCACATGCATTGTATGTAGGGTGACCAGATTTTGAGAAACAAAAACCGTGACAGGTCAAACATAAAAGTAGGACTAAAGTCTTTAAAGTTACTTTTATGTCTGGCCTGTCCTAGTTTTTGCGTAACCATGTAAATATAAACACATATATATATACACACACACACACACACACGTGCATTTATATTTACATATGTATATGTACACATATATATATATTTACATTTTCACACACATTTGCAAGGCTACCTTATATAACAGCTGTGGCAGGAACTCCACCCTGAACCTCCCTGCTCTCTTCCCCACTCTTTCTTCCCTCTGCTGCGAGCCTACAGCCTGCCTCCTGTCCAGCCTGAAAGAAACAGATACTAAATTATATCACTTTACATGGGTCTCTTGAAAGGAGAGCATAGTTTCATTTCCGTTTTGCAGAATGACATTACCTTTGTCCCAAAAACCGGGATATTTATTGAAAATTAGGAAATGTGTCGGGACGCCGGGACAGTCCTCTGAAAACCGGGACTTTCCGGGGAAATCCGGGACGTCTGGTCACCCTAATTGTGTGCCACAGTTTCCAGGGCTCTTTGTAGAGCAGGGCACAATGTTCACCTGGACAGAAGAAGTACAAGTCAGAGAGCACTGTGCATGGATGGAAAAAGGACAACAGAAGAGGAAGGTACCCGGCGGGAGGTGGGGTATCTGACACAAGAAAGAGTTGCAGTATGGTACACGAACTATAGAAGGGTGTAGATTACAGGAAGAAGGGAGGTCGGGGCTCTTGAACGTCAATTCACAGAAATGCCAGGGGTAGCGGAAGTGACATCACACGCCCTTTGACCTCCACTTTCACTCACAAACAAACACACAACTTCACACACACTCTCTCACGCATCAACACACTCCCACCCGCAAGCATGCACACAACATACATTTAAAAGCATTTTTTTACTTACCTCAGCTGCCATGGAAGGGCATATTCCAGTTTATGGTGCTCCATTTTTATTACACTATTAGTGAATAATATATTTTATTTATTCACTATTAGTGTAATAAAAAATTTACAGAAAATAAATAGAGCGGCACCCCAGCTGACCCTGTGTTCCTGGCACTGAATTTGCCACCTGTGAGACCAGAGGTCGCAAAGGCAGCGTTAGGGGTACAAAGGGCAAGCCAAGGGTCGCAGCTGCAACCCCTGGTGACCCCTAAATGATGTCCATGGCGGGGCCTGGAAAATTGAGTGACGCACAGGAAGGGCATATTGAGAAACAAAGGGCGGGATACTTTAAACGCATTCTTATGGTAGCTACTTTTTTTTAATTACTTAGTCAAAAACCACATATTTGTGTTTTCACGGGCTACAGTGGAATCTCTCCTTGGGTGGAGGGTGGGCCCGCTCACCTCTTTGCAGCAAGATTTAAACAAATGGTGAAAATGTGTCCTTTCCTTGTGTCACCCAGAAATCTGTGAAAGTGTAATAAGAATGAGGTGTAACAGATATAACCCCTTTAAGTTCCTCTTATCACAAAGTGACATACATGCAGCACTGAAAGTGCAGCATTAAAACGGCGGGTGCAGACCCACTGCATGAGAAATACGTACATTGGCCCACACGGAGGTGACATGATTTGAGAAAAGTTCCATTTATCATAAGAAGACGGAACCGTATAGCATAATAAGTAAATGTAGGCTAAATCCAATTAAAACTAACGCTCTGGAACAAGTTGTAGCCTGCATTAATGAGAGAGCATGGTAACATGGAAATCACCACACTGGAGCCTTAATTACGGTTTCCCTATGTGCTTCAAAGCTTTTTACATGGGATTTGTCTATTACACAAAAGCCACACAGTGGATGCGCACAGCAACAGCGACTGAACCTAATACAAGCAGCATCTCTCAGGGGACTGTACAAGGCACCGCGCATATTTATTTTGTTTTTACATATTTCTACCCTTTATTAAACCAGTGGTGGGCGTGTGTGGGCTTTCGAGTGAACTGTCTTTAGAAACTTTTATGAATGACGAGAACACACAGTTAAAACTTTGGTTCTCTTAACTTTATCTCTCTTCACAACCATTTTAAATAGCATTTATTCCCAAACTTCTCCGAACGTCTTACACCTGAATGCCCCAGGCTTAAGTGGTGCAAAAGTGCAACAGACTGACCGCTTTTGACAGGGTGTGTGCAAAAAATAAGGGAGCCATTAAATGTAAATATATTTACATAGGAGACAAAATAAGCACAGTTGGCAATGAAAAAAAATTAGGATTCACTTACCATCCGACATCCTCATTCCACACCATGAGGATTATCAAAAAAATTCTGCCTTTTATACCAGCTGAGGCAAAAAAAAAACTGGTAATCACAGTGCTAGTCTTATCAAAACTTGACTACTGTAATGGTCTATACTTAAACATGCAAGAACAATATCTGAACAAATTACAGACCTTGCAAAATGCGGCATCCAGGATAATTTTAGGGATTCCTAAATTTCAAACAGTTACTCAAGGAATATGCAAGTTTCACTGGTTACCAGTCGGGAATCGCATTAAGTTAAAAGCGCAGGGCCGGCCGGACTGGCCATAGCGGGCACTGGGCCTAGTGGACCGCCAGGGTGGGGGCTGGTTTTGGACCCCTGGGGGGCCGTTTTTGTTACCGGGGCTGTTTTTGCAGCAAATGCAGCCCCCTGTAACAAAAGCTGCAACGGGGAGGAGTGGTGCTTCCAATTAGCACCGCCCCCCCCCCCGGGGGCTGACCGAGCTGTTTGCCAGGGCCGGTTTCAGCTCCCAGTCCGGCTGTGCGGCCTCTGCACAGCCTATAAGGCACTACATGAGTTTCTAAGGCAGGCTTATGTATGGTATGAGCCCAGTAGAAATCTCTGTTCCTCTGGGGCTAAGCAAATAGCAGTCCCCAGATTCAAGAGGACGAACTGGGAGGAAGAAGCATCTTTAGTGGTGCTGCAGGTATATGGAATCTTTTACCACTGTATATCAGGACCTTGCCATCCCTGATCTCCTTTAGAAAGGAACTAAAAACATGGCTTTTTCATAACTAAGGGCCTTCCAGTTGTGCTTCAATACAGTTAGTGCCAAGACACCCCTGGGTGTACGAGCGTGCTACTAATCGCTATAACATAACATTCAACGATGTTCCTACCTCAGTGCATCCGTAGTATAAACAACGGGGACAGTGTGCAGTAAGTCGGCAAGGTACATAACATTTATATTAATGACACTGAAAGACGAAGGCGTACATTTATAGTTCACATAGGGTTTTAGCTTCCTGTTGTGAAGTGATCTATATCCTACTTCCTAAAAGAGGCTTGCAGAATGAAAAGTCCCAATCAGTCATTCCACCACCCTACGTTTGAAAAATGCTTCCCGTTTTGAGAGCCTTGTTTTTCCGGGCCTTAGCAGTGTCCTCTAGTTGTTCCAGAGCTAGAAATGGCATAATTGGTTGAAAGGTGCTTGCATACCTAATGTTATCTTGAGATATCTGGATCACCAGAGTGTTCTGTTACAAAGCACCAATGAGGGGAGCCGTAGCTCTCTTGAACTGACCCGAATTGCTTCATGATGTTACTCAAGCTTCCGACTAAAAACTATTTTTTATTAAATTTGGTATGATCCAACAAGAACTTTGCCAATTTTTTCATCTTGGACACTAAGCTGGAAAGGGCACATTTTCCCTTACGAAAAGAAACAAACATGCTTTCAATATAATAGGCTCAAAAAGTGGGTGTGCCTAGCATTGAAAATTGGATGTTCCCAGACTATGCCTTCTCTTTTTCAACTGGACTGTGCCCATGTTTGCAACAGGACATGTGCTCATGAGTCCTGTAATGGCTGCCACAACATATTGTTCAGATTGTGGCAAACCAGTCAGGATTGACTAGTTACTTTTAAAGTGAACCATCAGAGCATATTTGGACACCAACAGTACAGAAAGCACTACCCTTTTAACCCCTTCATGACCATCTTGTGCACCTCTTGAAATGGACATTTCTTGAAAATGGCTGAAAGGATTTTACACCAAATAATAAAAAGCGCACTTTGAGTACCGTTCTCACTTTTTGCCAGATTTGGTGTAATTCTGTTCAGCTATTTTTCACTGTAACACTTTCCAAAATTTCCTATGGGGATTAACATGGGAAATCAACTGTTTGGGACCCTCCTCCTTGTCTTTTTGGGTCCCATGTGACCGCTTTCCAGGCAGGAGCTGAGGTGTCTGAACTTTTTATGTTTTGTGGCGAGTCGTCAAATGGTGCCAAAGTTATTAGCAAAACAAAAAACATGCTTCCTATGGAAACTTTGACCTAACTATAGCTATCATTGGTGATATATATATAAACATATAAGCATCTACTTACCACCTGACATCCGAATTACGACTGAATGTAGTCTGATGTAAAGGTAATCCGAGATAGTGGGAAATTCAAATTTATTGATCCAAAGTAAATGTTTGGCGAATTAACGAATCCGACCAAAAGAGGGCACACTGAATTTCATGGCCTTTCCACTGCTATGTGGTCAGCCCTATCAGTAGGAATCAATGACATGTCTCCTAGTTTATTCAGATTTCTGGGTGCCATCTCAGTTCTTTTAAAAACTCAGTTAAGAAATGTAAATTTTTCAGACATCTTCAATGACATGCTCTCATATAATAACTCTCACCAGCTCCTATCTAGTTGAGATGGCCGGGTGTATCACGTCTGTATGCTTGTCTAGCACCAAAATGTCTACACTGGGTGAATGATTGTACACCATAAGCCTCACTATAACATAACACAGAACACAAACAAGCCGTATCTCACTTTAGGATGTGCTCTTGCCAACTTTTGGCTGAATGTGGCTGTGTGTAGCGCCACTAGGCGGAGCCTTAAAGATAGCACATGCTCATGGAGGGTGATGGAGGTGGCAGCCACGGCCAGACTGGCCGTAGCGGGCACCGGACTTTTCCCCGGTGGGCCGCCAGGTTGGAGGCCGGTTTTGGACCCCTGGGGGGGCATTTTTGTTACTGGTACGGTTTTATCAGCCCCCTGTAACAAAAGCAGCAGCAGGTTTTTTTTCACGAGCTACCCCTGCACACCCCCTTGGCCGGTCTGACTCGATTGCCAATGTCGGTTTGCGTTCCTAGTCCGGCCCTGGTGGCAGCTCAAACATTACAGAAGGTTCTGCAGCTAGAGGAAAAGGGAGCCACCATCATGGCTCTTCTGATCTTTGCCCCAACAAAGTCTGAGAGCAGGGAAGATTGGTCCACTTGTCATGCGGCCTCCTTACCCCCCACAAGCCTTTGCGACTTTCAAAACTACTGCTCTAAAGTGTGCGTGGAGAGAGAGAGGCGCAAAGCAGAATAAATAATTTGTAGTGGTATGCAGAGCGCAGACTCACTCTGTCCCATGCAAAGTGTTGCCATGATGAAAGCTTTGAAAATAACCATTTAAGTGAAAAACTGGCACGCTCATATGTTTTATGAATGTTTCCTCTTTTAAGAACTGTTTTAGAACAGAGAATAGCACCCGCACAAGTGACAAATCAAAACCATTAAATTGCCTTGTCAATAAATCATATTTCCCGAATTTGTTTTTAAAAAAAAGCCTCTTCAGATGTGTTTCTATAGAAAAAACAGTCTCAACATGTAGCTTTATTCTACAGCGCTGTAGCGGAAATCACCCCTTTATGAGTTATTTTGACGTATATTTTTCATTATTTCTATTTTTCGGTGATTTGCCATGTAAATTATGCCAAGCCTGTGATTTGTTCTGCTCAAATTAACGCACTAACGCAGTTTGTCATTCCGAATCCGAGTTCATTTCCAGCCTACAAATGTCTGGGGGCGCATTTCCCTTCAGCCTCGGAGATGAATGTCATTGCAATAACCTGCTCCTGCTGCCGCGTCCGCGTCCTTTTCAAGAAAGGGCTGTAATGAAGAGCGCCCCCTTGCTGCGTGCTCGCAAACACCAGGGGTGTCGACGCTGAAGCTAAGCCGCAGAGCGCGGGGTCACAGGCCGGAGCGGAGTAGGACACAGAGAAAAGGCAGAAAACCCATCTAGTGAAAGCCATCAGCATCTAGTAAATGCCTCCCCGGATGCACTCATGGCGGCCGTCCAGGAAGTGCATCTGCCGAGTTTATTAGATTTGCTTTTACGCAGAACTGCCAAATATAGAATTATTCGCATGGCTGTGCTTGCCCGCTGCCCCGCGGATCTGCAAAAACACAAGTCCTTGAACCCGCATGTATTTATTTTAAATAACCTAGAAAGGTAGCTCGGTGATTTCAGCGCTTGTAGTCGAGGTCTGTGTGACGCTAGAAAGGTAGCTCGGTGATTTCAGCGCTTGTAGTCGAGGTCTGTGTGACGCTAGAAAGATAGCTCGGCGATTTCAGCGCTTGTAGTCGAGGTCTGTGTGACGCTAGAAAGGTAGTTCGGTGATTGCAGCGCTTGTAGTCGAGGACTGTGTGACGCTAGAAAGGTAGGTCGGTGATTGCAGCGCTTGTAGTCGAGGTCTGTGTGACGCCTGCTAGTTATAGCTGGGAAACACGGGAGGGGCGACTAGGCCTTCCATCCTTCTTAGGCCAACAAAATTAATAGTATTAAGTTCTCTCATAGTAACGCCAGTTGTTTACAGCGATAAAACTACTACAAGCCCGTAGCTGCACACACCACATTATAGTATTACATCTCTGTACAACTGTTGGTTGTTTTAAAACCCTGTGTAACTTGGAAATTGAGGGTCAACATGATAAACAGAGCGGGCATTTAAAAAGCACGAAGTACATCTTTGTATGTATTTTTTTAATTCATATTTTTAACAGAAATCAGGTAAATAAAGTTCCCATGTATCACACAAACACAAGTCCATATGGGCTTGTAATGATTGCTTTGCTGGTCATAAACCCTCTTAGGATAAACAGGTCATGGTGATAAGTAATGATGAGTAAAAGGTTGCCACCTTGTGGCCGCAGGATGCAATGGAAGAAACGTTTGAAGTTATAGTGATTGGAATATAAAAACAAAAAAGCGTGGATTTTGAAAGAGCTGGGTGGGAGTGTGGGGAAAGCGGTGTGTGGGCAAGGGAGAGTGAATATTAATTAATAGCTGCACCATTCCCATAACTACTATGCTCGTAAACATAAGCATCTGAGTTATTCTTCATATTGAATATGTGCAAAACAATAGTAAAACGTGCAAAGGGGATGTGCTTAGCACTTCTACGAAATCACGTGCAGCGGTGGCTCAGGCTTGACAGCTAACAGCAGTGTGTGTCTTCCAATCCCCTAGTGCACCGAGTGAGTGTTTGCGGGCGGATTCTACCGTCTACAGGAGTGTTTAGGAGGAGGGGGGCACGGTTTCAACACGTCTTCCAGGAAATAGATTGTGTTCTCTCAGGGCAGTTTGCCAGGGTGGACATCCAATGATCACTTCACCAAACCACCCCTAGAAGAGCCCTCCGCACCTCAGACAACGGGAGGAAGCACCCCTGCTTCCAACATAACCATAATGTAATTTGTTTCTTACCGTAACTAGCTCTATCATGTAAAGCGTTCTGATACCTCCGGGTCCAGCCAGCGCTATATAAAACCTCTAAATAAATAAATAAATAAACCAGCCCACCCCAGTTTACTTGAGGGGCATGCTGAAATAATTATATAGTCAATTAAGGGTGACAAAATAAATACTCACATAGTATCCACCAGGACTTAATCGGGCCTCCTTTATTTGATTACATAGCTTGTTAATGCACTAATGTACATTTCTTGCGGAGCAGACCGACTGCAGAACATGCACGGTTGCGGGATTGGTGGGCATTAGCGCTCGGGACTGAAATCACAGATAAGCAATAGGACCGATGCTTACAATCAGTCAAACGGGTGACACGAAACATGCGGGTTTGACTCATACAATTTCACTTCCTGCACGGGGCCTATATCACCCCACATACGATTAGCAAGATGTTCCCTGGTGCTTCTAACGTATGTCAGCGGTGCGGATCCGCTGGTGCCGACTTCCTTTACATGGTGTGGTCCTGGACACTAATTCGTCCCTTTTGGGAACGGGTGTCACAGGTGGTATCACCGGTGATGAATAACTTGTTTCCGATAGCCCCGTTTAGATGCTTGCTTGATACCAGGTGTATCACCAAGAAAAACACCCTGGTTGCTATGCTGGATGGCTGGGTGTTGGACCCGTTTCTAAGATGTCTTTAAGGGTATGATGAGGAAGATTCAGCAACTGTTGTGAATCTACTCATCCGCTGGATCCGGTGTATTCTTGGATGGTGCCCTGATCCCACATACACACAGAAGGGTTGGGGTGGGGGGTGTTTTATTGTTATGGTTGTTTGATAAAGCTCAAGTACAAATGTGAATGCGCTTGGGGCATCTGTTGCACCGTACATGGATACAGCACATGACACAAAACATGGTGCTTTAAACCCTCTGCTGGCAAGTGGGTTGTCTTTACTGGTTCGAGCATTTTGGCCCTTCCAACTGTGGGGTTCAGCTGATTAGGGGGAATTTCCAAATGTACATGTATCCAGTGGCAGATAAAACAGCCCCTCCCTTCCTCTACAACAGTGTGAGGTTATTGTATACAATATGTGTTCTTTTTTGTCGATTGTATCAACAACGTTTAAAAGCTAATAAAGATATCTACTAAAAAAAACATGCTATGCAATTTCCCAAAAATGTGCATCAATAATGTCCCTAGCAGTAGTATGGCAACTTCAAGGACCTGTGGAGGCCAAAGAATAGGGGACAGGCGCCATGATAATAGATGAAGAGTCATGCAGTGCCCTGCAAGATCTTACAGGATCCAATCTTTAGAGCCATCAGGAGATTTATCACACTTACAGTTCTTCTGGGCCACTGACGTCACAGATTCTGAGGAGAGCTGGGCATGTATTGAGATACTACCAAAAGACTGCCTGGGAACAGGAACAGAAGGTTCCTGTTTTCACATTGGAAGTGGTCTTAGAAATAAATCCAACGGAAGGACATAGAGAATTGTAATTTCAACTGTTTACCCTGGATTTCAGGGTGCCGGCATCAGATTGCTTGCAACTCCAATTCTTAGAAGCATCCATCCCTTGTGTCAACCATTTCAAGACCACCATCAACAGTTCTATTCAAAGTTGCAGGACCAAGCCCTGCTTCAGATGGGAAGACGTCCTCCAGGATCCCCGACAGCCTGACAGGGCCACGTTCTGTAGTGGAAGTGCCCCACTAGTCAACATCAACTTGTGCCCTTTTAGGTTACTTAAGAGTAATCATTTCCATATCAGGTGTCCCTCCCCTTTGACACTCTAGATCCAATGTCCCTTTGTTCACTTTCTAGCTGGAGCATCCATGGTAAAACGCTCAAACAGTTCTGCGAGCCACTGCAGTTTCCAGTGATGCGACTGTCTTAAAATAAATGGTGGTGTTCTGCTCCTTACCATTCATCCAGTATGTCAGGTGTAAGCAAAGTCACTTATATCCTTACGAGGGCCTCCCAAAAACCATCACATTATAAAAGTTAAATCGAAAAAAATTGAGATTTACAGTGCTATTTGAGATGTATGTAAATCTGACTAAAACCTGAAAAATCCCCTCTTCTTAAACTATTACAAAAAAAGCCCTTCAAACAAACGAAAAAAAATTATTAAAACGTAAATGGCTGGTCTCTCAAAAGCACGTTACTGGATTCAATAGACTGCTCACCCACGCAATCCTCTCAACTCCAGTCATCCGCCGCAAAAATGAAAAAAGGAGATACGCCAATGTGTCACATACTTCCCAAAATCTTCTTTTGAAGGGCACTTAAACTTTTTTAATTCCTTCGGGTTAAATTGAATTTAGGAATGGTTTTAATTTTTACACAGCATTTTTAAGTATGCACCTAAAGCAGGGATTGAACCTAGGAGCACTTTACTGTTTACCTTCACCTTTTAAATGTTTTAATAAACATATGCAATTTATTTTTAATCTTTACACATTATATATTTTAAAAAAAAAAACTGCTTCAGTTTTGTGTTTGTCTTTTTTAATCTGTTCATGTAACAAAAACAGAAACTTTGTGATGGGTTTAAATTTTTTTTTTTCCTGAAATGGATTTAGTCAAAAGGCTATTATTTAATGGGGTTTATGTTTTTTAGTTGAAATATAATAGGTCAAAATGAAATTTTGTTATAATGTAGTTTAGATATTTTGGGTTCAATGAAATGGGGTGAGAGTTGTTTTCAGTCAATATGAGGTAATACCAGTCCTCATCTTCCAAACACTCATCTCCAACAACACCCTTTAGTTCTCATCGTAAGACGGCTCCTCCTAAAGGGATACTTCTAGCATTATTTTTTCAAAAAAAGCGTTCACAAACCTTGTGCACACCATGCATCAGGCCAAGAAGCAGCAGGTATCCAGGGGACAATGCATACCACAGGGTTCGAAGTAGCACAAATGCGGGCCAAGAAAACACCACACCGTGATGATGTACAAATTAATTGGAAGACTTATTTGTACTCCTCGTGGGATACAAGCATGACCTTCCTGACCCAGAGAAGCAAAATATATATATATATATTTTTTTACTTTAACCGGGCATATACCAAAATTGGGTTATTCTAAAGAAGACTAGCCATTAAGACTCAATTTTTGGTCCACAGATATTGTGCTGACGCAGCCTGTCACCTGTGTGGCGTAGGGGCAAGCCTCTAGCCTTAATGAAAGTGGAATGGGTCTTATGGCTTTGGGGATAAAGCAAATATCTGGAGTCTCTGCTGGCGCTGGGTTTGGTTCCAGAATGATTGACAAGGAACCAAAGGCACCCAGGGACATCTTAAGGATTTTGGGGACCCTGTTCGGACCTGCTTTAAATTTATGATCCAATTCGAGCTCCTTCATGCCCTCGTTGGCCAAGTCACTGGCAGTGCACAGGCACACTAGCCTAAATTCTAAATGTGTTTACATTGAATATTCAGGAAAAGTGACGTGTTTATAATCTTATAACACAGCAGCAGCTCACCAATACTACTGTAAATAATCTCTGTGACACCCTCCCATTTCATATGTGAGGTCCTGTTTTAATCTAAAAGAAACAAACACAACATTTCTCTGCAAAATGTCTAATAGTCACTCACACATCACCCACATTGAAAATAAATGAAAGGAAAACGGTATTTAAAACAATCTGTTTAAGAATTATTCAAGGTCATCAGGGCAAGACCCTGCATGACAGAGCTGGCTCTATTGGGGGGCCCCCTGAAAAGCTAGGAGGGCCCTGGGCCAGAGCCCACTTTGCCCACGACTTAAAACGTCTCTGAAGACACCAACTACAGCCATAAAATCAAGGCATAAGCATGTGGAAGTTTGTGCCTAACCTCCAGCTGGATAATCTGAAAGGCCACTGTTCAGAAGACTGGCAAATACAAGAAAGCACATACAACCACCTGAAATGACTAGGGCGTAGGGGGAAAAAAGGAAAAATAGATCATATTGCAAAAAGATCATGGACAAATCAGATTGTATAGTTACTAACAAAGGCTAGCCTTTTGCACAGTTCTGGACAAAAGGGTAAACGTTTGCGCAAAAGTCTGCTGTTGTCTAATGTGATCAGGTGAAACAAAAACATTAAGCACTGCTAAAACTGAATGGTGACAAGGGATAAAAAGGTAAAACGTATTATGTTAATTGGTTTTGATATAGCGCACAAATCACCCGAGGGCATCTCGGCGCTGTTGCGGAACAAAATCAGGAAATGGAGAGGGTGATTAAAATAGGTAGGCTTTGAGTTGTTTCCTAAAACTACAATAATTAGGACAGGAACGAACGTGAAGAGGAAGCCTGTTCCAGTACACGGGGGCGAGATAGGAAAATGCCTTTCCCCGCTACTTGTTAAACGAATGCGGGGGATCCCCAACAGGGCTTTAGAGCACGATTACTAGAGTGTTTTCAAAGCAAAAATATTTTTTTTAATAAAAAATGCGTCAAGCGGGAAAGCAGGGTCCCTTTCACTGATGACGAGGTAAAATAATATTTTGTGAGATCTGGGGCCCATAGAATTATGGCAGTATTATATTAAGAAATCAAAACAATTCACAAATTTTTTTCGGAAGAGGCCCTATTCTCATGTCACAGAATAATTCTAGATCAAAATAAATTTTACTAAACATACAGATAAAAGCGTTAAAAGGATTTCTGTTTAGCAGATCACAGGCACCCAGAGTCTTATTATACATTAAAAACCGAAATATTGGACTATGCAGCTCCCAACATTTTATAGTCACTAGAAATGTACTCCTGCGATAGGCACATTCTGTGCATTTTTACCTTGTTTGCATTTTCCCATGTGACTGAGAACACAGAGTCCTGCTTTATTTTAACTACACTGATTTCACCTGATGTATATCATTTTTGGTCTCCCTTTAGCCAAGAGCTTTTGGTTTCAGTGACCTTCTATGTAATTTATACTTATAGGGGCTGTCAGCCAGTCCTCTCCATCCATTGGTTTGTTATTTTGTCATATTTTTCTTCGCCCACTGCAGCACACAGCATGGGGAAACAGATCAGCCCTCATCAGCCTTAGCTGACTTCACAGTGAGTGATGCAAGTCTGTTTTTTCACAAAGAGCACACACACAAAGTAGTTCCTTTCAGTGCCAAGAACTACTATGACAACATTGCTTTTTCGGACCAAAAATATTTTTGCTTTTAGCCAACATTTTTTTATAGATTGACAAGGACACAACAGCTTCTCCAACAATAAAGTTTTACAAAAATCACGACAAGACAAAACAAGCATTGACAAAGCCAAACATCCGGCAGCCATTGACAAAAATATTGTGTATGCCAGTGCTTGTTTTGAAATGTTCCCGCCTCTACCATTCAAAGACTAATGAAACACATAGAATATCCTAAATCGTCCTCCTACACAAAACAAGGTTACATCTATTGAGTGAGGTGTGCAGGGTAAGTTCAGATTCAGTTCAGGTTTGTAGCTGTACACTGATGGATGGTGAGATTAAAATATAGTATAGAGCCAGCTAGTACAGGTTTACCCGTTTATCATTTATTTCAGTACATGGTAAAATCATATAAGAAAAAAGGTACCCCCTGTTTGCTTTTAGGTCCAAGAGGAGGGGGAAACAACAACAAGTACGAAAAAACCTCTAATCTGACCGATCTGATTTCAACATTGGCAAAAGCTCAAACCTGAGACATTACCCCACAAACATAGTCTTGTCACATATAGTTTCTATATCAATAATTTTTTTATTTTATATCAAACAAATATATTTTTTCATTTTTATATATATATATTCTCTTCCTTTTGTGCTCATAAGATCATAGAACAATACAAATATTTACACATTCATCTGATTTTAGTCAGTGTATACATAAAAGAACCAAATCTCAAAGTTGTGACTCACCCCACAGACAAACCATCATATCTGCATTCTCACCTGTCATCCTATTCAATCATACTAGCACACATACTAACAACACAGAACATGACAAAAAAATGACAATAAAATACAAAACATGTATGGGATCCTACAAACTATTGAATTTAGACATAGACATTCGAGAGTTGAATTATTCTTCTCGACCGATTCTCCTCTTGTCTGTGTCTTTGGTAGGATTCACAGGTGTCTGAAAATGGTCTACGCACGTTTCGGTGAGAGATTATTTATATCACCTTCATCAGGACCAGTTACAGGTTAGTTTGTATATATCTATGAGAGAGGACTGGGGTTTATCTGTATGGTTCTATTAGCAATGAGGATGTCTCTGGCTGGAGTATATCTTCTATACTCATCAGGTGAGAGCCAGCAAGTAGTTCTGCCTTCATTGGCCGATTTTTCCCAGGAAATTTGATCTTATTAGGAGGAATTTATACCTCACTTCTGGCAGGATCGATATATGTTTAGGATAGCATCCAAATGGTGGGATTCTTCTACCGTTCCAAATTTTATATTGTCTATCTCAGTGTTCCGTCTAGATGGTCACAACACTGTGGACTAACTTGGATTCATGTTAGCCCCCTAGGCCGAGGTGGGCCTGTTCTCTTTGTAGTCCTGGTTGTTTCCAGAAAGTTTGATTCAGTTATCTTGTTCTGGTCATGCATACGTCCAGCCGCATGGTCCCGTCGAGCCGCCACACTCCAGTGACCACATTGGTGTGGAGGAACCTCAAGATTAAAGTCTTGGAAGGAAGCTAAACTAGACCTGTAGTAACAAATAATACTGATAAGTGATCAAGTATTATTTCAAAGGCAACACCTGTAAATCACTCTCTTGTCCTTAAAATAGTGAGGTGGGAAGAAGTAGGAGTACACTGACGTCCTAATGGGTAGCTTTCCATTGCGCTTTGAGACACACATCATTATTATTCCAGATAAAGTCCCATGTGAGAGAATCGTTGCACCGATGTGCAAGACTACAGTCTTATTCAATGGCCATTTCTAATCCGGAATTGCTATAGGGACACAACTGTTAATAAAGCAGCAGTGTGCACCAGGACCTGGGGGTGTGAGGGCAAAGTGCACCCCATTTATACCAATCTTTCTACGACTCAGCCCTGGTCTTGTGCGCCCATGGCACTCTTGCAGTAGTGTTGACAGTACAAGCTGTATTTAGGGAAATGCCAATTTGAATAAGTTAGAACACCTCTGGGACAAATGTAATATTGCAAGCCTCTCAATGTCTTCACTTTTACCATCCCAATTAAATGTCCATACTGACTAAATGATTGATGTTGTCTGAAAAGTTTCTTATGCAGATTAGGACAGAGGAGAAGCTAGAACCGCTGGAATTAAAGGTGGGTCAGAGGGTTCTTCTGCAGGTGCACTTATGGGAGCTATGAAGATGTAGGTTAATGTATGAGTAAGGTACTTGATCTAGGGACATTTGAAGCAAACCGTGAAAGGATTCTGGGAAAAAGGTTATCTTCTAAGCACGAGTCAGAACTTGGCAACATGCCGTTCCGATGGGGAGCTTTTGTCTCTGCAGATTCACTTCTACCAAATTGGAGGTCTTGAAAGCTTACTTTGTTAACTAAAATGTAGGACACCCCTAATTACTGTCACCCACAAAACTAGAAAGATCACCAAAGACCAGAAGCTAGGACTGGGCATAGCAGTACTAACATTAATAATAATACTAAAACCAGGCACTGGCAACATCAATGGATCTGGGATAAATGTGCTACCTAATGCAGTGTTAGCCCATTAGAACGAGACACAAGAGGCAGAAGAATACACTTGAACACCCAACAGCATAAGGCAAGATAATACTCACTGGGCTGAGCCAACATAAGAGTGACAAAGTCTCCAGCCAATGGTTTAAAGAGGCTTGTCAAAAAAAGCCAATGCTTGAAAGGGGTGGGCCCAAAAGCCACTCTATGTATATTGTTAGCAGAGCGTCTGATTGACAGCTCCACTGCCAAAACCCAAACCTAACAAGTCTATAAATAATCATCGTAGGAACTATAATATTAACAATAACAATTACAGCAATGACACTAATATTGTATAACAATACTACTACCACTACTACTACTACTGTTGCTACTGCTACTACCAATAATAATATTATTAAGCCTCTCATGGCATGTTATTGTGATTTTTTAAAATGCTCCTATATCAACCAATGGCCTCTTGACCCAGAAACAAACTAGTACAAAGGTGTCTTGAATCAGCTTTAAGGAGCAGTGCAGTCTGATGAGCCTAATCCCTGCTCTTCTGCAGGAGAGGTTGTCAGTTTTTCACAGTGTGGACGCCAGGACAATGAAGATCTATTATTAATAGGTACATTAATCAAGGAACTTTACGAGATGGGTTTTATATGTATTTATTATCACTCCATTACAAATGGTGAGCATTGTGATGCCCTTGAAACCAGGTCTGGCTAAGTCAGCAAAGAACAATGGGTTAGGGAACGATTTGTCGCTCCCATACCGGAAGCACTGCTGAAAGGCTTAGTTGCGCCAAAAACTTCAAAAAATCATCCAGTTTTGTAATTTTAAACCATTTATTTCAATTTTCAATTTTTTGTTCCTTTTCGTCCGTCACATGAAAAACCATTATGTATTCAATTCTGATGCGGTAAATATGCCCATCCGAGCCTTATTTTTACGGCAGGAAACATACATAATTCATCCTCAGTAGTATCTCATTCCCAATGCATTTCGGTTGCTTTCATCAACCTTCGTCAGGGGTGCACTACAAAGTCAGACAACAACATTTTAGACTTCATATTTTAAAACGCTTGTCATATCAATACGCTAACATTATTCATTATGTACTTTTTAAAAAAAAAAGCTCAACTGGCGCTTTCCCTCTAGTACCTCCCAGCGCAAAAATGCTCCTGATCAACTCCCCTTCATCTGTATATACAATACAGTCCCACGTTAAAGAACATCTACGAGAATGTCTCCCCACTATCTTAGATAACAAAACCTGCCTGTTGCCTCTCATTCCACACTGCATAAAAATCCCTCTCGTACCTGTGAAACTTTTCATCAACCTAGTTCTCACTCCTCGAGCCGACTAACGGCTTTCTCACAATTGCCGCCATTTTAAACTCATCACGTTTTAAGACTCGCCCCTTATCATTATCTAAGCTTTTACCACTTTTACTACGGGACCCATAATCCACCGGTACGGCTCCTACTTGTTGAAAAAACCTATATGTGAAACCTTACTCTATCCCCTCATTCGGTTCAACAAACCCCCAGCATTCGCCAGATTACTCCGCCCACCCTTACGATGTATAAATCTGCGCCTATTAAAAAGATTACATTTCTGAGCTTTAATTAATTGTATCTGTACACATGTTAAAAGGAATTTCAAGATTGAAATACATCCACTGAATAATCATATGAAATAACGTTTCCTTTGGTGTTGTAACATTAAATCGTCCTTCGCGTTCGTTGCTGTTTTGGAGCAGTTTAAGCTTGCTCCCCTTAGTGAGGAGTGTAGGTTTAACATGTGACCTTGATTTCATCCATCTTAACTGTTTAAATCCGTGGGTGCTACTCCAGGTTGGGCTGTCAAAGTACATCACAATTATAGAGTAGAGTGCACTCCTTTTTATCCATGTATTCAATGTCATCATTATCACCAATAGAATCATCCAGTTTTGTAATTTTAAACCATTTATTTCAATTCTCAATTTACATAATGAATAATGTTAGCGTATTGATATGACAAGCGTTTTAAAATATGAAGTCTAAAATGTTGTTGTCTGACTTTGTGGTGAACCCCTGACGAAGGTTGATGAAAGCAACCGAAATGCATTGGGAATGAGATACTACTGAGGATGAATTATGTATGTTTCCTGCCGTAAAAATAAGGCTCGGATGGGCATATTTACCGCATCAGAATTGAATACATAATGGTTTTTCATGTGACGGACGAAAAGGAACAAAAAATTGAGAATTGAAATAAATGGTTTAAAATTACAAAACTGGATGATTTTTTGAAGTTTTTGGCGCAACAAAGCCTTTCAGCAGTGCATCCGGTATGGGAGCGACAAATCGTTCCCTAACCCATTGTTCTATATTTTTCTACGCAGTTGGAGGGCGGACTGCGTTCCCGGAATGCACGCATTCTATTGGTAATAATGATGACATTGAATACATGGATAAAAAGGAGTGCACTCTACTCTATAATTGTAAGTCAGCAAAGAGCCATATAAACTTGGCAGCCTCGTTCCTTTACACAGACTCTACAGCTGGAGCTACACCTTAATGTGTGTCATCTGTCACTCCCCCATATCCCATTACCACCCTCTAGATCAGAGGTTCTTGGCCTGTGGTCAAGGGATCCCTTGGGGTCCATGACACCTACTCAGGGGGTCTGCTGCTGCTTAGAAAATTAAATAATATTAACAGATCAGTAAAGTGTATGTAAATAAAGATGCAAAATCGCAAATTTTAAAACATTAAGTAGATGTGAGCGAATTTTTAATCGGAGGCTTAAAATTAAGCTGGTAACCTCAGTTTGATTCGTGGAAGCATCTTCAAACAGAATATGGTATTGATGATGGGTGGCCTCAGTCAAAGTTAGAAAAGCCTCAAAATTCCCATTAAAATGACCAATTTCATTTTTATATTTGTGAATGAAATAAAATATTTCAGCATTTGTGTATTTGTTTGATGAATGCTTGTTTCTGTATTTTTGTGCATTGTTTTGCAGTTAAAATCATTGGAATTGCCCAAGCCTAGGTCCGTGGCTTCCAGTAATCACTCAGTGAGGTTCCCTGGATTCCAGTGATGATTAAGTGGGGGTCCACAGAAGTCAAAAGGTTAAGAAACATTGCCCTAGGCGATATACTCTTTTTTACTTTACATGCACTAGGGGTAAAGGAAAATGCTACTAACCATCAGAGTAAAGTGGATTCCAATGACAGACAGTTTGTTTTATGTCAGCAATGGATCTGGGAGTGTAGCACTATTCATGTTTGGATCAATGGTGTAATACATTTACCCCCAGCTAAAAACCTTTACAGACTAAAAAGAAAGAAGTGATAAGAAAAAAAGGATTCCAACAAACTTGTAGTTAAGGGCATTTACTTTGTCATGAGTGCAATGTGCAATAGGCACTTCCATGTATAATCTGATAAAAGTCATATCTCAAGAAGGATCTACAGTATTAACAACTAAGCATGCTACTGTGCTCTACACGAACACATATACTGTGCAGGTATACTTACAAAACATTACACACATATATAATATTTGTACTCCTACTTTGTTTTGTACAGCACACCTCCCTCTGCTACTGGTATGGCTTCATATCACTGTGGGTTGTCTGTGGTGTATGTCTTGGTCTTTCATGCAGGCTGCAATAATTTTGGCCTAACTGGACCTCTTAGTATGGTGCAGCTCAGTTCCAGTGGTACAGTAAGCAAAGGACCCATGTCTGGGCGTACCCTTGGCCACTGAGGGTGTTACATCAAACATACAAAAGGTGATGGTAGGAATGGAAGCAATGCTTGCAGTTTGCCTAAACACTAGCAATTACTCAGGGTGGCATTCCAACCCATCGTTCTTAACATTATATTCTGTTTATGTGATTGTTTGTAAATTAACAATACATTGCTTTACATTTTCATACACATGAATATATTGAATACATTTTTCAAACAGAGAAAAGTATTGAGGAAATAACTGCGATACACATGACTTCATGCTTTGGTTGTTGGTTATAGTCTCCTAATGTTGCAAATAAGTTCAGTCAACAAATATTAGTTTCTGGCTCAGGGGGACACAAATTGGGAACAATCCTCAGGATATGGACACATTTTGTTTGGTTAACTATTATGAACTCCAAACCTAGGCTTAATGAGCATATTTTATGTTGCTATGTCTTAAAAGTATTTCCTCTGACAATAATAATCATGACTACATCTGACTGTTGACAAACTAAACAGTAATAAAATGTGTGTGTATGTGTATTTGGTAAATTAACTCGCATTAATTAAAACAATCAAGCAAAGAAGACCTAGGCCCAATGGATGATGACTCACAGATATCAACTGGAACATACTACACAGTGCAACATTAAGACCGTCTTACTAGATACGATTTCAGTATGCGGATACTGGAAGCACACTCCCGTTACAGGATGTGAAGCAGTGTAAATTTTCATATATTTCTTTTTTATGGTCTCATAGGGATGGGTTGCTGCGAAAAAACTATTGTTTGGCTTCGCATGTTAGGTTTCTTCTATCAAGCTTTCTTTGTATATAAATCAAAGCTCTGGCATCACAATTAACTGTGAAGAAATATATAGTGCAGGACACCCTCATACTAGGATGACTCAAATCACACATTGCTAGATAAAAATATACCTCTACATTTGTTAAGAGATGGATGATCATTCAGTCCAAATACAGCCAAAATCATTGGTTACTGAAACAAACTCCCAAATCACTGCTTCCCTACAACAGGTATGTGCACTCGACTAGTAATAACATTGAACTTGGACAGGATGCCAAGGCGATATAAGACCTCCTGAAATTAAACACCAAGATCTTTTTGATATTTTTCCTTTTCCTCCAACATAAATCCCTTTCTAGTTTCTTTATTTAAATTGCAACGAAATTAATATTGTATGATTCTTATCCAAACAGTATCTGACATATTGCTTGCAAATACCTGTCATCACACTTGTTTCTTCCATTTCACCTCCACTTTTCAATCTTGTTCATTTCTCTTCTTTACTTTCAACATAGTGTTGCTTAGCTTTTAGCAAGACTGTTATGTGAGACTCTACAGTATGTCTTTCTAAATGTTAGAACCATCTTCTGTTATTATTGTACCTATCTGACAAATTGTTTACTTTATAGATTGTGCTTACACCTGCAGGAACTAGAGGACTGAGAGGGACTGCAGACCATCGCAGTGCAGATTAAAAGGCTAGCTCAGCCTGGTCTTTGGATAACCATCAAAATGGCCTTTAAGTTATCAAACTAATCTGTTTTAGGTCATAGTCAAGTAGATTTACTCTGAGCAAGTACTGGTAACCACCAAATCAAAAAACAACTGTCAAAGTATAATAATAAAAAAATATTTTAAAAACCACTTAAATTATTCTAAGTGCAAGAATATATTTACTAAAGGGTCTATAAAAGAATATATTAATTCACCTTAGAAAACATTAATCAGGATGCTAGAATAAAACGATGATAATAGGGCTGTAGGCAAAATCGTAAAAAGTCTCAAAAAATAACATTGTGTTGACAAGCCTCTTTAGAAAAACCTCTAAAGTTGACTGGGACAAATCTTGGTATGGTGTCAACAATAAAGTGTAACTTTGTCCCCTACTAAATGGAGATTTCATATGCTGAACACTGCTATTTTTAGACTTCGACTCTGAGAGATGGCAAAAAAGAACCACAACATGCTGTAACTTAGAGTAATGTTACTAAATCTGCAATAAAGTCAGCAATGAGCCATAGGTTTTCAATGGTATATGGGATCGAGTGAATCCTGCCACACATTATAAGGATATTGCAATTCACTGAGGAGTTCCATGACCAAATAAAGGAAAAAGGCCAAAAATCCTCATAATGTATGGCAGAGGGAATTTTATTCATTATGATATATGGTCACACCACCGTCTATCCTATAAACTGCTTAAATCCTTGGTATCTTGCTCTTTAATGTTCCCTGTAGACAAGAAGAATAAAAGGCCAATATGTAATGGGAGTTATACACACACCAAAAAGTATTTTTTGAAAAACGATATAAGAATCAATTAAATGCAAGTCAGATAAAAAACAAATGCCACGTCACAGACTGTGTAGAAACATGCCAAGATTCTATCTTTGCTGCAAGGACCTACAGTGTGGAAAAAAATAAACAGGTTGCCATAAATATCTCCTTTTTGATCCTCACCTTATTTTTTAGAAAAATATATCAAAAGAAGGAAAAGTCAGTTCCCGTTTTCCTTGTTTAACCTGCAGATTTAATTACGCTCAGTGACATACCATACACCCTGGATACCGGGTCAAGCACCAGGCATGGTGATTTCAACACTCAACTGTAATGACTTATTACAGTTGAGCAGCAATATAATTTCCTGATTACAGGAAACGTCACAAATCGACAGTAATAAGGAAATTAGAAGCAGGCTTTTACAAAGGGATTGCAGGCTCCCATGTTTTATAAACATACAGTGCACTGGTGCAAGTCCGGACAGTGCTGCAGCGAGCTGGAGGCTGCTCATAATGCCCATCTAGAAACCTTAGAGTGTTTTTCTAACTTGAGAGTCACACTGTCCTTTAAATATCCGACACAACACAGAGGACATTGCTTAAGCACAGAACAGGGACAGTCTCAAAGTACTGGGATACCACACATGAAAGTGGGTGTTTTCAATGCTTTTCTCTCCCCCGCCATTAAGGTTTGATTGGTGCGTGTCATTATAAAAATGGCTCCACAGAAACAAAGAGGTGAAAGAACTTAGTTGAATGATGTAAGAATCTTGTGGATGGGACAAGGTGCCGGTGTTGTAAAAGTGAGTACAAGAGTATGCTATAGTAAAGGACTCACCACACCGTGGGGGTGGTAGGTGGGGGGGGGGGGGTTTAAGAGGTTTTCTATGTTCATGTTTTGGTAAAATTCAGTGGAGAGAAATAGTACAATCACAAATTCAGAAAAAACTACTTTCATCTGACAAGGACAGTTTAATGATTTTGTTTCTTGTTATTATCCAACTCCCGTCTTAAGACAATCTGTGTTTGGTCCAAATTCTGCATTGGTAGAATTCACAAGGGCAACGTCGAAAAACTTGAAAATTAGGGTAATCTCACTCTCAGATTTAAAAAAATGATCTAACTCTGGAAAAAGAATGTCAAACAAACTTGCTTAGTTCTACTTACCAAGGGCATTTGTATGTCACATAATTCATTGAAGAATACAATCTAACATGACACCTGTCATGTATTCCTTCAACGACAGAGCTCTAGCTACTTATCAGTAGCAGGCGAAAAACAAGGCCAACGTCGTTTTTATTTCTCACAAGGCGTAATCGGAAGCATGTGAAATATACTAACCCTCTTTGCAGCTAACAAGCTGTAAAGACTGTCATTTGTAACCAGGCTGTGTAAGAGCAGTGAACCAGGGTAGCCCCCGAATGAGCTTATGTTGAACAACCAACCCACTGATTCAATAACCAATGCATAAATATTTTTAGTCCATATAAAGTTTTCTACTGTAGAGACAGCATTTGGCATGGATCACAGTTGCACCGGCACAAACAGCACTTAACATATTTTTTTTTAAACTTTTATTTTTGCATTTTATATAGTTCAACACAACATAAAGTGCATGGTAACAGGTGCCATTATAATAATCACTGAATACAGGTATACAATCATCCCTCCAGCAGACTGGATCAATTCCATGAATGTATTCTTTAAGTTTGAAAGGCGTATTGTTTTTTGAAGGTGGAGGTTTGAGATATAAGTATAAAGTTCTAATATGAACATCTGCAAAGAGGCAGACTCGGCCCATATTCACAATATCTTCAATATCCATTTTAACACAAACCCTAAAATATACATGATCACTGTCAGCTCATGTACAAATTGCTCTTTGCACAACATCGTCCCTCAGTCAGAAAAACCTGAGTCGGCGAAGCGTCAATGCATCCATCCTCTGCTGGGCTAATGGTCTTGGTGGAGCACAGTTTGTGCTTTTAGGAGTGGACATCTTTTAAAAGAGGTTAATCTGAATACCAAAGTGCTGTTGTTTACTTCTGAAATGGAAGCCTCCGATCAATCCTGTAGAACGCAACCACTTAGCACGGCTGTCTTAGCGGAAGGCGCAGGAAGGTGCCCGACTTTACGGTGTGCTTCTGTGAATATTTTATGAGAATGCATCTATAAAGTAAATGCACCACTTTCTCTCACACTCATCCTACGCTCAAGAGAGGATCCATGGTGTAAATACTCGTCCAATGAGGTCAAATGGACTCACCTTCCAGAGCTGAGCGCACAACTTTAGTGAGGCCGCGTGTAATTACACAATGCTTTTGTGCCTACAGGGAATCTCAGAAGGAGGGAACTTTAACTTTCATTGGCTTTGAGAAATCGAAATGCAAATCAATAAGTTACTTAAGGTGTGTTACAGGGAGTAGCAAAAAAAGGATTTTAAAATTGCTTCAGTACACATTACTTGTTTAATTCTCATTTTCCAAAGCAACTTTTGACTTTTTGAGTGACAAGTTTTCAAGTCTACTGCATGATTCTCAGGACCCCAAAAAGATGGAGCAAGGAACCTGCTTTGTTTGACAGTTAAGATGTAGCAAGTTAATTATTTGACGTGACCTCTATCCTTAAACTTAGTAACGATTCAGTCACTTAGAGACTATACAACCTGTTGTGCGGCTTGTATAATTTGTTATTGTAATAGTAATTGTGATGTTTATTAGGCTCAGTAGACTCACTAAAGTCAATAACTTCAAATGTTTCCTGCGTTCTAGCGCCAAATAACTTCAAAGAAATACAGAGCTTGACAACGATCATCACGTTTGCTGAATTTCAATTAAAAATTCTTCGTTTTGATTCCTCGGCCTCAGTTTCCAACAATGCATACATCAAAACTACTTTCCGTTTAAGGAGACTTAGAAGTCCCTGCCTTGGAATCGAGTTCATTTCTGGTTCATTGGTTTAGCCACAAAGGAATCACAACTTTTAGAAAGCCCAAAAAGTCTCCCGCCGATTAAAAAACTCTGTACAACACAAACACACTAAAAAGATACAGGTGTGAGATAACAGTGCTGGTGGCACAGCAGATGTGGATAAGGCTCGGTACAGGTTCGGAGAGAGACTTAATTCGGACACTTTTCAGCTGCTATTTGTTTTTGGGGAAGGCACTACAACAGTAACAATGTCCTCCACTGCCCTGTAAAAATGACAAGATTTAGGTGTACCTAAAATTGAGAAGGCTCTAGTACAGGACTCACCGGAGATCTAGTTGAACTCACGTCTGCGAATGATGAAAAACATCCATATTTGTCTAAGGAAGTGTTGCGGACCTCTAGATGTAAGTTGACATGATTTAGTATCCTGCACAGAAGTTATTTCATACTGGCGCTTCCACATAAAGTTGACCCAAATATTCTGGATATATTCCCTTGCCTGAAGAATGAACCCATCTACAAAAAAGCAAGAAAATTCTGTCTATAAACCCTTGTTTACAGAGCATCTAGAATAACCTTAAAACAGGTTGCTGCAAACCTGAAACGTAATCAAAAAACACCAGATTTTCTACTATGCATGAAACACGCATGCACTGACTACCTCCAAACAATCTTTAATGCTAAAAAAATATTTATCTAGCAATGTACTAGTGGCAGAGAATTGGTCAGAGAGCGTTTCAAGGTAGTTCAAACTTTGATTAATCTTAAGTGTATCCAGCCTCGTCTATGTCTCAAACTCAAAAGCTGTGCAACTCCCCGCCTACCGTTTTGAATGAAAAGGTCCAGCAAATCAAGACAGTCATTACCACTACTCTCATGCACTATTCAAGGCCACAAAACAGGGTACTGCTAAGGAGGGGGGGTTTCTGCCACTAAACTCCTACAATGTGCACCCTGTTAAAGACCACAGGCCTGGAGAACATAAAGGCGAAGCCTAACATGCCACCACTGCAGCAGTCCACCTATCCTAGACCTTACAACTCCAACAAATACTATAGCATGCCTCCCATCAGTCTTATAACAACGAAACAAAATAGTCAATTGCTAAATCTTATGACATCCTTGCATTGCACCAATTTGGGGTTAGACCGAAAGAGATGGCACTGGTGAACATGGAAGATTAACTACACGAACTACAGGATGAAGGTTACTCAACATGCTGAACTTTCAAGATCTCTCAGCAGAATTCAACACTTTAGACCATAACATAGTACTTCACACTTTGACCAATACTTCAACTAAATGGTTTATGTCATTCCTAAAAGATCACACACAAAGTGTGATGATTAGAGATTTCTTTACCCCACCCATGAGGTTTCTAGTGGAGTCCCACAAGGGCCCAACTTTATCTTCCTCATTTTTAACACTCACATAACTCTTACTGACTTCATCACCCACTACCGCCACGTTCCCTTCTGAAAAGATGAAATGCAATTATATCTCATTGTCACTGACTTCCCCATCCAATTTGAAGCCACAAAGGGCCAGATGTACAAACATTAGGAATACCAATCTCCTAATTGCGATTCTTTCTGAATCGCAATTAGGAACTAATGTATGAAACTCACTGAGTTTCAGTTAGGGATTCCTTGTGGGTCACAAATCGACCTACCTCATGAACATTAATGAGGTAGGTCACCATTTTCGAACCAATAGGAATCACAGCCATCACAGGGATGGTGGCCTGCTGAGGTCAGCAATAAAGCAATCTTTTTTTTTTTTCATTTTTAGGTTGAGCCTAGAGTAGCGCGCAAGCGCTGCTTCTGGCGAAGACTTTATGTAGGGGGTTTGAAAAAGCTGACCAGTCGCTCGTGCGTCATGGCCTTTTCCCTGCGGTTACCCGCAGGGGCGCCATGTGGTTTCAATTATCGTGCCCTGACACGGGCGCGATAATTAAAACCAGATGTCTCGCTGTGGAGCGCGCGCACCACTCGCGTCGCCCCCCCTCCTCCCCGCTCGTGCCTTCAAATGCTTGTCTTTTTTTCTCTCCCCTCTCAGCTTCTTCTATCCCCAAATCTAGCTCCTGTATTGTTTTAACCACTTAATGTCATTACTCTACCCCTCCATTTTGCAGTCTTTTGGTGTGCCTGTTCTGTCACCTTTATCCTTCTCAGCTGTGTACCTCTTCTATATCCCTTTCCATTGATCTTCCCGTTTCACCACTTCCGTTGTCGGTGTCTTCGCTCCCCTCCTTGTCGGGTGACTCAATTTGTAAACCAAAATACTGGACATTGACATTTTTTTTATGTTTGTCTTACAGACACTATGATATTTGGATATTTTGTTAACGCTTAGTTGGTCGCACTGTGTTGCTTTAAGATGTTGCATGCATCTCTTCCTGCCCAGATCACTGTCTCTTTTTCTTCTGTCGCAGCAGAGACCTCCCAGCCGAGGCGGGGGCCCTGCACTCGTGCCAGGACCTCCTTACAGCAGTTTTCCATTGCGGAGGTCCCGACATGAGTGCGGGACCCCCGCCGCGACTGCAAGGCCTCCGCAGTGACTGAGGAGGCCGTTTATGAATTAGGCCCAAAATGTTTTTTTAGAATTTGCCTCACAGATGCAGCCACTCACGGGGTCCTTTAACTAAAACTTCAGAAATGTCTATCTATCTAAGGCAAAATCATATTGCACCATTTTCTGAGCTGGGACTAATCGCGGCACCGGCGCTTTACCTTTAACCATGTTAAAAGTAAAGCGCCGGTGCCGCGATTGCTGCAAAAGTAAAGAAATAGATGTTGTTTTCTATTTCTTTACTTTTGCAGCAATCAAACACATTGGCAAAGTCAATAGCTCTGCCTAAACACTTATAAGGGCCCAAAAGCGAGACCTATTGGCTATGCCAATGCTTGTTTTAAATGCAGCCTGTTTTCCTTAAAGGAAAATGGGATATGTTCGAAAAGAAAAAATGAAACTTTGCAGTTCCATTTTTTAAGAGTAGGCAGTGGTCCATGAGACCACTGCCTTCTCTTAACAAATTATTTGTTTTCCATTCTCAAAGGAGAAGGGGTATGGATCCTTTTCCCATTTGCGAATGGGTTACCACCTCCTTCAAGGAGTCAGTAAAATATGAATGTTTTGCAACCGTAATTCAGTTGCAAAACATTCATACATCCCATTCAGAGACGGTATTTGGAAGGGACGCCCTAAACAGCCCCTTCCAAAGACTGAATCGCAAACACAAAGTGCAATTCAGTAACGTGTTACCAAAACGAAATTTGTGTAAATTCATTTTTGCAGTTGGAAACAGCCTGACTAGCAGTTTCCGACCGCAAAAATGATTCATACTTGTAACCCAATGGTCTTAAAACCACTGAGGTATGGATTAGAGAAAACAGCCTCAAACTACACAGCTCCAAAGCAGAAATCGTGATCCTCGGTCCAGCAGACCATCTCACAACTATTGGCATTCTGTGACTATCCCCTACCTTCTTTGCAGACCACATTGCCATCAATACTAAAAATAGTAACCCTGTGATAGTTATGGGATGCTGACCTCACCTGAAGCCTGAAATATGGGCTGGAGTCAAAGTATCCTTTCGCCAACTCAAACTCCTGAGTAAAACCCTCCCTTTCATACCCCTTCACTGCCTCACAGTGGTTAACTCAAAACTTGACTATTGTAATTCCCTGTACATTGGGTTACCAACCTACATAATTGAAAGTATGCAAAAAGTCAACATGCAGCAGAAAAACCCCATTCAAGGATCTCTGCCTCATACACAAATGCATCAAAGGCAAGTGCCCTAATACCTACAAGAAAATAACTGTCCAAGTCGTCCTCTTGAAATCCCGAGCTAGATGCAAACATAGAGATGATCAACTCTTCCCCGTGGCAGCTCTTCACACAAGTGACAACCTGTCCAGGGAAATGCTCTAAACCAAATCAATAATGTAATTCCTAGCAAAATACCTGTTCTACTCCCACAATCTATCTACCATGTATGCTGTTTTTCTATGCTGTCTAATATGCCTCCCTAACACCTACCGGATTTGGTAAACACACATGCGTAGCCATGGCTCCAGATGAACAGGGGTAGGACTCCTTAACCACAATCTGACCTGTCCACATGTATGACTTGTCTTGCGGGCTAGACACTGTCAATGGAATCAAAGATTAACAATCTACCATGGATCAAATTAAAATTCCTTTGCTATGTATGCAGAGTCTACACTCCAGCACTTAGAAACAATTTTCCAGTGTGCCAATATAAGCAAAATAAACATCAACATTAAGCTTAAGCTACAGGTCTCCTAAGGGATCGATGAGCAGGAGGCGGTCTCTAGTGCTCCAGGAGAACTCCAAGCTCAGTAGGTGTCGGCGGCAGCCAAGGAGACCACCCCATAAAAGGTCCGATTTACAAGTGGGGCCTTCGAGGGGATAAGTGGACTGTAGGTGGCATCCACTCATAGCTTCTAGGCCTTTGGCAGTTTCATGATTGTTCTCCCATGTCTTTATCTTTGCAGTGATTAGGCGTATTACTTTCCCAAACTGTAGTGTGTCACTCTATATTGATCAGTGTTGAGTTATGTCAAGGAGCGTGAAACTCGTAACCCATATTCTTTTCACTTTCTTTTGGTACACACAGGAAGGTGGATAGCCTTGAATAAATACAACTTAGAGTTGTACTTATAAGAGCAGACAGTAAGAAACCAAAACAGTAAATGCTTTTTAAAGACCAAAAGTCTACAATAGATCTGTTTCTACCACACGTCTCTTCACATACATGAACAGAATAGAGAAATGCTCCATACATGCACAGACACCTCATCCAGAATAGCATTTTTCTACTATCTTAAAACAGTTTTTTCACGCTAAAGAATGAATGATGAGAAATTGGAGTGGGGAGTTAGTTGGGAACATGAATGATTAGAGGGGATTATGGAAGAAACTAACCTTTTGTTACCCTGTGTCACTGCAATATATTTGGAGGCTTACTAGGGCATAAAGAATCAGAAACATACACATGTGTTACTGATATCACATGATGTGGGTCTGTTATAATGCGGACCATCTGCCACTTTTGATGGCAGGAGGTGGAGTGTCTCAGAAAGTAATTCTAATCTGCTGGTTTTAGATACCTGGGCATTCGTATGCAGGCAGGATCTTGCAACCTCCCCATATTCATAGTTGGCAATGATATGAATTGAATGCACCCTACTGCTGGGCCTGTAGCAAAAACGAAATATTCCTGCCATTACAAAAAGCCTTTGATGTTATCCTGAGGCGTACTCTGTCTCCGTATTCTATAGCGTCAATGCAATTTTTCTTCTCTGGCTATATTTTAAATGCCTTTTTAGCATTAAGATGCTTTGCCATATAGAGACAATGCCAATCCTACTTGCTGTAGGTTTACAGGAACACAAAATGCTCACTTATTCAATCAACACACTTTTTTAATGAGAATACCGGACAGGGCTGGACTGGCCGTTGCGGGCACCGGGCGTTTCCCCGGTAGGCCGCCAGGGAGGGGGCCGGTTTTAGGCCCTGGGGGGCCGTTTTTGTTACTGGCGGCCGGCAATATCGGCCCCCTGTAACAAAAACGGCCGAAATCGGCCGTATCAAACAGCTCGACCGCACCCCCCTTCCCACCCCCAGGGGGGCCGGCCGAGCTGTTTCCCAGGGCCGGTTTCGTTTCCCAGTCCCGCCCTGATACCGGAACACTCCAAGTTATCCTTAACACACTACATTGCAGGCCAATGTTTCCTTCTCCAAACCACTACGATCTAAAATTGCAGTCCGATTGCTTACATTGAGATGAAGCAGGGCCCCAATTCGAAGAATGCAATGGTAAACCTTAGTTTGGAGACTCTGATAAATGAGCCTCTGTAACTAGACTTTTGTCGAAACTGCTGAGAATGCATTACTCAGATTCAAATCTTAAGGTAAATTGAAGAGCTACCAGGAAACGCTGTCACTGACTGTAGCTGGACAGCCCAATAGATACACCGAGGTGGAGGGGGTATGTACAAACTGAAATTCCAAAATGCATTTAGACAGCGGCGGCTCCTCCGCAAAGGCGGAGTGTTGCCCCACAGGAAAATAAAATGATAATAACATCATGTTATTATCATTTTGTTTGTCAGTATTGGCTCTGTAAGTGTGGGGTTGGGCTGTCCAGAGAGCAGGGGGAGGAGTGGTGGGCACTTTCCAAGTGTGCATGACGGTTTAGCCAGCTGACTTGAGCCAATCCAAACAGGCATGCTCACTTAGCATGTTCTCCACCTGGCTGCATTGCACAGCCTGGGTGGAGAACATGCACAAGCTCCCACTCGCTGTCTGAGCGACGAACCAGGGCACTCAGACCAATCACAAGGCTGCTGTCATGCTGGTGACAGCAGCGTCGTGATTGGCTTGGGGGAAGTCCAATTTTCTTTTTTTTTCCTTTTATTTCTTTTTTAACCCATCTCCTTCCTGCCCCACCACTACTGCCCCACAGCAGCTGCTACTGCATTTAGATACATATATAGTTCTAAACGTTCTAAAATATGCAATTAAACCATCCCTTTTGGAGACTGACACTTGCAAAATGGGAGACGCCGGAAACGTTCAAGTGTCCACAGCGAACTGACTACAATGGGAACATGCAATGGCTACTTGGGAGGCAGAAAGAGGGCTACATAAGCAATGCCTCCTGGATACTCACATCTGGTAAATGTGTAAGAGCATGAGTGCGTCTGCCGCCTCTATTCCTAGAATAACACCAAAATTGTGTGGGGTGTGTGGCAGGGGAGGGGGGAGGTGTGGGGTGAGTGGAGTCACTTGATAACTTCAAACCTACACCTCTACCCTGTCCTCTTCCACACAACCAGTCGAGCATGCACCTGCAAAATGCACTTTCCTTGTCCAACACATCGAAAACTATGGTAAAATATTCCACATAAAAACAAGCACAAAGCAGAGCCTAGCTATTGTATCAAGTTACACGTCTCACGCTGGGGTACCATCATGTTTTCAAGAATTCAAAATGGTGATAAAAGGATTGTTAATGGCCGCATTAGAAGCACAATTACCAAGCAGTACATTGATTCACCACAGAGTGCTGCACTGCAGTCCTCAACTCCACTCCCTGTTTATCTGCAATAACACTGAACGAGAAAAAAGATCAGTGTGTATTTTTCAGGACCAACATCGAGCAGAAAGATTTAAGAACATATTTCCTGTGAAAACCCAAGGTTCTTCTGAATGTCGCAGTCATCTAAGAACAGTACATGAAGTAAAAACAAGGATTCACTGTGGAAAATTGGACTGAGGTTTATTTGACTAAAATGTAGCTCAAACAACTAAAAGGTGGTGGGTGAAAAGCCTGTAAAAGTCTCAGCTACTGACAACTGCTTGGGGCTTCATACCAGTTTGTTTGTTTATTTTTTGGCCCGATGCACCTTTCCAGATGGGGAGCAACTATTTGCAAATCAGCCTTTGCCCTGCTCCAATAGGAACAGCCTGAACAGACAGGCCAGTGCCCTCTGCATGGGAACAGAATCAAACCCAGGCATGAGTCACCCTTGTTAGCTCCCGTCGAGGTGCAGCTTGAATCACAAGATGCTATACCATGATCTCGCAAAGGCTAGAGGGTTTTGAGAAAAATTGTCACCAACTAATCTGTAATGTGTTCAAACTTGTATTGGTCCTCACTTTGGGCCTCCTAGTCGCATAACCAAATTTCAGACAAGTTTAAGAACAACAACGTTTTGCATGCAAACAGTGAACTATAGGAGACCGCGGCGGCTCCTCCATTATGGCGGAGTAGCGTTGCACCAACCCCCCACCCCCGCCAGTAACTGCAAAAATTGAAAAATAAAATGATGATAAACCAGGTTTATTATTATTTTATTTGTCTTCCAGTGCCAAGACTTATTGATGAGAAGCATGAAGAGGGAGTAGTTGGCACTGCTGTCAGTGCGCTTGTCGGCTTGGCCGGCCGTCTTAGGACAGCCAAACCGACATGCGCACTGATTTCTCTCCAACCCAAACTGCACTGCCGGGTAGAGAGAACAGCAGGCACAGGCTCCCAGTCCTCGTTGGAGTGGAAAACCAGCCCGCTCAGGCCAATCCCAGCGCTTCTCTCATGCTGGTAGAGCAAAGCACTGGGATTGGCTGTAGGGGGAGTCTGGGAGCAGCAGTCAGCAGTAGAATGGCATTTGGCAGGTAAGGTCTATTTTTTGTTTTTATTTTTATCCCCCAGGGTTGCCCACCACTTTACCCGATACCGGCCGCCACTGATAGAAGACACTTGTCCACATGTTCACACAGCCCTTTCTCTTAAACCACCTGCACAACGGAAGACATATCGTCAGTTAGTCCCACTTCTAATTATTTAGCACTTCTTAGACTCCAGGATGGAGGAGCAAAGTAATAATATGCAGTTTGGTAAGTAATCAACCAGGGGAATCATTTAAAGGAAGAGAAACGAGTTATGTATATTTGGGTCCTAGCCCCACAGAGCAGATGAAGCCCTTGAACCCATAAATTGCAGATGGTTTTCTTTTTTTAACTCAGTCACCCAAGGCATCAGGTGAAAAAGGTTATCAAACTGCTTTGCAATAGAATATTGCGTAATTTCACCACACTAATTGAAAGATGGCAGAGTAAAGCAAGAGAGCTTCCATTTCATTGTTAAATATAATCTTGAATCTGCAATTTACAAATGTTTGAAGCTCAGTGGGTGGCGGAACTTGAAACGCAGTTTCTTGATCTAGCCTTCCTAGAAAGAGGGACAACATTGCTTCTTATTTTCTCTGCGCTGCCTGTGTCTGGTTCTGTTCCAAAAGGGGAAGCTGCTCTGCTAAAGACAGAGCGCATAAATATAGATCCTCACGTGACTTTATACAAGACACTGCATTTCACAGGGAGCTACTGGAAGGGCTGTAACATGGGCACACCTTTCTGGCCTATTTGTGTTGAGCGGAAGAATTATTGACTACCAGCCCAACAACGGCGACAGATCTGTCCTAAAATGTTTTTGTTGCTAGGGTGGACATTCCATGAATCCCGCAATACTGAGGGTATCTGAGTAATAAGGGACATCCATGGTATACCGAATCCTTTGCAATAAATGATGAAAAAATGGAGATTGGGGATGACTGGGACAACCACTACCCTCTAGGCACAATGCTTGATGCAATGCCTCAGCAACACCAGGGAAAATGATAAATATAGTGACATTATTGTTAGGTGTTGAAATGACATAAAAACTGGCATTTAACAAGCATTTGCAATGCAATAGGTCTGCATGTATGCGTCTTTGAGCTATTGGCATTGTAAATAACAATGCCTTTTATTTATGTTTTGGTTTTTAAAATATAAATAAAAGGTTAAACTCGCGTAAATGCGAGACCTATTGCATTGCAAATGCTTGTTTTAAGGCGGCCAAAAAAAAAAAAAGAAACCGAGCGCAGTGTCCCTGAAGCGGGCGCCGTGCTCAGTATTAAAGTTTTACAAAATAAAAAATAAACAGAGCGCGGTGGCTCTGTAGCGGGCGCTGCGCTCATCAAAGTAAAAAAAAAAAAAAGAAATGTAAAGTGAGCGTGGTGTCCCTAAAGCAGACGCAGAGCTCAGCATACAATTTAGAGCGCATAGCGTTGCATAAGAAAATCGCCCGCCATTGTCCCCATCACTTTCAATAAATAAAATAGTGCTCACCCCCTTATAATGCAGACCGTGTAACAAGCCAAGTAAAAGGTCCAGTCCTTATGGGCGGTAACAAACTGAGACAAGGCGGGACTAACAAGCCTATTTTCGAATCAGAAGCCAGCATTTAGGAAGGACACTGACACAAGCCAATGACAAATATGGACGGAGAGTGGGCAGGGCTTCCACTGCATACCCTAATACAGCATGCCTCGCAGAGCGAGCAGACCCTTCTCGAGACCCCCACGCCTTTTTCATTCCACTTGAAGCACTGTCTGAAAGTAAACGTGCCTAAAAACGTAAAAAACACAAACTCAAGACCTCAGGAGGGTGCAGAAGTATACAGGATTTAGAACAAGCTGCCACTTAAATGAGACAAACCTGGTGTATGCCCTCCTTCAAGAATTGACTGAAAGAACACCTGCTTCTGAAACACAGCTTCAAATAAACTTTTCATATACACCTAGGCTAGTGACTACTCTCTCCCCTTCATCAGAATGATTTTTGTGCTCTTTGAAATATCTCTGAAGTACACAAAAAGTGATGGATGGAATTAATTAATCTTAGGCACTGGTGATTACTTGCGGCTGCATCCCAGTCCATTGTTCTTCTTCGCAGCATGCCACCCAGCAATAAGCAAATCAGTCTTGATCCTGCTCCACTAGGAACAGTCCAGTCTGAATTGCTAGAACCCGGTCCTACCTGATCCGGAACACAAGCAACCCAGGACTAGTTTCACCCTGTTTTGGGCTCTTCAGTCAGGTGTATAGTCCCTATTTACTCAACTTTATAAACTCTCCATTTCTACATCTTTAACTTTACTTCACCTACTTCCAGTGCTTAATTGGTGAAAAAACATAAGTGCAGGTTCCCAAAGTTTTAATTAGATGCAAGTCGCCGTTACTGCTGAACGCTAGGGTAGTCAAACACCAAAGCTGCCTACACTTGACTCCATGTCATGCCTCCTTCTCCCACTGCCCTGCGCTTCCTCTCTCTTTACCCTACACTTGCACCTTGTTTTTCATCTGTGTTCTCCATTTGTTATTGTTTTGCTTTCTTTCACGTCCTCTTGCTTTCTCCCTTTTCTGCCTTCCGCTCTTTTCCTCTGGGTGGAAGTCTGACCATGGAAAATAAATCCTGGTCCCCACCAAGGAATACTAGTGTCCGACACCTACACCCACTGGCACAAATTAAGCACTAGATAGATCTCATAGTTGGCTCCTTCCTCCTTTCACGCCATACCCACCTTTATGCACCTTTCTCTTGATACTGTCTAGCTCCAAGCAGCCCCGGTGTTAATATGAACTCATGCTCCCCTCCCCACAGGCTTTTTATATAGGGGCAACTCGACCCGAAGGTATCAGAGCGCTTTACATGAGCACCAGTTGCGTTACAGACGGACACATTCATTTTTGTTAGGTACGGGGAGATTAAGCGATTTGCCCAGAATCACAGGATGTTGAGCGTCTCAGCCGAGACTCGAACCCGGTTCCCCAGCTCCGAGGTCGGCCGTTCTAGCCGTTAGCCACATCCTCTCCATGTCTTTTCCAGGGATTGCCCATTATTTTGCGTTCTGTCACTCGATGCTCCATTGTCAACGGAAGACCCGGATGAAACATTGTTCATTATTATATGGCAACCGGTCAACAACTCATCTTCCATCTACACTATGACTTCCATGTGAAGTTGTATAGTCTCTGGCTGTGGTAACACGCTCCGATGACCATTAAACCTGTTAAGGAAAATATAAAGAAATAATAAAAACATTTAGCATACTCCCTCTTCAGAATACACTCGTGGCACCTTGATGAGGTGTTATTACTACACAGCTTGAAGGCAACAGAGGGCTCGGCGGGAACTGGGGGCCCAGAAGTCGTCACCAGGAGTAAAACAATGATAACTTGGCTTCCTTTAGCGCCTACGGATCTTTCCCCATATAGTCAGGGGCTACTAAAATTATGCGGCAGAGTTGAATAAGTTATGTGGCATAATAAGGCACATTTTTGATTCTATTACTTCATTATTTTGTCATTTGTACACATGGCAAGGGCAAAGTCTACACCTCATTAGTACCAGTTTAACAAACCAAATACATAAATAGGCAACTAAAAGGTGACCAGTTAACCTTGGGAATGGTCTTCCAAAGCGCGCCAACACATCCCCACGTTTTCAGTAATTTTTGATCCGTCTGCGCTACAAACATTTTTTTTGTTGTTAAAATCTGCAGATTATACAGCAGATAGTGGATTATGTGGCAAGTGCGGTAAATCCCTAATTATGCGCACAAAAAAAGCCACGGCTGCAGAATCGCATAGTTTGAGTGGTCCTGCCAATAGTTTAGTGCTAGATTGAGTTTTTCTAGAGCGAGTAGCAGCTACTTCGAAGCGCTTCTGTGTGAGAAAGTGCGGCACAAAAAGGATAGTCGAGCAGGACCGGACTGTCCTGTGTGCTTGGCGATGGCCCGTAAAATGCTGCTGCAGTCTCACGTGAAATTCAGGCTGTTACCCTACTCAGCGATGCACATATTATCGGCCTCGGGCAGATGAAACAATAAGCTGACCCCACACCATTCAACCCTGTGAACTGCACGTTGCTGCACACTGATGACTGCAGGGGGCGCCTTGGCCCACTGACCAATATATTTTAAAAAAACAGCACTCCGCATAGAAAACACATTTTGATGACTCGGTAATTTCTGGAGTGACAATGCTTGGGGCATCCCCTCAGGGTTTAGGATTGCAGGAAAGCACAGCCCCAGCCCCTCCCTCCTCCGACCTCACTCACTGCTTTCCGACACCCCAAGTGGAGCTTCCCACTGACTGAGAAATCAGAGTCATGCAAGCCTGCATTGGTGCACGGAGTTCTTTTTCTCCAAGATCACGTACAACTATGCCCTGACCACACAAAGTATTCATTTAGAACTTGCTGCCACAGTAGTCCACCTTTATGACACTTCAAATACAAGCAAAGCCACGGCTGCAGAATCGCATAGTTTGAGTGGTCCTGCCAATAGTTCAGTGCTAGATTTAGTTTTTCTAGAGCGATTAGCAGCTACTTCGAAGCACTTCTGTGTGATAAAGTGCGGCCAACGTGAATGCGAAGGCACGGTAGGCATCACGACAACGGGAGGTACGGGGGGGTTGTTATTTGAAGGCACGGACAGGGGGGAGAAGGCATGAACAACGGGAGGGGGGAGGGGAGTAGAGAAGGCCCCAAAGCACGTTGTGCCAGCAGTGGGACAGCGGCCATTGTCAATAAAGTAAATAGTGCTCACCCACTAGATAAAGCATGCCGTGTTAGGAGCCAAGTAAAAGGTCCAGTCCTTATGGGCGGCAACAAATGGAAAAGAAACAATTGATGGACTGAATGCTGGACAATGCAAAAATTCACCCCCAGTCACAGGGATCTGGGTTAAATCCATCATTCTTTTGCTCACCACACCACCCCAGTTTGGACCCAGCCATATGCAAATCAGTCTTGACCCTGTTCCTTGTGGGAACAGTCCAGCCCGAACTGCCAAGCCAGGTCCTCCCTGGACAGGAAACAAGCATCCTGGGACCGGTTTCTGGGCATCACCCTTCACCCCGAAACCGGTCCTAGGATGCTTGTTTCCAGTCCAGGGAGGACCTGGCC
The DNA here is from genome assembly GCA_963921515.1 of Calotriton arnoldi. NCBI lineage: Eukaryota > Metazoa > Chordata > Amphibia > Caudata > Salamandridae > Calotriton > Calotriton arnoldi. The sequence continues at coordinate 2,109,678 of CAWUFW010000890.1, read as the reverse complement.
TGGCAGTTCGGGCTGGACTGTTCACATTGGGCTCAGGGTCAAGACTGATTTGCATATGGCTGGGTCCAAACTGGAATGGCATGGTGAGCAAAAAAAACTATGGATTTAGGCCCAGATCTCTGTACTGGGGTGAATGTATGACATTGTTCTGCATTCTGTCCATCAATTGTTCTTTTTGCATTTGTCACCCCGAGTGGGACGGGTATGCCCAGACGTGGGTCCCATGCTCTCCATGCCACTGGAGTCAAGCTATCCTGGCTGATAAGGGGTGAAACCCCGAAACCGGTCCTAGGATGCTACCTTCCAGTCCAGGGAGGGCCTGGCAGTTCGGGCTAGACTGTTCCCATTGGGCGCAGGGTCAAGACTGATTTGCATATGGCTGGGTCCAAACAGGAATGGCATGGTGAGCAAAAAAACCAATGGATTTAGGCCCAGATCTCTGTACTGGGGTGAATGTATGACATTGTTCTGCATTCTGTCCATCAATTGTTCTTTTTGCATTCGGCAACAAATGGAGACAGGGCGGTAACAAATGGAGACAGGGCGGGACAGAGGCGGGACTAACAAGCCTCATAATGAATCGGAAGCCAGCGTTTACCAAGGACATTGACACCAGCCAATTACAAATATGGGCGGAGAGGGGGCGAGGCTTCCACAGCACTTCCACAACATACCCTACTACAGCATGCCTCGCAGAGCGAGCAGCGCATGCGCTGCAATGCTAGGTTCGACCTAAAAAACAAACAAAAAAAACAGAAATTCACAAGTTATAGTTTATCGAGCTAACTATAACCAGGGCCACTGGAATTATGTGTCGCAGGGGAACACCACATTATGCAGCAGGGTTGACTAAATTATACACCAAGAAAAGGCAAATTTATGCGGCATAATGCGCATATTCAGCTTATAGTATTACTTTATTACTTTATTTTTACACATGATGATAATGTCTGCGCAAAGATTTGAAATCATTAGTACCAGTCAATACAGAAACAAGCAACTGAAAGATGAGCAGTTAACCTTGGTGAAAGGCCTTCCACTGAGGTGACCATATGTCGCTGTGTTTTAGTGACTTTTGATCTGTATGAGCTAAAAACAACTTTTTTTGTTAAAATCTGCAGATTATCATGAAAAAAGCAGTGGCCGCAGAATTGCATAATTCCAGTGGCCCAGACTATAACATACTCCGCACATTGCACTGCTTATGAGCTCACATTACATCACGCTTGCTGTGTTAAATTAGATCACTGATGATATTGCTGATGCCCAAAGCTTCTCCTCTAATATTGTAATACATATATTACACAGTGGCGGTTGTCTCTGTGTAGTTCTAGTTTTGTCAGAGATTCCACAGCGAGAGCTTTTATTGTTTTACTAATAACTTTTGTGCCGTTTGACGAACTGCCATGAAACGTACCTAAAAAAAAGTTCATCCAGGTTGTTGGAAAATTTCACACTGATCAATTAAGCAGGGGCCAGGAAAAAGCAGGGGTCCCAAAAGTATGTTTTTCATGCTAATTCCCAAAGGAAGCTTTGCTCTCTGATGCAGAAAAAAGGCTCAATGGAATTACACTAAATTTGATTTAAAGTTAAAACTTTACACAGAAAGGTTCTTTTGTGATTTGGTGTCAGACCGTTCACCTGTTTTGAAGAGAAATTAGAATTTAAAGAGGGGCTTGAGTTGGGCATTAATGTTCAGAAAAGGTAAGATATATCTGGATGGTTGGTCCTGTAGGAGTCCCACGGTAACAAATACTTGATAAAAATAGGACTTTCTGATTGGCTGAAGGGCTTTATTCCAGTCTGACATTTCAGTACCACAATACCAAGTGATCTGATTGGCTTGTAGCAACTGTAAACAAAATGTTGCAGCCACCATTAAAGAATTTGGGGGCTTGCAAACCCGTAACCCAAGTCCTAGACCAGACCCTGCAGCCAACTGCCATTGTGCAGGCCGTAGGCCTAGCGCAGTGGGATTGGCTGCTTGCAGTGAGTTGAGTGCAGGCCCAACCCAATTTTTCACACTGCTGAAGGCTTTGCGCAGTGGAGGTTTGTGCGCCTGCGGGTATGTTGGGTGTAAGGCTATGCACATTGTGAGGTTGGGTGGAGGGCCTGGGTTGAGGCATAGGCAGCAGTTTGCCTGAGTGGGTTGGGTATATGGACACGTGTGAAGATGATTAAAAAAAAACCAGAAATTCATTGTAAAAAAACAAAGGTTAAAGTACCGTTTTTGTAAGATATGGTAATAAGATATTAGCTTACGTTAAAAAAACACACCTAGAAATTCACTGAAAAACACCAAGGTGAAAGTGACATTATAGTTAGATCTTGAAATGGGATAAAAACTAGTGTTTAAAAAAGAAAAAAACACTGGCATTCACAAGTTATAGTTTACTGAGCTAACTATAACTAGCGTCCACACCAGCCACTGTTTACGAACTCGCATATTACATAACTCACTACATGTTCAATGGCATCATTGATGACATCACTGATGATGTCATCTAGTCATTATGAATGCATCCTGCAGGGTTTGTGGACTTGAAGTAATTAAATATGATGTCATAAGGTTTCTGCACATACACAGAGCTATGCACAGGAAAATGGGACCCTGGAATACAGTGGTTTGCCACCATATACCATAGCACCCAAAAACCCCAACCCAACTAGCTTAGCATCCCATTAGCACCCAAGCACTAATGTTTGGACAACCCAGAACACGGTATCTTTATCTCAGGACTCACTGAAGCAAGAACACTCTTTCGCCACTCACTCGTACTTGTCCACAAGGTGCGTAGGAAGAGACACTGGATAGGTTAAAATATTTATTCCAACTTACGTGCTCTAATGTACAGTACACGTGTCAGTACTAATAGCATAATGCATATTACTAATATAAGCAGCATGGTTACAATTCCATAGAATACAAACGGGGAAAGCATCTCAGAGCTCAGTGGATAAACGTATAAATAACATTACCACCCTCCCCTTGCAGTAAGATAGTTTATTATAAAATAGAAGACCTCTGGGCTTTGACTAGCGAACCCCCATACCTCAGTCTCTAGATGCAGAATTACATCAGCAGGACATCATAGCTCTTCTCACCGAAAGGGATTTTCCCAAGTGTGTGTAAGCGCTAGTAAACCACAGTATTAAAAGCATATCGAATTCTTCATGGCAATTGCACATAATGTTATGTCTGGGTGCGCGAGACTGGTCATATCAGGAAGAACCAGAATACATTGTTATGCGACCTTGTACATGTTTGTGCAGACTGAGCCCAGAAAGGTGAACAACAGAAAATGCAGACAGTGCAAAAGAACTTGGCACGAGCAAAGGGCGAGGAAGGCCCGGCTCAGTGTAACGTGCGCAAAGAAAAGCAGCATGGCAGCCAGGCCTAGGCCAACATAACAAGGCAGGTAACAATCCACAAGACACCCTCCCCTGGACAGTCCGGCGGCCAGAACAGAGGAGAAAATGAGACGTCGGAGCACAGGGAGCGCCCAAACGGCGAAGGGCAGGTCAATCCATGAAAGTGAAAGTGCAGAAAAAAGCCATACCCTCCAAGAGTTCATCATTGGAATCGTCAAAAAACATAGATGCCATCCAATCCATGAGTTCAAAAGATCAGGAATGCTCCTCAGCAAAGGGAGCATCCAGAAGCAATGCGGGACAGCTTGCGTGATAATCGAAACAGCTTCGTTGTAGGAGATCCTGGGCAGCCGCCCAGATATCCCATTGCGCCAAAATCCCCAGTGCAGCCGCACGCGCCATACAGCCAGCGACGGAACAGTCCTGCTCATGGGCCTCTAAGGGACCCATCAACTGAACAAAATCCGGAACAGACAATGACGAATTGGAGAGGCAATAATCCAGAGTCCAGGTGAAAGGACAGCGGACACAAGTCATCACAGGTTGCACGCAAGTGAAATACGCAAAGCGAAATGAAAGAGTATATGACACACTCAGTGTCGCCAATGGCAAGACACCAAAACCGGCCAAAAGGCGCTCACGGAGCAGCTGGAGGCGTTCTGGATCGAGCAGGTCCCATCGGGGAGCAGCCATTGCGCAGAAAGCAAATTAAGAGCAAGACACCAGCCGCTAAAGCGAGGATCAATGGGAAACCGCCAAAGACACTGGAAAATATAGAATGTATGAAAGCCGGGATGACACCAAAAATAGTTTGGAAGGAGGACACCAAGCCCGACCCAACGACCTTAAAAAAGTGTACTAGGCCTTCAGTGTTAGATGCGTTAAAAATACGATGTATTAACTCCCCAAAATGTTGGGGGAGATTAGTGTTTAAAAGGGCCTGTATTTCACTGTGGGTACTCGCCACCTGGAGAATGAATGTCTCCCGGGCGGACGTGAGCATAACTTCCTCGTTTAATAATAGTGCCTTTATTCTGCTCAGTCTATTGAAATCTGCTTCCATGGTAGGGATGGAAGGCCAAATAGAGATATCAACCTTGCCATGAGGGGGAGGAAAAAGCACATTTTTGCAGCAGACAACCCTGTGTGAAACTGTTACAATGTAAGGAATGCCAGCCTGCAGGCCACAACAGTTTTCGTTATTTAAAAGTAAATAACTACCATTGGAAAGGAGAGTGAAAGTAGGTGAAATAACAGGAGCAGGAATACCTTTCAGCACACAAGCAAGATTAGGAGAGGAAACGCTACATGAGCCATGCAATTTAATGTGTTTACAAATAAGCGAATGACCTATAGTCGAGTCGCAGTACTCCCCCGTGAGAAAGACTTCCTTGCCGTCCCGAAGGCATTTATACATGAAAGGCAAGGACCAGAGTTCATGCAGGAAAGCACTGCCCAATGGCCGGTAACGGCCCACAGGATAATGTTTCATGCACGAGTCAAATTCAAACAAGGAAAATGGTAAAGCTATAACCCCATGGACTAGCCATACAGCAGAATCGAGTTCTGCAACAGAGAACGGCAAAGGATCCACCTTTTCGATATGTAATAGAGTGTAAGTTGCATCTTTCATGGACATAAATTGCTGTTTGTCAGTTAAGTTAAAAGGTAGAAATAAGGCAGAGGTGTTCAAAAATGCCAAGGCACTTTACCTAACTTAAGTGTTTGTAAAGTCCATGCAAACTGCATAACTGAGCGCAATTGATTCTGACCATGATATAACACAGAAACATCATCTTGTACAATATCAACAACAGAGGACACAATATTCTCTAAAGTGTAAATGCGAGAAGACAGGGTATTAATACTATTGTCAACAACAGCAAGCACCTTTTCCATATTTGCTTGATCTATTTCCCGAAGACGGGAAGCAGCTTCCATTTGTGATAGCTTCCAGAGTTCATTATACGTTTCATAAATGAATCTTTTAGGTCGGGGACCACGAGGTCCCAAAACAAAGTCGGACAGATCAATATTGCCTGTAAGGAGGGACAAATGTTGTTTAACAGAATCAAGGGACGAATGTTGCAGCCATTGTTTGCATAATTTACCAACAGAGTATGTAGTGACAGTACGGGCATCAGTAAACCTCGGATCAGGCCTATTCTGTGTGTAGCTAGCACCAGTATCATGAAAACGCATTTGACATGCATTAGATGATATAGGCCATACTAACCAGGGTGACTGAACCAGCTCAGAAACATTAAACGAATTATTTTGTAACATTGCCTGCAGGGACACGAGGGACATATTGAATCGTGAGCTTTCATTTGGAAAACTCGACAGGGATGGTATTGATGGCGTATTCAATTGTTTAGTGGTTGCTAAGCCCCAACATGTAGTCTGATAGATGGAAGCATTTAGGAACATAATTTGGGTAGGGATGAGGCACGCACGATGCAACGCCTCGGTTCCCTGTACCTGCCATGGCCTGGAGCCCCAAATAGATTTTAAATCCACTGTATTATCCCAGTACTCATAACCACCCACAGCTAGTGCACTCAGAAAGGAACCTGAATATAGCAATTTGGTGTGTGTCAACATAATTTTCTGAGTTGATGTGTTATTTAGTCTAAAATAATAGGATGCAGGGTTCGACCGATTAAAATCAGTGAAATAATTAAACTTATTTCGAAGAGTTTGAGAGCTACCTGGCAAGGGGTTTGGACAATGTTCCCATTGGGTATAGTTAACAGAACTACGCAGGGCACTGGGCTTATGGAGAAAATGATTACCCCAATGTTGGTAACAATACAAATCGGCATAATTAGCAGAATTCATATATAAATCTTCAGCATTAAAAGATGCATAATATTTTAAATCGGCAAACAATGCTTCAACGGCATGCACATCCCAATCATCAGAATGAATATTATTTTGTACTACATCACCCATTGAAACACGAAGGACATTAGGTACATTAATAATTTCCGTCGGACCATGGATTTGATAGTTCACTGCATCCCATACGATGCCATCAGCAACGGGGAAAGCTGAAATGTTCACAAATGTGTGGTCACGCTTCATGATGTGAGACGAGGAATGAGGAGCCAAAGTTCCAGAAACATAGTCTACAGCAGAGCGTTCAGGTAAATAGTGACCATTAATTAGTAGAAAAAACACTGTGACAAAGCCAATGGACATGAACAAAAATATCAAGAAAAGTACCAACCAGATGTATGTCCAGGGGGAAATCAAAAAATTGTCTCTAAACCAGGATATAAAAATACTGAACTTGGATGGAACTTTTGAAGATGTGGAATCCGAATCAAAGGAATAACGAGTCGGGCTTAGTGGCGTTGTTGGTTGATGTGCCACCGATTCTGATGCAGGATAAATATACTCGTCCTCGTTGATATGGGTGGAGAGTTGGGGATCAATCATAGTTTCAGGCAAAGTAGAGGATTCAGGCAATTCAACCATCTCAAGTACAGCATCAGCGATCGTTCGTGCAGATGGACTATGAACATATGTCCGATAAATGGCAGGACAAGAGACCGCTGGTGTGACACTATTCAGGATCGGCCAGGCGCTGTAGCTTGACATTTTCAACTGAGATGTATCTGTTCTCTTTGCGACCAGGAAGCGGTGGTAAAATGACTGTACGTGTTCCCTTCAGGCCCAGAACTGGAACCGGTGCACGAAAAGAGGGGCCAAATTCTTTTTGTTTTCAACCTTCTCTCGAACCAGTTCCCCAACTTTCGGAAGCCAGCCGGCTACCGGAATCTGCAACACAGGATCTGTGGCTGAAGGCAAATGTGTAGTTGCAAGTTTGTCTCGGGCTTCTTGTAAGTCCTGTAACATAGCAGAATGGTTATCTACATCAAACTTGGCGGATTGCGCCGCGATGTCTGGACCCTCAAGGTCAGGCACAAACATTCTTATGCCAAAGAGCATTTCGTATGGGGTCCGCCCACCCAGAGGTCTTCTAGGGAGATTATTAAGTGCACGCTGAACGGTATACAAATGGGCCAGCCAGTTCCTGCCAGTACCTATAACCCTAGCTGTTAAGGATTGCTTTAAGTCACGGTTCATTCGTTCAACGATAGAGTTGCCCTCAGGCCTATACGGAGACGAAAATTTCACCCGCACCCCAAGCGAAGCCATTGCATCCTTGTAAGCCCTAGAGGCAAACGCTGGACCTTGGTCCGAATGGAAGGTGCCGCATGCGAAAATTCCCACAAAGACACGCAAATCCCTGATTACATTTCGGGCGTCAGCACTCCGTTGTGGCCAGACCCAGAGAAACCGTGTGCACGAGTCCACTGCCACTAAAATGTATTTATAAGCAGTGTCTGATGAGAATGGACCGCAGTGATCCAAGTAAACACACCCAAAGGGTCTGTTAGCAATGCAGAGCGGTGTTTGTGGTGGACGTGTTACCGTGGAAGGCTTAATCTGTTGACAAACGTCGCAAGAAAGCACAAAAGCACGGGTGTCTTTATATAACCTACGCCACCAATAACGCTGCTGCAAGATGGAAACCGTAGCTGACACACCTGCATGCGCCGAAGCCATGCCTTCGTGTGCAGCTGATATCAAGGCACTCCTGCGGTCCGCGTTGGGGATCAGCCGATCTCCAACGTCAGGTATAGTTACATAAGGAACCTGATCGGGACTTAATTTGTAAGAATACTTGGAAGGGAAACCTGTAGGGTAATTATCACCTTCCTTGGTTGCAGCAATAGCTGCTAAAATAACAGGGTCTATTTTAGACATGGACCTGGTAACCGCTGCTACTGAACACGTGACTACTGCTGAACGGGCAGCTTCATCTGCCAGATCGTTACCAATAGCGTGTGCGCCCACCCGCTGATGGCCTAAGGTGTGAACCACCTGTGTGAGGGGCAGACGTTGTTGCAATTCTGCCACTCGAACCCAAAGCATTTTATGCTTAATTGTGCTCCCTTTTGCGTCCTTGTAGTCGTTTTTCGACCAGAAAAACAGATTGTCATTGTAAGATTGTACACAGTAAAAAGAATCACATACAATAAGAGTGGTCTCACCCTGAGAAGCGAACTCAAGTGCAAGTAGCAATGCATGCAGCTCGGCCAATTGTGCGGTACTATCTCCAAGTGTGCGAGTATGCACTGCAGAGGATTTGAACTTTCCATCTACAAAGGAACCCGCAACAATAGCACATGCAGCTGAATAAGCGTGCTTGGACCCAGTGGCCGGTTGCGCCGAACCATCGGTGTAGATCACACATTTGTAATCCTCAAGCGGTAATAAAAACAAAGGAGGAGGATGAACGAATTCATACTGCAAAAACTCCTGAGTCTGAAGAGAAGAATCAAAAACAAAAGTGACGTCCGAAGACGTCAAAGATGTAGCCCATTGTATCCAACGGGGATGCATTGCTTTTGAGTTCGGTACACTTGCCTTTGTTACTGCCTCTAGAGCAGGACAGGGTGTTACCACCAGAATCCGCTTACCCTGTGCCAATGCGCGTTCTTTTAGAATCGCCATTTGCACTGCAGTCAGAACTTTTTCAACAGATGTAAAGCGCAATTCAGCGGAAGTGTACAGATGTGACTTGTATGCGATAGGTACTGTATCACCTTCATTAAAGGTTAAATAGGTGAATCCCACCGCCCCGGAATTATTCTAATCACCAGGTTTGTGTGGTTATCACGAGTCAAAAGATATTTAGACTCCAAAAGGTCTGTCTGCAAAGACTGCAGAATTGAGGTATGCTCAGGCAGCCAGCAAGACCTTGAATAAGTAGGTTGTATCAAAGCATACAAAGGCTTGATACGCTGGGCATATTCGGGAATGTAAGTACGCCCGAAATTCAAGAAACCCAGCAAAGACTGAAGTTTCTTCAGAGTATTTGGGGGGCACAAATGTGCACATTTTTCCAAGAAATGGGGGCTAAGCCCTTACCTTCGTTATTGAGCTCATAGCCCAAGAACAGAACGGTAAATTCAGCAATGTGTGATTTAGCAAAGTTAAATTTGTAACCCTGCTCCGCAAATTCAAGAATAATGCGGTCCACACGGGACAGATGCTGATATAACTCGTCGTCTGTCAGATAGATGTCATCTACATACGAACATGCGTCTTGATCAATGTCATTTAACAAAGAAACAACACGGGCGGCGAATATACCCGGACTATTTTTATAGCCCATGGGTAAACGCCGGAACTGGAATAATTTACCACCGGATGTGAATGCGGTCCATTGACCACTCTCCGGGGCCAGGTTGTGCGTGTAGAAACCGTTTGAAAGGTCAAGTGTCGTTTTGTATTTTTTACGAACAAGACTGTCTACAAGCGCAGAACTGTGTGTATTTTGCACCGCAAAGTTCCGACAATGAGTATTTAAATGCCGGTAATCCAAAACTAAGCGGTACGATCCATCGGGTTTAGAAACCACGAAAAGGGGATTGTTCATAGGTGATACGCATGGTTCAATTACTCCCTGATATTCCAACTGTGTCAGAATTTCGGAGACGGGGCCTTTTGCCTGCCGTTTGATGGGATATTGGGGTTGTGGCTGCGGTAGTGACCGCAAAGGTATTGCATGAGGAGGTGATTCTTCATCCCATCCCACATGGTTGCGGTATAACGCTGGTGCCAGGTACACAGCCCACTCAGCTGCAAGTGCTTCAGCTTTGTCTTTTGGGACATGCCTTGAAAAGCTTGGAAGGATTACCTCCTCTCCTTTATGTGCAGCTAAAACGAATGGGGGTGGCCAATCCACCTCTGCTAACAAAATGTCATATGAAGAGGTTAGATTTTCCCAAAAAATCCCTTTTATTTCACGCGGTATGTCACCTTCAATTTGTATAACTATATTATATAGTCTGTCAGGGGTGCCACTCTCGTGTCAGCTGTCTCTACAGTAACGAATGTTTCAGTTGCTGTCGCCTCCATATGAGGACGTAGCGCCTCCCGCACTATGGTAACTTCCGCGGCGCTGTCTAGGAGGGTTACTGCCCACGTCCAATTCTGGAGTCTCGTTCTCACCGTCTGTGGCATATTTCGCTGTTACAGCGGCAACCTTTTTCTTCTGAAATTGTGGTCGGGAATGGTGAAAGTCTTCCGCTTTCCCTCTGACTTGTTGTCGAGGTTGGTCTCGCTCCTGGGGAGCCTCTCGGCCCCTTCCTCTATCTTGCCGTTCTCCTCCACCAGCCTGTGACGACGTCTGGGCCTGTGAAGAACGAGGAGAACGCGTATCAGAGCTCTGAAACCTTTCTGGTGATTTAATCCTTGACCTATCACGTAAATCATAAGTACGTTCAGAAGAAACCGAAACTGGGGAAGCGCCTCTCGACCCCGGCTTCTTTTGTTGCTTACCCTGTTTTTTCTGCCTCCAACTCTTTTTAGTGAAGACTGGTTTATCATCTTTCTCAGATGCACTTTTTGCTTGTGCAACTTGTGTTTGCGATTGAGTTTGCGTTTTTACAAAAGGCTTGTTGCCTAGGCTATTTCTTCCAATTGTTTTATAAGCCCGGGCTATTATTTTCGGTAATTCGCGAGGCCTGTCCAACTCTGGGACCAAAGCCAAAGCATTCGCTACTTGAAAGTTCATAGCATCGCCCTTGACATTTCCAAGGATCAGCTCTGCTACTACATCAAACACTCCCACTAGTCTCATCCCTAATTCCACAGCCGCTTCAGGGCCATGTTCATCCTGTACTTTTTTAATTACAGAGGGTAGAACCGTCATGGAAGGAGTTCCAAAACATTTTGAATAAACTGCTGCGAATACCTTACCCCAGTTTTCACATGATGTCAAATCGGGGATTATGTCTTTTGGCAAACTTATCGTGAGGATGCGGTGTTTATCTACTGGGGATGTATGTGGAAACACTGCTTCTATCTGATCGAACTTTTCGGCAAGCCAATAAGGATAGTCGTCCTTATTTTGTGGACGTTTGCCCATCACAGAATTTACCATGACAGGACTTATAGTCACTCCAGCAGCAATAGCTGGTTGGCCTGCGACTACAGGAGCAGCTCCATGGAGGCTTCCTGTAACGTATGTCACCAAGGCTCGATGCACTCGCACCAATTCGGTATGCATAGTGCGCAGTTCCGCAAGCGGTAATGCCAGATAATTTGGATGCGGGGTATACCCGGCCAATACAGGCCAAGTGGCCCCCTGAATTGATAAGGGGCCTAAACGAACTGCGGTAGTTGGTTGTGGTAGGGCGCCATTGAACCAAACACGGTGCTGCCAAGCCGTGAGAGGCACTTCAAGAACAGTATAGGGTCGATAGGCAGCAGGAACAGCGGTGGGCTTATATTCATGAAACAGCTTATCACCTGCATCCACCGCTTCAAAAGTGATCCAAGTGTAAAACACTTCAAAGTGATAAGCCGCATCGGCTTGAACCACAAAGACCAACTCGACCCCAGCATCGGGCACTCCATACACAGCTAAGTGGTCTCGGAGTGCTCTCGACTATGTGCAGCTATCGCCACACCAGCCATGACTAAACAATTATATACGACAACCTAACAGGGAGCACAAAAATGGGTCTACTAACTAACCTTTTTTAATAATATCAAGCTTGAAAGAACCTATAAAACATTCAATATAGGAGGTATCACCGTCACATACGCCTCCGGAAGCGTACGCGAGGGGTTTGTGGACAAGCACAAGCACTCCTCAAGCGTCTCGCAGATAAGCTGCCCCACGTTGGTCGCGCCATGTCATAAGGTTTCTGCACATACACAGAGCTATGCACAGGAAAATGGGACCCTGGAATACAGTGGTTTGCCACCATATACCATAGCACCCAAAAACCCCAACCCAACTAGCTTAGCATCCCATTAGCACCCAAGCACTAATGTTTGGACAACCCAGAACACAGTATCTTTATCTCAGGACTCACTGAAGCAAGAACACTCTTTCGCCACTCACTCGTACTTGTCCACAAGGTGCGTAGGAAGAGACACTGGATAGGTTAAAATGTTTATTCCAACTTACGTGCTCTAATGTACAGTACACGTGTCAGTACTAATAGCATAATGCATATTACTAATATAAGCAGCATGGTTACAATTCCATAGAATACAAACGGGGAAAGCATCTCAGAGCTCAGTGGATAAACGTATAAATAACATTACCACCCTCCCTTGCAGTAAGATAGTTTATTATAAAATAGAAGACCTCTGGGCTTTGACTAGCGAACCCCCATACCTCAGTCTCTAGATGCAGAATTACATCAGCAGGACATCATAGCTCTTCTCACCGAAAGGGATTTTCCCAAGTGTGTGTAAGCGCTAGTAAACCACAGTATTAAAAGCATATCGAATTCTTCATGGCAATTGCACATAATGTTATGTCTGGGTGCGCGAGACTGGTCATATCAGGAAGAACCAGAATACATTGTTATGCGACCTTGTACATGTTTGTGCAGACTGAGCCCAGAAAGGTGAACAACAGAAAATGCAGACAGTGCAAAAGAACTTGGCACGAGCAAAGGGCGAGGAAGGCCCGGCTCAGTGTAACGTGCGCAAAGAAAAGCAGCATGGCAGCCAGGCCTAGGCCAACATAACAAGGCAGGTAACAATCCACAAGACAATGATGCACCTGCGGCCAATTTTCTATCACCGGTCGCATGACAATTTTGATATTGTTCGACAACATGGTAGACACATAGCAAATCTGTCAAGTCACCCACATTTGGTGGATGTAACCCTCTGTTACTGGTATTCAGACATACAGAATGCCTTGATAGACTTTAATGAGGTTACCACCTTTTTAAACCTTAACCCCTTCTATGCTCATGACGAGCTCAGCTCGTCATGCTGCGCGGTGGGCGTGTGCGCATGACGAGCTGAGCTCGTCACGACCACACCCGCGATCGGAATGTCCAGCACCTGGGCGGAATTCCGATCGCGGTCAAGGGGTTAAACATTCTCCAAAAAAAAGAGTATGTACACTATTCATCTTAATGTGATCACTCTATTAGGTTTTCACATGACCCACAATTTTAAGTGGAAAGGTTGACAGGTATGCATTCACTACTAAAGACCAATTTTAAATTTAGTTTTTATCTTGTCACATTTGCTGTACGTTCAAAGACAGAGATCAATTTTCAGTCTATTCTTCTGACAAACTTTTCTTTGTCTTACTACACAGTGTGAGAATTTTTTAGGGTGAACTATGAAAATCTTGCTGGTGTGAAGGAAAAGCCTGTTTTCTTCTAACACACAACAAAATTTAAATACCTAGAAGTGAACTGTACAAATATTTCTAAATAAATAAACAGTTAGGAAAGCACACTAATTCTGAATTGTTATGGAAACAAAGATTTTAATAGGATCAAAACAAAGCAAGACACTTTACTTGGTGATGCACAAATGACAAATATTCACAGAAACCCAATTTCCTCTCATTATCATTTGTGTGCTATATAGTTTTATCAGTAAACCTATATGTCTGTGCAAATTTAGTGATCATTTCAATAGAAAACGAGCTGTCTGGAGTGCGAGGCGGTCTTGCTAATGGGCTCACCTTGACGAATGTGTGACTACAGGGAGCTATCCGCACCCCCCCGCCAGTTCCAGTTTGACCCTTTGGTAAACTCGGTTCCTTATGGAGAGCAAAGGGCTCTACCATACCATATTCCAGAGTTTGGCACTGAATCTGGTGCTTTCTTTTCTTTCTCTCACCTCTGGATTATTAGGAGGTAGGGATAGTTTTTTTCTTGGGGATTGATCAGGTGGAAGTCCTGAAGAAAGCCGGGGTATTATCACGTGCCGGCTGAAACATGTCGACATTCTAGCAGAGTGGAGGGGTAGGGCTCTATTAATGAGTAGCCATTACCACCATCCACCAGGTTGGATTAGACCATTTCCTAAATCTGGACAGTGTACCCAGTATTAAAGGTATAGCAGGGATACACTGTTACCAGTTTTATCAACTCACTTCTGCAATTCTTTTTCACTTCTTTGATCCCTCACTATTTTTGTTTTCTCTTATATGGTGTTTGTTTCCCCTCCCTATTGCTCCACCTCCAGCGTTGGCTAGCGCGGAGGTGTGTTAGCAGGCCCTATGATGAAGCATGACACAGCTTGCTGTGTGTGAGGGCAGTTTTAGATACACAGTGTGTGCCCTGTTTCACTCCTCTCTACAGTATGTTCCCGTTCTCACACCTCTCCTGAGTTCACTTACCACATGAGCCTTTTTTACAGTCCCTTTTCTTTTTTGTGTGATTTTTGTAAATGACAGTGCACTACCATAATTTAGTTATATATTTGTGATAGTGTGCTCCTAAATGCAACACCATCTACATGCTACACCCTTACCACACTCCTACTGAATGGGCGTGGCTCATTTGTGACACTTGTTCTTTGTGCAATGGTTGGATTTTTCAGAATCCCTATGAGTTCAGTGATGTAACATTGATGGCAGCACTCCCAGTCTGACAAATGTTCCAGGATGACTGTCTACTGGGTCCACAGGAGCTCTTACAGCACTCGGAGCTTGCTGTTAAATTTCATCCGATTAACTCAGTTGCCGGATTCAGACTCCAAGCAGTTGAATCCACTAAGCACCTGCGGGGGCACTGTGAAGGCCTCATTGCACTTACACTGAATGATTGAGCAGTTGCATGCTCACTTTTGTAATTGTAGCGTGTGCCATTCGGCCCTGGCTGCCTGCTGGCAGTAGAAGAAAAAATAAGTCGTTATGCACATGCTGCTATGTGGATTCTGAAGACAAGACAGTCACAGGAATATCTGCACTCAGCCTAACTAGTGGAGGGCAGATGATGGCAGTTAATAAAAGAACATATATTTACTTAGAACAGAGTGCTAAAACAGAGAAAATGCCTTATGTGAATTATGTGAGTGTTGTTTGTTTCATTTTATGCTAAAATATGCAAACATAACTTTAAAACAACTTCTTGGGGTCACTAATGCACAATTTTTAAATAGAAATAGTTATCCTTCTGAAACCTGTGGAAACCAAATAGAATCTCGGAGCAAGACACTGAGACAGGGGGAACTCGAGTAGCAGTTAAACACAGTACTGTAGTAAGTGTGGGCGAGCCAACAAATTAAAAGGGAGAGCCGAGCCAAAGGTCTGTCCTGCCTCTAAGAGACCATCTTGGCTGCAAGAGCCCAGGCACAAGCTGAGCCATGGCAACATTTGGCATGGAAATCGTACAACAAATATTATGTAAAAATATGATAAAACGTCTTCAAAATTTTTTTTTTTATTTCTTTAATTAGTGTTTCACCTTAGTACAACAGATTATATGACTCCGTTGAGAGGCGTTTATTACAAGTGATTGTTTTTAAAGATGAACTTAGAAACATTCATGCCCCCACCCCCAACTCGACAATGCCATTAGTGAACTAAGACGCAAGTCATTTGTCATGTCCATCCTATATGTGGGCTACATTTGAATTTTACAAGGAGCACTATTATAGTCCATCAAATCAAACACTAGAGAGATTTTTGTACAGCACACATACTCACATGTTTCAAGGCTTTCTCATAAGCAGTAATGAAAAAGTAGGAGGTACGATAAAATACAATTATTTCCTAGAATCACACAGTTTGGCCAAGTGGCCAAGCCGGGATTAATCCCAGTTTTCTGGCTCCACACTCTGTAATTCAGCCACTAGATTGATAACTATTTTTTAGTCTGTTTGACATGAAACTTTAATGCTTTGTCTTTTGTTTTTGGTGTATGAGGATAGAGCGTAGGTAGCAGGGAGAAGATACATGACGGCTCAGCTCCTTTGGGCTCAAGAGGACCTCGAGCGGGACACATCTATTACAACGTAGGCATTACAACAAAGTGCCTTTACAATGCAGTCAGTACCACAACTGCGACGTTACCACGAGGTCCATTACAACACAAGTCATTACAACGACTTGCTTTAGGGAATGCGGTGTTGGACTGGTGTTGGATTTTAAGTCCAACACCTTCCCTACTGATACACCGACTGGAGTTGGAATAGTAATTTAAACTATTTCAAAGTCCAGCGCTTCTCTAAAGCAAGTCGTTGTATTGACTTGCGTTGTAATGGAACTCATGTTAATGACACAGTCGTGGTATTGACTGCGTTGTTAAGCCACGCGTTGTTTTGGCATGCGTGGTAACAGATGCTATTCCCTCAAGCACATCCAGAGCTTGGCATCTGGCTCGAGCCTTCAGTGGCACACCAACCTCTATACTTTACTCTATGTATTCTGTGCCTGAATTAAGCGTAGATGCTGTTGCTCGTGTGATACCTGTTTTGCATGTCAGGATATCTTAGCTTGCAGTGATTCTGACCATCTTGTACCTACGCTTTTATGTGAGGGGAACTTACACTTCTGCCAAAGGCTGTGTGTATGTGTTCACACACAGGCTTGGACTGCTGCTGAAGATGCTGTCCATGTTCTGTGCAAGTGGGGAAGCTTGGATTGTTACTGACCAGATTAGTATGTGTCCAATGGGTGCAAGGAGCATGTCCTCCTACGCGGTGCTGTACCTGTTTTGTTTGTGGAAATATTGTTCTGCATGTGAGTCAAGCTTGCACTCTTACACCCCGGTGCTGTTCCTTACACTGATACAAAATCTGAACTGCAGCTTGTTTGTTGTATCTAAGTGAGGCATTAAATGGTGCTGCCCAGTGCCACATTCGATCCATGTCTTTGAAGGAAGCTTGCAGAGGCCCTGCAGTAGTACCACACTTGTTCCATGTCTTTGAAGGAAGCTTGCAATGGCCCTGCAGTACCACACTTGTTCCATGTCTTTGAAGGAATCTGACACTGACTGGCTCTACAATAGCACGCTTGTTCCTTGTCTTTGAAGGAAGCTTGCACTGGCTGGCACTGCAGTACCACACTTGTTCCTTGTCTTTGAAGAAAACTTGCACTGGTGCTACAGAACCACACTTGTTCCATTTCTTTCAGGGAAGATTGTGATGCTCTTAGCCGGTGATGTATGTCTTATGCGTGTGAGCCAAGGTTCCGCTGTGCTCCTGCTCCCTGTGCTCTATCTATGTCTGTGTGTTTCTATGTGTGATTAAACAATTGTGTTACTGTCTCACCAGCCTCATGTTTTTGACTGTGAGATAACTGTCAAACTAAGTCACATTGGACTCGGTGACCGGCCCCCTGCCAGAGCTGGCCACTCACAGCGAGCTGGAGTAGTTTACAACTTTATACAAGTTTTCCAAAGTTTGCCTGTGAGCGCGATCCATTACAATGATTTAGCGCATTCAATGACAAAGCAGCGATTTATTGTTCCTTTACAAAATTCATACCTCCGGAACCCTCAGGTGGATTTTTGTCATTGAGGTGTCATTTCAAAGATAAAAATATAACCTATTTTTTTATAAATTAGTATTGGATTTTATTGCATCTGGCTTCTTTATTACTGAACAGTTTTGGTACTTCTTAATGCTTTACACTTGTTCCTTTGATAAAGCCTGACTGCTCAGAGCCACAGCTACCCAGGGATTAAGAAAGGTTTTTCAAACAATTCTGACTGGATCCAGTACAGATAGTGAGTTTATTACATGGTGAGGTCTCACAACCACACCATAGAATAAACCACCTTAATCACAATTACATATGATATGTCCTACTATGTTGTTAATTTGAGATTCAGTGGTGTGGCACCACCATATTTGTCAATGGTGACAGCTGATGGACATTCTCCTCGGGAGGCTTTGAGGCCACTGGACAATAGTGTTCGTGCCCTTGACACGAAAGGAGAGGTGAGTGGTCATCACAAACTTTACAAAGGTGAGGCATTTGGGCTGGAACAGTACCACACAGAAGGCAACATAGCCTTAATTTAGTAATTAGTGGTAATTTAGAACCTCGAGGGACCATACTGTTTTAAATAACCACAGATTTATGAGAGAGGCAGGGGGCGTAGTTAGAGAAATCCTCAGTTCTAGCAAAGATGTAGGAAATCATCAAAGACCTTAATGGTTTCTGCGTAGGATTCATCACAAGAACGGGATGAAACTGAGAAAAATATTCTGTCTGAAGAGACGTGCTACACGCGTGATGCCTCTGCCAATGAGCAAGACAAAGAAAGGTTTGTAGTTAAAAAAATGATGGGCAAACATCATTTCTTTCACAAGAGAGAAGACAAAATACCTATATATCACCTTTGTAATGTATACATTTGAAAACGATGTCAATAAAAAACTTCATATACATATATTTATATTTCAAAATAAGTTGTGTACGGTACAGTACAACCATTAATATCCTTCCGCATTTTGAAAGTGATAGGCTGCTATGCAGACATACAGCACTGGAAGTGAAATTACATGCGGAAATTCACGAACTGTCATTAAAAGGACGGAGAGTGAGAACAATGTTCTGTTTTATCAAGAGAGTTTATCTATGAATCATTGTGTCCGTATTGCCATGACTATGGAAACAAAAAGCCAAAAAATATGCCTGAAGCAGACCAAGAGAACAGAAAAATAGAATAAAGTGATGAAGCTGTGTTAAAATGAAGGTACATCCCAGCAGAGAAGTTACATTTGATACTCAAGGGATTCTTTTCGCTGATCGCTAGCACAAGGACAAAGCCTGCCTTTATAAAGCAGCACAAAATCACTTGTCTCTAAGACGATTAACTGCAGCTCATGTCATTGCCTCCAAGACAACAGCAAATCAGTATGATGTGGCAATAGAAAGATGGAGATTTAAACAGCGGGACAGGCACTATGAGGGCATCAGTGACTTCCATGCCCGTGTGGATGGTCCACTCATTAAAGAGGGTAACAGTTTTTGCATAAAATTAGTGCATGTTATATATTTACATCTAGTAATCAGTACCTATGGCCTCATGTACCCCCCCCATGAGGCTACCCTGGCACTGAGCAGGTGTGTGTGTCTAGCCAAGCTAAGGGTGAGGGCTTATGCAACAAGCATTGGCATAGCCAATAGGTCTCGCCTTTGGGGCGGGCGAGCAACATAAGCACGTGTGAGCTTGGACAAGTGCAAAATACAGGGCGTGAGGTTGAGAGGGCTCCGCAGGCAGCAAGCAGTTTCTGGGAGTGAGGGTCCCGCAGGCAGCAGGCTCTGAGCGTGAAGGCGTCTTAGGCTCCGGGCTTCAGGGTTACGCAGGCAGCAGGCTCTAGAAGAGGGGCAGATGCAGGAGGGTTGTTTAGGCGAGAAAAGTCACAATCCGAGCTAAGCAGGCGACAGCCACTGTGGGGTAGTCAGAGCCAGATCGCACTTACACAGGGAGCACGCTGTGAGAGGGAAGAGGAGCACACACAAGCAGGGAACAGGCACAGGCGTTCAGGGAACAATCAAAAGAAACAGCCACTGCCTGATATGGAGCAGTCACTAACAGGGAGTACTTAGGGGCACAGGGAGGGTTCGCAGTCAGAGCAGTAACAGGGTAGGAGCGTTACAGACATACAGCTGCCATGGCTAGGGGGCAGTCTCTCGCAAGTAGGGAGCAGTCACAACTCGGGGGCAGCTACTAACAGGATGACACCGCGGGAGGGTATCAGGCACATGGAAGAATCACAGACAAGATGCAGTCGCACACACATGAAAGAATCCCACACAGGGATGGGGACCAGGCCCAGACAAGAAACAGTCGGACAGGAAGCATTCGCAGGCTCATGTGGCAGCCGTTACAGAGCGCACACACAGCTTGAGACCAGTTACAGTCAACGAACAATCGCAGGCAGGGGCAGTTACAGACTGGAAGCAGTTACAGGCAGAGACAAACACAGAAGCGATGCGGTCACAGACATGGAGCACTAACATGTACGGAACAGTCTGCCGGGAGCACCCTGGAGGATGCGGGAGCCATGTCTGTGGCGCTCTCTCTGCCTGTCTCCCTATCTCCTCCCCCTACAGTGTCTGCTCCCAGACTCCTCCCAGGCAAGGGGGAGGGGGGCTTCAGGAGACTGCAGCACTAACCTGAAGAGGACCTCTACAGGCATGCAATTGTTACTGCTGCCTGTCTGCACCATTAACACCACAGTCCTCCACCGCCATTGACAACAGCCTGTTCGCGCACTGCCTGTGCCGAGAACGGCATATCCGGTTTCCACGAGTGACAACATACCCTGCTGCAGTGCAGTCCATCTGGCCGCATTAGTGAAAGCGTAGCCAAAAGCTAACAGAGTCGGGGACCGCACGTCCAGTCTGCACCAGTAACAGCACACCTGCCTGCACTAGTTACATCACACTTTTTTTGTTGCAGTTTTTATATAGAGCGAACTCGACCCGAAGGTAAAGGAGCGCTTTAAAAATAAAAATACCACGGCAGCACAGCATCGCGAAAAAAACAAGAAGACCGCGAGTGGTGCGTGAGCACTGCAAGGAATGCAGCTGCCACCCTGCGCGCCACTGCTCGCTCCCGCAAGCAAAACGCTGTGGGAGTGAACATTTGCTAAAGAGGTGGGACATGCGCCCGCCTTTAGCCATTTGCAGGCTACGAAAAATAAATGACACAGGCAACAACCAACCTAATGCGTGGGGGAAGTCCTAGACACACGGAGAAGTTTGGAGTGCTCACAAGAAGCCTCCCATAGAGCAGCGCATGCGCACTGCGCTAGGCTCGACCTTAAAAGGAAGGTCTTCAGCTTCTTGTGGGACTCAAGAAGAGAGAATAATACAGTGCATGACTTCTGTTTAAATATATATCACTTCCACATTCCTCCCTATGAAGCTAGACAAGACGTGAATCACAAATGTAGCGTATGCATGCGGGGACACACCCACGCAGTCCATCGCATAATGAAAATGCTGATGAAATCTCTTTGATTCAAGGAAAGCCCTGAGGGAGTTTCAATCTGTAATCTCTGCAGTGGATAGTGGCACTATAGATGAACATCGAGGCCAAATGAACCGCTGGACTAAGCACTCATTAACTTTTATTTTTTATCTTGTCTGTTAGGTCAATGTACTTCACAGAATACGCTCCATGTCAAAAACAAACAGGATGCGTAGGACTCACTCGCTTAGTAGCACATAATGTTACACGGTTGTAGCATATAATGTCACACGGTGGACACAAAATACTCATAGATGTTTTTCTAAACATCATGAATACCATAGCATTTTAGACTTGCATAAAAAAAATTGTAAACAGACAAAATATAATACCCTCTAATACGCTACATAATCACACGACTACGAAATGGAGGATTTCTGCTATATCTGTGTTCTGGTAGCAGAGTACATTTTGCTTGTTAAACATGGCTGAGATCTTCTGTGTATTATACTTAAAAAAATAACCCTATGTTCAGCGAGAATTAAACTTCAGTTACAAGCCTATCTGTATCCTATCTAAAGAACGTTGTTTTGGTACTTAAAGATCCTGTAAAAACGCCATTGAATTTTTATTTTGTATATGATAAGAAATGTCTTAGCAAAACAGTTTCTCTCTGACAAGTCTTTGCCAATGCATTATATCATGCGAGAATCATCACAAGTATACATCTAGTCTACTCACCTTGCAAAAGAGGTGCCTTATGTCCCAAATTGCTCCCATCGAGACCCAGAGTCAGTTAACTGCCCAGTAAATTAACTTAAGCAGCAGGCTATTTTAAGTGGGCACCACACCTAGGCATTCCTCTTTACTGGCCAGCAGCAGAGGAATTTGAACCACCCACCAACCCAGCAGGAACAAGAGAGCTAAGCAGCACAGCAGAATTGCCATACAGCGTCGCAAGCAGGGTTACAGGGTGATCATAATGCAAAAAGCGATTAATACCCCATCAGAGGGCAATGGGGCCGCTAGAAATGAGATCCTCAGGCCATAGGGGGCCATGAGAAGAACGCAACGGCGACCTCTTCATCCCAGAAGGGACAGTTGGTATCCTGACAGCTAGGGGTTGGCCCTACCTCGCTCCGTTGTGGCACTGGTGTAGCAACCACATAAAAAGCATTTGGGCCGCAGCTCCAATACGTAATATACAGCACCGATAAATAACGAGATGGCAATGTAATGCCCAGTGGATGGAGATTGTTTCAGGATGGGTGTCAGCGGTTAGTCCTAAACGGCGCTGCACTCGGATGATGAGCTAACCCTACCTGTGTAATGCATAACAGAATGCAAATAAACTTGTGACAGTTTTCCCACAAGAAAAAGTGATGGCCTGTTTTATTGATGATGCAACTGTATTTTGTCACAAAGAAGGATGCTTATATAGATATGTGAGATAACAGAGGGCTAGGGTTGGAAATGATAAGTTAACTGCCCAGTAAATGAACTTATTGCTAGCCCACCCTTATTCAAATTATGGTTAGTTAATATTCCTAAAATAATTGATGATCTGACAAACATTCATTTTACCCCCTCTGCCTTTGTGTGATAATAAGAGGGTGGTTCCTATCTGTTTTCACAATGGGTATGAACATATATATGGAGTCACTTTGTCTCGGTAGGTTGTGGGTAGCTGTTTAAAATGACTGTGTGGAGCTGGGAGCTGAAAACATTGCGTAGCAACAACATTACACCAACATTCATGTTGTTTTTAAAAACGCTCTCCTGTGTAATTTCACAGTAAGTTCCCGACCCCTGCAATATTGCAGTACATTAACAAAAACAAATCACTTAATTGGTCACCAGTTGTGGTGAATCCGTTCACTAAGGGGGACAATTGATTCAATATTAACAACAAATATCTGAAACTTACGGCTTTATCTAGAGTTTGGAACATGTTGGAAATTTGCTAAAAAGCAGCGCACTTCCTGACTGCTATAATTGGAGTATATGTGCCCTTCACCCACTCTAAACTAGGCAGACGGGAGAGTCACCACTTTTTGTTGATGGCCTACATCTGCCAAACTATTAATTAGGCCCTTCATCTTACAAATGCGGCGGAGGTACCCTGCAAGACACAATTAACCAATCGAAAAAGCTTTCTATGGCCATTATGACAAAACAGTAAATCTACATATTCCATAATTAAAAAAATAAATAAATATTTGCAGGTGGCCAACATTTTTCATATAAGGGCGCCACCCACTGCTACTGCTGGAGTGGCCCACTTCCAGCATTGGCACATCTCACTGCCCCTTGGGGGCACCCCACTGTTTTTGGTGCTAGCACCACATCCACCTGCAAATATTAACAGTTGGTGAGCATTTTAAAGTGGTTGGAAATAAATACCAGCCTCAAATAGGACTGTACGAGTGTTTGTAAAAATTATTGCCAAAAGATGCATTTAGGAGCATAATGTTCATGTAAATTTATTAACATTTCAGAGGACCTGAGGTTTTCAGGGACACTAATGACATATTCTACTACTTCTGTTGTGTGCCAGGCAAGCCTTATCTTTCTTAGGACATTGATGAAAAATGGTGGGAAAAAACGATTTTTTAGTCCATTTTTCCTAAAAATTAGGTAAAGCATTATCGTTAATAAAGGCGGTTAGGCAATTCTGATTATGCTTTTTTCATGGCCTATAATTTACTAAAATGTATATACCATATTCCCAAAAGAATTTTTCCACCCTGCTCCTAACACGTAGATTCTGAGTATCTGCCTGGAACGGCAGAGTAAAAAAACAAAAAGTTATGCAAATCTCACCATCACATGCCCTAGACAGAAGTGCTAGACCAATCCAGCAGGCTTAGAAGTAATACCACTGCTGAATTATAAAGAGCTTACAGCATTAAAGAGCAGACAGGTTACATCACCCTTACATGCTAATGCCTCAGTAATCAGTAGTGAATTAATTATGCTCCTGCACAGTGGGTGCCAACTCAGTGAGCACGTGGGACATGACACAGCAGGGAGGAAGTTGTCTGCATTTGGGACACGCAAGGGACATAAGGCACTAGGCTTAGTCAATAGTGATGTTTAATCCAAGAGGAAACACCACTTTGCATTGTCATACCTGCAGATCTACACTTAGGGGCTGATTTATATGTTGGCAGTAAGGATACTCCATCGCAATGGCAACAGTATATCCTTACCGCCAGCATAATGGTCCATCTGCCCAATTTAGATGTGAGTGGACCATAGTTTTGGCTACGGCTGTGACTGCTCCGTCATCGCTAAAGCCGAAACTCTCAGATGGCCCAACAGAGTAAGGGCCTTCAGAGAAATGGCTATATGTCAGCCACTCTTATAGGCAATGTTTTTTTTCGTCTGTCACTGCCAGCCAAACCTTGGCGGTGAGGGACAGTAAAATGCTAATAAAGCCCCCCTCACCATGGGAGATGACTACTATAGTGAGGGGAGCATTACATTTTTTATTTTCAAAAAGAAAATCCAGTTTCAGGGTTTTTGAAGCAAGGTTGCGTCATGCTGATGCAGGCCTGCACCAAACATCAAAATGCATTCGCGGAAACTGACATGACGGTGGTTCCTAACAATACATTATAAACGGCTGCCTTCTCAGTGGTCATTTATAAATGTGGTGAGTGGTTCCTCCGCCAGGGGGATGGAGTAATTCACTCCACCCCCCTTGCGGAATGATTGGCCGTCTGCCAACTTATAAATGAGGCCCTTAGTGTCTCATGAGAAAAGGCACAATATTAAGTACCACAATACAAAGCGTGGTTGTCTAGAAGGTCTAGCAATGTGTGCGGCAGTGTAACAGTCGACTTGCTCTCGCCACCGAACTTTCCCACATCACTGCTGCCAGTGGTATCCCAAAAGTACTCCAGAGGTGCTCAGTGAAACACACCAACCCACAAGCAGAGTATGATTCTTCTGAAATGGATTACAATTCTACCTTTTCCCAGTCCACTCCTAAAAGAACCTCCATGATGTCTTTTAGGTGCTGCATCTGCCTGGTTTCCAGAAGCGATTGAGGACTGCCTACCCATGTTTCCACTATGAAGGTGAGCAGTAGATATCTAAAGTAGATCATATATCAATATATTACCAAAGACACAGTTATTTTTAAACCCTTTACAATCCGACAAGCCCCATACTCAGTAAATATGCGGTGTAAGTCTGTCACTATGAGGCTCCAATATGTTCCATTGCTTGCACGACCATCTGAAAAGTCGCTGTCTATCAGACACCATTATTTTGTCTGTCTGGGAGTCCAGCAAAGGTTGAGTAAATGATACAGTCCTAGTATGTCTACAATTCATTATGTCCCTTTGAGGGTGGTACTAGGTAGATCTGCCAGACATCCCACCTCAACCTTCCCTGATGACCACATGTAGGCCTGGGCAGATCCCCCTCAAGACAACCAAGAAGCTGTGGATATTTTTATTTATTTACTCTGAGGATCAGAACTGCCACCCGCTGGACCATCCAAGGAGTCTGGTCCCAGTAATTTGTGCTGCTCGGGCCCCCCCAACACCCATCGGCACAAATAAGTTCTGCGGAATAAGCATATATTCCTTAAGTCACTGTGGTATTTTTGGCCTCAGGACAAGAGACTTACTAGGTAGCTGATAAAAAAATTTGGTGGTTGAAATTTTTATTAGTCCACTGTATTGAATGCTGAAATTGGCAAAGCCAAGCACACTGGTCAAAATGCAATCACACACTGGTGCACTTTGCCAGCATTTCAAGCTCAGTGATAGTGTAAAGAAGGTGCATGAAACAGACAAGGGGGGGTCCAGGAATATTTATCTACTTGTGTGGTGAGGTTGGTAGGGTAGGGTCTAATATCATTATTGTTCCCATGCTGTTGGTCATTACTAACTGTTGAATTCCTGTTTCCCTTATTACGCATCCTCGTCTTTGACTCAAGTTCATAATTGTGAAGTGGGTAAATATCAGCTGTTAATGCCACCAGCAATGCAAAATAACAGCTGTCATTGACATGAAGAAAGGACAATGAGGCTTAATTAAGTCACTTAGATGACCACTTTGTCAGTACCGAAGAGTTTAGAATTCATTACTGAATTTAACAAACAGAGCTTACAATGAACACATGTAAGATAATTCAACCTTTAACCTGCACAAATGAGCACACCTGGAGTTTATCAAACAACAGGAACTACCTTACACTGATCAGTGTATTAAACATAAGCGAGCCCTACAAACAACCATACAAAAGCTTACAGGAAAGAACCCTATGTAAACCCACCAATCAACCCCACCCCCAAACCCCACCTAGGCTTCCACTCCCACCTTGAAGAAAGGGAAAAAATCATACCCCCACCTTGGCGGTCAGGAGGCAAGCCAGTCACCCCCACACTCCCCCTCCCTACGCACCCTCACCATCACCCAATGCATTTAGGCCATCAAGGTTAAAGACAGAAAGAAAGAGTCAAAATGAGTATATAAAGTTGCAGAAATGTATATAACCAATCTTTTCTCTTTCTGAGACTGTCCATCCCTGGTCTCATTTCTGTCATTGCTGGAGAACATCCTTGGCCTCATTTTTGCAGAAGCAGAACCTAGTCTGCCTATCCATCTGGACTTTAAGGCGCACAGGTTCTTGTAGAAATGGCTGGATACTGCCAGCATTGAATGAATTGATCATTTGTTTGAGTCTCCATCAGCGATCCATAGTTATTTTACAGAGGTCTGAGTGAACAAAGATGTAGAGAGAGTCCACTATGCCTGGAGCAGAGGGTCGTGCATTAATATAGATAGCCTGTTGAAGCAAAAAACTATCAACATAAACTACGATGCGATGCAGACTTGTTTCAGAGCCGGCCGCCTTGGACCCAGTTGACTAAGGAAGCCGATGCGCCCTTTGGATCTGACAATCCCAGTCCCAGCCCACAAGGTCGGGGAAGGCCTTTTGAAACAGTTGAACCACAAATTGACCAGCATCACTGCCTGCCCTCAGGCACACCCATAATCCGAAGGTTGTTTCTGCGCTGGCGGTTTTGGAGATCCTCTAGCTTTGATTGCATAACAAAATCTGGGTATTGTGCTCCTTGACTTGAGTTGATGTAGAAGTTGCAACCTCTTTACACTCGGGCACTCTCTGCTGCAGGTCATGTAGCTGTGAAGTCAACGCTGTCATTTTACCAGGAAGATCAATAATAATGCTCTGTAATCATGAGTTATCGGCTCTGACCTCAGCATTGCGCTTTGAAGTTTCAGCACGATGAACTTGGATCAAATGAAAGATAGAAACAAGTGATGACTCAGAAGAACAGGCCAAGTTATTACCCAAAGACAACTGTTCTTCGATCGCCTGTTGCATTGGCATTGTCGTTGCCAGATCCATCTGCTTTGGGGGTTCAGGGACACCAGTTCTCTCTTGTGTCCCTTATGGGCAAATACCAGTTTCCACATCTGAGAGAAACCCCTGTACAAGCTGCGAGGACCATACATGATTTTGTATTATCCCAGCTTTGCCGTTCACCAGCCCCGAGACAGAGTCTGTGACTTTTCCCCAGGGAACATTTGAAGCAGGGCTCCGATAACCTCCAGTTCTCTTCTTCTTGCTGATTTTCACTGCCTATTGCGGTTATGTGGCACCTTTGGTATGGCTGTAAGCTTTATTCACATGCGGGATTAGACCTGTATGCCAGGGCGGCTATTTGCCGTGTAAGCATTAGAGTTTGCTAGACTGTTATCGCCGGACTGAACTGAGCTGGCCACAATATCAACAGTGCTAGTTATGTGAGGGCCTAAATCACCACCACTGGCAGCCACATCCACATTGCCTATGGGATGGTCAGCCGACCCCTCTGCGGGACTATCAGCACCATCGGACGTCCCGGCCTCCATCATACCCGGTGACACCCCTGACCCTGACAGAATGCCTCTAAGTGCATGCCCCCATGCTGACCATATGTGCAGCAGCAATTGCAGAGTCTCGTGAGATATCCAACTGAGATGCCTCGCTGTCCAAAGAAGGTGATTCCGAGGCCTCATGCGGTGCAGAAAAGGATGAGGGTGGAGCAGACCAATCCCCCTCCTTTACAGCGTTCATTACCTGGTTTGCGATAGGGGAGGTAAGATCCCAAACATCAGTAGCAGAGGAAGTCACCAAATTTGGAGGGGTCCCAGCAGAAATAACTGAGGCTGGGCAGTTGGTGAGAAAATCAAGCACAAGCCTGCTGAACTTGGTTGTAGCACCACTGCTCCATTGAGGCACTTGGTTTTCGACTATTTGCACAGCCAAAGTGGCCCCTCTGCTTTGTCCAGCCGAAGGGGCATGAGTGCTGCCTCAGCGGACGGTCATCCTTGAGGGCTTCGAAGGGGCCATGCAGTCTGCCCAAACCTCCTAGACACAAGCAATACAAGCAGGTAGTTGTAGAAAGGTATGCAGAAATTCATGGCGAGACAGCAGTATGGTAGACATGGAGAGCAGACTGACAAAGCCTGCTGACACTGCCACATATGCTCTGCTTTTTTTCCAGCCCCCTCCAGCAGTCTATAATTGGAAAAGAGGACTTACAGTCAGAGATCAGGAGCCGGCACCGTTTAGGAGCAGAAAAAAGGGGTAGGGTTCTCGCCCTGTGGAGCTATAAGACGGCTATAAGCCAGACAGGAATGAGTTCAATGCCGCACATTACCCACGTTGTGGCAAGCTTGACTATTCCAGGTAGCAGAGAAAGTGAACATCAACAAAACGGTATTTACTAGGCAGGCAAAAGCATAATAAGTACCTGGGGGCCTGCTGTAATGCTGTAGCGTTGTGGTGCTATGTTGCTCCAACCAGTAGTAATCCACCTCGCTATCGTCTGGTCATGGGTCCTGCGTGGGGGTCCAGATGCGGTGCTCCGCTCCAGCACTATCACCGGAAGATCAGGGGCTTACAGTCAGGAGTCTGTATACATCTGAGGGCGGTCAGAATGCAGAGCAACATTGTGGAAGAATCGGTGAATGCCATTTAGAAGATTTCCAGCGTTCATGGAGCAGCCCGTGAAGAGAACACCAACAACCACAGCAGTGCCAGCTAAAAAGCAGGTAAAAATGATGACTATTCAGATCTGATACAGCATTGTAAATGCTCGTCCGGTCCCAGGAGCAACTTAGAGGCTCTGCAGTACAAAGGCGGTGCAGCAGCTCGGTGGTTCAGCTGTACAGCAGTTTGGCTGCTAGTGGGATGCGGAGGGTTGTGGAGAGAGGAGTGAGGAGCGCATCCGCAACGGTGTCAACCCACCGCTATCTTTCTTTGGGGAGGCGGTGGATCTAAAAATGGAATGAATTAAACTGGATACTAGTTCTCAGCCTTTCTGGTATACCTCAAAATTTGCATAGTGGTGGTTGACCTTGCATGCTTAATAGGTGCACAGGGTGATGGGGGGAGACATTAACTACATTTCTATCCTGGGGGTGTACAATTAGGTCTGTATCATGTTGGGTTTATATTCACTATTATGTCACAGCTAAAAATTATGAGTTGGAGCGTTGCCGGCCCAAATCGGCGTCTGATGCACAGATTGGTTAAGGAAGAGGTTGTAGCCTCTAAACCACACATTATATGTGTGACTGAAACTCACCTTGCTTATAAGGATAGGGCATACCTACAGCAATTAGGTTATAAAACTATTGTTTGGAATATGCAGCAGGTTTCAATATGCGGGTCGCAATTCTAAGTCTTCGGACACTGAGCGTTCAAATCATCTGGACCTTATCTGACTCACTGGGTAGGTGGGCAATCGCTCATGTCATGTTCAATTCTAAAACTCTTGTTCTCTGCACGGTATACGGACCTAATCGAGATCATCCAGGGATATTTGATTTCTTAAATCTTGAGTTGTCCAGCTGGCCTAGTGCATTGCTGTGTTACGTGATTTTAATTGTATTATGAGCTATAGGCAGAATACAACCAACGGAGTCGCCATTCCACGTATAAAGAATACCAGGCGGGCTATCAAGGAGCTCGCCAGAGTGCATGGGCTAGTTGATCTCTGGTGAACCTTATATCCAACTACCTCTGGTTATAATTACTTCTCTGCCCCTCATTGCCATTACTCTAGGATTGATAAGATCTTCATGGCTTAGGCACTAATCAATACATCTAGAGTGGAGATTTGCCCAAAGATCACCTCCGATCACAATCCTCTATTAATAACATTTCTTACGGATGGCATCTAGGGCGACTTGCGAAGATGGACCTTCACTAGATCTTTATTGTTGGATCCTGTATATATTAGAAGAATGCATGCTGAGCATAATACTTTTATCTCTTTAAATATTGGCTCCTCTGCACCCCATGGCAACTGGGATACTTTTAAAGCTTATGTATGTGAGGCTACTGCTTGATTTATCACCCAACAGAATAAGGATCGAAAGGTCCATATGCAGTCTGCTTTCTTAGAATTGCTAAGGTGGGAGCAAAGGCACTCCCAAGCAGTGCAGACAAATAGCTGTGAGGAGCCAAAAGTCAGAGACAAGCTGATAAAATGCCAGAATCGCAAGGATTGTGTAGAAAGAGATAAAGTGGCTGCCGCCTATTTTAATGGTCGGGTCGGTCTGTTCAAGTATGGCGAGAAAGTGGGGAAAGTTTTGGTATACAAAATTACTGAGAGTAGGCATCTGGCTTCGGTTCAATGTATTCAGGATGGCCATGGCAATAAATATTATGATCCTCAGAAAATCCTTGAGCAATTTAGGCTATTTTATCAAGAAATGGATATGGAAACCTGTTAGTCAAGCTCACAGACAATCGAGGAATACATTCAGAAAGCCAGGGTATCCAAGTTTAGCCCTATTTCCACTTAGGCACTGGAGGAATCAATCGCTATTAAGGAGGTTATAAACGCTATTAGAATACTTCCTTCAGGTAAGGCTGCCGGTGATGATGCACTCCCTGCGGAGTTTTATAAGGCATTTAGAAATACACTGACACCTTTGCTTTTGAACATTATCTAGCACGCAGAACGAACAGGGGAGATCCCTGACTCCTGGGACCATGCAAATATTGTTATCTTTCTATAAAGATAAACTGCTGAAAAGAGAAGGTCTTATTGTTCAATCTCTTTGATCAACGCAGATGGCAAAATTTCAGTGAAAACATTGGCTTCTCTGCTTGCTGTCTGTATTCAAGAGCTTGTTTCCACACAGCAGCATGGTTTAATTCCGGGTAAAGACACTACCAGTCACATTAATGCTGTTATAGCACTGTTCAATGCCTCTAATTCCTTTGGTATACACGCTGGCGTGATACTACTGGATGCCGAAAAGGCATTCGACCGAGGTTTGTGGTCTTGTATGTGGCTAACTTTGCAAGCCATGGACATTGTGAATCGTTTAAGATGGATCCAGTCCTACGATCGGTGTCCTACAGCTTGTATGGTAGTGGCTGGGTCTAATTCTTCTTCTTTCAGGATAACGCGCAGCACCAGACAAGGGCGTCTTTTATCCTCACTGATATATGCTCTTTATTTGGAACCCTATCTGCGGGATGTTTCGTTACATGACTATGACGTCAAAATAAGTGTGTGTGCTGACGATGTTGCTTAGTAATCAACTGATCCCTTTCACTCACTCTATTAGACTAATTATCACAGAGGCCAAGAGATTCTGTGAATTCTCGGGGTACCAACTTAATGTACCCAAAACCCAAATCATAGTTAATTTTATAACACCTGCGAGCGAGCCTTCCGTGCTTCCAGTCGCAACTTACTTAGGCATCAAGATAACCTCTTCAATTAGTCGCATCATTACATTAAACTATGAACAATTGCTTCGTCAGTGCACTGCAAAGATGCAGGCCTGGAATAAACTTCCAATGAGTATAATAGGCTGGTGTAATATAGTGAAAATGAACATTTTACCCACATTTTTTAATCTTTTTCATGCTATCCTTCTATGGTTCCCTGACTCTTTTTTTCGGAGGTCTGAAGGAGCAGTTGGTAGTTTCTTGTG
Source organism: Calotriton arnoldi (assembly GCA_963921515.1). Taxonomy (NCBI): domain Eukaryota; kingdom Metazoa; phylum Chordata; class Amphibia; order Caudata; family Salamandridae; genus Calotriton; species Calotriton arnoldi. The sequence continues at coordinate 2,077,588 of CAWUFW010000890.1, read as the reverse complement.
GGGATATATAACGGCTAGATGGGCTCTAAATTTGTTAAAACTCCATCCTCTTAAAGTTAGCTGGGTGCTACCAGATTTTAAGAGCTATTTTTGGGCCTCTTTTGGATCTCGTCTATGCTCCCTTTTGGTCGACTGTCAGCCTGACTGTAATTCTTTTCCGTATCAGATCCTTATGGGCAGTGACTGGAAGTTCTTACTGACTAGGATAACGGATCCCAATTATTTCAAGTGGGTCCATTTTAATCTAATAATCAATTTTTGTAGAATCTGGCACAAAATATGCACGGCTTTTAAAATTCCGTCTCTGCAGTCTTTCTAACTGCTTTGGGGGAACCCCTCGTTACCAGCTGTCATCCATGACCTGGATCCTAGACATGGCTTGTTGCTGGCCTCAGCATGGCCAGTCAAATATTCGATTCTCAAGGCTTTTGCTTCTTTTCTGACTTGCAACCTTCGTATGACTTGCTGCATAAAACATTTTTTTTAAATATCTACACGTCCTTGATTATTTTAAACATAGGGTTCCCATTGGGTTTGTTAACGAAGATTCTGAGCTTCTTACATATCTGTATAATAGAGAAGAGCGTTTAACTATTCATGCTTTCTATCATATCCTTATTGGGGGGGAAAATAGACTATCTTGGCAAGTAAATGGAGTTTAAATATTGGATCCGAAGTGCAGCAGTCTGACCTCATGGCCGCTTTTGAAGCTACATATTCCTCTGTTACATCGGTGAGTTTGAATCGCCAACAGTTTAAGACCTTATGTGTGCTCTATTACACCCCAGAGAGACTATGTAGGTGGAAAAATGATTCAACTGGAAATGTACCCTGCCCTCAATGTGGGCTACAGGTGGCAGATATTGTTCACATTTTTGCCAGCTGCCCACATTTAGCCTCATTTTGGGCTGACATCACTGGTTTTCTTCCTCAGTCTTTAAACTGCGATTTGCAGCTAGACGCCAGAGATGGCATGTTAGGCTTCAAGCGGGATGTTGATGGGTGGATTTTTGCTGTTATTTCTATTGCTCTCGTCACCGCATGGCTATGTATAGCTAGTGACTGGGCTATGTCTACCCCCCCCCCCAATGGTCTATCACTGGTTGGCGTTACTGGACCAGGTCTATGAGATAGGGGCAGCAATCCTCCGGCTGCGGGGGAAAAAAGGGAAAAGAAAGATTAAACAGCTTTGGAATCCACTTTATGCTAGTTAATTGATTACCTCTTCTTCTTGACATTGGTTAATCCTACTTGGTACACTTTGACTTTCTGTCCTTGCACAGCTTGGATTAGTGTAAATGTGTTGGTGTGTGACATTTCTTACTAATATTCCACATCCTTTTTCTTTTTACTCTTTTCTTTCAACGCTCTTTTCCTGGCTTTTCTCTCTCCTTCTCTTTGTCCATGATGTAAGGGGTTAAATTTGTGCAGCAAAGTAAAATCATATTGAACAGATCTCATGACTATTAGGAGGTTTGTTCTGACTGTATAAATGAATTGTTACACGCAATCTATGAGGTACTTAAGTGTTTTCGTCAAGTCAAATTTGCTGTAACTTGGTAGTAAACTCGAATTTGACCTAAGCAATTTAGTAATAAATGTGTGAATGTGGACTTAGTAGTAGTTACAGTCTCTCTCTCTCTCTCACACATATATATATATATATGTATATATGTATACATATATACACACACACACACACATGCGTGTGTAAAAAATAATACGTCACCTGCCTCATGCCTTTTCAGCTTTGAAACCATTTGCGAAGTTTGATTTTCAGGGGACCTGGGAAGCAAGAGGTGGGACCGAGAATCCACCTTTAGACAATCATTTTTTCTTACGTGAGGTATCGCTGGAGGGGGTGCTAGAGTTGGCTCTCGTGGGAAGCGTGGGCTTGTTTACGCATTTCTTTCTCGGAGCTGGAGCCTGGTACCCTGCAGCTCTCTCTCCTCACAAGGTGAGAAGCAAGTTCAAAAACCGCCTTGTAAACATCGCCATAATTAACCATAGAGAGGCCGTGGGACAAACCGCTGCTCGCCCCCTTCCCTCTCTACTCCTCCCCCACACCCGAGTCATCATTAGAGGAACCCTTTCTCCGGTTGCCATGAAAACGAAAGGAGATTAACCTCGGAGGAAACTACGCTATCTTTAGGGGCTGGGTAGCAGGAATGAACAAGGCCGTGCTATCAGGAGGCGGACAAATAATTGCCTTTTGCTTTGGAGTATTTTTGGCTGCAACAACTAACTGCTGCGTTTAATTACACTTATTTACAATTAGACACTGCGCACTCGGTTGATTTACTGTCCTCCTCGCCCCTCCCCCAAATCAAATTGCTGTTTTGGTTAGTCCACGGAAAATAGAAACTACAATTGATTATGAACATTACTCAAATACAGTTCTAAACTAATTGTGAACGTGTGATAATATTTTGGCACCGACAGTTTGATTCTTTGAGAGCTGTGCTTCCCTCGGAATGATTAAGCATGTAAGCCCTGCAATACTGTTCTGTGGTGACTCACAAGGAAGAGAGGGGGGGGGGGTGGGCAGAAGCCAGGATTACTGTCACTAGTATATCAGTCTATGAAAAGGCTGGACCCAATGGGGGAAATTCCATCTTCCCATTTACAAGGGGCTTCTACCGGATCCATTCGCCAGCATATAGATTGTTAGACATAGAATCACATGCCCCCGAGAAAAGCCCAACATAAGTCCCAGTGCTTAATTTGCAATGGTTTTGGGCGCTAGCATAAATTTTTGGGGGCCGGGACTTATTTTTCATCATTAAACTTTGATCCAGAGCAAGAGAGAGAAAGGCAGAAAAGGTGGAAATGAAGAAGAGAAAGGTGGGAAAACAGTGACAAAGGTAGAAAAGTAGATGAAAAAGAACCTGCAAGGGTAAGACAAAGCGACAGGAAGTGTTGGCTTGTGGTGGAAGAAAATGGCCTCTGTTTCAATCAAGACTAGACACCATTTGTATTCGGCAACCTTAGTATTTGACAGCGCTGGTGGCAGGCCCCTAAGAAAAGCTTTTGGGCCCTGCATTTTTCATTTTTTTTTTATTAATTAGTTAATTTACAAATCAAGCACTGAACACAATCAAGTTCCATCTTTGAAGTGGTTCTTGATGGCCAATGACAACCACTGCTTCCAGCAGACATTTGTAATTGAGCCTGTAGAATTTATCCTATTCTTTCAGATGAAAGGACACAGACAAAAGATCATAAACCTATATTCTGCAACTGGATAGCCAGAAAACAAGTTTAACAGGAATTTCCACCATGGTCTTTAAGAATTGTGGCCAGTTGTTATTATGGCCCCTCCCAGCAGCATTCCTTGTAGTAACTTGGAAAAACAAGCATTGGTAATGTATCGGTTTTGCCTATGTAATGAATAAAGAGCTGTTTTCATCAATCATTGTCCGGGAGAAGGAAACAGCTCCTTGACAGATAACACAGGAGTAGAGAGAATGTGGCACAGTTGCCAGAGCTGCTGACTCGAGAGCTGGAGAGCTTGATTCGAGTCTCGGCAGCGCCGCGCAACACCCTGTGATTCAATGCAAATCACTTATTCTCTTCGGGTGATACATTGTTATAAAAATATGCTGCAAGAGAAAAAGGCAAAACTTTATGAAAATATAGTTCCACCAATGCGATGTTAATAGCATTTCGGTGGCGGGAAACTGATAAGAGAAGCAGATGAGGAACAAGCATTGGTAAATGCAGAAAAATATGCTACAGCCAAAAGAAATGGAGGAAAGGTGAATGGCACGCACAGGAACCAATGAGAAGCCAGGAAAGAGTTGAGGCAGCATGCAAGTCCCTTTTAAGTTTATATTAAAAACAATAGATTTCTCAAGCACAGCGCAAGCACTGCGCAGGTGAAACCTAAACAGAGCAACAGGTACATTCACCCACTGTGCTAGCTTACTGACTTAAAGCTAAACAGTGGTTGTTGTCCTTCTTATTTTCAGTGGAATAAATAATTTCAGGAAATAAAATATAAATATCATGTTTGTATTTTTTTAACCTGGGAGTAATACAAATAAACAACCTAGATTCTGTCAAGCCACTGTGTGAAATCAACAAATGAAAAAAGAATTAGTTCAACACCAAAATCTAGAAGCAAAGAGTTGCATCTGAGAACTGTTTTTCTTAACATATGGCAGCATTACTGCATGAGTCAATGTATACAGCACCCACTCACTCAACACCCACGAGTACGGAGGCAAGCTTAAAGCTGCTCGATGGATGGAAGTGAATGAGAGTCACTCGCTGTTTAATCCCCACTGGCGCCTGCGTGCGATGCTGCAGTGAAAACTACAGTCAAATAATCAGACGTACTCTCGGCTCAGACTGTAGAAAACAGGTACATGCAGGGCTTTAATTGGGATGAAAAAACTGGTGGTTCTCTCAGAGGGGCGTGGCCAAGGTAATTAAGGGCGTGGCTTAAAAACGTAACCTAAAAATCTGTGCTTAGCATAGAGTGCCGTCCGACTGGTATTGTGCTGCTTCTGTCAGTGCATCCAGATATATAATACAACAAGTAACATTACACCTACAACAAGTCAGGGAAATTGGCTTTGCCAGTGGTTGTTAATTGCAAAAGATAAATAAGCAACAACTATGGCTTCATTGTACATAATATCAAAAATGCTTCAGTTCTGAAATGATGAGACTATGAAAGAACTATAACAAGTCTCTTTGAAGTTACATCAAAGGCAGTGAAGGGTGGTACTGCTGTAGAGGTAAGATTTATTTTTTCACGGAGGGTGAGGGCAAAAATGGAGAGCCCGATAGGGACCCGTCTCAGCACCTGCTTTTTAGGACTGCCTGTGCTCAGCACCGGCAGGACCAGGCCCACTTAAAGCCCTGGGTACACGGGTCTACAGGGGAGCCACGGGTTGGATTTTGCTTGCATAAAGTCTCACCTTGCGGTGTTTTGATTGCAAAAAGAAAAGGATTTACTCAAGAAATCGGCGGCTTTAAGACATTCCAGCTTGTTATCCAGAGGGGGTCACAACCATTAGCAGCAAAAAGTGCTGGCAGGTGGGTAAGACAGGGCCAGTGGGGCCACCTTGAGCGGGTTACCCTATAAAGTAGGTACGGACTGTAGCCTACAATCCACGGGTGTTCCATCACAACATATCGGTTAATAGTGCAAGTGGCGCAAAAAGAGACCTACTAGTGCTCTAGTAAAGTAGGCCAAGAACTAAAGAGGTAAACTGGGTGGAGGGGAACGGGGGGGGAGGGAGGGACAAAGCCTTAAATAAAAGAACATCAAACCAAACACGGTGGTATGGGCAAGGCCGCCGATGGTGATTATTTTCTTTTGCAGAACTTCATAAGTATTTTTATATTTGCAAAGAATTATTGCATCCGTGCATGTTTCCCATTGGCCACTTTAGAGCAGTCAGGCTGCCCCTGCTTTAAGGAGAGCCGAACAAACCTTTTGGATGAAAGGCTTTACTTAGAATTTACTACAAATGGTGGACTCGCATTTTTTACCCATAATAATCAGTTCCAAAACCAATATGTTATGCCATGGCGTTAGGTTGTCAATATAGTTCAATATAGGTGACAGATAAGTACTATAGATTGTGTTTGTCTGTATTTTGCAAAATATTGCCACCTCCTTGCTGCAGAAGATGCCTGACAGCGTGCTGCAAAACGTCCCCACAGCTGAAACAAAATATGGCTATTGCTGCTTCACAGAGCAAAACCATTGTACGAAATATTGCAAAGCACTGGTTAATGTGGAATTACTTGTTGCAAAACTGAATTGCAATTGTTCATATTGTAAGATGCACATTGTGTGTGGCTGCTGTGCTGAAATGCTGCTAGCAGATAATTCCCAGTAGCATTGCTAGGTGCAGTGTCAAACATGGGATTAGACGGCTAGACTGCTGGCAGATACTGGAATGTGCTAAAACAAGCTGCGTGGGAGAGGTGTGGCTCAGGGTTCGATTCCCGGAGCCGGCAGCAGCTCAGACCAGCACCCTGTGACTCTGGGCAATAGCTCGCTTAATCTCCCCGACGGGCCCCAGTGACTTGAGACCCTTAGGGGCGATTAGTTTGTGCTTTACAAATACCGGGTTAAGCTGGAAGGCGATACACACAGGAGATTTGGTGAAGGTATCAAACACCAGGTGCTGAGTGACTGACAGACCTGAAGAGATTAGTACTGTTGAATGTGGCTTCCAATTGGAATCCTCTATCATCAACAACTGCTTTGAAATCCGGATATTGAATGCAGTGACATCACAAAAAGGGGTAAACAAAGTGACACAGCTGCAGGAAGAGGTGGGTGGGCAGATGGAAGGCACGGTGGTGGTGATGAGAGAAGGCAGTTTTCAAGACTTCTGATTGTCCTTGACTGGTTGCTGAATACTTTACTTAGTTAGTTGGCTTGGTTTTATTTAGCCCACATCTTTCAAGTTAGTAAAATTTCTTTCAAAAAAGTGAAACTGAACCAACTAGCATTGTCAAGCTTGTCCGACAAAATACAGGCCAATCTCTGAACCACTTGCACAAATGAAATGGTGAACAAAATAAAATATGGTATTGATATGAATCAATCAAGCGATTTTTTTAAAAAATCCCATGAAAGCAGCTCATATAATACGATACATTAAAAAAGAACATAACAAATATTACCTAATTGTAATAAATGGCAAAATATTAGCATCACACGGTCGCAGCGCTAAAACAATCATTAGTTCTTTCTTTATTGAATTTACAACCACGCCTTACATTACAGCAATCCTAACATTATTAAAAATACAATAAAAAGCATAGGACACCCACCATTAGGGGTTATCTCTTCCCAGCAAAGCATAAATACTGGAAACTCTCAAGTAGTGTTTTAAATATTAGTGTTCATTGACTTTGTCCTAGAAGTGATTTTCACATTAAAAGCCTGTGAGTATATAGGAACATCATTCAACAGTGATGTGTATCTTCTTCTACTGTGTGACTATAAGTCGAACCAAGACACCGGCCCTTCATTAGTTAGCAGATACATTTCGCCAGTATTATTGGATGCACTAGCCTACGTCAAAAAGCAAGAACTTTAACAGCTCTAATGTACATTACCTGATTGTGACACAGTTCTTGTAAGTATCAGTAATTATATAGAACAAACCTAGCTGTACAGCAAATGGGCAAGCATGGACGAAATACTTTGTGTCTTTTTTTATTGTGCATTCTGTAAAATTGAGACTGCATCTGTCATTGGTATACTCCTTCAAACCATGATTTAAAACAACTTATTCTATACTCCATTTTAAATAAATTAACATTTACTGTTTCTGAGAAACACGATACTCAATTATCTTTTAATATACAAGGTACATTCCAGGAAATGTGTGTCTTAGTGTGATTAGGCACAGGCTTAGAATGCTCGCTGCTCACCACTGAAGATATATTTCACTTAACCACTTAATCAAACAGAGATTGTTTTACGAAATTTTAGCTTGACTATTTACCTAGCTGGGAACAATGCCAAAAAATATAAAAAAAATGCCTATGCCAGCAACGCCTTAGAATTTAACAAATCATGGTGCATTACGTATGATGATAGTAACCCATGGTATCAATTTTTTGGCAAAACTCAGCTCACTACCAACATTGGTCTATGCTGATAAGTAGTACAAAACAACAAAATCAACAGTAACAAATATACTAAGAGGGCTACAGTGGGATCACAAATAGGAAGATCGCATAGGCAGACAATATCCTTTAATATGTGGCAGTTCCTCAGGCCTCTATAGACATGTCTCACATATTTATGGAGTGTTTGCACAAAACACAATTCTCAGAATTAACTGGGACAACATTTTACTGTATCTGCTATCAGCATGGAAGCAGAAAAAGGGATACCCCATTTAAGGTTATGACTGATGGGTATAAATACCTAAGAGTTTAAAACGTATGCTGTATAAAATATTAGAGAACTTTCAAGTAGACGTGAAACACTAGAGATCCCTTTATTTATGCCTGCAGGGAAGGACGACACTTTACAAAATGATGCCTCTCCTCAACAACTTATATACAATAAAATACATAACTTTTAATAATTATCAATTAATTGGGCATTCAGACCTCAACAAGAGCCATCACTTCGAAGGGGAGATGGGTGGGCACTGAAAACCACACAATATTGCTGTTGTCGGTTAGCTAGAGAACATATAAAAAAATTTGTATTGGTAAGCAGCAGTCTATGGACATAGTGACGAGTAGCACAGGTAGTCTCACTTTATCTTTTATTGATTTTAAACCATTTATGAGCTTTGAGACATCCATTGACTAAATCGAATCCTCTTTTGCTTGCAAACTATATCTGCAGTTTAGATATAGTATCTTTCCAGTCAAATCTTTTATTTTTGACTGGTCCGTAGGGAATAGGGGTGGTGATGACCAATGCCCGGCATGTGGGGGAAGGGGGGACCGAAACATTGGAACACTAATTTTTCTTATGTCCCCAGTACAGCAGGTCGCAAGCAAAATGGATTGTTCCACTATGTAAGAATCTTGGTACCAAGAATCACCAGGTTGCTTTTAGAATTTTAAGTACCAGCACAGTTAGGCACTAGGGGCCTGATTACCAGTCTGGCGGTCTTCTGAACGCCAGACTCGCGGTGGTGCAGCAGTGGCGGTCCAGCGTCCGCCATATTATGACTTTCAAAGTCGTTGCAGCGGTGGACCGTCGGCTGCGTCAGGGAACAGTCATTCCCTGTCAGTGGTGAAGGTGCGCCACAACGCAATATGCTGAGCAGGGACTGGCGCAATCCCGCTCAGCATATTACGAGTTCCTGGACCACCAGCCTTTTCATGGCGGAGCCCCGTCATGAAAAGGCTGGCGGTGCAGGAACAAAGGCGGCCCTACAGGGCCCCAATGGCCACCCCGCCATGGGGATACATTCAGGGGGCACAACATGTGCCACCCTGTCTGTATCCCCACAAAGTTCCAGCACGGCATGGACATCCACGTCCATGCCGTACTGGAACTTTTTTTGCTGTTCCCATTGCATGCCTGTTTTCCAGGCACCACCATGGGATTAGCAAAGAACCGCCGACCGTATTACGAGTTGCACATTTGCAACTCGTAATACAGTTGGCGGTGCTTGCGCGGCTTTGGCCCAGCAGAGGCGGCATTCCGCCATCGCTGCTGCGCCAAAGTCGTAATTAGGCCCTAGGTCTTCGGGGTTGCCAAATTTCTTATGCAACCTGGATAAGCCGCTTCAAGTGCCTACTGGAAGTGTAAGTCACTTCCTGAGCAGCTATAACCGAGAAGAATACAGTGGAATGTTCCGTAAATTGTATATGTGTAAGCCCACAAATTGTTTTATCATGTTTTAATAATTTTATCTATTTTATGACAACAGCTGGACTGTCTTTTTATCTAATTCGTACTCTGTAAACTGTGTCTATTTTTTTTACTTTGTTGATCTGTGTGATCGAAATAAAGTATTTTGGCAGGCTGTTGTCGCTCAGTTTCTTTCATAACCTGAATTTTGACAACCACTTGTATTTGCGTGGTGGGGTGCTAAATTGAAGGGCAAAATTGGATTCTGGAACATCAGGGAGAGTCTTCCTCTCTTTGTGATCTGTGCCTCAACTATACTGTTAGTCTTTCTGAAAAGCACATAAACAAAGCACCTAAAACAAACCACTCCTCATCAAGCAACCTTATGAAGCCCCACTTCACGTGATGCCAACCCAACATCTCTTCCAGCCCAGCCTCTGAAAAACACCACTATACTGCCATTTTCAGGAGTGGCGATTGCCTCATCTCCTCTGTAACTTTGCAGACCTTACAGCTGCAGGATTTAGATTGATCTTAAATTTTTCCAACACTTCCTTTGATGACCAAGGTCACATTTTAGAGCCCTCAACTGGCCAACTTGATGGGGACATAAAAATATCGTAAAGGGCTGTTGTGATATCTTTTACATGATTTTGACATTTGAATGAAGTGTGTTTTAAAGATTCCTTTTTTGTTTTCAATTTTTCCAGCTTCTGTATTAAAGGCCATTTGAAGGTCATTACATGATTTTGCTGATGTGGCACCGGTGACATCGGAGGAGTTGTCTACACTGCTCTCTTTGAACTAATTGACCAGTTACGACTGATCAGCATATTGTAAGCAGTTACTTATGGTCATGATGATTTTAGCTGTTGAATGGTTATGTAAGAGACACGGTCTGTTGATATGTCCAGGGAACAGAAAACTTTGCTGAAATGTGTGGAGTAAACTTACCACTGCCTATATGGACATTCCAGATACTCAGAAATGTTTAATAGAATCAAAACCTTTATTTTTTCAATAATGTAGATTGCCTTGGATTCAGTGAAAATTTGAAGTATACTACATAAAAATCAGATTGTGTAAGCGCTATGACTTGCATTTGATCTAGTGTTTGCTCTAGGGCAGGAGAATATTGTACAAGATTTAAATGGAAAAAAGTTGCCTTCCTCAGGAGATTCGTCTAAAATGTAGCCAGGAAAATATAAAGTATCAAAGGCATCAGCCTTTGATATTTTATATTTTCCTGGCTACATAACAGATTTGCCTAATGGCTCTACTACATAGTTCATTCAAAAATCCACAGGGCATCTCTTGACAGTCCTTACTTTCGGAACATTAACCCTCAAGTCGCTGATGCCACTTTCTCCAAAAATGCATTTCACTGGGAAAATTACATTTTCGCTCATGTTTCTCAGTGGGGTACCCATATTTGTTCAAAATTCAAACTGGGAATGACAGCACAGCTCTGAAATTAGCAACAGGAATTCATTTACAAAGTGCTAATAAGAACATTTACAAAGTATGGGGGTACCCTATTATATCTGGGTGGTCAGCAGGGAGAGCCGATTCAGTCCTTACATAAGCAGTTAGATAAAAAAAAAGGTACATCGGGAGAGCCGAGCGGAAGCCCTGTAGGGGTACGTTTTAGGAACAGGTCATTGCAAAGTGCTCTGATGCAAAGTTTTCTATTTGGGACATTTTTGATTTGCAAGTTTGCTGGGGAAGATTGGCACGGCTATGAGTTGTACGGGTGATGATTATGAATTTGTTTTCAAAGTAGTCTGGTTTATTTATTTGGAAGGCCTTGCAAAACACTTTGAAATGGATCTGGGCTGGAAGAGGGAGCCACTGTAAATGTTTCTGGGTAGTGGTAATGGATTTGGTATCCCTGGTTGGTAATGGGCCCCTGTGATCAGGGCAGATTTTAAAGCTATCATGGTGGCCACAGGGAGGCCAAGTAGCAGGGCACTGATTTGTGAAAGAATGAGATCCTGGATTAAGAAGCTTCTTGGGTTTGTGCAGTAAGCTAATTTGAAAGACTTAACAGTAGATGTTTGTGGGACCTAAATTGGATACATTAGCTAAGTCTCATGTATACAGCCACACAATCTTCATAGAAAAATCACAATACATGGTCCACGTTTTGTTTTAGAAAGTCTAATGCGAAAACAATCACATACAAATAATAACAGTAACTCAGTCAAACCACAACAAACTAACAAATGACACAGAACCAGTTTGGATTTATTCACCTTAAAGAGACCTCAGAAGAAGACAAGATGGGATGTTCTCTCTTTAAATCGGGGGGGTCACTCTCCCAAAGTCCCTAAAGCTTTTCTTATATTTTGTTTATTAACTGTAGATTATGCATACAATTATAAGACAATATTATTAACAAATGATTTGAAGACTCTGTATGCAAGACCAAGTAAGCATAACCTTCAGCCAATGTTGGTACTCCATACTCACTCTGTGGCCTCCAGTGCACACAATGCATATACTTTTCTACAACCCAATCAATATTATATTCAAGGGAGCATTTCACAAAAACCTTTTTGAGTACGGGAAGCAGTATTACATAAGTATCCTTTGCCAATGGACACTAAACATCCAACCCCTATTTGTAAAACTGCAAAGAGGGCAGAGTACTGTTTGTACTTATTGCATATGAATATGACCGGAGTATTCACAATTTATTCAAATTTTGGACGTTTTGGGGAAGATTACCAAAGGCATGTGAGACCATGGATGTCATTTAGGGGTCGCAGTTGCGACCCTTTGGCTTGCCCCTTGCAATCCTGGCTCTGCCTTTGCGACTCCTAGCCTCAGAGGCAGCAAAGTCAGTGCGAAAAAAACTGAGGCAGTTTGCTCTTATGTGCATCGTACTCCACCTTTATTTTCTGCCCATATTTTATTATACTAATAGCCGTGGCAGCTGTACTTATAGCAGGAGGGGGGCGGACGGGACACAAACGCACACATAAACACTGCCTCACACCCATGCATTCACACACATGCACACACACAAACAGATATATCCATTCACAACACTCACTGCTAAATATTCATGCATGCACGCACCAACAAAAAAAAAAAATCATACATACCTGCTTAGCTCTGGAGGTGCCAGGAGAGTTGGGATTGCTGCCTTCCCTCATTGGCTGACCTTAAGTGAGTCAGAGAGGGAAGGCAGCAGTCCCTACTCACCACAGAGTGGGATGGGGGTCAGTGAGAGTTGCTGCTGACCTCACCCCACTCTGTGACGAGGTGTCAGTAATTGACACTCGGCCCTAGACACTTCAGGGCTTAGAACTGAAGCTCCCAGACCCGAGGCATTTGGTGACGCTCCCCCTCATCATGAGGGGGAGGGCCTCGAAGGGCTTTGCCAGGCTGAAGATGTCACGCCCACAGGAGCTATGACATCTTCAGCCCAGCCAAGTTCAGCTCAGGCAACCAGGAGCCTGGACATTTCTAGCTCCTGGCTGCCTGACCTGAAAATAAAGAGTGCCTGTCAGGCTGACCTTTGCTCAGCCTGACAGATACTCTTCTTTTTGGGAAAAAGGGGAGAAGGGTGGCCCTTCCATCCATTAGGATGGGCCGCGGCTGGCTAATAGTCAATAATAGTTTATTATTCACTGGTAGTTTAATAAAGCTGGAACGAAATCTCCAGTTGCAGATGATATGATTAAAAAAACCTTTTTAAATGTACGTTGTGTGCGTGCTTGTGGGTGAGAGACTGTTTGTGTGCAAGAGAGTGTGTGTTTCTGAGCATGTGTCTGCATTTGTAAGCATGAGAGAGTGAAAGTGAGTGAGAATCAGTGACAGGTAGTGAGTGAAAATCAGTTGCAGGTAGTGAGTGAGAATGATTGAGTGTCAGTGAGTATGACTGAGTCAGTGAGCAAGAGAGCAAGGGCAAGATAGTGAATAAGAGTGAATGAGTGCAAGTAAAAGAGAATGAATGAGGGATTATGAGTGCGTGAATGCAAGGGAGCGTGGGTAAGAATATAGTGTCTGCCTTTGGCCCGGGCATACTGTTGGTAATTCGTGGATTATACAGGGACGCACGAAAAATACTGCTACTGGAGACATTTGTTAGCATGACAAGCGCCTGTGACACAAAACCATCACTGGCATGCTGGAGTTAATTCTTGGCATAATTATCACCCTTCATAAAATACTGGTACTGGCATACCAGAAACAATTCATGGCATACGGGGCACCCATGGAAAAGTGCTGGGACTGCCACAGGCATGCTTGAGGAATTGTATAGCATGGGGCATGTGGCTCAACTTCATTGGAGGTACTTCTAGACATGAGAGAAAAACTATGGCATTTGGGAACCATGACAAAATACTGGCCATTACATACTAGAGGTCATTTTAACGTACGATAAATGGATGGCACGTAAAGCAAAATGTTGCCACTGGCAAATTGTAGGTAATTTTGGCATAAGGGCGCTCCCATGGCACATGAGGGGCATGCCTGATAAAATGTTGGCCCTGGCACAATGGAAGTATTTTTTGACATATAGGGGCACCCATAGCACATTCTGGAAACAATGGGGTCAACTCATCGGAGCGTCAGGTTTCATTGGCTTGGCACATCATAAAAAGACATGAATATTAATAAGTGTCCCTTCAGAGCCTGTAACTTTTGAGCAAATTTATGTGAAAGCTTGTGCTTTAAAATACTCTATTTGATCCAAGTCCTCCTAGAAGAGGTGTGGCTCACCACAATGCAGGGCAAGTATTACTTCCCACCACTTTCAAAGATCATGTCAGTGCCCAAATGTAGGTGGTTTCTAATACAGACATTTATATATGTTGTGTTATAGTAATCGTGCATCAGTTTTAAATCAAGGGGGGGTGGGACGGAAGAGCGTATCTTTAAAGAGGTCCTACTCGTGTGCTCCTCCAGGGACCAATACCACAATTATCAGAAAGGAGGAGTAGTTCCTCTGCCAGACAGACGCCCATGGTTGCGCTATATTGCCGGAGTATATGTCACTGGGAGATCTGAAGTTCAGATTGTACTGCCCTCACACACCTGTTGGGGTGTCATGATTCATCATTGGGCGCGCCTCGTCAGGCCGGCGCTGCAATGCCTGACGGGCCTGGTGGCTGCTTTGGCGGAGATCTTCTGATCTGAGAGTGCCGTAAATGATGAGTGCAAGTGGCAGTATGAGTGGTGAGTTTTAGTGTATAAAAAGTGACTTAAAATAGGCTCTGGAACCCACAGGTAGATCTATTTAATCAGAAATGGGCCCCAGGACTAAGTAAAAACAGTGATGCTATATTTTGGTCCTTATGTACCAGGATAGCGCTAGTATCATGCGGTCAACATGTTTCGTGCCAACTAAACCCACCCGTCGGGCGGCACTTTTTCAGGACCTTAGTAATCAGTGGCGCCCCCTAATGGGGCTGGTCGTCTCCCCGCTACTCAAGGGTAACCTAGTTATGTATACCGGTGTCCCCTGTTTGGGAGCCGGTGAAGTACTCCACCTCAAATTGAGGTGTCTAGTTCTTCATAGGAGGATAGGAGGGTCCCGATCACGATGGGGGACACTTGGTTGGTCGATCGGGCACTGTATTGTCTTCAGGGTTAAGGTAATGCGACACTACTTCCTGCTGATATTCAAGGTCGAAGGTCAAATGAAGCCCCTTCCTGTGATGTCATTAAGGTTCAAAGGGTGTGAGATGTTGTAGTAAAGTGCACCTTTTTGACATGGTCACCCCCATTTTTTGCCTGGTAAATGATGTGATTTCGACTGAAATTGCACTGGGTTCCCGCTAACCAGGTACCCTATATATAATCATGTGCTTGCTTTCTTACTGTGGAGCAGATACATAACCAATTAATGGGAATAATCAATAATTTATCACAATACATTTGTGATCTGCAGAGATTTCCAACATTCTGACACTTCATAAACATCCCCAGGAGTGAGCATGGAAGTATGCCAAAATCATAGATTTCCTTTATTGATTATAGTAGTTCTCATCGCAACATAATTTGTGGGAGATTTGCATTTGTCGCGATCATACTACAGACTCCAACCAATTCTAAATGTCTGCAGGGCGGGATAATCCACAAAAATAAAATCAGCACATCTGTGCATCAGCACAAAAAAAAGATCTCTCTCTCTGAACCCCGTTATATATGGTAATGGAAGGAAAATACTGATTCGCGGAGCGATCCCTTCTCTTTACTGCTCGGCAAATACATTTAATCCTGTTTTATTTCAAAGGCTGAAGACTTTGTACAAAATGTTTGTAAATACCCACATACGTGTGTGGGTATTCCATACATCTTGCCTATGAGCACCATCATTCCCAAGACACCCCCAATCCTAAACTAACAACTGTGGAAAAGCTGCTGTACTTGCAGATTTTATGATGTATTAATTTTATCGGTGGATGTAAATCCCCACAGATCCTGTGAATCAGGATCTCGGACTCTGTACCCAAAGATGACATTTCAGTGTACATAAGTAAGCTGAACTTGGGTGGGCAAGATGTTTGTCACTGAGATCCTGCATGTTTTGCAAGAATATGTTCTATTGTTTAGTGCAGCGGTTCTTAGAACCTTAACATATGGTTTGGGGACCCAATGGGGTCTGCAACACCTACTCAGGGGGTCCACGACTGCTTAGAATATTAAACAGTATGAACAAATTAATAAAGTGTATATGAATAAAATAGAAAACGTGTAAAATGTAACATTTTAAAATCTTCCATAAATGTTAAGGAATTTGAAATTGGAGTCTAAAAATTAAGTGGTGCCCTCAGATTGATTCGCAGGAGCAGTGCAAATTCATGAAACAAAATTGATTATGGTCAATGAGTGGCCTTAGCTGAATTTAGAAAAGTCCCAACCTTCCCATTAAAATAAAAAATAAAAAAATTTTATATTTGGAAATTAAATTAGATATGTCATCATTTCTGTATTTGTTTGATGAAGTCTTGTTTTTGTACTTTTGTGTATTGTTCTGAGGTTCAAATCACTGAAATTGCTTAAGCCGTAGTCCCCGGCTTTCATTAATGACTCAGAAGGGATCCCATTAATGATTCAGTAGGAGTCCCTGGATTCCAGTAATGATTAAGTGGGGGTTCACAGAAGTCATAAGTTTAAGAACCACTGGTCTATGTGCTTTGAACAAACATCACACCCTGCGCACTAATCCTCTGTGTTGTACTTCTTCCCTTTTTACTCTCTACTCCTCAAGAGTTAGAACAGGAAGCTTGCAGTCACAAGATATGGTAATAAAAACGATTTTTCACCTACCATTTGAACAACTCTTCGGGCTATCATATACAAATCTAACTTACACATGTGCCAAAGGAAAGCATTTCCTACCATACTGCTCCACTGAACAAGCATCTGCAATGCAATAGGTCTCGCATTTACGAGACTTTGAGCTATTGGCACTGTAAATGTCAATAGTTTAAATTCTCGCAAATGTGAGAACTATTGAATTGCAAATATTGTTTGTTACCAAGAGCCCCATGCTGCACCTGAACTTAATAGAGGCCACGCCCCTTTCTTTAGACGAGCCGCGTCTAAAGAAAGGGGCATGGCCTCTTTAAGTGCAAGCGCTGCATGGGGCGCTTGGAAACAACCCACAAAAACTCTCCTAAATGCGAGACCTATGGCATTCCAAAGAAGCGGCCGCCATTGTCCCGGCTGCTTGAAAAGTGAAAGCGCGCATGGTGTGCTGAATGTTGCTGCACAGCACGTCGTGCCTGCAGTAAGACAGACTCACTAAAGAAATAGTGCGTACAGACTAAATAGTGCAGGCGGTGTAACAGAAGTAAAAGGGCCATTCCTCATGGGAGGTTACAAATGAAGACAAGGCGGTACTAAGGAGGGACTAAGAAGCCGATTACCGAATCAGAAGCCAGCATTTACAAAGGGAAAAGACACAAGCCAATGAAACATATGGGCGGAGAGTGGGCGGAGCTTCAGGTGCATACTCTAATACAGCATGCCTCACAGAGCAGCGCATACGCTTGAAATAACTACTTGTGGCTTTATTTCTGCTAGAGAACGGCATGACCATCATAATGCTGTTGTAGCAATAAAGCAGTTCTAAATAGAAACACTAACAAAAAACCTTCAAGGGACAGGTGTGTCACTCCAGCGATGGGCAGCCATGCATGATTCTATGCAAATCTTTCACTTCACCTTGACATGAACAATTAACAAGCAGGCTTACTCTATATGCATGTTTACTATGTCCCAGAGTGTTACATTCATAAATCATGGGGTGAGGAACATTCATAAATTATGAAGCACAGTAATGTAGTCGATATTAGATTCCTCAACCAGGTTGTTATCCAAGTTTGAAAATAGAATGTGTGCACATCGATCGTAAGCGTTCCTTGTAGGCATGACTTACTTTGACATTGGAGCAATGTATGCATAATAGTAACAGTGCTCGAGCAGATATCCATTATTAAGCCTATAACTTTGATGCTAGTGAAACATGTCACAAAAGGAAGTCCAAGGAGCGGAACTTTAACCCCCAAAAAGTTCTTTCAATTGATCAAATTCAACCAAGGTAGGTGTAAGCATAAAACAAACATGCACTGACAAAGGCAGACGTATTGGCTTTTATATAGAAAGAATCTTCATAGGCGCCACAAACCAAACATACAAGGCAGCCATTAGCAGTACATGTTTCTCGACCCACAGAACAAGGACAACATGGACAGCATCAATAGAAGCTTCCCAAACGATGACCACAGAAAAGTGTAGTACGGTCAGCAGTGGTGCAAACTTTAATTAGATAAAGGACCGGTGCCACATAGCAGCAGCTGGTGAAATTCTCACTCCCCCCTCACACACAATCAAGCCTCACCCCCATACAGCACAGCAAGGCACGCCCCCCACCCAGCACACCATTGTTATCAACACTGCATGTGTTTTTTAACAGAATACAATGTATATCCCTGGTAGCTGCAATAAAAGCTTTCTTGACAATGGATAGGTGTGGCATAGTAGCAGCATGTGTTCCTTCCCAAGAACAGGCGCAACACACACACGAACCTATATATGTGTATTGCTTTGTATGAACGTGTAGAATAATTGTTTTTTAAAAATATAGATATTCATTAGTTCTGCTGAACAAATGTACATATTACTGATAGATACATTATTCTATGTTATTAACATGTATATAAGTGACTGCATAAATAAGTAAATCTTTTATCAACTATTTATCTACAATTGCTTCACTATTAAATTACTATATATATATATATATATATATATATATATATATATATATATATATATATATAATATAAAATTAATTTAAAGTACAACAACACCTGAAAGAAGAAGTTTATTTAATGCATCTTTAATCTACATATACTACCGTCCTTTATGCATCTATAAACCTTCCATGTACTTATGGATCTATATATTTATTACCTTTCTTCTAATTCAGCATATGCATTGCACTACCCTATTTCTCACCTTATTCCGCTCTCAATATATCCTCTACCTCATGGGTACTCACAAACTTTCTCTCTGGGGCCAAATTTACAGTGTGGTTTGTGGCCGAGGGCCGCACCGGTGGGGGCGGGGTCATTGGGGGAGGGGGCGGGGCTAGAGCAAAACAAAACTGTGACCATGAGGTGGAACACAGGCCCCTGCAGCGGACGCCTTCGTCCACTGAGCCACCGGACCCGGCATACACATCTCTCTCTCTGTCTCTCTCTCTGTCTCTCTCCCTCTCTCTGTCTCCCTCCCTCTCTCTGTCTCCCTCCCTGTCTCCCTCCCTCTCTCTGTCTCCCTCCCTCTCTCTGTCTCCCTCCCTCTGTCTGTCTCCCTCCCTCTGTCTGTCTCCATCTGTCTCCCTCTGTCTGTCTCCATCTGTCTGTCTCCATCTGTCTCCCTCCATCTGTCTCCCTCCATCTGTCTCCCTCCATCTGTCTCCCTCCATCTGTCTCCCTCCATCTGTCTCCCTCCATCTGTCTCCCTCCATCTGTCTCCCTCCATCTGTCTCCCTCTCTCTGTCTCCCTCCCTCTGTCTCCCTCCCTCTGTCTGTCTCCGTCTGTCTCCCTCCGTCTGTCTCCATCCGTCTCCATCTGTCTGTCTCCATCTGTCTGTCTCCCTCTGTCTCTCTCTGTCTGTCTTCCTCCCTCTGTCTCTCTCTGTCTCTGTCTCCCTCCCTCTGTCTCCCTCCCTCTGTCTCCCTCCCTCTCTCTGTCTCCCTCCCTCTCTCTGTCTCCCTCTCTCTTTGTCTCCCTCTCTCTTTGTCTCCCTCTCTCTTTGTCTCCCTCTCTCTTTGTCTCCCTCTCTCTCTCCCTCCCTCCCAGGCCTGAGCTCCCTGGCCTTGGCTCAACTCTCTGACTACAGGCTGGCAGAAAACATCACATCACAGGCTCTTAACGCACACCTCACCCGGCTCTCACTCCCTGCTGCCCTCTGTCACCCTCTGCCATCTCACCCGGCTCTCGCTCCCTGCTGCCCTCCGTCACCTCACCCGGCTCTCACTCCCTGCCCTCTGTCACCTTACCCGGCTCTCACTCCCTGCTGCCCTCCGTCACCTCACCCGGCTCTCACTCCCTGCTGCCCTCTGTCACCTCACCCGGCTCTCACTCCCTGCCCTCTGTCACCTCACCCGGCTCTCACTCCCTGCTGCCCTCTGTCACCCTCTGCCATCTCACCCGGCTCTCACTCCCTGCTGCCCTCCGTCACCTCACCCGGCTCTCACTCCCTGCTGCCCTCCGTCACCTCACCCGGCTCTCACTCCCTGCTGCCCTCCCTCACCTCACCCGGCTCTCACTCCCTACTGCCCTCTGTCACCCTCTGTCACCTCACCCGGCTCTCACTCCTTGCAACCCTCTGTCACCTTACCCGGCTCTCACTCCCTGCAACCCTCTGTCACCTCATCCGGCTCTCACTCCCTGCTGCCCTCCGTCACCCTCTGCCATCTCACCCGGCTCTCACTCCCTGCTGCCCACCGTCACCTCACCCGGCTCTCACTCCCTGCCCTCTGTCACCTTACCCGGCTCTCACTCCCTGCTGCCCTCCGTCACCTCACCCGGCTCTCACTCCCTGCAGCCCTCTGTCACCTCACCCGGCTCTCACTCCCTGCCCTCTGTCACCTCACCCGGCTCTCACTTCCTGCTGCCCTCTGTCACCCTCTGCCATCTCACCTGGCTCTCACTCCCTGCTGCCCTCCGTCACCTCACCCGGCTCTCACTCCCTGCTGCCCTCCGTCACCTCACCCGGCTCTCACTCCCTGCTGCCCTCCGTCACCTCACCCGGCTCTCACTCCCTGCTGCCCTCTGTAACCCTTTGCCATCTCACCCGGCTCTCACTCCCTGCTGCCCTCCGTCACCTCACCCGGCTCTCACTCCCTGCTGCCCTCCGTCACCTCACCCGGCTCTCACTCCCTGCTGCCCTCCGTCACCTCACCCGGCTCTCACTCCCTGCTGCCCTCTGTAACCCTCTGCCATCTCACCCGGCTCTCACACCCTGCTGCCCTCCGTCACCTCACCCGGCTCTCACTCCCTTCTGCCCTCCGTCACCTCACCCAGCTCTCACTCCCCTGCTGCCCTCTGTAACCCTCTGCCATCTCACCCGGCTCTCACTCCCTGCTGCCCTCTGTCACCTCACCCGGCTCTCACACCCTGCTGTCCTCTATCATTCTCTGTCACCTCACCCCGCGTGCGTGTGTGGCAGCCCGGGCTGAGACAGCTTCCTGGGCACACACACAGCCGCACCCGAGTACTTCACAGGTCTTTAAAAGACCATTTGCATGATAACGAGGCTTTGTTGTATTTCACCTCTTTTTAACGCCCCTGCAGCTCCACTCGGACTATCGATGGAATCGCCCGGCCCACATAGAGCAGAGTCTGTGTTTGCTGACACTGTAAAAAAAAAAAAAAACAGGTACGATATCTACAAGGTCCGCGGGCCGCCAAGGAAGGCTTGCCGGGCCGCTTGCGGCCCGCGGGCCGTACTATGAGTACCCGTGCTCTACCTCAACTCTGACTCTTCTCAAACCTCTTTCTACTGCTCTTTCCAATGCACTCCCCTATTTCTCACCCTATACCCCTATCAATATATCCTCTACCTCCATTCTCTCATTCATCCCAAACCCCATACCACTACTATGAACCCCAAAATAACCCTATTTAGACTCTTCCCTACTCTACCCCTCCTTGCATCATCTCATACCTCTTTTACTATTCCGATCCCTCAAAACAATCCTTGCTAAACCCTTCCCTCTGACTCTTCCCCCTCCACCTCCCTTTTACTCACCCCAAGCCTCCTCCTACTGCTATGAGCTCCAAAGCATCCCTCCACTATCCTTTTCAATTCAAATAACTAACTAACATATCCACCACTCAAATTACTTTCTTTTTCACTAAACTAATTCTCCACTAATCCTTTATGGGTTCCATAGTAGCGTGCTACTCGCCGAAAAAGAGCTTTGACGCCTCGTCAGGGGTAGTAAGCAATATATAAATGCAATTACACAGAACAAGCTCGGATAGCAGTAGTATGTGCTTCATACACAGATCAAGTGCAGCCTGGAAAGCAGCAATGCAAGTTCTCCTACACACATATGAGAGGCAGCAACATTGAAGACATCTTCACAAGAGACCAGGGATAGTGTGGCATCAGCAGCACAAAGAACATGCAGAGGTTCAAATATGAGTAAGTGGTATGGTAAACTAACTACTGGCAAATCGGGAAAGGTCAGCCACCAGGTGCGCCTCAGAGAGGCTGGGTGCATGCAGGATGCCTCAAAGTAAGCATATTAATTTTAACACAGTGGGCGTCAAAGGCATCAAGGGTTTAGCGCTGATAGGGGGCAGTAGCTGAGGAGGTAGAGAAAAGAGAGAAGGCCTCCTGGGTACGACTCTGAGATTTAATGTCCCACTCAAGGTCAAAAAACAAGAGGTGACCAATGGCGGCTCCTCCGCTAAGGCGGAGGAGCATCGCCACACTGCTTCAGCTGCAAGCTAAATGCAAAAAATGTAATGATAATACCGTTTGTTAATATCATTTTGTTTTTTGCATACAGCTTTCAGCTGAAGCCAGGGAGGGGGCGGGGCTGGGCTCCCTGCGCGTCACAGGGGAAGGAGTTCTGGCTGCACCTAAAGTGCGCATGACGCTTTGCATGTTCTCCACACATGCAGAGCCTGCCAGTCCCTGAATGAGCGCCAAATCACGGCGCTCAGACCAATCACAACGTTGCTAAGGCAGCATTGTGATTGGTCAGGGGATTCTGGCAGGCTGGGTGCTTCCTGCCGAGTGGAGAGGACGACGGAGAATGAAGAGACGGCAGTCGCGGTCGGCAGAGAAAAGGTAAGTCAATTTTTTTAAAATTATAATTTCCCTCCCCTCCCTCCATCTCCCGCCCCCCCCCCCGCCCACCACCCCTAGTCAGTAGCAGCCGCTACTGGAGGAGACAGGAAATGTTAGTCAAAGTCACGTTGAAAATGACGCCATCTTTAGGTTGTGCTATCCTGAACTTTGATTTGAAATTAGTGAAGTTAAAATGAAGGCATTTGCTACCAAGTGAAAATGTGCATGCAATACACTCTTCTTCAGACAAATTCCAGGTTACAATTTTCAATGTGGTGTGTAAATTATTATTCAAATAACTACATTACTATCACTTTTAATGTTTTAGTCTATGAAAAAGAAAGGTGTAATTGACAGATTTAGATTCTGTAAAAGGTCAGAAAGTGGTGTGGTGAGGTGATCAGCCCCGAATGGAAAACTGAATATTAAAAAGTACAGCTCAAGGAGGAGTTCTTCAATAGAAAAATAATGTGGGAGTGCCATCATGATTACATTCCATAAAAAAAAATATTAATGAACAATTTAAGGCAATTTCAAAAGTTTTAGGGTGGACATCGCGGGCCGTATTACAGGGGAGGGTGCGCAAAGCAGAGCAAATGCCCGTTGCGCCCTCAGGGCACTTTGGTATTACAGAAGGGGCAGCAGGCGCTTGTGAGGCCCCTTCTGTAATACCGATAGCACTGGCGCAAATAAAGCGCCAGCGCTATCTGCAAGTGGCTTTCCCTCATTTGCATGGAGGCGTGCCAAGCGCAAATGAGGGAATCCCTCTGCCTCTGTGCCCGCGTCGTATTACAGGCGCGGGCGCAGAGGCAAAGAACTGTCAGGAGGCGCACTCACAGTGCCCCAGGTGGCACACTGTGAGTGCGCCCCCTGAGAGCAGCCCTCTGGAGTCACTGACTGCACCCACCTGCAAGGGGATCTCTAATCCCCTTTAAAAGTGCAGGAGGGTTGCCGTCTGCACAGTGAAAACAGGGAGCAGCCGCTCCATTTTTCACTGGAATGCACTGCCCTGGGGGCAGCACATTCCCCATATTAGGGTGCATTATCAGTTTGCGCTTGCCGCACCTTTTAAAAGGTGCACCCGGCGCAAAGAATGAAAACGCACAATGTACATAATATGGACACAGAACTCTTAAAAAAAGTCAAGGGATTTCAACCTAAACTGAAATAATAGTGTGTGAAATCACAAAAACATGCTTTCCCCAAATTTCTTTGAAAATGTACATTTGTGCTGCAAATTAAAGGAGATTCTTTAAACTGTCCTACTGAAATGTTTTGATTGCATTTTCTGGTGGCATGTTTTCAACTCAACAGCCCTTTATTCTTTTCAGACCAGTGTGACAACATACGACATTGCTGAAGCTTGGCGTTTGAACAGCTTCAAAGAGCCTCGATTTTAAATTAAATGAAGTGATGAGAGAATCTAGGACGTCAGGTATTAAATCAATTTATGGATTCTCCTTGAAGATTCGTTTGAATTCACTTCTGTATTATTCATGCGTGGAAAAACTTTAAATCAGCATTGTTTTCAAACTTTCCTTTCCTCTTTTTTGCAAGCTATTGAGCCACTAATTAGAATACGAAGTAAATGATAAAATATAATGTTTACCCCCATCTAAGATGACATATATAGTTTTAATTCTTCATCTTTATAGAATGATGTTTTACCATTAAAAAAATATATCTCCAAATAAATGTTGCAGGCTTTTTATTTTACACAAAGTACAAAAATTAGAAGGGCATAGAAATAGTCAACGCTTGAGGATTATTTGAAGGGAACTACGCATAACACCAAATTTCTTCCATAGTTCTACAGAACACACAATGAAGGAACCTCAGAATGGATAAGCAGGTATGCATATTCTATCCGAGTCTTGATAATGAAATTTAGCCTTACAAACAACCCAAGTGTGACAACGACATGTCAAAATTGACATTATTCATTAACCCAACATTTCAGTTTCACATGTGGACACTTCCAAAAATACTAACAAAGATTTCCACCTGAAAAAGTAAATTTACAATGTTTTCCAATTATCTAAAAAAATTAATCTGAAGCAAAATCTTTTAATTTAACACAGCTTTTCTTTCGTTGCGGAAACTTCATAAAACTTGGCAGACTCGTTGGATCAAACCAGATAGCTCAAGCAAGCCTATGCTTTCCACTGACATCACAAAACAGTATCTCAGAAAAAATAAAGCAATGCTAGCACATGTGCACACCAAGTAAGATTTTACAACCCCATGTAAAGACTAGCGACTAAATCCACTGAATGCTCACTGGGTTAAGAAACACAACCGAAATGACTATGCCACACGTCCCCTGCTCTATGACAAGATAGTCCCACCCACTCAATATGACGAAGAGCTTACAGGAAAAAACGTTGTATAGTTCCTATGCAATCAGATAGTACAGCGTGAAAATTTTACTTGTGTCAACACTACTTAGGTCAAGTGAATTTCACAAACTCTTCGGCCTCTATCACGTTTCTGACCAGACTGTATACAGAGTTTGTCCTGTCTACATTTTCACAGGCAGTGAGATCTCAGCTCATCTCAAATACGACTTACCAGACATGCTACAATGCCTAACACATGTAACACCTACTAGCATATATGAACAACCGAAGGATGTTATACTATGGAGAAAGGGGTGTGCCCTCAAGGAAGACAATCTTTTTAAGGTGATGGGAACCAGATCAGTGTTGAGAAACATAAGAGAATAGTAAACACATGTATTGCTGCAGATTTCTATCCTTGATGAGAGTGGTTGGGAACTAGTCAAACTACAAGCGCTTGTGATCGGTTGTGTTTCCCCTCTTTACCTGGTCTGCCAATGTTACCGTGAAAGATCCAATCCTTACTTCAGTTCTCTCAGTCATGTCCAGCGGGAATTTCAGCCACCTGAATTTCATCTGAATTAAACCCACACTTACATACCACGAACACAGTGAGTGTGAAAAGGTCCATGGAAAATCGTAGCCACAAAACTATATAACTTATATTACTTCCATGTTTGCCTTGTAAAAACATTTTCCAAAATGACACAGAAAACCAAATAATTCGCATCTGTTTCCTGGGCACTTTTACATTATGATCAATATTACAGCTGAGTCATACATAGCTTATCCAGGTGAGAAGAGAGAAAGGGAAAATAAAGGAAGAGCCGTAAAATTACCTTTAAATAAAGTGCATGCAAGCTCGAAGTGCTCCCTTCCCGAACTGTTCCTCCTCTCTCTGAAAGGCCCTCTCCCATCCTTTGATCTATAGGAAAGGTCTCTGCCCATACAGCAAGAGGAGCCCACCCAGCCATCACTACAGGGCACTGGCTCACTGTATCTGAGAGCACATGAGGCAGCGGATCTGCTGGGAAGCAGCTTACACAAACTGTAAGCCACCTTAAACCCACATGCCTTATACTTTAGTCTTCCCAAGAAAAGGACGGTGCTAAAAATCTATATAGATGCTTGCCAGTTTTCATTGCTGAATTTGGATTCTGCTACATATCTGTTTGTTTATGCTGAGAGAGAAGACAGAGAAACAACAGTGAAGTCATGGTTACAGTGCATGGTCTATCATTTATTCAGAACATAATACAGAAACAAGTTACTGGCGGTACATAAAATCTCTTTGCTTCTTAATGTAAAAAATGCATACTAACAAATGAAGAAACAAAAAGTGCACCCACTAAGTTGCAACACTTTCATTACTTTGTAAAAAAAATTAATACACAGCACGAGGGATTGAAAATAAAACGAGTAACTATCTAAGGCGTCATGTAGGGCAGTCACAAACGTTCATCAAGTTTACTCAACCCAAACATAACTGCAGAATTATTTTAAGACCTGTATATACAAATACTTTCATTCCATATAATGCAAAGGGAATGCTAGCGTGCCACTGAAAATGTAACAATTCATCACACAGACTACTCACTTGTATACCACTCTCTTTATTTCAATAGTTTCAATACTGTAGCATACGCAGTAAGCAGGTTCTGGTACATAACATAAATCCATGTACCCCTCTGGATGACAGTGCTCATATCGCCCTCGCCCTATATATTCACACTGTGACATCCCTCTGGTTCCACATAAGTCCACCTAGTACCACCACTTTTTTTTTTCCGGGAGGAGCAATCACAACCATGGATTTGTTCCCCTGTAGATCAGTGCAATTTCAAATGCTTTTGGGTGGACATCAGGGGCCGTATTACAGAAAGTGCCCCGGGGGCGCAACGGGCGTTTGCACCCGCTTTGCGCCCCCCCCCCCGGGGGCAATTTGGTATTACAGAAGGGGCCGCAGGCGCTTGTGCGGCCCCTTCTGTAAGACCGATATCGCTGGCGCAGATAAAGCGCCAGCACTATCTGCAAGGGGCGTGCCCTCATTTGAATGGGGGCGTGCCAATCTTGACAGCAGTTGGTTGACATAGTGAACTGTTTAGGACATTCAGATGTTTCATTGACGTCTGCACGCATGCCTCATAGTTTACAGTACGCTTTCCTCTCTTACAGCTTTTTTTTGGCTGTCAATAACACACTACATGTTACCGGAAATGTAAGCGGCACAAGTTATTCTTATGAATACGCTCCCTTGGTTAAATCTGATAATGTGCTGCTATACATATTTATTAAAATGATCTTATGACATTAAGTACTTAATCTCTCAACATAAGTTCTGAAACGACGCCACCAATCACATTTCTAAACAATGTTTTAGCACTTATTCAAAAGAGCAAAAAATGTTAAGCTTTTGCATCTAACACCATCTAAAAGTGTAGAAACAATATTTGACACTTCAATAACACCTGTTAATATGAAAATTGAGTTGGGCACTCTCGGCGATCTTATACATGCCAAGTATGTAAGTGAACAATTGAAAAAAATACTACTGGCATTTACTGCATCATTCACCAAAGTATTTTATCCGACATAAAAAAATAAACAATTGAACATCCTATGGTGGACTTGTGGCTTGCAGTTGATTATTAAAATCGTATAAGGGACCACTCCAATGAAATCACATGCTATTAATATTAGAAACAGAATTTATGTCACCCATGACATAAAAATACAAGTTCACTTGCAGTTATCAGAGTAAATCATATTACACAGCAATTTCAAAACGTGCACACCCTTCACAGAACAGCTGACCAGACTGTTCCAGTTGTGAGCAAAGCCCGCTTTACCAATAGCGCAAACACTATTCTCAACAATAAATCATTCTATTGAATTGTGAACCTCTGAGCATATCTTGCTTATCACTGTTGTAGTTACTGACCTACTGGCCTAACTCTTTTTGTCCTTGATCATCTGTAAAGCGCTCTGATACATGCCTGGGTCATGTCCGCGCTATATAAAACTTTATATAAATAAATTTGTTACAATCCACTACCATCAGCATATTAAATTGTCTGTACACTAGTTCAGCCACTGGAACACCTAGCGTCCTTTCTCAAAATCTGTCCCCCTTCTGAGAAAAGCAAACTGTACCAATTATCAGTATGTTTCAAAGGAAGCAAGTCCAGACTAGACTGGTATATAGGGACCACTACGAACACTCTTTTGCTGTTGAAATCCATTAAGTTCGGCCCTTACAGATTTACCGAAAGAAGACCAAGTGTAGGCTGACTATCTGGTTTGTTCATCAGAGATGCTGACAATCCCATCACTGGACTGATGAACTCAAATTATGCCAGTCAGCATACTCCGTTTGCTACAAAATCACGGATAGATGGCAGTGCCCCCTCTGGACTCCATTGTTACATAAGCCTATGTTTCTTTGTTTGCATCTTCAATACAATACCTTTGCCCAAGGGAAAGACTATAAAACAGAGGAGGTAAACAGAGGCGATGGGTTTATGTGAATGGAACGGTTATCCGGCACAGTTTTACTTAACCTATGATATTACCTTTATTAATGAAAGTTTACTCACACATTTATCTTTGATCAATATCTGACCTATAGTTTGAGCCTTGTAAATGAATAGGAACTCGCCAACATAACTTACAAGCAGGAAACCCATATTGATACCAAGAATGGTTTGATACTTTCCACTGTTGGCTTTACACTGATATAATGTCCTGATAATGCTGCCCCTTTTATGACTACTCCTAGTGGACTGTCAATAGTATGCTTTGTTTGCAGGTCCTGGCTCGTAAAACATATGGGACTTGAAGGAGTTCCTTAGTGAAAGGCTGGAGTTGCTCATTTATGGAGTACCCGTAATTGGAGCTCAGTTGCGCACATTGTGAGCCTCAATGTTACAACTAACATGGTTTAGTTGAGTAAGCACCTTAACTACTAATCAAGTAGTTGTGGGATACACCCACTGGCGACGTGGACCTACTTCCAGCTTACAAATAATTTAATTTTTCTTTTAGACTGACAAAAGTAGAAACATGTTTTGTTAGGACTGCTAGCTTTGGGCAATGCCATACTTACCAGAACTTTCACAAAGATATGCTCTTTTGAGATGAATACATAAAATGGCATCTTAAGATCTGTGGTAACATAGTGGGTGGCATCTAAATCCTGCCTATTGATTCGACCCTTGTGATCCTCAGACATTCAGTGTCCCCTTGTCAACGTCCAAGAAGAATGAGTTCCTGGTGCTATTAAAGCCAATCTTAATAATACTATCTCGCCTGCTATGGTTTATTCATTCATTCTCTCTCAACATGTATGTATATGGTACTTCCATAGCACAAATCTAGCGCAGTGGAGCACTCTACATGGTCCAAGACAAGTAAAAAGTCAACAAGTAAGAGGAGAGGAAGCTAGGGTGAATCCTCCCACAGTACGCGTCCATGAATTTAGAAAGGAGATTATAAATAAATGGGTGATGGAGGACATATTCATGATGTTAATGGAGCACATGTTAAAGGAGGCAAGTGTCTCCTTTCTTGGTGATCATCTTGCTATTCGTGCCCTAATAAGACCTTGATGAACAAGTGTCATCCTCCAATGTCTGGCATTGGGACCTTGATCTACATATCCATTTTAGCACTTCTAATTTAACTTTCATAGATAACCCACATATAGTAGGCCCAGGGGGACTGGGAAACATTTCTCTAACAGTAGCTTGAGCAAGTCAGTTGCTAACTGTTTGCAGTGTAAGGACACTGAATACTTATTGACTACTTCATGAAGTATTTTTCCTACCTTTGGTTGCTGAATGAAATGAAACACTGACTGACACTAATTTTTACATCTCCCAATCAACCTTCTGCCCTTTTGAAAATGACAAATGAATGCCTTGTTTGGGGCAGGGTGGGACGAGATGGAAGCTCATGGGGGGAGGGGTAGCATGCATGACAAAGCATTTGACAGGTGCTGAATGCAGTAATAGTTGAACATGTGGTATCGAAAAAGTAGGCAATTTCCAATAGGTAGATGACAGTGGAGGGATTCAGTTCAGATCCCAACTTGGTGAACTTCAAAGATTCTCGCTAAATTCTCGTGGTAGTTTTCTGCATGTGCCATTTACTGGCAACTGCAGGATGCCAACACCACGAGCAATGCATGTGAGCTACAAGAAAGTACAGAGGGTTAACTAGACTGTTCAAATCTGAGCTGGGGTCAGGTTAGGGGACATACCAATTATTTCAGGCGGATGATGAATGGACGTGCTGCACAGTAGCGGGCGTATGCCTCGAATATTTCTTCATGGCTGCTGAGAATTCTGATACTGCATCATCTACTCAAGGATATCTTAATGCAAGCAGCTACCAAGAAGGAGAAAAATACAAGTCTGCTCATTGCCTCCTCAGGGTTGAGCGAGGGCTATGTTGGACCTTGCTGGTGGATCCAATGAGAGGAAGAGGGAGGCTAGCCCACAGCATGGCAAATATACTTGTCTGGCCACAGGACAGAGTGTCGCTCTGAAAACAAGATAATAAGGATGTGGACAGAACCCACCAGTCTGCCTAGTTTCTTCCAACTCATCTACTCACTTCTATGAGCAGCTGGACTAGAAACCTCCCTTCCAATCTAAAGTGATTTCAACAGAAACTATATAAATATATATTTATATTAATTCACTTTAAAAAAAACAAAGGTTAAAGTAAAGTTATAGTTAGGTGAGAATTTCAGTGACAACAAAACGTTTTAAACTTCAAAAACCACTGAAATACACCACTTATTGTTAAATCTGGTAACTATAACTCGTGCCCTAAGATAACTATAACTCGCGGGCCACACCATGCAGAGTTTTGTCATCAATGTCATGGCAAATGTTGCACTGATATCAATGATGTCATAGAAGATGTCATGAGTGATGTAATATGTGGGGTGCTTGGCGAAGGTGTTACCTTAGGGTACAAGTTATAGTTACCTGAGATAACTGTATCTGGTGAATTTAATTGGTTTTGTATGTTTAAAATGTTACATTGCCACTACTGTAATTACCTTTGTTTTTTCAGAGAATTTCTAGTTTTTTTTTTTGATGCAAAGTAATATTTTGTTACCTAACATAAAGCCAACCCCGACCGTGCACGGCGGGGGGTTTGCTGCAGGGCCGGCCTGCGGACAGGCCTGCATCCAATCCCCCCCCACAGGCAGCAAGGCTGCACTCACTGTGCATAGCCTGCGGCCGTGCGCGGTGTGTGTTGGCCACAGGGCCTGGTCCGTGGCCATGCCCTGCATCCAAACCATTACCACAGCCCCTTCTCAAAACCACCTTGGGCCCTAGGGACCCCATTACTCAAGGCCTTTTTTTTTTTTTTTAGAGGGGAGGGTGCGTGAGGCCCCCTCCCTAGTTTATTGTGGCGCCAGGGACTCCATTCCCTGGGGCCTCCCTTAATTATAGGCTAGTGTCCCAGAGCCCACCCAGATACCCACCAAGCAGCAAGTTGGGAGCTGCGAGGGGAGCCCCAGGGCCCACATGGCCCCAGTCGGATCCTCGCATACTGTGGAAGCCAGCATTGCTACTGCCCAGCTAGAGCAACTATTTCTGCATGCTCCCGCTGAGCAAGAGCAATCTGTGTTTTTCTGCCCGCAGGAGTGCGGGCAGGGAAACAGAAGTCTGCTCCCACCGGGTCGGAGCATTTTTAAATCTCCCACCGAGTGGGAGCAGAATTGCCTTCCCTGCCCATGCTCCTGCAGACAGCGAAGGCATGTTTGCTCCCACCCGCCATGCAGTAGCAAACATGTGTCTCCCTACCCACACTGATGTAGTCAGCAGTAGTGGCTGCTACCGGACAGGGATAATGGGGCACGGGGGTTTGGGGAGAGGAGAGGGGAAAAATAGACCTACCTGTGCCGGCCGCCACCTCTCCTCCGTCCTCTTCCTTCTTCCAGTCTCCAGTCCCGGCTGCTAGCAGGAAGCACCCGGGCTCCCCAGAGCCAATCACAACGCAGCAATGCACCATTGTGATTGGTCTGAACGCCGTGGATCAGGGACTGGGAGGCTTTGCATGTTCCTCATCAGGCTGTGTAATGCAACCTGGTGGGGAACAAGGAAAGGGCACAAGACTGTTTGGCCGGCCCAAGAGGGCCGGTCAAACAGTCATGTGCACTTAGGGAGTGAAAACCATTCCTCTCCCTGCTCCTGCCAGCCCCGCCCTGCCACTGACTGCAATAGGAAAAATAAAATGATAATAACAATACATTATTATCATTTTATTTTTTATTTTAAGCTGTGGGGCGGCGCTCCTCCGCCTTAGCGGAGCCACCGCCACTGGCAGGCAGGGAAACTACTACATCCTGGGGGTGGACTTCCAGGGAAACAGTCAGTGAGTAGGGCCCGGGGGACGGGGAATCTGGGGCCTTAAGAGGCTCAGGGAGGGGAGCTGCGTGGCCACCCTCCCTTTCAAGATTAGTTTGGCCACATGGAATGGGGTCCCCGGGGCCTTTTAAGGCATGGTGAAGGGAGTCATGGGGCTCCTCTCCCCTTCATTTAAATATCAGCCAAGGGGAATGGGGTCCCCAGGGCCTCTCAGAGGCTTGAGGAAGGGGCAATGTGCCCCCTCCGCTTAATTATAGATGCGTTGCCCCCCCCCCTCGGGCCGTTGCCCACCCTGGAAGGTATTTATCACGCAGGAGCCCATAGTTTTTTTTTCAATCTTACTGCAGATTAGCAGATTCTTCACTAATTTGCGGCAAAATTACAAAAAATATATCTTTTTTGCCCAGGCGGGGTCCCTCTGGACTAGGGGTCAAGGTTTCCCTTATGTCTTTTTTTCAGGACTCAGACTGAGTCCCAAGTCGTAAGAAGGCTGTTGTCACATCGTTGTTGATGTGGTGGCAGCCAATAAGATCTCTCCAAGAGATCTGTAGGGTCTATGGATCGACCATTAATTACTCACAAACTACTGAATGGATCTGCACCAGATCACAAAAAGCACTCCTTCTGGTCCAAGATCAACTCTTGCCAAATTTGATGTAAATCCATTCAGCAGTTTGGCCTGTTGCTGTGTCTAAATGTCTAAAGTTTCTATGGAATAATCACTTGGGAAAACTTTTGGGACCCCCTTTCTCGGCCCCTATGGAAACACAATCCTAACTATAACTACCCAGTGGCGACCGCCACTGGGTGATGTATATGGTTGATATGTATGCAGCTAGTAAATTGCTACCAAAATGAATCTGTGAATTGCTGCACTTTTACTCATTGCATTTTGTTTCATAACAATTTTTGCAAGGGTATCAATTTCAATTTGCATTCTATTGTCTAAATTTTGCTACCGCGCTTACCTTTTTAATAGAAGGTGTAGGAAAAGATAAAACAAGCCTCTCGTACTCACAACAGCATGTAAATTTTACTTCACACAACGACCCTACACAGCTTCTGCAATCAAATGTGTATGTTGAAAAGAGCGGACATTTTCTTAAATCTCAAAGTATTCCCGCAATAATAGCACGACTGTAACAGCCTGGTCTTCAATTCACACAAGGTGATCAGTGGTCACCTAGCCATTCTCAGGTTTGGCGGGGTGTCCACAGAAGGAGAAAATTGACTGAATCTCACCCATCTTATGTCACTGGCTAAATTCCAAGCAATTTTGAAAGTACACATTTGGGGAAATGGAGACACTTTTCTTCTAAAGAAAAGAAATGCCAATGTTTCTCTGCTAATATATGTGCATGAAGGGTACAGTTCTCCGTCCATGCTCTGAGTCACAAACACAGGAAGGTAAAACCGACCATGCGGAGCTTCACTGAATAAACCATATGGTCACCAGGACCCGAAGGATTTAATTACGTTTACTTATGGCATTTGCACCACCATTACTGGTCAACAGAGTCTCTAGGTGCATAGATGAGACTTATCCACACAGCCATCTAAGACAATTAGTGAGTATGTAGCAAATTTTTTAGTTGCTTCCTGAATTTTAATAGATTTGGCTCAACTCACAAATACAGAGGGAGTGAGCACCAGAAAATGCTCGACCGCCCCCCTTTATTATATTTCAGGTGCACTGTCACTAACACACTAATTCACTAGGTGATACAGGGTTCCTAATAATGAGATAATACTGACAGTGTAGATTTGCACATCACAAACTAAATGACTACTTGGTACTTGAAAAACTTAGTACTGTTCAGATGCAGGGTACTTGAAAAACATCTAGTATTGTCCAACTCCATGGTACTCCTTTTATCAAATGGAAAATGACGAACAGCTGAGCCTCCCCTGCTGGGATGGGAAACCTTGACCCCGAAGGTATTTTTGTAGCAATCACTCAAGATACCAAGCTATTTATTTTCTAACAGTGTTCCAGTAAATAGAATTGAAAAATTATAGAACGCGCATTAATGCAGATGGAACCCCAATTAAGAAGCTATGATTATTTTTTAATTGAATCACAGACATAGTCCAACCCCTTGAGTAGAGATCTCTGAAAATGTCTGTCACCTTGGCTTCAGAAACCACGTTTGCACAAACCAAAGTGCACAACCAGCATCAGTGTCCTGTATCTTTGTGGAGAAGTTGAATAAACATTTTCCTGCTTCTGCATAGGATACACCACAAAAAAGCATGGGTGGGTACACTTAAACAACTGCAGAGATTAAAAAAGACATTCACCCTGCCCTTTTTTCAATGGTTAGAGTCATCACGGCAAGCAGCATGCCTGCGAGCCATGACATTGATGGAAGCGGCCCTGTCAAACTGGCCTGGGACCCTTCACCATGGCAACAAGACACACGCTTAGAGCACAGAACAATAGAACAAAGCCTGGAATAATCTGCCTCATACTGTTACAGATGGTCGCCTTTTTTGGTTACCTCCGAGGCATATGAATGGACCATAATGGTTCTTCAAATTATTTGACAAATGCCCACTGCAATAAATTAACTCCACCTCAATTATAACAATAGAAAGCACAGAAACCTGGTATCCATCATGGAAAATAACAACTTTCACCGTGATCTATGATGGAAACATAGGAACTGTTTGAAAGTCCCTCCCGGCTACCTGAAAGTGGTATGATGCAATAACAATGATGGATATTGCGCTATAAAATCGGAAGATGAAAATAACAATAAGCACTGGCAAAGACAATGGGTGAACCCGCTGTGCTATTTTGAGGGCGTGTTTGAGGGGGTCATTATGCATTTGTGCCTACAAAATAGCCTATGTGCCACTTTTTTTATTTGCCGATCTGGGATGAATCAGTAAATTAAAAACTAGTGGGAAAGTGCTTTAAGGCACAGGGGCCAGCAGCAATTTTCTGCCTGGTCCTCCTCACATAAAACTGGGGCAAAGGGGAGTGCGTGGTGGAGGGGGAAAGCAACACACGAGGGAGAGCAACACAGGTGACGGGACAGAGGTACATAAGCAAGAAGCAACAGGGAGTGGAGGGGAGGCAATTTGTTTGGTGGGGGAGAAGCACACAAGAGAGAGCTTGCAACACAAGGGAATAGCAAGATGGAGTACGGCAGGGTGGGTATTTGGTGGAGAGGGGAGACGCACAGGAGAGAGAGCTGGAAAACACATACACTCTCATGGATTGCTGAAGCAAAAAGAAGAAAGTAGTTCCCTAAAATTGATTAGCTGAAGGGCATAAGACAGCCAATCAGAGAGATGGTAAAAAGATTATGCTCCAGTGAAGTGACAACATAAGATTGGCAAGCTGGCACAATGAAAGTCATTGAATAAGCAAGCAAGCACATGAGAGTGACAATGTCATCCAATGGTACGCAATGGGCGGCCTGTAAGCCCATCTAAGTTCTTAGTAAGCTCCCAAACTGTCTTTGGCAACCAGACAGCTTGAGCCATCTGGAAGGCCCGACCTAAAATTAACAAGGATACAGTATTGTATGAGTGACTGCAGGAAAGGCTCAACAAAAATGTCCTCCAACACTAAATGCAGGCCGGAGAAGAAAAAACCAAAGGAAAAGTAAACAAGGCCACAAGTTGGAGTCATTTCTGTCCTGATGTGCAGCTTCAGCGCTTTCTGTATATGACGCTTGAATGCTCATGACTGTATAAATGGAGCAGTTGATGGGTGCATAGTGGACGGTGGGTATCTATAAATATTCAGGATCTTTATTTCCTTAGGATTTATGCAATAAGCCAGAGTGTCCACAAACTGATCCTCAAGTCCAGCGGTTCTTAATCTGTGGTCCACGGACCCCTAGAGTTCCACAATGCCTACTCAAGGGGCTTGCCACTGTTTAGAAAAGTAAATAGTATTGGCAAATTAATAAAGTACATAAACATTAAAAGCAAACTTGAAATTGAAAGTTTTAAAATGCTCTGTAAATGAGAAAGAATTTGAAATTGGAAGCTAAAAATCAAGTCTATCGTTTTCTTGATTCGTTGGAGCAGTGCACGTGCTGCACACAGACTCTAGCATGGATGATTGGAGGCTTCAAATGAAGCAGTTGTATGCACTCAA
The DNA here is from genome assembly GCA_963921515.1 of Calotriton arnoldi. Taxonomy (NCBI): domain Eukaryota; kingdom Metazoa; phylum Chordata; class Amphibia; order Caudata; family Salamandridae; genus Calotriton; species Calotriton arnoldi. The sequence goes on along the minus strand of CAWUFW010000890.1, from coordinate 2,041,104 downwards.
CAATAAGAGGACATGCATTAGGAGCAAAAAGACAAAATATTATGCTAGAATCTAGAATAGTGTTTTTTTCTTTTTAAGAAATAAAACTACATTTTGAAAGTTCCCATTAAAATTAAAATTATGATTTTCCCATTTTTTTGGTAAATTAAATACAATATTTCATCATTTGTGTATTTGTTTCATGTGTACGTGTTTCTGTATTTTTGTGTACTAGTTTGAGGGTCAAATCGTAGAAACTGCTTGGGTGGGGGTCCCTGACTTTCAGTAGTGATTCAGTGGGTGTCCACAGACATCAAAAGGTTAAGAACCACTGCTCTTGTCCAGGGGTTGCAAGTTGAGCACTATCACACACAGCTTTTGATTTTGGCCAGCCTGAAATGTAGTCTTTGTGGACTGTTTGAGAACATTTTTGGGAGGCCGGGGTATTTTACATAGCAGTAGTCTAGGTCCCCTATTGCCTAGGAAGGGCAAAATGGTTTCCATATCATGAACAACCATAGGTTGACTCCGTTGACCACTGTCCTAATTAGAATGCGTAGGGTAGATGAAAGTCTAGGATGACAGATAACTTAGCTTTTTCTGGTGTTGCTTGGATAGCAAGGGCTGGCAGACCATCCTTAAGTTTCCAACTCTTGAGCTGCTCAAACAAAACACTTCCTGCTGCAATCTGCAGACCGGTAGCACGAGGTCCTTCTCAGCGAACACAGATTTTGGTTAATAGGTTTGCCTTGGGTTCAGCTCATGGGCTTGATCCTGTCTCTCGGCATTTGTGGAATGCTCTGTTTTGATAGAACAGATCCCACATTGTGTCAAGTGCTGTTTGATATTGTGACATATTGTGTGCCAGTGAAAGTGCGCCCCCATATACACTGTTGATTTTAATTGCTTGCTCCTGTCACACTCTCTAAATTACTTTGCGCACGGCAAACAAAATACACCCTTAAAATGTGAAATGCATGCAATGTCAACTTTTATGCTTTAAATTTTTTCAACCACAAGGTTAGGGTGGAAGCTAAAACAGAAAATGTAACAACTTCATACATTTGCTATTAATATGCATTTAGTAGCTGCCATTATTTCACCCCTTAGATTATTCAAGATTTAAATTATAATTCCTTTAGAGAAGCCCATATGGAAAGAGTTCTATTGAGAAAATACAAGATCATCTGATTTCTGGCACTGCTTTATTCTTCTCTGCCTATTTTAGTCACTTTAGGACATCATTAACACAGTATTACACCAGGTCCCTTAGGCTTTAACTACATCATTTGTGAATATACTCACATTTCCAAGGTCGTGACTTTAAAGGGTGAGTGGAGTGTACAGTATCCCAAGGAATTAAAAGGCAAATTCAGAATGACCATCACTTACCAATATTCTACCCAACCTCACAGAAAATACTGCATCGTAAACAGAATGTGTGCTTATTGGCTGCGGCTCTGGCAAAGTTATTAACTACCATCTTTCATCAACAGGAGGCCATAGATTCTCAGCATAAGTCCACAACTCGGGGACAACTTCCTTCCAACCACTTGAATTGCATGTTATAAGTTCCCATAATGCCCGGCAGTCCTATAACATGTTTTCGGGGAGGTGCTTAGAGGTTGTAATATTAAAAAATTAAAAATCAAACATTGGACTTGTGGAGCGATTACCAAAGTGTGTGACATATGGTGGCAGTTTGAAGTCACTGTGGTTTTGAGCAAAGACCTTGGACAAGCAGTTGACATTAATCTGAGAAAAGGAATGACAGTTCAAGTGAAAGGGGTAGATTAAACCAGACACATTATCTTTCATGAAGGCCTCTGACAAGGCCTACAAGTGGTGGGTAGTAAGACAGAGCCACATACAATAGGTGGCCTCCAAATCTTAACTTCAGGCTTCAAAGAAGAGAAAATGAAAGACTTTGGTAAGATTGTTGTTAGCATGAGTTCGCCCTACTAAACACAGGATCAAGGGATTTTTCAATTCCTTTCAAGCTGTTTTCTCTCAAACTGGGCTCAGTTGCAGACATGAAAATGGTATGAAATAACCTGTATCCAGTGCTTTGATTTACAAAACACAACCTGATATGTGCATGGATTTTAAATTGCTATAAGCTATTTACTGAACATGGTTTTATAGGAATCTCAATTTAAAAAAAAAAAATGTTGGGAAAAAATCATAATTATTGTATATACACTTTCCTTCTCATGCTGGTTTCCTTTCTTCATTTACAGAATCTTTTCCATTAATTGATTTATTATTTGCGATTTATTTAATATATAGAATTGGCTCATTCGTCTTAATGTTGTAGCAGACAGAACTGGATGCCATGTGTTTCAGGGATCCAGTTTGCCAGCATTGGTTTGGGATGCGCCAATATCAACTTGCCTTCGTGTGAACGTAAAGTGATGCCTTTAAGTGGGAATCCTTTGGCTCCACACCCTGCAGAGAAACAGGCAATCATCAGGGACTCTGTGCAGAGAATGCCCGTGTTCCACTTATTTCCACAATCTGGAACATAAATTAGATTGCATGCATCCCCCTCTTTTCACCGGGCGCAATCATGTCTCTTATGCCCCTCCACCTCTGTCTGCTGACCATTGCACCTTGATTGGAGGCAGACCCCGGTGCTCCATGCTGTTCAAGGGAGGACCAATATTGATTTCCATTAAGTTAGGAATGCAATGACTTACAAAATAGGGTATTTTCCAATATGGCCTGAAAAATAATGGAGCTCTAATGACCGGCTCTAAACACACACATCAGAACACAGCAACCAAAACAGAGAAACTGGAAAAAGCAAAGTTTCTTCTGCCCGTTTTTTAATTCTGAAGTCATTTTTGCTTTGCAAAGCTAAAAAAAAAAATAGATCTGGAAAAAAGCACTAAAAATGACCAATGCCAACATGCAAAATGGGTCCAGCGACGCATCTCTAGCATTACAGGGCGTTTTCTAAGAGAAACAGGTCGGATGTGTTTCATGTAGGCCCCCCCACAAAGAACAACGCACTGTATATCCTATAGATCCATGTGGCAGCATCCACTCCATGGTTTGGATCTAGCCTGGTCAATAAGCATTTTGAACGAACACACAAACAAAGAAAGCTGAGATAGGAAAACCAGAGGCCGATATGTCTGGCAGGCCGCAGACACAAATGTCACACGATATGGGACTTAACCAGCCTCAACATCCAAATACTGGCCTCCCATCGCTTTCAATGAGCAGAGTAGAAAAACAACATACATTTTTTAAATAAAAAAAATGGGCAAACGTATTGGAAATAATAAAACGCACAGCATATGTCTGCTGGTGCATTTTATTATCTATAGCAGCATATACTGGGAGGTTGCTTTTATGCTGCATGGCTTCCCTGCAGAAAAGATGAAATATGCACCATGCCGCTCCTCCTGTTCTACAATCAGAGACACCCATATGTTGAGGGAAACTGCATTTAATTTGGTGAACCCATGCATCACTGCCCAGAACAAATTAAGATTGCATGTCCCTGAGGGAATCTCACACAGGCTCACACAAAGCTTTATAACCAGATTGCCGCGCTCAGTCCTTGGGCTTTTGGTCAATTTATATTAATTGCAACTGATGAGAGACAAAGCACTCTGGGGTCTTTTTCAGCACTGGAAAAAGGAAGTAAACATTAAAGGCACCTCTATACCACAAAAAAAGGGGAGCCTTTGTTGTGAAACCTGTCTGGCTGATATCAGATAAATGACTTATCTTTGTGCATGTGTTTGTTGTGACTGGTTTTTTTTTGTTAAAAAGAAACAAACACAGGCACACATTAGGCAAGTATTCAGTACTGGGGTCAGACTAGCACAGAATCATGACGTTGACACCATTGCTTGGTGTTTCTGATGGCAACCTCATGTGTTTGTGACGATGTGTGTGTTTCTGTGAAAGAATAGGTGTGCGAGTGTATGTAAATATGCGTGCACCTGGGTGTGGGTGTATACAAAAGAACGTGTGAGCATGCGTGCTTGTTTAGATAGAAATATCCTGGCCTTCATTTAATAATGACCCGCAGCACTCGATGGGTATGTGGGTCGCTGTATGCATTTTCATTTCTCTTGCCAAATTCTAGACCACAACACTGCGCATAACATCTTAAAAACTGCAGTCGTGCGTTTCCAGATACACTGAAACACTACGCAGTGCTGTCGTAAAACAATGGGGTTTACAAAAATACCAACCGCATTATTAGCCAAGCCCACACACAGACTTTCCTATACATCCCCATACCGTGCAGTGGAAAATAACCCGAATACGAGTCAAACCTCGATTACATTAGCATTCAAATCCGAGTGGTTGCACCCCTGCAAAGCCCACAGCAAGCATGAGCTGAGGCAGCCTCGTGGAAACAGGACTGCCATGTGTAAAATGGACATGCACCCTTTGCACCACCACTGCAGTGCACTGAACACATGACCAGACAGGCAGCACACAACTGGAACGCAATACATTGCAATGAAAGTCAGGCTGACAATCACTTATCGGGAGGCAAGGGAAACCCACAACAAAGGGGCATCTGTCACGGTTATTATATACATTGCAGCCCTTGATACCTTTTTCTTCCGTTCTCTGGAGCGCTTTCTGTGTTTTCTTTTCTCTTTCAGCTCATCCTCCGCGCTAATCTCCAAATCCTTGACTTTCTTCAGCTGAGACGCCGCGTGAGCCATAACGCCTTCAAGTTTGGGGGGAGCAGGAGAGAATGTCTCCCCTTGGAAAGGTGGGGATCCCGGAGCAGTCTCACGCAGCCAGCAGTTCCAGATGGAGGGCGGCTTGGGCCAAAAACCAGGAAGACATTGGAAGGCGAGCCAGTGAAGGGCAGCTATTAAAACCGGCAGGAGCTGTCCTCGGGTCTCCGCTCACACCTCTGGGCACCTGACGCCGCGTGTGTCCTCTGTGCAGCCATTGTGTGCGTGAATGATATGACAGAGGCAGCTGGGGCCGCCGGGGCGCTGCATCCCTTTGCAACCAGCTGGGAGCGCCTATGTGCTGGCAGGGAAGGGGGGACGGCACGAGAGGATGCTCTGATGCAGGCGCGTGTACTGAGCGACAGCACGCGCGGACGCAGCAGCCTCACCACTTCAAAAGGACATCCGGAAAAGGGGTGTTCTTCCACTCAAAGAGCTCTGCCGGGCTCCCGCACGCGTGCCTCCTCACCCCTGCAACATGGCGCAGCGTTGACTTTAAGGGAACTGCTGACCAAGGCATAAAAATGAAATAAAACATACATTTAATGTTACCAGGCAGACATTGGCTACATTATGCAGGGGCACACAATGCATGTATTGCCATATCCCAACAGAGGGCCCTTTATGCAGCACTTTTAGTTCCACTGCATCTCGTGGGAGACGGCTCCAGAAGGCACCATTATGTTTCTTTAAAAAAAAAAGTATTTATTATGATACATCACGCAAACTTAAAGATATGACCATGCTAGAATGTCAAGCTAACACTGAGCTTGCGGAAAGCTTGCTGGTGTAAGCCTTTTCCTGGAACAAACGGCGGCTTCGCGCATTCCTTGCGCGCAGAATTTTGAATTAATGCAATTAATGTAATGTGCGCTTCAATCACCTTGCTATTTTTTGCCACCTGGGTCCTTCTCGACTGCAGCTTTTCAGAATTCAATAGAGCACATACAATAGGGCTGTATAGGAGGTCTGCAGCAGCATCTCTTATTGGACAGTACACTGGATCACAGCTCCTAGGGCCTTCCCCGGGATTAGAGCACACATTTGGAAGACCAACATCTCCTGTTCTATGGGCAAGAACAACAGATAGAATTATGAAGGGGTGGGCGTCAACTGAAAAGAACAAACTCCACCCCTTGCAAAAGAGATGTTGCCAGGTCATGCTAATTTAAATCAAATTCACTTAGTTTATTAATCCCATTTCTCTATGATGACTTGTCTTTGGACTACCATTACAATTACTTTCATATTTTAGAGTGATGTTGATTAAGAAAGAGCATCAAACACAGTTAGATCGCTTTCGAGAGGGATCCTACGAGGCAGCACCAAGATACATCACAGCAGTAGCGCTCACACTGGTAGGAGCGGTGAGACGGAGTGGAGGGTGGTGGATGTGGACAGACGACAGGATAAGTAATATTAAATAAATAAAACTCACCGCATCGCCGACACGGCGATGCAGTGAGCGCAAAGTAACGCGCCAACACAGACAACGGGGGGCGGGTCGGTGGGGGCAACACAGACAACGGGGGAGGGCGGGTGGGGGCAACACGGACAATGGATCCAACCCTGACAATGGAGGGAGGGCACATGGGTGACAACACAGACAACGGAGGGAGGGCAGAAAGGGGGAGACATGGCAGACAGCGAATGGTAGGGAGCAGTAGGAATAAGGAGGGAGAAGTACATGATGGAGACAGCTTAAAAACACTGACTCTGGTAGAGTGCTTAATCATAAATAAAAAAGTAGCGCAGAAAATATAAGCAGTGGAATGACACAAGTAATGTGCTCATGATACAATGGAGGAACACACACAGGAAGGATCACTACGGCAGCTGACCAATAAGAAGCAAGGATTTGAGAGTGACTATGAAGCTAACTAATGGTATACAAGCGGCAGCCTTCTAAGCCCACTGTTAGAAAACAATATGTCTCGCAAAAGACAGCGCATGTGCTGTCCTATGTGAGACCTAAAAAGTGATACTGAAAAAAAATACTGCAGAAAGATGCCTTTGCTTTTAAACCAATCTGATCTCCTTCTGATGTTTGTGTTTACGCAACAGCATCTGTCGGGTCGATAATCTCCCAAATGCGCAGTGCCAAGGCTGCTGCATCCAAATATTTTTAATCCTGAAAATAAAAGTACTTTACAAACTGGCATGGATTACCCAGTGCTGATTGCACACAGCATAATTACAGTTAGAGATTGAAAATGTTTCATTTAATCAACAAAACCAAAAAAAGAAAGTCTTTCTAAAACACTTTAATGGGTTAAAAGGCAAGACTGCGTGTTGTGACGTAAGTAACAGGGCTATGGGATTGTGAAATGTTAGAGATATTAACCTTACAGGACTGGGTCATTTCAGCTGAATGATAAAGTAGAGAGTAATCCTTTAGCCAGGTGGCAGAAGCCATGAGGTCACATTAGCAAGAACCATCTCATCTGCACCCATGCACGCAAATAGCAAGAATAGAGAGACAACGCAAAGATGTCACTATGCCACACATGCAGGATTTGAAAGTAATGGCACTAACAGAATAGACAAGATACATTCAGATCAATCTTGTGACTGTGGATCCACACATTCGTGTGAAGAATATCAATTGACCTTCATTGCAGCAACTAGTGTCCCAGCTGAAGCAATAGTATACAAATGTGGATCTTCCAGCGAGGATGTGGGCAAGGAACCTAGTGTGCTGTCTTTTGCCAACCAGAAACAATACTTTTCGTATCTGTATTTTACCCTCCTTGTCTGCCCACACCCTGAAGCATACAATAATCTGCATAAAATATGCCACACTTGGACCACGGCTCACAATTGTTAGCTCTGTGTGTGCTGCAATGCACCCATGGCAACTGTGCCTGCGTACTTCTGAGGCTCTTCTCTGCAGGGTGATATTACTGTTTGCTCTCACTTTCTACCACCTAAGAGAGCCAACGTCCCGTTAAAGACATGGTTAACTAATATGACCCTCTTACTACAGTAGTAGGGAATGTAGCAGTTAATGACTATTGGTGAAAATACCACAACTTGAGAGGGATTCCCGTTGTGTGCCTCATATTCCATCAGCCTCCACACATGCATTCCTGTTCAGCTTTCTTGCCTAGCCTTTGGCCTCCCCTGTTTCACATACTACCAGCCTCTGTTCAAGTTCCCTTGCTATGCTGCTCAGGACCAGTCAGCTGTTAAAGTTTGCCTTAACATCACTATTGTTAGACCAGTCAGCCTGAGGGTGGTCTTCGTCCATACTTTTTTCCTTAATCCGCCATTTGTTTTTGCTGAACTCGTTTTGTTGGCCTTATGACTCTGTGCTCTTTACCACTACTAACCAGAGGCAAAGTGAGAGTGTTCACTCCCCAAACATGGTAACGTTGGCTTTCACCCAATTTCCAGATTTAATTTATTTGCAAGTCCCTAGTAAAGTGGTACTACCTGTATTCAGAGCCTGTAAATTAAATACTACTAGTGGGCCTACAGCACTTATTTTGCCACCCACTTAAGTAGCCTTTCAAACATGTCTCAGGCCTACCATTGCAGCCTGTAAGTGCAGTTTTAAACTGCCATTTGACCCGGCAAAAAAAAAACTTTTGGCAGGCCTAAGCATTCCTTTTTAATGTATATAGGTTACCCCTAAGGTAGGCCTTAAATAGCCCATAGGGCAGGGTGCAATGTAATTAAAAAGTTGGACATGTACTTTTAACTTTTACCTATCTTAGTAGTGAAAAACCCCTAAATTCATTTTTCGCCACTCCCACAGGATAACATTGGGTTACCTTATTTCATTTAATAAGTGATATCTTTTAATTGGGAGAAGGCAGGAATCTCAAGTTTGGTGTCTAAAGAATTTTAATTTAAACCTCTATTTGATTCTAAAGTCAGATTTTAAGTCACAATTCTGAAAATGCCCCTTTTAGAAAATTGCCATTTCCTTGAGCTAAGCATTTGGAAACTGCAGAATGCATCCTGGATCACACGACTAGGTGTAGCTGGCAGTTGGACTTTGTGTACTACTCCCAGATAATAAGACAAAGGGAGCATAGGTGTCGGCAGTATGGGCCATCTCTGACTTGGTAGGGGGTGGAGCTGTCACCTACCACACTTGTATATCACAAAGGCTCTGCCTTAACACATTTACAAAGGGGTTGACATTATTCTTGGTGCCCCCAGAAAAGCTGGGGCAAGGGCAAGGAGGCAGGACATTCCAAACACCTCTGGGGTTGGGAATCTACAGAACCTTCTCTTACTTCAAAGCTGGCACCAAGTAAAAATATTGGACCCTCAGACCTAACTCTTCTGGACCTGTGGAAGACTCAGAAGGACTGCTGTGCTGCTCTGCCAGAAGGATTGGACCTGCATCTTGAACCCAAGACCACCAGAGTGGCTCCAAGCGCTAGTTGGTTGGCCTACTGATCAGAGCTTTAGGGACAGAAAAGGCTCCAACCACCTGGGCTCTGCCTGGGAACCTCCCCCAAGTGGTACCACCCCAGTCCTGGACCCTTGTAATTGGGCCTGAAGGTGCTCGGCCGTGTTTCGGCGCTCAGAGAGGGACTGGGAGTCTGTGCATTTTCTTCACCCAGGCTGTGCAATACAGCTGATGGAGAACATGCAAAGTGTGCATGACTGTTTGGCTAACCCAAGACGGCCGGCCAAACTGTCATGCGCACTTAGAGTGTGATTACCACTCCTACCCCTGGCCCCTGCTCCGGCCAGCCCAGCTCCGCCCTGCCCCGCACCTAAGCAGGAACGGAAAAATAAAATGATAACATTGCGTTACTATCATTTTACTTTTCCTTTTTAAACTGCTCGCAGAGCAGTGGGGCGACTCTCTTCCGCCTTAGCGGAGTAGCCACCGCTGTGTGGCATGTGCGTCTTTTTGGGCACATGTTTTTTTTCATTTGTTGGAGCCTGTTTTGCTGCAAGTTCTTATCATCCCTGCCCTATCTACAGTATTACGGAATCTCATAGTGACGTTCCAACACTGCTGAGCTACCAGGCAAGGCTTCTGATGTTTCCTTTCTGCTGAATGGGCCCCACAGTAGGATCCGCTGGCGCTGTGGAACACACAAATGAAGTGTATTAGGAGCTGATTTCTGTAGTACATTTATTTACATTTTCAGCAGTGCCAATCACCAACGTACACAGATTGGCTCTTGTAAGAATGCTCTGAAGTTAGTGATAGGTGCTTGGGAGTATCTTATGCCTTGGTAAACCGTGTCTCTCTGCTGACATCCTTTGTGGAGCAGTCTCTCTACTTTATGCATGTTCAGGTCAAGCTAAGTTTTATCTCGGCATAAACACTTGTAACTTGAGTTGCTTTTTGGGGCATGCTCCAAGCTGTAGGGTCTTTCTGTGCATATTCTTGTGAATTGTGTCTATTCTTTGCATGTGCTCAGTTGTACCCAATGGCAACCCATATTTAACAGACCACAGTTGATGGGAAATGGTGACCCTCTGTTGCTTTTAAAATTATTTTAAAAGAGATAGCAGGTTCCGGATGTGCTTTTTAACATCATCACCCACCTAGCCACAGCTCAGACGATAAGCTACCACCCACAATGTTTGTTCTAGGAAAATAAACGTGTTATTTTTGTATAGTTCAATAAGATAAACAACCGCCTGGGAAAGATGCACAGACAGTAATGTAGTTTGGGGGTTTTCAAGTACTACCAGCTTCTCTTGTTCCTCCATCTTCTTCCTAGTAATTGGAGGGTCAGATAAGCAGGACTTGAACATAGTCCCACTCACACATATAGCTTTTCTTTTCCATTATGATTTACATCACAAATCACCATTACAACACACACGGACACACACACACACCTGCAGCTCCTCCACTTTGGCGGAGGAGCATCGCTCCACCTGCCAGCAGCCGAAAAAATGAAAAATAAAACAAATAAACTTTTGTTTATTATCGTTTTATTTTTATTTCGGAGCTGAGGCTGGGGGTCAGGGCCAGGGTGGTTACAGGCTGGAGGGGGAGTGTTGGGCACTGCCTTCACTGCGCATGTGGGTTTGGCCAGCCGTCTTAGGCCGGCCAAACCCACATGCGAAGTGAAGCTCTCTCCAACCCTAGCTGCATTGCTGGGTTGGAGAGAGCAGGCACAGGCTCCCAGTCTGTGTGTGAGCGCAAATCATCAGTGCTCAGGCCAATCCTAATGCTGCTTTCAGCAGCATGAAAGCAGCGTCTGGATTGGCCACACTGGGAGCCTGTGCCTGGAGGAGCGTGATGCCGCGAGCAGGTAAGTGCTTTATTTTTTTTTATTTGTCTCACCCCATCCCGGTTTCCCACCTTCCACCAGTCCCCGTTCATCCTCTCCCCGCCACTCTGTCAACTCGCCGGCCGATACTGCAGACACCACTACATAATGCGAATATAACAAAGAAACACCAACATTAAAAAGAGTCCAATGCTTGCCCATAGATGTATATTTTACTTTCAGTAGATCCACAATGTCCATCACCACTGTCAATGGTCAACTTGTCTTTCCACCAAAGACATTTCCAGGCACATCCTCTAATTTTTCATCCTGATGTCTCCTCTGGCACACTCCTAGCTTTCCACCATCTTTTCCCTAACCCAATAGTATATCCACTAGTGGCTCTCCTGCCTTTCAGCCTCTTGAATTACATCATAGCTGGATCACCATAAGATATGGTGCATTAGTCCTTCACCCCTTCCAGGGAAGGGACCAGGGACCTCCAACCTTTTCTATGATGTGAGCTATCTATATAAGAATCATCAAGAGATACTAACACAAATTATCAGTGTCACAAAAGTACTTCAGGCACGATTCCATTAGTGGTCAATGCACGCAGGATTACTAGGAGTAACCGCCTCAGTACACCAGGTAAGGTCACAAGGCATATAATATAAAGAAACAAACATTAGCAATATTAATTCTGAATGACTCTACATGTCATAGCAATCATACACGCAATGCACCCTTGACACCTAAAAAAGAACATAAGTAATATGATTCCTCCATGCAGCCATTTACATTTCAGCCTTAAATAAAAAAATATTCTGCAAACATTAGCCTATCAGTTCTGACAATAGACTTATTGCACTTTAAAATATATACTTTTCTATTTTGCAAATACATCTAATTCAACCAAACAAAAGTTTTTCATTTACTAGGTTGGGCTACACACACTGGAGCAACTCACAGGTAAATGGAGAGCTACTAGTAGCTCCTGAGCTACTTGTTGGAGAACCCGGCTGTAGACCCACTCTACATAAATGCCACAGTGACTGTCCCACTGTTTGCACTTCTATTGCCCTGTTTAATCACTCCACCTGTTCATTAGTATGAGAGTGATGCAGTGCTAAACCCTCCTTCAAGTACTCCTGCATAGACTGTGTAACTAACTGCACATCATTACTACTGGAAATATACTCCAGATACAGAGCTCTTCTGAAAACATCTGAAAAAACTCTATTACATTCAAGATATTAGGTCGTTGCACAAACCTTACCGTCAACCACTTTACAGAACATTCAGCAAGTATCAATGGAGATCTCTACATGAATGGAGATCTTTACATGAATGGCGTCATGCTCACATGACCTACAAAACTGACTGCCAACTTTGCCCATTACTCATTGAAATTTGCTACACTACAATGTAGCACTTTAAAGTACCATATCCCTCACCTGTCAGGCACCACCTGACTGATCCCTCAAACTCTTTGCTCATTACTGGCCACCAAATACCCTTCTTGCAATTTACAGTTTCTTAAACTTGTACCAACAAGCCTCTTTTGGGCTTCTTTGAACAATTATTCCCTAAGCGCAGCAGGCAGCATCAGGTTGCCTTCTGGGAGCACTACCTCACTATTACCATTTAACTACATCATTCAACTGACTAACTACTGACCTTACAAACCTCCCACATCCACCATTCCAGATGGTCCAGACGTGTCAGAGTTTGATAACCCACATGCTAACACACCCAAGTGACCTCCTTCTCCTGCTACCAGTAGCTGACCCACATGTGTATATGCCAACATCCACATCACCACACAGGCTTAGAGCTGACTGGTAATCACATACCAAGAAATAATGAGTAATCACAGGCATACACTGAATAAACTGTCATTCATTAAGTAGGAACACTTAGTCACGTCTCCAACCAATCCAGGTGCCTTCAGCATCCTTACTGGCTAATGACATCAAAATCTCTCCATTATATCAGACAGGCAACCTGCATTAGCATACCACAGCCATTATGCTGTACTCAAGAGCTCTATGTAGAGCTTCTGACTTTTACTGCCACATGTTCCTTTTCAATCCTCTATACCGGTGTCTACATGAGTCAAATCCTATCCCATGGATGGTACAACATTTAAATTTACCAAATGTTAAAAAATAAAAATATACTTGTGCACCCTACCCTCATTCACTTTCACCAGAATCCCCTTTTTACAAAAGAGGTTCTTTATCAGAGCGGGGACACTGGGCTGTCATTGCTGGGTCGAGGAGTTTTATTTGAAAGACCCAGTAATTAGGTAGGGGAACCTTGAATGCAGGTGACATAATCCATCTTCAGATGCATGAGTGCACCTCTTTCTGAAAGCCGTAAGATATTTGGAAGCAGCGACCCATCCTTCTCAAGGTACTATAAAACAGGACAATTATCTCACCAATTTGCTGCTATAGGTGCATGGATTGGATCTGCATAGTTCATTGAGGTGATTGGAAGGAATACTGAGACACATGACTGCAAACAAAATCCTACCCGGGTATAAATCAATGACCACTGTCTCCAACCCATGAGAATGACAGAAACACAACCGTGGCACTTACAGCAAATGCCTGGGAGTAATCGAGGGCCTGTGGCCATTACTTTTGGCTAAAAGTGACACAGGCGGTGGAAATGTTCCAGAAAATGAAGACAGTGTCCCCTACCATGTCTATCATGGGCACAGGGATTCTTGCATTTTTACACGATTAACTATTAGTTCTAAAAATCAACCCTAGAACCAGCCAAGTTGGGTGACTCGTAGAACTGGGGGAGATCTAAAACCATATGTTTCGACATTACTTTTGAATCAGTTAATTGGACTATACCATAAGCGTTTATTATATTGCGCTCGGTAGGTACAAGGCGCTCTTAGAATGACATGGAGGGCATTTTAGCAAACAGTGTTAGAGTGTTTTGTAGCACATGCAGTCATAGAGGATGTATTTGGCACAAAGCCACTCACTGAACTATACTATGAATGTGTACTGCAGAGTCAAAGTCCATCACTGCAACTTGTGCAAAATAAGGTGGGGTAATTACTACAGTGGTAGATACCAATACCTCAGCATAAGGTATTTACCTGGGGCCGTATTACACATACGGCGAATTTTCCTTGATTGCGCCGGGCACAACTTTTAAAATGTGCGCCTGGCGCAGTCAAGGAATATGCACCGTAATAGGGTGAATGCGCTGCCCCTAGGGCAGCCGCGAACTCGCGCTGCCCCTAGGGCAGTGCATTCCTGTGAAAAATGGAGCTGCTGCTTTGAAGCCAGTCCGTGTTTTACACAGTGCAGGCGCAACCCGCCTGCACTTTGAAGGGGGATTAGAGATCCCCTTGCAGGCGGGTGCAGTGCAAGGGAAAGCGTGGGGGGCCATTGGACCCCTTTTCCCCCTCACGAGGGCTGCAGTCAGGGGGCGCACTGACAGTGTGCCTCCTGAGAGCTTCATTGCCTCTGCGCCCACGTCTGTAATACGGTGCAGGCAGAGGCAAAGGGATTTCCTCATTTGCATTGGGCACGCCCACATGCATATGAGGGACTATCCTCTGAAGATAGAGTTGGCACTTTATGTGCGCCAGCGCTATCAGTATTACAGAAGGGGCCATACAAGCGTCTGTGGCCCCTTCTGTAATACCAACGTGCCCTGGGGGTGCGCAAAGCCGGCGCAATTGCCCTTTGCGCCCCAGGTGTGTTACCGGGTGTCAAAATCTGTTGGGGGAAAACAGCGGGTGTTGATAATTACAACACAAATTGAAATTCCAATTCCTGTACATGATTTAGAATGGAGCCCTGAACTCGTAATCAGGGTCTAAGAGAAATGCTGAGCATTTTTCTAAGCCTTACATTGGCACCTGATGAGCTCCTCACATCTACTTATTCAAAGATGAATTATCAGTTCTCATTATTGTGGGATGGAGAGTTTAACCTTAAACTTTGCAAATTTAGTGGCCAGTCGGTTTGTGGTTTCATGAATATGAATGGAGACCATGTTACTCACTTTAGTCATACCCCCTATGAAAGTGCTTAGCAGGATTCTTGTTAAAAATCAACTTCTTTTAATAACGGATTTAGCTCCTAAGTATTGTTTTTCACTCCCAACATTTTATGGAAATGGTAGATGCAGCACTATTGATTTCATTGTAATATCTAAAAACCTCGCATCTCTAACTGGCGACTTTTCAATTAAGTCTAATTGTATGAGTGACCATAGTTTACTATCCTTGGCTCTAAACTTGAATTTAACAAAAAATTAACTTATAAAGGAGCCAGGGGAAATAACATACTCAGCTAATACAGGTATATGCTTAAAATGGAACAAAATAAATCCTGAATCTTTTTCACAAGAATGATTCCAGGTTGAGTAGAGGACAGTTTGCTGCTGTTTATGGTCAAACAAAGATTCATCCTTGGTTATTAATAGTTATCACTGTCTGACAAAGGTTGTCTGAGTCCTTGTTAGTCAGTAAATCTAAGAAGACCTATCAAACACGTAGATGGTTTGATACTACATGTGTAGCTGCGCATCATAATCTTAAAAGGTGTTGAAGGCTAATCCGAGAGACAACGAATTAGTTTAATTTGCTTGAACTTAGAAAAAAAAGCTACTCAAAAAGAGGCTTGGGATGAGCTGGAAACTGCAGTAAGATTAAATGACCACACTGGGTTTTGGAAAGTGGTGAAGCATCCTTTTTTACTGATTTTAAGGCTCCTGAGCTAGAATGTCTAATTTCCGCCGATGTCTGGATATCGCATGTTGCGAAAAGTTTTGGTGCAAGCAATGCCATTAATACTCTCCATCAAGAGACCCAGGAGTTGGTGATATACAAGTCTGCAGCCACTTTATTGAGCTCTTCCAAAGAAGTGGCCATTGATGTTAAAAACAGCCCAGGAAGTAAAGCTCCCGGCCCAGATGGTGTCCCAATGAACTCTTTTAAGGAAAATATATACTTATGGGCACCCCTTATCAGGAATGTTTTACATGCTTTAATAAATGGCCCATAGTACCTCCTGGAAGGAAGCAGTAATTGTCCCCATTGTTTCAAAAGGAGAGAAAACGGACCCTAGTTGTTACAGACCTCTCTCACCCCAAGATACTAGGGCAGGTCTTTCTTTCTTGATTAGAAACTTAGGTGGAATCAAATAATATTCTTTCCCCAGTCCAGTATGGTTTGCGCTCTGGGATAGGTATGATTTAGCAATGTCTCAGCCTAACTCTAATAATCGGGAAATACGTCCAAGCCAGGAGAGGTGCCCTTCATTTAGCATTTATGGACCTCTCTTGTGCTTTTGACCATGTTAACTGCTCAAAACTTTGGAGCATGATGGAAACAATGGGAATTGATATGGCACTTGTTGACTTATTAAAACATATGCATTGTAATACCTTCATTAGAATACATTATGAACAGAACAGGGAATGTACTGCTCTAATTAATTCTAATAGAGGGGTATGACAAGGATGCATTTTGTCGCCATTCATATTTCTTCTTTATAGTAATTGCATGGATCAGTATTTAATTAAAAAGGGAAGGATATGCCTCAGATCAGCCCTCGGCTGGTCCCTTGTCTTCTATATGCAGATGACGCACTACTTCTTGCACAAACAGCTCTATTCACTCCTGGATTCTTTCACGTTGTTTATGTCTGATCTCGACTTAAGGGTCAATTCCTCTAAATCATTCACAATGGTGATTGGACCTAAAAACACAGAGTCTAGGAGTTACAGGATATGAAGATTCATAGAGTAGCCATTTTAAATTATTTTGGGATACCTTTTGACAGCCGCCTCAGTTGGTCCCACTTACTCAATGTGAGAGCGCATCAATTTCAGGGTGCAATTGAAGCACTTTTTCGTTTTTTACCTAGATTTGGTTCCAGGCCAGCAAAAAAGTTATCTCTAATATATAAGACTGAATGTATTTATGTGGGTCTTTATTGAACAGGTGTGGGGGGTATGTAAATGTTGAACAACCCACTCCTTTGAAAACAGATTTTTGAAACGTATTTTAGCAATTCCGAACTCAGTGGCCACGTTCATAGGCCATGCGGAACTGGGTTTAAAATATTTTACTGGCGCTACCCAGCTCGCACTATTGCGGTTATGGCTTAAGATATGGACCTCTCTAGAAGCAGCTTTTACCATAATTGTTGTAAAAGATTGCTTAACTCTGGGTGGAGTTAGTGAGAGCCCATGGCTGAAATATATTAAGAAGCTCTTTGAGCAACTGGGTATTCCTGATTTTTATGTTAACTGTTTAATGATTACGGCACGGTCACTCTAAAGAACATCTAAATTATTTTCAATGATTTCACATTCAATGCCCGTTCACAAAGGGTTCACAATATACAAATGGTTATTGCCCATTCTAATTTGATTACAACTCTGGGGCTAGAGTCATAACTTGTATTAATACGAAACTCTCAACATAGGTTTTATTGAACAAGATTCAGACTGAGCACCATTCACTTTCTGTGTGCCTTTTCTATATGGGGATCGTGGTTTAAGACACTCCCGAAATGTCCCTGCAATAACATATCACTGCAAAGCACTGTGCACTTTGTTATTTTGCACGATCTATGCTCATTTACGCAAAAATGTATATTTCCCATTTTAAACGCTACAAATATTTGACCTTATCTGCCTGCTTTAGACTTTTTACAGCAACTGGCCTCTGCCGAAATTTGCTATGCAGTACTAAAATATGTTGGGAGTGTATTGATTGTTAGGCGTAGACATGTGATTTGATCGTTTTTTTCTAATATTTTTATTCTCAAATTACAAATCTTTCTAAAACTGATTTTCATTTAAGGAGACATTTTAAATACGATGACTGTGTGTAGCTTATTCACGATTGTAATAATTGTACACTGTGAGATGTTTATATTTGTTCTTTTATGGTCTGATTTAGGACGAAATAAAGAAATTGACCCAATGACATTGGCACCTCCATGCTGTGAAGGAAATAAAAAAATGCATCAAATGTAAGTAAGGTTTAAGTTCATTGAAAAGGACTTCCAAAATCGCAGTGACATGATCTGGTTACCTTGCTCCCAGTCCCAAGAGGGTCTCCTACCAATTGCACTGCTATTGTCCTTTCTGTGATCAAAGGTTACCTGTGAGTAGAGGTACTTCATCTGCCTGCAAGGGGGAGGCACGGTTGAGGAGGGCGGTTGGATTGGAAGCGGCAGCGTTGTGTTGTTCTCCCGGGGTCGGAAATATATATGCATTAAAGTGAGTTGTTTACCGTTACCTGCCTCCTCTTGATTCAAACTCAGCAGCTGAAAGAAATTTGGTGCCAGATGTACGACCAATTTTAGCAGTCTCAAACGACCTGGCAGAAAGGGTTGTAGTATGTACAAATCCTATTTTGTGAGTCTGTAACCTATTACCGACTCGCAAAATAGGCTTTGCGAGTCACAATTAGGAAGGGGTGTGCCAAGGGCGTCCCTTCCTAATAGCGAGTTGGACTGGTATGACTGGTATGAACCGTTGGAGTTCGTCGTAGTCGATGTCCTGGGGGTCGTCTCCATCAGCACTGACGTGATGTAGGGTCTGCTCTGCAGGAGGTGTTGATTGTCCCTCTGCAATGTGAAGGGGAGATGCAGTTGTACGATTGTTTTGCGACTGCAAATGATATTGCAAAACAATCACAGTTACCACCTACTCTAAATAGGTGGTAAGCCAGTCGCAAGCAGGAAGGGGTCCACAGAGGACCCCTTCCCCTTTGTGAATGTAAACGAAAATATTTTTTAAGAGCAGGCAGTGGTCCGGACCATTGCCTGCCCTTAAAAAATTTAAAGAAAACTTCTAATTTTTTTCTTTTAAATGCCTCCCGTTTTCCTTTAAGGAAAACTGGCTACATTTGAGAAAAAAAAGTTGCTTTATTGAAAAAGCAAACACAGACATGGTGGTCTGCTGTCCCCAGCAGGCCACCATCCCTGTGCTCTTGCCCATTCCCAAAGGGTTGCAAATTATGACCTGCCTCATGAATATTGATGAGGCAGGTCATTTGAGAGATGCCATTAGGAATCTCTAAATGTATCTAAGACACATCAGTGGAATTCCGTTCTGCAAGTCGCAAATTGCGAGTTGCAAAAAAATAGCAATTTGCGACCGGCAAAACAGAATGGCCGTACATCTGGCCCCGAGTGTGCAGCATCCCAGGGTTAACATCATTCTATTATTAAAAGAGCTATCAACACTCCTCAAAAGATGACATATGTGATGTACCAAAGTCAGTAATTTTGCTGCTGTGAATACTCTCACTGAAAATATCGTAAATATTATTTTGTGGATTGTTTTAGCAGCACGGTATATAATACCTTTGAGACTTACAGATGAAATCACAGTTGATATATTCAATGACATCACCTCACCATTGATGATATAGATCACATTAGTATGGATACAAAACGTTTATTTCATTAAGTATTGTTATATACTGAATTTATTGCTGCAAAATATTCCCTTGGGCCAACCACCAATGTGAACATAGCTCACTGAACCTGGCCTTTGGCCGCACACAGAGGGGGTTGGGTGTAGAGCCTGAAATTTGGCTACGCCATGTGCTTAATGCATTTAATGCACTGCACATGGACTTAAGCTGTGGCAGTGGAGATTGACTGTAGGCTTGGTTAAAGACCAGGTCCTGCGCTGAGTACCTGTACACCACAACACACAGCCTTCGGCTGTGAGGAGTGGGGGTTGAGAGTATGGTGCCTGCCTTTTGCACAGATATATATATATATATATATACACACACACATATGTATATATACATTAACTACGGGCGGTCGCCAGTAGGTAGTCATAGTTAGGACCATGTTTCCATAGGAAAAGAACTTTTTGACTTGCCTATATCTTTGGAACAGTTTGACAAATGTTCCCGATTTTTTTAAAAAAAGGTGTCAAGTTAGGTCTTGTTTGCATGGAAAGTTTCAGGGTGATCTGTCAAGCGGGGTCCGAGAAAAAGTGAGGGTCAAAAAAATGCATTTTCCCATGTTAATTCCCATAGAGTCTGCCTGCAGCCCGAACCGCTTCACAGAATAACACTGAATTTGGCAGAAGGGTAGGCTTTGGTTTGCAGATCACACTTTTTGTTATTTGGTGTGAATCCATTCAGTAGTTTGTGAGAAATCAAAGGAAATTCAAATTTGTATATCTATGACCGTGACTAATTCACAATTATTGTGCGACGATTCACGAATACGCACACCAGCAGAAATGCCCTGATTGGCTGGCTGCAACCTGAGCCGAAAGTTGCGTCCGCCATTTCAGTTTATTGGTACAGTCCCCTGGGTACACAGAAAAGGCAGAAACTGGGATAAGAGGTCAGGTTGGATGTACCCTGACCCCATGGGTGGGATATAGGGGTGTTTCTGGGATATAGTATAGGCAGGAAGCATTGAAGAATATGTTTTTCTGAACCACATGCGATATTTACGAATTTGCCGTGATGCTCAGTTACCCCATTGTAACTTTGCGGCAAATTTGCAAATATCGGTAGAAAAATGAAAATATACATATATTCACACACCCACCCTGAGTCTCAGTTAAACACTCACACACCCACTCAGACACTCATGCACCCATTCATAGACCCACTCAGACATTCACACACCCACTTGCAGACCCACTCAAGACACCGACGCATCCACTCACAGACCCCCTTGGAGACTCATGCACCCAGTCACAGACTCACTCAGAGACTCGAGCACCCATTCACACACCCACTGAGACACTCATGCAGCTGCTCACAGACCCACTCAGACATACACTCACTCACACAGTCACTCAGACTTACGTTTACAGAAAGACCCAGTCAGAGACTCATAAACCCAATCACAGACTCAGTCAGACACTCATGCACTCACAGACCCATTCAGAGTCTCATGTACCTACTCACAAATCCACTCAAAGACACATGCACCCACTCCAGACCCACTGAAACACTCATGCACCCACTCACAGACCCACTTAGAATCTCACACACCCACACAGGTACTCATACAGCCAATTACAGACTCACTCAGACACTCATGCACCCACTCACACAACCACTGAGACTCAGACACACTCAGAGACTCAAGCACCCACTCACACACCAACTCAATCATGCACCCACTCACACACCCACTGAGAAAGTCATGCACCTACTCACATAGCCACACAGAGACTCCTATCCACTCACAAACCCAGTCAGAGACTCATGCACCCAGTCACAGACTCAGTCAGACACTCATGCACTCACTTACAGACCCCCTGAGAGTCCCACTTAAATACTCATGCACCCACTCACAGACTCAGACTCATGGACTGACTCGCAGACTCACTGAGACACTCTCACAGCCACATTCAGAGACTCATGCACCCATTCACAGACCCACTCAGAGATGCACTTGTCCACTCAGAGACTAATGCACTCACTCACAAACCCACTCAGACTCATATACTCACTCACAGACCCACTCAATCACTCATGCACCCACTCACAGACCCACTTAGAATCTCACACACCCACACAGGTACTCATACAGCCAATTACAGACTCACTCAGACACTCATGCACCCACTCACACAACCACTGAGACACTCAGACACACTCAGAGACTCAAGCACCCACTCACACACCAACTCAATCATGCAGCCATGCACAGACCCACTCAGAGACTCATTCACCCACTCACAGACCCACTCAGACTCATGCACCCAGTCACAGACTCAGTCAGACACTCATGCACTCACATACCCATTCAGAGTCTCAAGCACCTACTCACAGATCCACTCAAAGACACATTCACCCACTCCAGACCCATGGAAAGACTCATGCACCCACTCACAGCCCCACTTAGAATCTCACACACCCACACAGGTACTCATGCAGCCACTTACAGACCCACTGAGACTCATGCACCCAGTCACAGACTCACTAGACACTCATGCACCCACTCACACATCCACTGAGACACTCAGGCATACACTCTTAGATGCACTCAGAGACTCAAGCACCCACTCACAGACCCACTCAGAAACTTATGCACCCACTCAGTCATGCACTCACTGACATAGCCACAAAGACTCATGTCCACTCACAAACCCAGTCAGAGACTCATGCACCCAGTCACAGACTAAGTCAGACACTCATTCACTCACTTACAGACCCACTCAGAGTCTCATGCACCATCTCACAGATCCACTCAAAGACATATGCACCTACTCCAGACCACTGAGAGACTCATGCACCCGCTCACATACCCACTCAGAATTTTACGCACCCTCTCAAAGACCCACACAGACACACACAAAGGTTACAGTTAGGATTTAAAATTTAAAAAATCTTAGAAATTCACTTTAAAAACCAAAGGTTACAGGGATATTATAGTTAGGAAATAACATTAAAAAACCATAGAAATTCACACAAAAAACAAAGGTTACATGATTGTTATAGTTAGGCCCAGATTTCACTCATACAAAACCATAGCAATTCAGCAGTTATAGTTACCTGAGCTAACTATAACTTACGCCCCCGTAATGCACTGCTTATGACCTCACATATTACTTCACTCATGCCATGATCAGTGGCATCACCGATGACATCACTGATGACATCTCAAATGACATCACTAATGGCATCATCCACAGAACCACTCACACCCCTATACAACCTCTCATACGCCCACTCACACATCCACACAACCACTTACATACCCATTCACAGACCCATCGAAGTACTCACACAACCACTCACTCACCCATAGAGCCACTCACACAGCCACTCACTAACCTATACATCCACTGATACCACTCACTCACCAATACAGCCACTCACACAACCAGTCACTTACCCATACAGCTACTCATACAACCAGTCACTCACCCATACAGCCACTCACACAGCCACACTCACCCATACAGCTGACACACCCACTTATTCAACCATACAGCTTCACAACACAGCCTCTCACTCACCCATACAAGCACTCACACACCCACACAACCACTTACAGAACCATTCACACATCCATACAAGCACTCCCACATCCATTCACTCGCCCATACAGCCATTCACACAGACACTCACTATCCAATACAGCCACTCACACACCAACTCACTTAACCAAACAAACACTCAAACAGCCCCTCACTAACCCATACAGCCACTTACACACCCACTCACACACCCACTCATCCACCCAGCCAGCCACTCACTAACCCATACATCAACTAACAAACTCACTCACCCACACAGCTGCTCAAACCCCCACTTATTCACCCATACATCCACTCACAAACCCACTCATTCACCCAGTCACTCACACACCCACTCACACACAGATACACACAGTCACACACATAATATATGTTAAAAAATGGAATCACTCATTAGTAGTATGCAAAGTATTCTGCACAAAGTAAACTACAACTGTGGATTCAATTTCATAGATCTGATTCCACAGCCATAGTTTGACAAAGTAATTTTGCGGCCATTGGAGTGCCAGCTCGTCCTTACGTATATGGAGGAGATTGCATTGTTTATTGCACGCGGAGGCAGGCGCATCACAGCTGAGTACCACCAGCGGTTTGGAGCACGCCGTCAACTGCACTTTGTAATGGTATGTAGTTAAAGTCACTCCTAAAACCGCAAAATTTTAAGGACACATACATCACAACAACATAGATGAACTAGAAACTAAGCTTAATTCTGATGAAAAAAAATTACTTAAAAATGCATCAATATATAAAAGGACAAATGTACAGAGAACAGAAAGATCAGGTGAGAAAACAAAGGAACACATTTATCAAATAGAAATCAATCAATAAAAGAAGGAAGTATTGAAGTGGTGGGATATGTGTTCTATATTAATACATATCAAAGTAGAAAAACTCTTGAGGGGCATATGGTGTTTCAAATGACCAATCATTAGGGAAAATGTGCACCATGAGTCAGGAATTTGGTCCACACAAAATAAAAATGCTTTAGGACACTTCTGGAGATACTCACAAAAATGTATGCATAAATGCAGAATGGCTCAAAAAGGAAAGTAACGAGACATAATTGGAAATATCAAAAGTGGACGAAACATAGAAACTAAAGTAAAGAGTGAAATAAAAAAAAGAGTGAAGAAAGAATGGAGATGTAGTGAAATTAAAAAAACAAATTTAAACATGATGAGGAAGGCTACAGTGAAGGAAGAATAGACATTTGTAAAAAGATTTGAAAACATAATAAATGAGAAATTATGGATAGAGTAACAAAACGGCAATAATCCTTCTTTCTGGACACCGGACTGGTGGCCACCAGAGCTGGACGCACTACCTGAACCCTCAAATAAAGTAAGAAACTTAGGCTTCTTGGTAGACAAAGAATTGAAATTTAAGAACCAAGTAAACAAAATAACTTCGGCCTCTTTTTGCTCTCTAAGACTAATAAAAAGATTTTGCCCCCTGAACTTCTGAAAACAGTAACAATGGCATTGGTTCTCACAAGGATTGATTACTGCAATAGTCTGTATCTTACTCTTGCAACGGGTCTACTTAAGAGGCTTCAGACATTGCAAAATACTGCGGCTCGTTTTCTTTTTAAAATTCGAAATATGAGTCAGCCAGAGGAGACATCAGGAAATTACACTGGTTGCCAGTCAAGCAACGCTGTAACTTCAAGGCTCTCTGTCTGGCCTATAAATCACTGCACGGACTCGGGCCAGACCATTTTAAGAAAAAATTTAAATGGTATATCCCAGCAAGGACACTTTGCTCAGGCTCTGCTAGGAACCTGACTGTCCCCCCATTCAGGAAAACTACCTGGGGTGGAAAGAGCTTCTTTAGGGCCACTGCAATGCTCTGGAACAGTCTTTCACTGACACTAAAAGCTGCCCCCTCTCTACTTTCCTTCAGAAAAGCCTTAAAGACCTGGCTCTTCACACAGGAGTAGAAGATATTGATGCACCCGTTTGATCCGACAATGATATTGCTGCAGCCTAAATCAGACTTCGACGGCGCCAAGACGCCCTAAAGTCATATTTACATTACATTACAAAACAACAGGGCTCAATAGTGACAATAAGTACATCAGAACCACATCCAAGTGATGATGAAGGACTTCATCTCTAAAAAGAAGACCCATGAGAAAAATGTTTTTAGACATCAAACTTTTCTTTCGCGAGCAATAAAAAGCGAGAGGCAGAGGGGCCAATCAAGGAAAACATAAAGGGGAATGAGGTGGGGAGCAAGTAGAAAGAAACTCACAAAAGAACAAATGAGGAAAACTCAAATTGAGCACAAGGAAGAGCAAAGGACTGAGATTATAAAAATAAATATAATACATTTATTAGATGATGAAATAACAGAGAGAAATGGAATTGTTATAAAGAGGTTTAAGTTTCTGTCCTATGGTGAAATATGATTAAGCGGAGGTTTGCATTGAAATGTACACGTACATAAGGACATTTACACTTGAATATACATATGAAATATGAAAAGATACAACGTGAACAAGACAAACTTTCCATAATGGTAATGATGAAAGATAGTTCAACATTGTAAACTCTGAACCAATTGGAATAATGGGGAGAAACATATGAATCTAACGCAAAACAATTTAATCACAAATTGAGTATCAAGACAAATGTGAGTGCCCATTTTACCAGCAGGTAAGAAAACAGATTAATATCATGAAATGATCATTTTGGACTTGGGCAATGATCAACTACCTAGAGAGAGGAAGCCATAGTTTGTCAAGAGAAGAAAGTAATGCTCTGAATTACAGAGAGTTTGCAAATAAAGAGCGTAACAATAATACTGAACAATAATATTGTGGAATGGAAGAAAAAGAGGCAATTAAATAATGCTTCATGACATACACAAGTGGAAACTATGTACAGAAAAGTATTGTACAAACACTGAGAAGACCAATGGTATTGTCAGTGGGCTCTTTCACTGTAAAGACATCAACGTATATACACTTTAGCCCCCATTGTGAAGGATCAGAATTCTTAAGTACAAGACACCATATCTCTTCTAACCCATTCTGCAACATATTCCATGACTTGAAAATTACAAAACTGATAACGATGGATGTGGTCCAGCTGTATGCCTGCATGGAACATAAGACAGGAAATAAATCATACATGCACTTTTAGCATCAATGGAATATTACATACACAAAACACACAAAAATGACTGAAGATATGAATGAAATCTGAATGAAAAATAATATGTTTCTGTTTAATGCGAAATATTCAAACAATAATCAATCAATCAATCAGGCGTTTATATCGTGCGTGCTACTCACCCGTGAGGGTTTCAAGGTGCTGAGGAGGGGGGCTGCTGATCCGTCTGGGCGTGGAGTTTCAGTCGAAGAGCCAGGTTTTGAGGTCCTTCCTGAATTGGGTCATCAACGGGGACTGCCTGAGGTGGAGAGGCAGGGTGTTCCAGGTCTTGGCAGCAAGGTAGGAGAAGGATCTTCCTCCGGTTCTGATCTTGTGGATCCGTGGGACAGAGGCCAGGGCAAGTTGGGCGGGGCGAAGCTGTCTGGCAGGTACATGGAATGCGAGGAGGTTGTTCAGATATTCCGGTTCTGCATCGTGGAGAGCTTTGTAGGCATGTGTGAGGAGCTTGAAGATGATTCTCTTGTTGATTGGGAGCCAGTGGAGTTGTCGGAGGTGTTGTGTTATATGGCTGCGGCGAGGATGTCAGGGACCAGTCTGGCTGCGGCGTTTTGAACGTTCTCTAGTTTCTTGAGTTGTTTCTGGGTGACCCCAGCATAGAGTGCATTGTCGTAGCCAAGTCTGCTGGCGATGAGTGCATGGGTGACCATCTTTCTGGATTCTGTGGGGATCCATCTGAATGTCTTTTGAAGCAGGTGGAGTGTGGCAGCAGGATGAGGATACTGCATTGATTTGGAGGTTCATTGTGAGCGAGGAGTCCAGTATGATGCAGAGGTTGCGTGCATGGTCCGTAGGGGTGGGAGGGGTTCCTAGTGTGGCAGGTGACCAGGAGTCATCCCAAGCTGAGGGGGCGGGTCACAGGATGAATACTTTGGTCTTGTCCGAGTTGAGCTTGAGGCAGCTGTCTTCTATCCAGGTAGCAACGGCCTTCATTCGCTGAGAAAGTTAATTCTGGTGGCTGTGGGGAGGGAAAGGATCAGCTGGGCATCGTCGGTGTAGGAGATGATGTTGAGTCCGTGGTTATTGACGATGGCCATGAGGGGGGCCATGTAGACGTTGAAGAGGGTGTGGCTCAGAGAGGTGCCCTGGGACACTTCGCAGCTGATCTCTGTAGGTTATGAGAGGAACAGGGTAGTCTGACTCACTGTGTTCAGCTGGTTAGGAAGGAGTGGATCCAGTCCAGTGCCTTGCCGCGGAGTCACTTGAATATGGTGCGGTGGAAGACGGTGTCGAAGGTGGCCGAGAGGTCCAGTTGGATGAGGGCTGCGGTTTCGCCCCTGACGAGGAGGGAGCGGATGTCGTCGGTGGTGGTGAGGAGTGTGGTCTCGGTGCTGTGGTAGCTTCGGAAGCCGCATTGGGAGGTGTCCAGGATGTGGTTCTCTTTGATGAACTTGGAGAATTGGGCGATGATGGCCTTTTCGATGACCTTGGCTGCGAAGGGGAGGAGGGAGATGGGTCTGAAGTTTTTGAGGTCTGTTGGGTTGGGGTGGCTTCTTCAGCAGGGGGTTGATCTCGGTTTGTTTCCAGTCGTCGGGGAAGGTGGCGGTTTCGATGGAGTAGTTGATGGTGCGGCGAAGCTCTGGGGTGATAGAGGCGGCTGTTCTATGTAAGATGTGACACAAGCAAGGATCCGATGGGGCTCCTGAGTGGTTGCTTTTCATGGTCTTGAGTGTGTCGCGCAGCAGCCGCCATTAAGTAGTGCTGCGGGGGCGGGGGTCTGGACAGGTGGGAGTCGGGAAACGCACAAAAAGCTGGAACGGTCACTGGAGGGGGGCAAGGCCATGGGGGATCGCAGCGGCAAGGTCGACGAAGAAGCAGAAAACCCAGGAAAAGGAAAGAAGAGTAAAAATGGCAGAAGCAGGAGAAAAAAAGAGGCAGAGGCAGAGAAAAGCAGAAAAAGAGAGACAGAAGGGCAGTCAAGCAGCAGAGCAGTGACGCCCTGCCACTAGAGCACCAGGGATGAGGCGCAGGCAGGAGCCTGCGGGTGGAGGAGGGCCTCAAACTCCTGACCAGAGGGTTGGCAGCAGCAACGGGGGCAGCAGCACCAGGTGGAGCTGCGCAGGGAAGGGAGCAGTCCACCAGAAAGTGGAAGTGTCGTAGAAATCTCCTTCTCCCCCAGCTATGGGAATCGGGCGAGGGGCTGGTGGAGAAAGGAGGTGGAATGGGGATCAGAGAATGAAGTACACCTCAAAGAAAAGTTGTTCTTAGCCTCTACTTTACTGATGATAGTCATATGGGATGATATGAAAGGAGAATTTAAGAAATATTTAATGAAATTAAATAATACTAAGTTCAAATATTGCTCATATGAGATCTAGAGTGGTATTTTTGGACACTGAAATATATATTGAAAAAGGACAAAATAACACCCTACAGAAGAAATCCACCACAACAAACTGTATCTTACGTGCCAAACGTTTTCATTTGCAGACCTAAAGTGGAAAATTTCATATGGTGAGTTCTTAAGGATAAAATGTTAATGGCCATGTTGGAAATGAGGTCTCTGGTTAGCAGTGGTTCGCACACTGTCCAAGCAGGGACCCTCACTCTAGTCAGGGTAAGTAAGTTACACCCTCAGAATAACCTGTGCTCACCCCCTTGGTAACTTTGCAAGTGCAGTCAGGCTTATCCTCAAAAGAAATGTGTAAAGTATTTGTGTACACACACAGTGTGTACACCACAAAAGTACTCTAGACCAGTTTAGAAAAATAGTAATTATTTATCTTATTAAAACAAGACCAAAACAACAAAAATCCGACCTACACAAGTCAAGTTACAAAGTTTCAAAGATTAAATGAAGTTATAGCGCTTTGAAACACAATCGCTCCAACTGGGGCTATTACGACGTGCTTGACGGAGTTGAATCTAAAAGTTTGGGGTCGAAGGCGATGAAGCGCAGGCTGGCTACGGAGTAGCACAGACCACGGTTACAGTACCTTGGAAACGATGACAAAACAAAGATGTTGCGAGGCGCTGTGGAGGTGAGGCGTCGTGGAAGTCGGAATGGCGTTGGTTCCTTACTGTTGGTGCAGGTCGTTGGCACGTTGGTGCTTGGGATGTTGCAAGGCTCAGGGGAGGCGAGGTGGCATTGGTGGCGATTTCGCTGGCAGTGCAGGGTCGATGAAGTGTCGAGAGTCAAGCCACACGGTGTCGATTTCGCAGTGTTGGTGTCACACCACTGGGCCACTGGTGCAGCGGTGGGCTCGGAGTCAGGCGCCATGGACTTCGGTGACGCGGTACTTGGGACTCTCTCTGTGGCAGTTCTTCAGAGGCGCTACAGTGGAATCGGGACCTGCGTTGCAAGTCACAGTCGTAATGTTGAGTGGGGACCACGGCTCCGGTGCAGGCAGCAGTGTGGTGTCGAAGAGTGGAGTCAGCTCCGAAGTCACACTCTAATTCGATGCGCTGGTTTCCTCTTGTGGAACACAGCAAACTCACTTCCAAGGGCCCAGAACTGGAACTGGCACCACTTGGCAGAGTAGGGCTCTCAGAAGAAAAGCTCAGATGCTGTAAGTGAAGCCTTTGATGGCTCTGAGACTTCCAACAGGAGGCAAGCTCAACTCAATCCCTTGGAGAAACTTTGAAAGCAGGATGTAGAAAGCAAAGTCCAGCCCATTCAATCCCAGGAAGAAGCAGCAGCTGCAGGCCAGCAAAGCAATGCAAACAGCAAAGTGGCAGTCCCTCCTGACAGCAACATAGCGCTTCTCCTGGCAGAATGTCCTCAATCCAGAAGTGTTCAGAGTATATGGTGGCAGAGGTCCAGTACTTATACTCATTTCAGCCTCTGAAGTAGGCAAACTTCCAAGAAAGGTCTTTGTAGTGCCTCCAGACACACTACAGGGGGGTACAGACTGCTTTGCAAGGGGACAGGAACAGCCCTGTTCAGGTCCAAGTGTCAACTCCTCCCACAACTCTAGCTCAGGAAGACCCATCAACCTGGTAATGGGCCATCAGGATATGCAGGGCACACCTCAGCTCCCTTTGTGTGTGACTGTCTAGAGTGAATTCACAGAGCCCACTTGTCATCCAACCCAGATGTGTATTCTAGGGACAGGCAGAGGCACAGAATGGTTAAGCAAGAAAATGCCAATGTTCTAAAAGTGGCATTTTCAGACCTGCAATTTAAAAACCAACTTCACTAAAAGATGCGTTTTTCTATTTTTTGAGCCTAGAGACACCAAACTCCAATTTTCTATCAGCTCCCAATTGAAAGATACACTTGTAGATTGTTACAAGGCAGTTCCAATGCTAACCTATGGGAGAGATAGGCCTTGCTGTAGTGAAAAATGAATGTAGCGGTTTTCACTACCAGAACATGTAAAACTTAAAACCACATGTCCTACCTTTTAAATACACTGCACCCTGCCCCGGGGCTAACTAGGGCCTGTCTTAGTGGTCCCTTACATGTAATAAATGGGAAGGTTTGGGTCTGGCAAGTAGGTGTACTTGCCAGGTCGACATTGGAGTTTAAAAATGGGCACACAGACACGCAGTGGCAGGCCTGAGACATTTGCAGGGCTACTCATGTGGGTGGGACAATCAGTGCTGCAGGCCCGCTAGTAGCATTTCACTTACAGGCCCTGGACACACCTGATGCACTGTACCAGGGACCTACTAGTAAGTTAAATAGGCCAGTCATGGAGAAACCCAATACTATTACATTTTAGACAGGGAGCACTTTAGCACTGGTCAGCAGTGGTAAAGTGACCAGAGTCCTACCACTAGCAAAAATTAAATCCAGCACACTGTCAAAAACACAAGGTCAGAGGTAAAAAGAAAGGGGAAACCATGCCAAAAATTGGCAGGTTTAACAGGACAACCAAAAGTACATTTTAAAAACACATTGAAAGAGCAGTGGAAAGATTTAAAACTTAAAAAGCCCATAGGGGTCTCGAAGAATAGGTTTCTAGAAAGCAAAACAATAACATAGGAATAAACTGGTAGTAAAGTAAAACCAGAAAAGAGGAATGGGAAAAGAAAATAATAAACAAAAATGTCTGCATTATTATTGAATATTTAAAATTAGTGAGATTAAAATAATATGCAAAGACAAGTTCGATTATAAGTAACCCAGATATTGAAACAGGATTTCAAACAAAACACCATTTGAGTTATTAAAAATGCATTTCTGTAGAAGGCAAAGATTGTTCAGCTGTTCTCTTCAAGGTGCAGCTAATAATGGGAAAGAATTAGAATGTTTAGATTTAGATGAACTTTCATAATAGATTGCTGATAAAACAATGGTTAGTGCCAGCAGAATTGCGATTAAGTGGCTGCTGCTTTTACTGCGTAATTGCCACATGATCTGTTGTTTCTAGCTCAAATGAATCACAGTAATACTGCCAGAATATATGTTGCATAATTAGACTTTTTTTCAACTGAATTGAAGTATCCCTGCCACGTAATTTGGTTCTCTAATGATGAATAATCCTAGTGGCCATGACAATGTAAACCTCCGCCAAATAGTTGGGAGCTGTCATTATGGTGATGAATCACATATTTCACTAGAACCCGAGAAATATTTTACACACTTCATTTATATCATTGGTACTTCCAAACATTTTCCCAGGGGCCATAGAGTGAGGTCTGTGATGTGATGTGCATTGATGCCAGCAGGGTGGCTGCTAGGGGTTGGGGGGTGGGGAGGTTGGCAGGGAGTAGGGGAAATGAAGCATATACATCTAGTGGCTGAATTGCACAATGTGAAACTGGAAAACTTGGGGTTGATCCCGGCTTCCCCACTTAACCAAATTGTGTGATATTATGCCATTTTATCGACCTTGAAATGCATGAATTCAGGATGTGCACTGTACAAAACCTTCTCCTATGTTTGATTTAACAAACTGTAATGTTGTTCATGTATAACAGGAACCTATGCCACCTAAAGAATGCACATAACTGACATGATTCTTAGTTCACTATTGTCACTGTTGTTAGGACGGGGGGTGGGGGGAGAATGAAAGTTTCTATGTTCATTTTTTTAAAACCATCTCTTTTAAAAGAAATACTTTTCAATGTACTGATATATTCTGATGTACGAAGGTCAAACTGTTCTGCATGTTAATGAAATACAATTTTCCTAAGGTCAAACGTTTCTGCATGTTAATGAAATACACAAATACACTTTTTTTAAACTTTGAAGAGACTTTATCACATTTTTTGGTCAGGCCTAGCGGCAGCAGGCATTCTCTGCTTGCTCTGCGAGGCACGCTGTTTTAGAGTATGCAGTGGAAGCCCCGCCCACTCTCCGCCCATATTTGTCATTGGCTTGTGTCATTGCCCTTTGTAAATGCTGGATTCTGATTCGTAAATAGGCTTGTTAGTCCCTCCTTGGTACCGCCTTGTCTGCATTTGTTACCGCCCATAACGACTGGACCTTTTACTTGGCTTGTTACGCTGTCTGCATTATAAGTGGGTGGGCACTATTTTGTTTATTGACACTGATGAGGACAATGGCGGCCCGCTTTTCTTTTAAAGCGCTATGCAGCTCTAACTTGCATGCTGAGCGCGGCGCCCACTTTAGGGACACCGCGCTCAGTTAAAAAAAATGTTTTTTAAACTTTGATGTTGAGGATGGCGCCGGCTTCAGGGACACTGCACTCTGTTTATTTTTTAAAACTTTAATACTGAGTGCGGACCCCGCTTCAGGGACAACGTGCTTGTTTTTTTTTTTTTTTTTTAACTTTAATAATGAGCACGGCTCCCGCTTCAGGGACACCGCGCTCTGTTTTTTTGTTTTTTTGTTTTTAACTTCAATAGGGAGTACGGTGCCCGCTTCACGGACACCGCGCTCTGCAATACAATAGGTATTGCTTTTGCAAAACTTTGAACTATTGGTATTGTAAATGACAATGCCTTTTAATATTATAAAAGGCTTTGCCATTTACAATGCCAATAGCTCAAAAACTCGCAATTGCGAGACCTGTTGCATTGTAGATGCTTGTTATACTTTTACTGCAAGATGCCTTTAAACTTGGTGTTCCTAAAGATAAGCGGAGAAGGACACCCTAGTTATTTACTTTCTTTAAATTAACCATTGAACAAATGCTTGCCTGTTTATTTATGTTCTTTTTAATGTTAGTGCTGAGTCGAGTAAACAGCAGCCCAATGCTGCTGTTGTTGACCAGAGGGCCGCATGTAAAGATCAGGAGGGCCGCATGTAAAGATCAGGAGGGCCGCATGCGGCCCCCAGCCCTATTTTGAGTATCACTGATCTATATGGAATGGCAAAGAAAATAAATGTGGCCCAATAAAATAAAACACCACTCTCAAGCTTATTACTACAAATTCCATGCTATTTCCATGTTACAGTATAGTTAACTTGACAAATTCTTGCTTATTGCATTGCAGATTCCATGTTACAATCAGCATGCAGAGAAAACAATTATGCCCATACACAAAAGAACTATGTAATAAGATTTATTATCACATGGATTAATCCCTTGTTCTCTGGTTCTGGTTTAATACCCATATTTATAAATTATATACAGTTAAAAATAGCACGTGACAAACCACATAACCAGATCCAACAACAGAAGTGTGTTATCTGGTAACACTGCTGTAGGTGCGAAGGAGCCTCGTGACCCCCTTGAGGCTCTGTCTCCTACGAGTCCGGTCAGTTGGCCCCCTCTCCGCATAAAATATTAGCAATAAATACCATAATACATTTGACGTATTTACATATACACGGATCGATAGTTATAGTGAGATACCTCTATATAGCTTATGCATCAGTGTATAAATGTATAGGTTTCCGGAGCAATAAACATCTCTATAATGCACTATTCATCCGTCTCCTGCAGTGAGTACTGATCTAAATAATACATTATGCTCTTAGTCCCGTCTAATTATTTCCAGTGGAATGCGTGCTCGCCTCTGCTAGTTATTTCTTATTTCCCCACAAACACTAATTCAATAGCAGAATGCAGCTGGAGGGAGAGAAGCAGGTTTAAGCAGCAATGCCGGCAGGAGCCTGGCAGGAGCTTCCGTCAGGCGAGCAGTGTCAGCAAAAGGATAGTTTGTGTAAGATCCACCCGTCAGTCTTGTTAAAAAAATGCCGAGGAATCCACTTCCGTGTTTTACAGGCTAAATTACCTCACACATGTAATTACATTGCGACCCATGATATCACACACAACACTGGGCCCTAGTAGATCGCATCACTTATGTTAATATATATGGAGTCATTTGGAGAATTAGTTCAACGTGTTTGCTGTTTGCATCTTTGTTCAACGTGACAGATTGACTTGTTTGGAAATAGAAGCATTTGGTTGCAGTCCGCGTTTCCTCCAGAGGAACACTTTGGCAAACTGTCAGCGTTAAGTTAAGCAAGGAATCTTAATTCACCATCCGAAAAACGAGTACCACAAACTACCTTTGTTAAGATTCAGAAGGGGACCAGGGGAAGGGAAAGATAAGTTTGTATGTGCAACATCCGGGGCACCCTCATGCTGTTTCGTATGTGCCACTTTTAGGTCTCCATCCCAGAATTCTGTGCCTGCTCATCATTAACACCACTTAGATATGCTTGATGCATTATACTTATATGTTACGTGTCACTATGTAGAACATTTACTAGCAGCTTTATTTTGATTCATTTGAGCTAGAAACATTTTTGTTGAAATCTGCGAATTATGCAGCAAATTATGTGGCAAGTGAACAAAATCCATAATCATGCGACAAACCAATGCAACCACAGAATTGCATAAATCCACTGGCTCTGATGATTGTCTATTGATTTATCAATGATCGTTTCATGATCTTCTATATATTCACTAAAAAAAGAAAGGTTAAAGTGAGGTTATGGTTAGGTGTTGGAAAGATAGAACATTAAAAGAAACCCAAAAACCACTGAAATAATAGTAGGGTGCGGTAGCGGGTAGTGCGGCGGGCCTCGTGAGTCGGGAGGGATCTCCCGGAGGTAACAGTGAGTAAAGGTGAGCGGGTAGCCGGTTGTGGGGCGGGTCGGCGTGGTACCGCCGCTGTTGCACCGCTGCCTTGAGTGGGCAGAGTTCGAGGCTGCGGTCCGCCGGTCTGCTCTGTTACTCATCCCGGCGGGATTAGTCATACTTCCGGTAAACTTTCTGGATAAATCTACCGATGGTGGTAATTTCTTAAGCAGGGTTTGGGCAGGTATTTGTGTGCTGCCATTGTGAAGGTGCCAGTTAGTCAGTGAGCTATATTACGGCTGATTGCACAGAGGGACAGCTATTAGGAGGTTTCAGTCAGCTACAGCACACGGGGCTGGGGTGGCAAGAGGATAGTGCTGGCACATTAGGAGCACTACGGTTTGGGTGGTTGCCCAGTCTACAGCGGAGAGTTTGGTTTTAAGGCTGGGGATTCTCTCTGTTGAATCGTAAACTTGAATATTTTGAAGAGTTTTCTCATCTAAAAAGCTGTATTGCTTTGAGCCTCCGCTGGAGGTGTCACTTGATCTGTACTTTGTGTCTAAGCAGCGAGCAAGCAGGATCGTCACAAGAGTGGACAGTGGACAAGAGCGGACATAAGCAAAGGACAACAGCAACAGGATCAGGGAAGAGGGCACGTACAGGCCTGCATTTTCAGAGCTTCTGGGAGCCACGCGGGTTCGAGATTACTCACCTGACCCACTTGACTAGCTGGTGTGGCGTGGCTCTGGTTGCCTGGGTGCTTACGGCCGGTTGTGTACCTCCAGCGCTATCAGGTAAAGGGCTCGGGACACGTCCCAGCCCAGTCTGTGTGGGGGAGTGCGCCAGCGTAGGACTCACTCAGAAGGCCCATTTGTAACGGGCGTTTTGTGATCGGGTGGTTGTTTAAGATGGCAAGTAAGTCTAAGCGGGGGGACAAGCAGTCCCGTATGGAAGGCCTTTTGCAGGGCATAATGGAAAAAATGGTGGCAATGGAGGATAGGATGGAGCAGATGGATGAGATGGGGCAGGCTTTAGCGGAATTAAAAGAGAGAGTAGATCGGGAGGAGGCGCCAGGGGAGAGACCCCGGCGCAAGCATGTGGCACCCAAAGAGGCTTTTCCACCCCTCCCAAAGAGGAATAGAGCCAAGAAGGGTGGGGAGAGGGTGCCCGAGACACCAGTGCCATGCCCAATACCCACCCCAATGCCTGTTCCGCCGCCCATCCCTCCCGTCCCTGCCAATATACCACCTGTGCCGGCCCCAGTACTGCCGGTGCCCGCTCTCACTCCGCCCGTGCCAATTAACGCGCCAGCACCACAGCCAGCTCAGGTCCCAGTGGATCCACTAGGGGGGGTGCCCGGGGCCCCGGTTACCCCCCCGGGGGGCAGTTCGGTACCACAGGATTTAATTTCCAATCTAGCAGCTCTGCTCCCTTGGTTGGGGAAGGTGGCTAACTGGTCACCGGCAGCGGGAGCCACGGTAGAAGGGGAAGATTTAATGGAAAAGGCGAGGCAAATCATGTCCCAGTTTAATGGTACGCCGGGGGATGCCCCGGGTAAGGGGCAGGTGTTACCAGTTCCCCCCGCTCCAAAGGGCAACACAACCCCAAGCGAGGGCAACAAGGACCTACCGGGGCCCTGCCCGGTGGGCGATACATCCAAGGAGAAGGTCCAGGAGACGGCGGGGTGCAAGGCACCAGGTAAGCAAGTGACTCTGCCGTTGTTGGGGGTGGGTGAGGCCCGCACGGCCAGGGAGAACTTGGCCAGACATGTGACAACAGAAACGAAAGAAAAAATATGGAAAGGGAGTTATGTGAACATGTTTTCGTTGTTACTTGATGAAGCTGAGCGGGAAGAAGCTAAGAAAAATAAGGAGTGGATGCTTCCTCGGGAATGGGCTAACGAACTGCAGAAATATAGGTTGGAAGAGTCCCTCATTAATTGGATTAGGGGTTTTCCGTGTATATGGCCGTGATGGCGGAGCAATCACCCAATATGCAGGCAGCGATGGCATGTTATCAGAATAGGATCACTATGGCGCACGATAAATACGGGGGTAATGGATGGAAGGATTATGATAAAAGTTTCAGGAGAGCAAAAGCTTCTGATCCAGCACTGGCCTGGGATCAAGTGGACTTGATATCTTGGATTGACCATGTTGGCGGGGTAGGGCAGGAGGGAGTAAGAAGTCAGCCTGCTCAGCCCTTTCGGCAGAATTCCCCCTCCACTTACAGGAGTGGCGGGGGAGCGGGGAAGAAGGGAGCGTGCTGGGATTTCAATAGGCGGACATGTAACAGGCCCCTGGAACGTGTAAATTCAGGCACGCGTGTTCCTTCTGCGCCAACACATCACACCCTGAGTCCAGATGTTCCAAGAAAGGAAAAGAGGCAGGGAGAAAGAAACAGGACTGAGGGTGCGCCAGCTATCCAGTCACGTTCCCCTGTTAAGATATCGGTTTTGACCCCTTGGCTGAATAAGTACACATGTCCCTCATCTGCCCAGATGCTGTTGGAAG
This sequence comes from Calotriton arnoldi, assembly GCA_963921515.1. Lineage (NCBI taxonomy): Eukaryota > Metazoa > Chordata > Amphibia > Caudata > Salamandridae > Calotriton > Calotriton arnoldi. The sequence goes on along the minus strand of CAWUFW010000890.1, from coordinate 2,003,594 downwards.
GCTTTACCTGTGGCTTTAGGATACCCGCCCCAGATTATATTGGTAAGTCGGTCTGTAAGAATCAGGTTTCAGTACGAGCTAACCCACGGGTGGCAGCCAATAAGATTGACAAGGAGCTACGGCTGGGTAGAATAGCAGGCCCATATGACACCATCCCGGTAAAGAATTTTGTTTGCTCTCCGCTAGGGGTGGTGCCAAAGAAAGAAGCGGGAGAGTTCAGGCTGATTCACAATTTATCGGCACCTAAGGGGTTGTCAGTGAATGACGCTATTAGTGAAGAGTTGTGCAGGGTAAAATATGCATCTTTTGACCAAGCGGTGGAAATGCTCCGGGTCCTGGGCCCTGGTGCGCTGATGGCAAAAACAGATATTGAGTCTGCATTTCGCTTATTGCCAGTCCATCCTGCGGATTTTTATTTGTTGGGTTTCCAGTTTCAAGAAAAGTATTACATGGATATGTGTATGCCCATGGGTTGCTCTGTCTCATGTTCTTATTTTGAGAAATTCAGCTCTTTCCTGGAATGGGTTTTTGGGCAGGTTACGGGGCACACGCATGTCCTACATTACCTTGATGATTTCTTGGTTCTAGGCTCCCCTGGTTCCCCGGAGTGTGGATGGGCGCTGCGTGAATTTTGCACGCTCATGCAGACTTTTGGGGTACCATTAGCACCAGGGAAGACAGTAGGGCCATCCACTAGCATTGAATTCCTGGGGATAGAATTGGACTCCATACAGGGATGTTTCAGGTTACCCAAAGAAAAAATTAGAAAGTTTGAGTTAGGCCTGCAACAATGCTTGGAGAAGGAAAAGGTCACATTACATCAGTTGCAGCGGACAGTGGGGCAGTTGAATTTTGCTTTGCGTGTAATACCGATGGCGCGACCATTCTCACGCTCTATTGCGCAGGCTATGTCCGGACTTCAGGAACAACGCCATCACACCAGGCTATCTGCTGAGGTACGTCAGGACATGCGCATTTGGTTGGCATTTCTGAGGGACTTCAATGGCAGGTTGGTGTGGCCCGGTCCACTCATTGCCTCCCCAGAGTTGGGACTAATGACGGACTCTGCTGGCAGTGAGGGATTTGGCGCCATACTGGGCACTGAGTGGGTGGCTCAACGGTGGCCGACATGGTGGAGGCTGAGTGGCCTCACAAAAAATATTGGTTTCCTGGAATTATTCCCCATTTGGGTGGCTTTGACTGTTTGGCCGGGCAACTACGCGACCGCTCGGTCATTTTCTGGTCTGATAATATGTCTGTGGTCGAATGCATTAATCAGCAAACTGCACATTGCAAATGGATATTGCGCCTAGTGAAAGAGATTGTACTGTTATGCATGCGATTGAATTTGCAATTTAGGGCTAAGCATGTGCCCGGAATATTGAATCATGCTGCTGACGCCCTCTCTCGCTTCAAGATGCAGGTGTTCAGGACACATCTCCCAGAGGCGGCAGTGCGCCCGACGGTCTTCCCAGAATCTCTTTGGCAGATTGGTGCCCCCAATTACCGGACCTCGTGGCAGCTAGTCTAGCTCCAAGGACTAGAAAGGCATACGAAGGGGCGTTTTGGGCTTACTGTACCTTTTTGGGAAGGGAGTGGGAGGAACATTGGCATGATGCGGGGAGGATCCTGACCTACCTAGCCTTTTTGCAGAGGGAGGGGCGTTCAGTGGCGGCTGCCAGGCGACATATGGCAGCAATTTCCTTTTGCGCAAGCAAGAGGGTTAAGGGATCCCGCAAACAATTTCACAGTCAGGAAGGCTTTGAAGGGGTGGCAGCGCATACAGGGATCAGTGCCGGACACTAGGCGGCCTATAGGGATGGAGTTGTTAACAGCTTTGCTTGGGTCTCTCGGCTTAGTTTGCAGCTCCACAGCTGAAGTGTTGTTATTCCGTGCGGCATTTTCGTTGGCATTTTATGGGGCATTCAGGATCAGTGAACTGGTGTCCAGCAACAAGCGGGATGTGCAGGGTGGCCTACAATTTGATCGGGTTAAAGTACAAGGGGATTCTGTGCTGATATCTATCAAGAAGTCAAAGACGGACCAGTTTTCCCGGGGAGAAGGAGTTGTACTACACCGTGCACCCTCAAATCCTTGTTGCCCTATTGCTAACTTGGAGGAATTTTTGGGCAGTAGGGCCGATGGGGCGGGTGGCCCTTTATTGATGCATGCAGATGGCACTCCGCTCACGAAATTCCAATTCAAAAGAGTCTTGGACATGGCGGTGTCGAAAGCAGGTTTGGAACCAAGTAGCTTTGGAACGCATTCATTCAGAATAGGAGCTGCAACTGAGGCGACGGCTAGGGGTCTGCCAGGGGGACGTCCAGAGGATTGGTAGATGGTCATCCAATTGTTACAAGCGCTATGTGCGTATGCATTTGTTATAATGAGTGCGGGAGCTTGGGTTCTGATGTCTTTCTCCTTTTGGTTGATTTGCAGTTTCTCGAACCTGTCACGCAGGAGGGAAACTGATGGCGACACAGCGGCAACAGCAGTCGGCGCTGGGACAGGGTCACGCCCGCCAGCGAAGACGGCAAGTGGTTTGGATCATCGGCCATTCTTACGTAAAACGGTTGCATGCCTTCTTTCTTGCAGAAAAATTTGAGTCAAAAACTGAACTGGCAGGCCTTACTGTGTCTTTTCATGGGAGAGGGGGTCTCCTCCTCACACAACTCAGGGACCTGGTGTCAGATTTATTAAAAAACAAGGGGGTTCTACCCAGCGCCATTATCCTACACATGGGTGGGAATGATTTGGTGCACTTGGGCAGGAGGGGTTTAGTGGAGACTGTACTGACGGTAGTGGGATGGTTGGCTCGGACTTGCCCAGGGTGCACCATAGTTTGGTCACACATGGTCCCAAGGATGCAATGGCGGGGGGCAAATCAGTGAAGGCATTAAATAATTCAGTTCGGAGGATCAACACTAAATTGGAGAGATTATTCAGGTCACCACATTTACAGACGATTTCCCATGGGTGCATACGAGGGAGTCGTGCTTCCTACAAGACAGGCGTCCATTTATCTCAATTGGGTAATAGGATTTTCATGGGGAGCTTGTTGGCTTGGATGGAGGGGTTTAGAGCTAGGCTTTGACATTTTCTGAGAGCGATTGGGGGGGGCCAGACAGTCGGTGAACCATCTGGCCTGTGGCGGTAAGGTCATGATTGGGGAGCAGTAACTTAAGGTCCTTAGGGGGCGGCGCCATTCTGGAATGGGGTCGCCCAATGGGAGGGACAAGTGGTCTCTCATGGTACTCCAGGGGCGGTTACAGCCGGTAGGCTGGAGGGGTGCGGGGGATGGGGAGTGACGCTTTCCAGTAGGCTGGTTGGCCACCCCGCACGGGCACACGGGTGCAATGGGCCCCTTGGAGATAATATACAGGGCGTATGGGGGTGACCGGGAGGGGTAAGTACCCTCACGGTGACTGGGCCCCCGCGCATGCGCACTCCGGTACGAGGGCGTGGGGCTTAATTGGGGGAGGATCTGAACCCAGACGTGACCTTGCCGTGGGCTCAAGGGGAATGCGCAGAAGTAATTGCTGTGGTATGCTAGATTAAGATAGGAATACCTTTGTATTAGATTTATGTTAAGGTTAGCCATCTGACATCTGTACATATCATTGTAACAATGGAATGCAATTTTATTCTGCGTATTTTGTGTATAAAATGTTGATTAAATGTTTTATTAAAATTGTTTAATAAATACGGCCGGGGTTTACGACCCCTACTCCAAAAACTTCTATTGGTAGTTCATGTGGTTATCTGGGTATCATTAGAGGAGGAGCGAGGGGGTATAGGCTGTACCTGGCCATATAGAGAGGCGGGGCCGGACTCGGCCACGCCAAAGGTATGGCGGTCAAGCCGGCCCCTGATGCTGCCCGCACTGGGGGGCGGGCCCATCGCGCCATGAGAGCGCGGTGGGCCCGCCTCACAGAATGATTGGCGGAGGGAGCGTGCCCCGGAAGCGAAACGCGCTTCCGGGGCGCGCGCTTGGTGACGTCATCAGGAGACCCCTGATAAGGCTCGGGAGCGGCGAGTTGGATCTCTTTTCGCCGCTTCCCAGCCGGACTACGCACCAGCCTCGCTAGGAGGCTGCCCTTAATTTGCCCACCCACCATCCCCTAAAGCAAATTGTTCGGGCATCGTAGGGGTAATTGGTTAAAATAGAGATGTTTTAGTAAAATTGTGTGGTATTTTGCTTATTTATTGTACCGTTTTCTTTGACAGCTTTATGATTTTCTTGATAAGGATATAATTGTCGTATTTGGCGTTTCCTTGGTCGGCGGTAAGGTCATGATTGGGGAGCAGTAACTTAAGGTCCTTAGGGGCGGCGCCATTCTGGAATGGGGTCGCCCAATGGGAGGGACAAGTGGTCTCTCATGGTACTCAGGGGCGGTTACAGCCGGTAGGCTGGAGGGGTGCGGGGATGGGGAGTGACGCTTTCCAGTAGGCTGGTTGGCCACCCCGCACGGGCACACGGGTGCAATGGGCCCCTTGGAGATAATATACAGGGCGTATGGGGGTGACCGGGAGGGGTAAGTACCCTCACGGTGACTGGGCCCCCGCGCATGCGCACTCCGGTACGAGGGCGTGGGGCTTAATTGGGGGAGGATCTGAACCCAGACGTGACCTTGCCGTGGGCTCAAAGGGGAATGCGCAGAAGTAATTGCTGTGGTATGCTAGATTAAGATAGGAATACCTTTGTATTAGATTTATGTTAAGGTTAGCCATCTGACATCTGTACATATCATTGTAACAATGGAATGCAATTTTATTCTGCGTATTTTGTGTATAAAATGTTGATTAAATGTTTTATTAAAATTGTTTAATAAATACGGCCGGGGGTTTACGACCCCCTACTCCAAAAAACTTCTATTGGTAGTTCATGTGGTTATCTGGGTATCATTAGAGGAGGAGCGAGGGGGTATAGGCTGTACCTGGCCATACCGCTACTTCATCTTTTCGCTTATGCACAATGTGGTGCTTGTTTTGTTCTCAGAGTAGCTAACAGTTAGCAGCAGTGAGGAACACTGTACCTTCTATTTGTTTGATGTCCTCATGAGTTGCAGTCCTCTGTTGGGGAATTTAAAGACCTAGGATCCTTTGCTGAATTATTCTGCAATGCATTACATCAGCCGCCCTCTAGTTAGAGTCGAGAGTACTGCGCTCTCTTCTGAACTTTTGAGGTTAGAAATTTTAAAAGAAACACTTGCCTGAGTGTTTTCAAGCCCTCAGACCTTCAATGTTTTGCACTAAAGTGAAGTGCCAAAGTTACATACAAAGACAGTGAGATCTATATGAGTCTGCCCTTCCGGATGGGCAGACTCACATTGATCTCATTGTATTTCTATTTCAATTCCTATTTCCAATCGTATTGTGAGGGACCAATGTCTATATAAAATTGTTGTACCCAAAGGTCCCTGGCCGACTTTGAATTGGGTTCCCTTGTTTGCACATAACAAAGTTACATACAAAAGCACATTAGCACATGCAAAAGCACTTCATGTTGCTCTGTATCACATGATCTTCATGGTTTTGGAACTAATGATGGTCGGTCCCTTGGCTTGTACTATAAGACATTCGAAAATAATATCGAAGGCGTCAACCTCTACTAGATGTAGAGGACGGATGGTAAGAGGTGCATCCCTACGAACTGACAGTAGCACATAATGACCACAGGCATTATAGGACCAACAAACAACACAATGCATGGCCAAAAGGAGGCCTTTTCATAAACAAAATAAGAAGTCCTTCAAATGCGTCCTGAAGAGGCCAAATTAATGGCCAAAACCTGTTTGGGTATAGGTAATAATATACTCCAATTAAAATTGCCTCGCACTGCAAGCAAAGACATGGACATAATGGTGGTGTGTATGTGAAAATTATCTCCAAGGACTCTTTAAATGCAGGAAAAAAGTTTTTAATATCAACTGTATTATTGTTCAATGATTCAAGAATTGAATTATAATATACCTAATAGACAATTGTCAGACTGACTAATTGTATACAAGAAGCACGGCACCCCTACAGGTGAAGAAAAAACAAATAAATAAAAAAGAGAAAGGGGTAATAACATATATTGGGTTACCTTTCAGTATTTTGGAAAGTAATACATATTTATTCCCACGGAGGACACTTATCATTTGCAGAGCTTCATGGTGGTGAGTCCCTTGCAGAGCCACAGGAATAGGAGAGGATATACAGAAAATGGAATTAAGTAATTTCTGTTATGGAACCTCAACAGACCTTAAAGACAAACAGCAAACTCCTCAGTGAGATCCAGAAGAAATTGATTTTTTTTAAATACTGGAGAAGATCTCATGATACACTCAACAGAACAGACCTATCTTGTTCTTGAAAAACAATAAAATATTTGTATGAATGTGCAACTTTGGTTTTGCTTAAAACATAACCAGCTGGCACATAAAGACTGCCAACAATTGAGTGAGTAGATAATATTTTTTAAAGAAATAACCTATCTTCTGTTGCAAAGAAATAATGCTGTTGGTACCATCACAGATCTTCAAATATTAGCTATTTGCGGAAGCGTCTTAAAAACCTTTGGATTTATAGGGGATCTGTTTGGAAATTCTACATGAATTTTCTACACATTTGTTTTTTAATTGAGCAAAAGAATCTCTCCCTCACCCCCACTGGATGTGGCAGCTTGCTCCCCACTCAGTGTTACGCAAGCAAGACAAAGTGGATACTAAAACAACCAATTTTGACACACAGAAAAATGTATTAAAGAGAAAATTGTTCCAGGGGTCCTGACATCCTCTCCCCTTTCCCCTTGATTCTGCTTGGCAATTTCCCCCCTCAACCAGTGTTCACGAAGCTTGCAGGTACAGACTACCTGTTGCTACAACCACCACCACCAAAGGACTTGTATACTCAGAGGCTGCAAACTTCTGATCTTTGTTGCATTGACTCCTCCTTGGTGCCCTTCTTCCTGTGTCTGTAAAGACAACTTGAAAAAAAGCTTGCCTGCCCAAAAGCTGAAAACAAAATTGGCATTCTCTGTGCCAGTTGTGTTCAACTCCGCTATCACAGAAGAAGACCAACCATATGCAAATCAGTCTTGACTCTATGTCAAAAGGAGGAGTGTCCTCCAAATTGCTACACTTTTTCCCATTCCAAAGCATTATCCTGGTTACAAGAGCCATGTGTTATATTAATTTATGTTCATTTACTGGAATGCACACAATACAAACTCATCTAGATACTCAGCAGAATATAGAGGGGGAAGGTACACACTGCTAGATGCCATGTACAGGACAGGATGAAAAAGTGTGCGGAAACTGTAGGAGCCACAGATTCTGCTCTGCCCCAATCCGGTCTCAATGGTTATGTTGCAGCGGACGAGCATGGCTTTTGGTGCCGTGGCCCTGACAACTAGACAACAGATATTGTGAAGACAGCAAAAGTTCTTCTGGCTTTTCCTGCGGTGCCGACAGCATTTTCAGTGAAAACTAGGCATTTTTGCTGATGCCATTTGCCAAGTAATATTCTGTGGCAGTGCTTAATTTGAGACCGTGGGCCCACCGGCACTCATTTTTGGGGACCGGAACATATTTTTCCTCATCAGACTTTCACCCATAGCAAGAGATAGAAGAACACAAAACAGGGAAAGGAAGAGGCAAACGGAAAAACAGTGACAATAGGAGAAAGCAAGATTGAAAAAAGTACCTTCAAGAGTGAGAAAAAGGGGCAGGGGGTCTTGTGGTCGATGAAAGAGGCATGAGTTAGAATCAAGACCTCACAGCGTTGGTATTCAACACCACCGATATTTGTAGCGCCGGCCGCTGGCTTCTGACCAAAACTTTGGGCCCCAGCATTTATTGTTTTACAAATCAAGCACTGTTCTGTGGTTTTGTCTTATTTATTTGACATGTTTCATTTGTATTTCTTTTGGCGATTGTGGTGGTGGCTTGTGGAAAGGGCACCCACTATTTGTGGCCACCAAGGCCATATAGCTTGAGGCATTTTCAAAGCCAAGTACTCTGCAAGTACTTGTTGACCTCAACATATATTGCGTACTCTTTAGTGTGCCCTTACATGTATTTTATCGTATGACCTTACTGGAAGATTACCCTGCCTAACAATGTATAACCCGTGTGGCTGTCACAATTAATTCAGGCTCTAGTCAAGAGTAGGTGAGAGGTGAAGAAGGGTCTTGGGTCTGAATCCTGTTTACATCCCTCCCCTTAGTCTTTTAACTGGGGCTGGCGGCTTTGAACCGAAGCATATAAACTAAGTGCAGCTCAAGTTGCCTCAATGAGGCTTACTTACAACCATAGGGGCCAAAGTAAATGAGTGTCTAGCCTCAAGGACAAGATGAGGCCTCACACAAAATTGAGCTCATCACTTATGGGAGCTACTCCAAAACTGAGAGTTCCTCTAACATAACAAAAGTGCATAAAGACATGTTCCTTATAGGCATCCCTGTGGGAGACAATCGGAAACTCGCAAGTCTCTATGAAGTTTCACCAGATTCAATTGTAGTGGCTGTCCAAATATCTCAGTGGAGTGCTTCTGATGTGCAACATAAGGATATATATGTTAGATGTGATACTCAAGGACACTGGAGATCCTTACACCCAGGCAGCCATACTCCAAAGAGGTAGTATAGGATAGAAGCATGAAAAGATGGATTAGGCAGGGCATAGATTTTGAGGATATAGATGCTACAGAGGAAACAGAGCCTTATGGAAGATTTATTGTCCCTAAACAGTATTACCCTTTTGCACCAAGAAATTTCAACTGGGCATTTTCTGAGAGGGAGCATTCGCTTCATTCTACCTCACAATGCCCACTAGTCCATCAGCGTGTATTCAGAGGTGTGACAATCCCTGGGAATCCATTGGATGTGATTGCCAAAGAATGAAGGAAAAGACACAGGAAAAAATGAACTGCTGTGTAAATATCGAGTCTCTCCTTGTTAGGTCTTGCCTAAAACAGTGTATGTGCTGTCTCTTGCAAGACCTTTCGGTTTCTAAGAGTGGGTTTAGAGACTGTGCATTGATTACCATTGGTTGGCTTTATTGTCTCTCCTCATTGTTCCCTGCCATAGGATTCCTTCCTCTTCATGTGTTTATCCTGCCCCTGTAGAATGGACGTATTACTTGTGTTCGTCCACTGCTCATTTTTTTAGGCGCTACTTTTTTCTTTGTGTTTAAGAACTCAACAAGAGTGCATGTTTTTCAGCTTTCTCCCTCGTATACTTCTCTCCCCTCAATGTTCCTCATGCCAACCCTCTTTTGTCTGTCTGCTAGCTCTCAGCCCCTACCTCCAACCCTCCATTGGCGGTCTGCTTGCCTTAGCCCCTTCTGACCACCCTCCATTGTCCGTGTTGCGTCGCACCCACCCTCCCTCTGTTGTTCGTGTTGCACACCACCTGCTCTTCCGCCGTTGTCCATTTTGAATCCCATCCCTCCAATTTCCACATTGTCTCTCACGCACCCTCCCTCCATTGTCCTTGCTGCTCATCACCCGCCCTCCCTCTGTTGTCTGTGTTGCCTCCCTCCCTTTCTTCTGTGTTGCCCCCCCCTTCTTTGTCCATGTTGCCTCCCCTTCACTGTCCATGTTGCCCCCCACCTGCGATAAAAAGATGCGCTATCACGCAGACACCGCTGGCCGCATCATAGCAGTTTTTTCCCCATACCCATCATTGCTTTCATTGAGTGCCCTCACCCACCCTCCGTGTTGCCTCCCGCTCAGCAGTTAAAAGGGCTAAGATGCGCACACCACAGTCTGCGTCATTGTTTTTCCCCCACACCCTGCATTGTCTGTGTTGACCCCACACACACCCTCCCAGCCTCTGTGTTGCCTCCTGATCCACTCTCCCTCACGACAGCAATAAAAAAAATGCTATGACGTAGGCAGTGCTATGCAAGAAATTACTTGATGCTTCATTAAAGCGGGTGCCCTAAAATTACAAAAGTATCTCTTTTCCAAGAACGGACAGAAATCGCCGATAGTACCATAAACATAAGAATCACCAATTAAATGCTAACAAGATCTTTCCAGTTTGATAGTGGGCAAATCCAGTAAAAAGCATTCCATGGATGTATACATCAAAAAGTCAAAATGTCTGCACTTGCTGTAGGGTGGGAGTTGACTTTAAAATCCAGGCACATGCAAAAATGTGTGTGTGAATTTGTTTGCTTCAGACCTTCCAAGCAACTCCTAAAAAACATTTTATGACCTTAGAAAAGAATCAAATGCATCATGCCATAGAAATATATACTTTCTATTGACAATCTGCATACAACACAGCCCTCAGTCAAGGAAATTGGCTCCGCATCAAGGCACAATCACAATTTGGGGATGTGCACAATGTCAGCGGAAAAAGGCACTTTCTGTCATTGAATTTTGATCACAATCTCACAACAATGACACAGTTAGTAGGATGTATCAATGAAGGTGAATGTGAGCCAGACACAGACAGACATCTCTCCAATATATGCAACAACCATAGTGCCACCCTATTTCGAGCTTACTTGTGTGAATTAGTTGGCATACATTGAGAAGACTGAAGGAAGAGAGAAGCAAATGCCCTACCATGTGAATAGTTAGTATTTGTTGTACAGCCAACAATAAGATACTATCATATATATATAATTTTCGGTTATTTATTTAAGTTAAAGTTGAGGATGACATAACTTGAGAAAACAAGTGTACGCGTAGAAGAGAAAAAGCAAAACAAAGTAAGTTTACGTACAGGTATATGCATACTACAGTAAATGATTAAAAATGTGGTCAACAAACTATATAGAACAGGGCAACATAAACAGAGTTCACAGTCATTACTCTGCAAAAAGTGGTTAAAGGGGGAAGCCGCTCAATGCACTTATATCGAGTATCATCCTCTTTGCAGCACCAATGCCACTGAGTTATGTGTACATGTTTTTATACGAGTATCCTAGTGCTTTGTGGGTATAAAACTGTTATATGACTTACGGTATACTATTTCCGGTATTAGATTGGTGGTCGCTTGCAAGTTGGTGTAAGCAGTTTTCAGGCTCTACGGTTGCCAGGGAAGAGGAGAGGCTGGGATTCAGGGACAGGATCGACAGATACCCAAAGCAGTGAGCTGGCAAGAAGGCTGAGCAGAGTTCACTATCCCCAACGTTTGGTTAATACCACTCTAGTTTGTATTTCAAGCCTTGAAAATACTTGCCTGAGAGATTTGGCACTTGGTATAAATATGGGAGCAAAACCCACATTTTGCAGACTTTTGGTCCATTTGGAAGGTTGAGTGTTTTTTGGAGTCTGCAGAGACGAGAAGTAATTCAGCTTTTTGTGGGTCTTAACTTGTGTTTTCTCGGTATCTTCCAGTCTTGGATAATGCATTCATTGCCATTGTTTGAGGTGGGTATACAACCTTCGTGCTGCATCCTTAGTGCAAATGGATATTACGCCTCCTGTACTGCACCGCATAATTAAACAACAGAATAGGTGGTGAAACGATGATGGGGAGGGGGAACAAGAGCACATCGCCTTGTAAAGAACAAGCATTTGCTATGGAATCGGTCTCGCATTTGTGAAAGTTAGAGCTCTTGGTGTTGAAAATGACAATGTTTTTTACTTTTGTTTTTTTTGTATGCAGTGGTGTGATGATACTTGCATAGCGCTATTGCTATTCGTATGACCTTGCAGCGCTGGAGAACCAGAAAATGGAAAAGAGGTTATGAGGGAGGGGAGACAAGATTAATATGCTGGCTAAAAAAAAGTTACAAGATCCTGGAAAAAGCAAACACTCATACGGAATGCAAGAATAAGTAAAGCATGTGAAACGTAAGCAGGAACAACATGGTTACCTTAACGCTTTTACTCGTATTATTCAGAAATCAATTAGTGTTTTTGCCTGAAATGTTAAGGATATGACTACAGGGCCCGGAAGGGACCCATCTCAATGTCCATTGATTATATCCTTACAAAACTTAAGCATTAAGGTTTAAAAAGACCACATCCCTGAACACAGAGCCGCAGTACACATTTTATAAACTAAAATAAGGAAAACAGCTGATAAGGATCACATTAAATGTTTTCAACTCTACGCCTCAACCAGGTATTGTAGTACCTCCAGGAATGGTGCACTTTCCCACCCGTGAAAAACAATGTTGTTTAAAGAAAAATTAGAAAACAAAAGTAGCGCTTCACTGGCAAACTCTGTAAAGTGGCGCTAATGTGTGTGGCTGTGAATAAAACCAATCTGGCCACTTTGCGACCACTCTGTCTTGCTTTATTTTGTTCTTATTTTAATCTTTCGTATTTTTAACATTTTTTTTGTCTCCGTTCCGAGGCTGCACTTTGGAATAGAAAAATGTCAGAAAAAGACTACATTTGCAGCCGAAGTGTTTTTCTATTTTGGATCAATTTCAAAGGGGAACAAATAAAGGAGAGGAAAGAGAGGGTAAGAGCGTTTGTTGAAATCATGGTTTTCAGCAAGTGAGGAGGAGCGAGACAGAGACAGAAAGAGAGGGAATAAGAGGAAGAAAGAGAGAGAGAGAGAGAGAGAGAGAGAGAGAGTGGGAGGCAGCTGCCAGAGGCAGAGCAGGAGACGTTAACACTGTAGGGAGGTCGGTGGTGTGAGATGATTGTGGTGCGGGGGAGAGGGGTGGGGTTCATCATATTCAGAAGGGGACCCCTACACTGTGGTGAGGCAGATAAATGCATGTGATCGGTTGGATTTATTGCGAGTGGACCAAAGAAGGGCAGAGGAGCAAACTGAATGCCGTTAGCTAAGCACGGAATCACATCACCGTCCAAAACATGAAGCGTGGCGTCCGTGAAGGGGCGCCGTTCTGATACACAAGCAGATGGAAAGTAAAAAAAAAGAGTGCGCAGGAAGGAGAATACATAAAAAAAAAAAAAGAGTAACACCACACAACAGGGGCAGTCATCTGGGAGGGTCCGAAACACCAAAAGGCGGGACTAATTAAGCATATCCATCAAACAAAAACAGGCATTTAGGAAGGGCACTAACAGGAGCCAATAGAAAAGATGGGAGGTGCTTTAAGCACATATTCTGAATACAGCATGCCTCGCAGCGCATGCGCTGCCTAGGCTCAATACTAAAAAGAACCAGGGACAGGGGTAGGGCACCCTCTGTAAATCAAAAAAGAAACACGGAGCAAGAAGGGAAGGGACGGCAAATCAATGTGAGGCAAACTCCTGCAACCTAGAGTGTGTCAGTATTTGTCCCAGGGTGAAATATCCTCAAATCATTGAGTTGTGGAGCTGATTCATTGAATTAATCTTTTAGTAGATGTGCATAGACTTGAGGTCTACCCGTAGACATTTCTAGAATTGTAATACATTTGTAATAAGTGGAAACAAGGAAACGCATTAAAGTCCTCCGCCCAGGATGACTACAACTGGAGCACTAAATTATGTGCTTAAGTGATTTCAGTTGGCAAAAAGAATAGGGTAATTCGGCCAAAAGTCAAAAAAGTATTTTCTGACCAAGCTCTATTTTTAACAATGCATGCCCCAGCCAAAGCTGGTATTCAAAACCGTCTGCCAAAGGACAACAGAGCATGGAGAAAGGTTTCATTACGTTTCACAGTTTTGATGAAAACAGATGTGAGAAATTGATGCAGAAAACAGTGATCGAATGAGTGTTGCTCCAATTTTGCAGGGACATTTCCAGATTATGTGTACATAGTTCTGCTGCACTTTTGCACCAAATTGTACATCACATGACAAAGGCAACAAAAACCCAGTTTACACCAAGTTATAAGTCAAAATATCAGTGCCACTGTTGATATCCAAAGTGTACCCGCACCCAGGGCTTTAAGTGGGATTAAAAAACTGGGGGGTCTCTCAAAGGGGCATGGCCGATGTAATTAAGGGCGTGGCTTAAAACATGTATGCTGTAAATCTATGCTTAGCATAGTGTGCCACCCAACTGGTATTTTGCTGTTTCTATCATTGCATCCAGATATATGATACAACAAGTAACATTATACATACAACAAGCCAAGACTACAGGCTTTGTCAATGGTTGTTAGTTGCATAAGATAAATAAGCAGCAACTATGGCTTTGTTGTATATATTGTTGAAAATGTTTCAGTTCTGAAATGAGGAGACTGTGAAAGAACTAAGACGAGTCTCTCTGAAGTTACATCAAAGGCTTTGAGCAGTGGTACTGCTGCAGAGTTACTATTTTTTTTTCCACCCTGAGGGTGAGGGAAAAAATGGAGAGCCCGATAGGGACTCATCTCAGCACCTGCTTCAAGAGCTGTCAGTGCAGAGCACCGGAAGGACCCGGCCAACTTAAAGCCCTGCCCGCACCAGTGAACTCTATGCAGGCATTAAATGTCAGTGAAACACATTTCCGGTGGGATCTACGTCATGCGACCTAAAGCCTGCAAGAATAAACGCTCTTTCTTTTAAAACTATCTAATTACAAGCCTTAAGGGTTGCATCGCTGGTATTTTAAAACCAGGGGAATTCTGAAAGTCTGTCAAGATGTAAGTAATAAAAAATATATTTGTAGCCTGCTCGGGTAGATGCAGCCCTTGAATAAGTGCATCAAACATCATGACGCGCCAAAGCTGGGCGGACAGCTACTCTCAGTCATATCAGAGGCTGGCCTTGCACGCCTGGATGCTCTTAAGAGTCATTTACGTTTCTACATTTCACGAACATCACCCATTCGATAAATAAATCAATAATTTCAAGCTGTGGTTCGCGTGGGGGGCATGGATTGTGGTTGATGGCGATTGCCGCCTGTGCTGCTCTGGAGGGACGAGGGGCAGTGAGGGGAGAAAGACCAAAGGCACACCGACATCGGCGCTAGAACTAGGGCTGAAGGGGGGCTCTGGAACCCCTGGGTTGTAATGTGAGGGGCATGTGATTGCTGACTCACATTTTGAAGTTATAAAGTCGAATTTCGAAACATCTGCTCTGAAATATGTCCCAGCTCAAGTGTGCATTGCAGAAGGGTCTGGAAGTAGCATCCTTTGGGGGTACTGATGGTGATGGGGTGAAAAGGTTGTGAACCAGACATTTCCAATCGGGTCTGTGCATTCCTGTCAACTTCACACATACATCAAGCAGATTGAAAATGACACAATTCACAACAGACCACATGTGTCCCAACAGGTGGAGGACAGCCACATCTAAAATGTAATTCAGTTCCGTTTAGATTCATTGTATGAAAATGTACTTTATTTGGGTATCTTAAAAAGCAGGCATAAATCACACTTTTTATTGTGATTCCGTACGCATGAGTGGACCATGAGCTGCATCCAATTAGGGCCCGCCCACCCTCAGACAATATGGGGTCCAGGGTCAGCGAACCAACACTGAGTGGTTGAAGGGGTAATGGATGACCAGATTAATGAAGGATAGCATTAAGTCCTAAAAGGAGTAGAAAAATATTGGCAGTTGATAAAAAACGCTAATAAAGGTTCATGTTCCTGGCAGACTTCTGATAGGAAAATTATCTGGTGCATAATTTCCAGAAGGAGAAGCTCAGAACAGGTCGGGCAGGGGCCAAAGCAGGGTATAGATCAGAACAAGCTGAAGCAGTCAGATGTCCCAGGACAAATCGAACAGCACACCAACAAATTAGGCCTTTGCAGGCAAAGAACTGCAGTCAAACCAAGTCCCACCAATAGGCACAGACTCAAAGGGCAGCTCCTGTCTGGGCCATATCTTGACATATACTACTAATGTTTTTGACTGGTAATATAGTGATATAAATGATCTGAGCACAAGCAGTCATTTTTATTTAACATATATTATAAATAAGTGGGCAGAATGATGCATTTATGAAGTTATTAGTGCTCAGTCGCTAATATAATTTTGATCCTGCATATCACTGGGGAGAAGTGGAACTTCTTTAAAGAACTCCAGTATTCTTGTGCTTTTATTTGTTTGGTTTAGAGAATGAGATTAAGGATGTTGGGGAGAAAATATGCATGACAAACCACTTCCGAAACTTAAACCTAAAAGGATTTTATACAAAAGCACTTGACAACCTTTCATTTTAACATATTCTGTCCATAGTGAGAGTTCAGCTGTTTTTTTATTTTTTTATTGTGGGAATTGAAGGAAAAAACACAACAACCAAGTGGGAGTAAACGTTTACAACTGGTTTATGTACAAATTGGCAAGATGATCACCAAACTGTTTGAGCAACAGATAAGACCAAAAAAAAAAATCAAACCCATCGAAAAAAATGGAAGAGTATACAGCGGTGACTTTCACACTCTTCAAGTCTTGGAGATCCATAGTTACAGCTACAATGCATCTCTTTCATTGCCATCTTTCGAGCATGTATGTATGAATATGGTATTTCTATAGCGCAAAACCTAGCTAAAGACAACAGAGCGCGGTACACGGTCAAAGACAAGCCTAGTATCATGTGAGGTAGCTGGGTTGTGGGTGGTTAATGCATTGTGATGAAGTGTTCTTTAAAGAGGTGAATCTTCAACTCTTTCCTAAACTGAAGCTGCAATGGGGTGGCCCTCATGGATACAGGAATGTTGTTCTGATAATGGATGCATATATGGAAATGGCCATTTGCCTTGTTTTTTCTTTTTTTAAGGTTATTAGTCTGCAGTCTGATGGGTGCACTGCTGTAGTTGTACGAGAACTTAAATTATGCGGCTGGTTTTTAAGATGATGCAGGCTGACAGGAGGAGCCAATGGAGTTTTAATTAGGATGAGGGTGATGTGATTATGTTTCATCAGGTCCTGGATGAGGTGTGCTGTGGAGAATAGGATTCACTTAAGAGGTGCCAGTGTCGAGTCTGGAAGGCTATGGAGCTGGGTGTAACCACCACCCAGATGCAAGAGTGAGAAGACTTGCATCACTTTCTTTAGAAGAGTGAACTGGTACCAAACAGCATTTGATTTTTTGGCAATATATTCTTTGAGAGTGAGGTTGGTAAGGTTGGTGTACAGGGGAAATCCAAGTGACTAGGCGTTTGGTGAAAGTTGGTGTTTGAAGCGTTCAAGGTTCATCTCATTGAGTCAGGTTTGTACTGTTTCCTGTTTGTTGTTCTTGGCAAAGAAGAGGAATTCTGTCTTGGTTGGGTTGAGCTTCAGGTAGGCACTGGACATCCAGGTCTGGTCTGGATGATGTGCAGGGAGTCTGAGGCGTTGAATGTCTGAATCAGACGAGACATTTAGGCAGAGTTAAGTATCATCGGCATATTGGTGAATTATGATGCTGTTATCTGTGTGTGGTGCACTAAGTGGCTGCATGTAGAGGCTGAAGATGACAGGAGACAGTATGGAACTCTGAGAAACTCCCCAGTTGATAGGCACCCTTTCGGACCAGCAGGTGCCCATGTGAACCAACTATTGTTTGTTGAAAAGTAGGTGGAGAACCAGTGGAGGACATTGCGGGTGAATCCCATATAAGACTCTATGGCGCATATGAGGGTGGGATGGTTGACTGTGTTGAAGGCAGCTGAGATGTTAAGCAATATCAGGAGGCAGAGATAAACTTAATCTGCAATCTGGAGAGCACTGTCTATGATGTGCAAGGTTGGTGTTCTTGTGCTGTCTCTGTGTTGCAGTGTGACCAAAATGGTAGTCATGTAAGAAATGGTTAACATTGTGGTGATCTTGTAGTTGACTGCTTTTTCAATCATCTTGCCAATTGACTGTAGGTGAGCGGTGGGCCAGTAATTGGTGCGTTTGTAAGGATCTTGTGTAAGTTTCTTTAGGAGTGGGAGAATCCAGCCTGTCTTGAGAGCTTCTGGAAAGATGCTTTGAGTGAGGGATGCATTGGCAATGACGAGTAGGGGTGAGCATCCCCAAAGAGAACTTCGATGAAGGATGATGGTAAGAAATCATCTTCATAAGAAGTGGCATTGAGGGAGTTGAATATGTTGGTGATATCTGCAAGAGATATGGCTTTGAAGGCTGACCAATGCGAGATTCTGCAGGAAGGCATGGGCCGAAGAGCTGAAGGAAGCTTGGTGTTGTAGATAAGCTGTCAAATATTCTGTATGTTTTCACAGAAGAGGAGGTTGATGGCATTGTACATTTCTATTGAGTGATGAACAGGAGGGTGTGATAGGGGGCTGATGCAGTTGAAAAGCGGTCTGCTGCTGTTGGTGGCTTAATTCTTGGTATTGGTATGGTGCTTTGTGATGAGCTGTCTGGGTTATGCGCAGAGGGACTTCATCAGAAGTTCTGTTTTTCTTCCATTTTCTTTCATGTCTGTGGAAAGGTCATTTATTTTCAGCAAGATCTTTAGAGCACCAGGGTGATGAAAGCTTCAGCTTGCAGTCATTTAAAACATGATTGTCCAAATAGTTTTCCCAAAAATGTTTTAAGCTCTTAAGGGTATTGGCAACAAATGTTGAGATGATAAGAGCGAGAGATGATGTCAAGCATTAGGTTGTCTATGGAGATGTATTTGAAGGATATGAAGGTTTGTTCTTCTCTTTTGTGTTGACCTTGGTTTGTTTGTAGAATGCTGAGCATGGAGACAGGGATAAGTGGCCAGTTCAGTGCAGAGTTATAGGTGGTTTTCTTTAGATTGTTGGTGATGTTAAGAAGAGAAGGTCAAGGATGTGACCTTTGGAGCAAGTTGGCTGTGTAACATGCTGCACCACGTGAGTGTCTCAAGGAGGCTGAAGAGAGCATCTCTTGTTTATTTTTGAGCTCTTTTTGTATAGGAGGTGGAATTCATCCAAGAGGGTGGTGTGGGCATGTCTGATGGACGAGGTGGTGATTAGATCAGAGAATTCATCAGTGAAGTCCTTGTTCTGCCCCAGAGGACTTAGATGAAATGGCATCACATCACAACAGCCAAATTTCATGATATCTGGGTTTTGGATCCTAACCACTGTAACCATAATGTCCCAGTAATCAAATTATCTGTGTAATAAATATATATGTATACACTTGGAAACGGGCCACTGTGCTCCCAGTTGCTGAGGAAACCCGACGTGGATCCTTCACCAACTACAGACCGATCTACCCATTACTACTCCTCGCTAAGGTCTTAGAGAAAATCAGAAGACACCTCACTGAATACCTCAACGAACACCAATCCCTCGACACCACTGAGTCTGGTTTCAGAGCTATCCACAGCATGGAAACTGCTCTAATCACTGCCACAGATGACATCTGCATGACTCTGGAAGGAGGATACACGCCGGCCTTCATCCTACTAGACCTATCCACAGCATTTGACACAGTCTCTCACCACATCCTCATCAGTGACTATATGACATCTAATACCAAGGACACACTCTCCCATGGATCTGTCCTTTCTGACTGCAAGGACCTAGTCACCAGTCTGGCACCATACAACTTAGATGCCCATGACATCATGTGTCGTAGTTCGGCAGGGACCCCCCTGAGCCCAACCCTCTTCAATGCATACATGATCCTTCTATCCAGCATCTTTTCGCTCTCACAACTTCAATGTCCTCTCCTCCGCCAATGACACACAACTCAATCCCTCTCTCACAGACAAGATGCCCAGTACTCGGATTAAGTTCTGTGCCTACATGGCTGAAATCATGCAAAAAATGAAGACCAATTGTCCGAAGCTGAACACCAACAAGAGCGAAATCATGTTCTTTGGGGAAAGCATTTTACCGTGGGACTACACCTGGTGGTCAACAGAGTAGGACTGACACCAAGCCCCACCACCCACAACAAGAACCTCGGGATCGTCGTTGACAGCAAACTCGACATACCCACCCAAATCAGTGCCGTCACTGCCTCATGCCTCCACACTGTGAAGATGCTGAGGAAGATATTCAAATGGCTCTCAATCAGCACCGGGAAAACCATCATGCATGCAATTGTCACAAGCAAGCTGGACTATGGGTACACCTTCCATGCTGGGATGAACAAAAACTCACCAGAAGGCTGCAGACCATTCAGAATTCGGGGGCCAGAATCCTTCTCAACTTCCCAAGCTACACTCTAATCACACGACACCGGAAGGAGCTCCACTGGTTCCCTATACACAAATGAGCACAATCTAAACTCCTCACCTACACTTTCAAGGCACTATACAACACTGGCCAAGCATACCTCAATAACGCATCTGCTTTCACGAACCTTTCAGACACCACTGCTCCACCAGACACCTACTTGCACACATCCCACACATATGGAAAATCAGATCCAGCAATCAAGCCTTCTCCTACATTGATCCTGAAGCTTGGAACGACCTGCCACTACACATAAGAGACTCCTCACTTCTTGAACTCCACAAGAAGCTGAAGACCTGGCTTTTTGAGTGGTCCCAAAGGCCAGCATTTTGGCTAGACTAACACCCACTCAGTGCCAGGATACCCTCCCAGGTGATAGTGCACCTTGCAAATCTGCATAACATAATATTATGAGATTTGTAGGCTTGAAAATCAAGCAACAAACATATATATTTTTTAAATGTGTAAGTACAAAACACATTAAGAATTATTTTAAAAATGACAGATTTTGTGAAATTATTGGAAGAAACAAAGAACAAACAATACATTGATTTGATTGATAACGAATTGATCTGATTGTAAAAGTAAGGTTAACCTGTTCGATGCGTCGGACGGCCCCCGGCCGTCCGACGTCACGGTGGGCGTGTGCGGAGGACGGCCGGGAGCCGTCCGAGACACGCCCACTCATTATTTCACCCACACCGCGGGGGAATTCGCGCCGCGGTCAAGAGGTTAAAGGAAGGTGTGTTAAATGAAGGTTTCAACCCTATAAATATGTGCACCACAGTAAGGTGAAAAGTAAACAGGGTTCCGTAACTAACAGCAACCTGTCTGACCACCACAGACCTTCTCTGGAATGTTTGAAGGCCATATTCAATGGTAGAAAGCATTAAAAAAAAAAACGTTCCTGTGGTAATTAGTTTCCTGTCTTGAACAGGATTGATCAATAAAAAGATATGGACTGTAGGAAAATCCCAACAGAGCAGAACTCAGAAGACGTTCCTTTGAGGTATTTGTATGGGATTTTAGATTTCCTTTTCCAATTTAAGGACTTTTCAGGAAGAAACCAGCTTTCTCACTAAAGAAAGATTACCTGAAAATTTCCCAGATCAAATACCATTCCAGTTCTTACATCCACACAGGAATAAAGGAGCCTAAAAAAATAATATAAGCCAGACACCACACCAAAGAGATCGCAATCCGCCCTGATGGTAAAGAACCTTTGATCTGATTATAGACATTAGCCTTTGCAGCAGCAGATAATTACTTAGTGGACCATGATTTGCTTTTTTTTGCGCCATCAGTGCAAGCATTAGGGCCATGCAGAAAAAAGCTATCACAAAACACCAGCGCAGGCAGGTGTTAGCAGTGTAAAAGCATCAAAAAACAGATGAATGCAACAAACAGTCAACAACAATATAGTTTATTAAATAGAAGTGGTTCCATAAAGTGGTGTGGCCAACTCATATTATGGATATAAGCACCAACTTAGGAATCATTTGTTAATTGGGAAGACAAAAAGGAAAATGCAAGGACCAGCCTTCAAAGCAGGAGTAGTGTAACAAGACATATTGAGCCATTGGCAAGGAGGGCCTCTTCAAAGGGGTGCTCGAAACAATTCAATATGCCTACCTCTAGAGGGGCATACTGAAATCATGCAAGTAAAAAAAAACAAATGCACAGCATGAGCAGCACCATAAGTAACCACAGGAGGATAGGAACTGAGGACTTCCATTTTACAACACAAGAATTGCTTCATATAAGGAATATAACATCAGAATAAAACCAAACCCAGCCCCTCAGCCTCCATCGTGGGGAGAAGCAAAGGACTATCCCTGTAGTCTGGGACAGTAAAGATTGATAACTCAAAAGCAGATATTCATCGAATATTACAAGCAGGAGAATGTGTTACGAATGAAAGATCTCAAGTTTTTTCTCAATGTCCTTCCTTACTTATAGCATGATGTGAATCAAGACTAATGCCACAGGGTCGTATGACGGAACCACGCATGCCATTACAACACAAGCCTTAACAACGCTGCCATTACAACGACCGTGTCCTTACCACGCATGCCTTTACAACGAACATCTGTACCATGCACATTCATATATATATATAGCCTTAAAGTTATCTGTGAAATAGTTACAGTTTCATTGTAAAGGCATGTGTGGTAAAGACATATGCATTTAAAAAATATGTATATTATATGTATTTTTATACACACATACATATATGTGTTTATATATATATTTACATACACATATATATGAGAAATAAATACATATTGTTATATATACACACGTGTATATATATATATATATATATATCTAATACAATTTAAAAAAAAAATTTTTTTCCTTTAACAACCCTCAACCCTTGAACCTTACCCACCCTAAAAATTCCCTTGCCACCCATAACCCCATATCCACTCCAAACCCTAAAAATTCCCTTGCCACCCAAAATCTCATACCCACCCTTAACCCTAAAAATTCCCCTGCTACACACACACACACACACACACACATATATATATACTGCACTTACCTTTATACTTACATTTATAATATACTTACCTTTATACTTACATTTTCCGTGGTAATGGCATACGTTGTAAAGGCAGGTTGTGGTAAAAATATGTGTGGTAAAGGCATGCGTGGTAAAGACACATGCATTGTAATGCTTGCGTTGTAATGACATGCGTGGTTTAGACCAATGAAAGGCTCTCTGCCCCCCCAAATCTCTCTCTTTAACTCTCTTCTTTTTCTGCCTTGCCCTAAATTCCTACACACAGAGTCGGGAAGGGAGCCTCAGATGTCAGGTATTGCTAGGGTTGCCACATTTCCAAAAGAAAAATACCGGTCATTTGTTGTTGTTTTAAGAGTCTACAAAGGCTGGGACATGTTACTAAATAGGACTCTAAAGAAAATTGCACGTACTCATTTGTGGCATGAATTTTCCACTTTTGTTCACTCTAATTATTAGTCAGGGCTCGTTAACGCAGCTCTAGAACACATTTAAACATGCTTTCTATTTATATTTGCTGTTTAAAGTATGTACAGATGAGGTCTTACAATACTGGCTTTAGGCGATTTTGCTTATTTCTGTACCAGCCGGGACATCAAAATAACAATGGTGGTGCCGGTAGAAAACTGGCCAGGTGGCAATCCTAGATACAGCAAACACAAACAAAATTTTAAGGGGTCATGGAGGCAACACTAAAATTCGGGCACACCTAAATGGCAAAAAGGCACAAACCGGTCTCTGTTCTGCAAAGGTTTAGACAAGATTTGACAAGGGCTAGCACACCATAGCAGGGTCTCTTACTATATCATCTCCCCTAATGCAACTGGATGCCTCAATGTAACCAATGACACTGGAGTCTAATCAACCCAGTGCATCCAGGTACTTGGAGACTTTATTCTATGCAATCGAACTAACTGAAATAAACTACAAGACTGCAAAAGTTATTAAAAGTAAGCCCCACGATTGTAGCATTGCGTCCTTTACAACATGGGAGTCATCTAAAATGCACCAAGACCACTAGACATTGGTGGTCACAATGCTGTATAAATACCCAGTAACTCAGCATAACTAACCTTACACTAGTCAGGAGGCTAACACGGATAAAAAGAAAAGCATTTTGCCATTCTCCGAGAAAGGCAGGTATCGGATCAGCTCAGCGACAAAAGTCAAAAGAGTGTTTTTTAGTTAGAAGAGTAAAGTTCCCACATTTATTCTGAGAGAATAAAAGTTATAAAAGAAAGAATGTTCGACAGTAATCAGTGGAACAGCAAGGGCACCATGAAGACTAATGTAAGCAAGACACCCGCCCCATAGTCTGTAAAAGGAATACCCAGGACTACACCTTTAAATTTTTAGTAGCATGAAATTATCTCATAACCTTAATGTAGGACTTATTTTTAGCCACTTGCACCACAGTGGCACATTTATTATTTGATTTTTTAAAAGACAAAGCAGAGTAGATAAGCGACACCGGAAGAAGATGTTGTGCGCCTCAGCACAGGACCTAGAAGTGCTTGTTAAAGCGTGCGTAATCCCGGAAGTAGAAAACAGTGAACAGGAGCAGAGGTTTACTTTCAGTGGAATAAGCATTAACCATTGGGAACTAGTATACGTCTTCACTTTTTGTTTTGAAGCAGTCATAGTTATGCTTCATCATTCAAGGGGAGTGCTTTCAAAAGTGTAGCCCCCTAGAATTCTATGGCATCGCCCCCCCGCCCCCTTCCGACACTCCATCACCTTTGTATGGAGTTTGGAGGAAAGGTGGTCAACCTGTTTTTTTACACAGGGAGAGAGATTTCTCAAAGGCTGACAGGATATAAAGACTGCTTAGACGTATTTACGATAAAGTCCCTTTCTGTATTAAAAAATTATACATAGTATTTTAAAATGCTTTCTAGTCTCAGCCAACAGAAAGAGCAAGGACCGTTTGGTTTCAGGGACGAAGTCAAACTTTCACATTAAATATCGGTTCCCTTTGGACCCACGGATCAACAAATGATTCAATGGAAAAAGTTCTCTGGATTCAATAGATCAGAGTAACTTTGGTTTCCCACCCCTGAGTTGTAACCGGCTGCGTCTCATCCATGCGACAATGTCCTTGAAGGTGCCCAATAAGGGCTCACCTTTCGAAGACCGCCCATCAACCCACACAACAACCTGAGTATCACCAGCTGAGGATGGGAGAACTTATGGTGATTATAAATAACATACGCAGGGTCTGGGGTAGACATTAAGAACAGCCAAAGAGATAGGGTGACCCTGCAGAACTCCACATTTAGCTTTCAGAGTAGCCCAATTTAACTCACTGGATGCTCTGATGTGGAAACGGTTTAAACCAGTCTAAGGTTGAGCTAGCAAGAGTGGTTAATTTGTAACAAAGTAAGTGCTGGTGCTCTCGTCAGGAGGCAGCTTCCACCAGCCCATTTCTCCTGTTAGCGCTGCCTAAACAAGAACCATATAACCCTACAAGTGGGGAGAGGTCGTGGCCAAATGGCCAGAGCTGCCGACTTTGGAGCTAGGGAACTTGGTTCGAGTCTCGGCGTTGGCCCAACACCCTGTGATTCTGAGCGAATCACTTCATCTCCCTGTGCCTACCAAAAATTAATGTGTCTCTAATTGGTGCTCAAGCGCTGGTGTTGATGATTAAGTGCTGGTGCTGAGTACCGGAAACCACCAGCTCAAATTAAGCACTGGCTAGCAAAATCCAAACACTAAATGCAAGTGATGAGTCAGTAGTTCTTCATCCACAGCGCCAACCACAGAAGAGAGATCTAATGATGATTCCATAATGGCGTATATTCTTGAATTATAAACACCCTTATAAGTCCCGCTGTCTTATGCGCAGCTGGTAATATAGTGGTTAACTCTTACACTCATCTTACTCTTACACTCATCACCTTTCTTAATTAATCCTTAGAATGCTTACCATATAACCAACGTTTTTGCTAACTCATTACTCATAAACGTTTTGAGAGATTTAAAATAATGGAAAATGTATAGGATTTGTTACACCTGCCACAAGGCTTATTAGGCTTAGACAAATTATCTGCAGTTTGTTTGCATTGCAGAAAAATTTGATAAATCAGTTTCAGACAAGGTGGCATTTTATTTACTCAAAGAGAAATGCTGTGCAGTTTAAGTCTCTGAGGTCATATGCATAACTTGACAATCTGAATAAGCTGGTCTCGGTGAAAAAGTACATTCACACTATTTCAAAGCACAACAAAATATTATAAATACAGAAAATAGCAAAGCTAATAGCACTGACTATAATGTGAAAAAGTATGGCAACAGCATCTATGTGTGCATTGTTGGCATATTACAGTCAGAACTATTGACTTTGATAATGCTTGTTTAACAGTATATATGGAGTGCAGGAAAAATGCAAGCCTCATTAAAATATTTTAAAAGCCTGCAGCAGTGAAAAAGAAAAAAAATAGCTATTTTGTATACGATACAAGTTTGAAAAATAATTTAATGTTATTATTCAATTTACTTTTGGAATGTAAGATAGTCCCTCATGCCTTGAAGTGCAAGAACTTCATGGAAAGTGAAACCAGTGGCGGCTGCTCTAAACTGGAAGCAGTGGGGCAACGTGAACAGGGGGTGGGGGAAAAATAAATTACACATATTACCTTCAACTGCAGCCGCCGCTTCGGTGCTCCTTTACCAACTCTGGTCACGCTGCACAGGCTCCCAGGGAGCAATCACAGCGCTGCCCTCATGCTGGTAATATTTACCAGCATGAAAGCAGCGCTGTGATTGGCCTGAGCAGGCTGACTTAATGACCTGATGCTCGCTCAGGCACAGGGAGCCTGGAGCTTTTCTCCAACCCGGCTGTACAACACAGCTGGGTTGGAGAAACCAAGGCACACGTGTCTGTTTGGCCGGCCTGAGATGGCCAGCCAAACTGACATGCGCACTTTTAAGTGCCCCCCACTCCTCCCTACTGTGATGCTCAGTCTAGAATGGCCCCGCTCCTGCCCTAAGCTGGGCTGGCAATGGTAGGATTAGAAAAAAAAAAAAACATGATATAAAAATTGTTTTATTCTCATTTTATTTTTCAGTGGGGCGACGCTTCTCCACCAAACCGCTATGAGGCAGTAGAAATGCAATAGTCTGAGCAGACTCATAGCCCACTCTATGAATATATTAAAGAAATGGTAATAATAGGTCAACAGACCGGTGTGCTGAAAAGCTACACTGAAAAATTAAAAGGGTGTTTACTGACGGGCACACAAAGCATAGCATAGCACCAGGCTTCCCTAACTTTATTTTCAATTAAAGGCAGGCCCTACTTTCAACCCTCATTCCACACAGCCAAAGTATCAATGTATCTCAAGTACCCACTGCCATATATTATAAGGATATTGCAAGTCAGTGAGAAGGTCAGTGAACATACAGAGGAACGAGACAAAAGGCAGAGTTCATTTATGAGGTTATGGAACTAAAGCCAGATGGTATTGTAAATACTCAAGGGTATTTTATTCCTTATAATACAGTTTCACGCCATCCCCACTCACACAAACCACTTGAATCCTTGTGTTTTTGCTCATATGAAAAAGATAGTACGATTGTAGAAGTGAAGAATAAAAGGGAAATCTGTAGTACAAAATTAAACAGACCAGAAAGCTATGAGTAATTTGATGCAAAAAGTAACTGCAATCAGTTTAATGTAAATCAGATTACAGCATCATGCAGCTCAGAACATGTAGACAAATGCAGAGGGATTTTCTCTTTCCTTTAGTGACCCATTCCATGCAAAACCAAAATGTTGCCATAAATATCACCTCTCTGCTGATCACTTTTTATTTTTGAAAAACAGACCACAGCAATAAAAAGCTGGTTCTTGTTTTTGTTGCTTAAAGTGCAGCTGTAATTATGCTATGTAACATTCCTTTGTGGACACTGGCTCTAGGAGTAGGCCCTATAAGGTCACAACTCATGGAGCAACAACAGTTGAGCAACTTAACTGTAATAAAGAAATTAGAGACTGGCTTTTACGATGAGATTACAAGCGCCCATGTACTATAATATAATTAAATGGCCAATAAAGCAGTTCAAACAACAATAGGGAGGTATCAAACATTACATTCAAAATTCAGTAAAATGGACTTGCTTTTAAATAAATACAGAATTTATTGAGTAATTAAGGACTATCTAATTACTACAGGTTTTACAGACTTCACCAAAGGCTCATTTGCTTGCTATCTTTAATTCTAGATGTTCTTGCCCCCATAAAGACGTATATACCGTAATGCACTGCAGGCAGTGCTTAATTTGAGCGAGGGGTTTCCTGTGCTCGACACCTGCACTTAATTGTCAGCACTGGCACTTATGGCAGTCTGCCACATGGTGGCGATCTATTATTTAGAAATGAACAATAAAATAGTTGCTTATTAATTCAATATACATAAAAAAGGACTGATAGCTGCTGTCCAAGCCATCCTTACAGTGGCGGCTCGCCGAGGGAGTGCTGTGGGGTGGTGGAGCGGGGCGGGGGAGGGGCAGGGTGGGGGGGTCGTGGACTCGGACATACGACGGACAGAACTCAGACTAAGGCTTACTCTGAGTTCTGTCCGTCGTATGTCCGAGTCCGCTAACCCCCCACCCTGCCCCGCCCCACCACCCCGCAGCACTCCCTCGGCGAGCCGCCTCTCCATCCTTATAGTGTTCGGTGCCTGGAATATGGAGCGTCTTGAAATTATGTGCTAGGACCTTTGTGGTCCTGGGCGGACTCAACAGAGGAATTACGTAATTGGCTGGGAGGTGTTAATGTGTGGTTATTAACAGTTATGACGTAATGAGAGAGCAGTATATGTGTTGTACGCTGAGGAATAAAGACGTCTGTTACTGAGTTCCATGTGTGGAGTGTTCATTTTGTATGCTCCCGGGCTGGGGAGGACGCGACAACTGGCGACGAGTTGGGGATACATGCCCAAAGAAATAAATCTGCTCTACCTGAGAGTTTGAAACAATACAGCAAACTGCTTGTGCATGCCACATCCGCCCCAAGTCTATGTAATGTCAAATAAACAAGGTGACCAGGTAGGCTATTACTACCAACTTGAATAGAACCTTAGACACACTGTTCTAAAGTCTGCATGCTTTTATTTCACTTAAGCTTTTGACTTTTTTAAGAAGAAAATTGTACCATTCATTTCATGTCATGAGATGGACAACACATCATTTTGATTAGGTGTAAAACATTACATAGATAATACACATGAACACATTAAAGCAACATATTTGTGATAAGACGTAGTATAAAACGATCAAAACAAAAATGAACATGCATAAACACTCGTAAACAGTGCGAATGACCATTCCTGGTTTGTAAGCTAGCACTAGACGGACACTATCTTGTTCAGCAATAAGGCTTGCGCCTCATGTCCTGCCCGTGTCGTGAGTAGCAGGGTTACACAATTAGAACAGTCAAAAAAGTCAAAAGCTTAAGTGAAATAAAAGCACGCAGACTTTAGAACAGTGTGTCTAAGGTTCTATTCAAGTTGGTAGTAATAGCCTACCTGGTCACCTTGTTTGTTTGACAATATTTGAGTGGTCCAGGCCAGGTAGTGAGAGGACCCAAGCCTTTCTTGTTCTTACACCAAGTCTATGTAAGGCAGCCTGCAGTTGGTGCATGTGTGGTCAAAGTCCCTCTCCAGCCCATTCGCAGCCCATGAATACGTTGAAGGCCTCGCTGAGGAGCAGAGTTGAAAAAGCTGTCCAAAACCCGCTTGTAAGACTAAAAGAAGAGATACTGAGCTGCACTCTAACACAGAGCCATCATCCATACAAAGCAAACGCTAAAGGCAGCGATAACCAGGTACAGAGTTAAAGGCAGTGATAACCAGGTACGACAAACGAAAATGTACTTACCAGCGAAAATAGACAAAACGTTTTATGACCTCAAAATCGGATGAGGCAACTTGAGCGCGAACATGGGGTTGTGCTCACAGGAGTTGCAGGTCCCCATAGAAGCAACAAAAGCCATTGGAATAGTGAAATTTTACAATGGCTGCAGAAGGAGTCCCAAAGTACGGTGCAGCCGCATTTCTGAAACCACCACTGCCATTCAACACCACCAAAAAGCAGAATATTGGCACCACGTGGACTGCATGGATCGAGACGTTGGATGATTTCATAGATGCCCTTGAAAAAGTAGATGATAAGAAAATCATCAAATACTTAAAGAACTTTGTTTATGATGGAGTAAAAGAAGTGATAAAGAAAATCTCACAGAATGATGCAATATCATACAGTCATATCAAAGAAGCATTAGTAGCCAAGTTCAATCCGATGCTGAATGTCTACTATGAAATGTACCTTTTCAATCAAGCGAGACAGCAAGCTGGTGAGAAAATGGATGAGTTTCTTGAAAGACTTGACCTGCTTATCAAATATAGTAAGTTTAGTAAATTTAATGATGCAGAAGCCATGCGCCTCACTGTCATCGATGGCTGTCTTTCGGACTTGTTCAGAAGACAAATGTTGAGTGAGACACTCAGCTTAGAGAAAATACTAATGGCTCCAAGGGCTGATGAAAGAGCCGATCGACAAAATGCTGATATGGAAGATAGAACAGCGAAGAGTCAATCAACGTTGATCATGAAAAGCAAGCAAAAGGTAGACGCACGCAAGTCGATGTCATACAAGAAAGAAATGTTGTGTTTCCGATATGGGCTTTTGTATCCCGATGAAGGTAAATATCCAGCCATAAGACAGAGATGCAAAGATTGTGGGAAAGAAAACCCCTTCATAATGGTTTGCAAGGCAAAGGTGAAACCAATTGCATCACAGCGAGAAGAGAAAATGGACACCAGAAGGTTCCAGATGCATTCTCGCCATGCCTACAAAGCCAAAAAGGGATATCAGTTACAACAAGTAGAAACCAGACAAAGTCAATCATCATCAAGTTCATCCTACAAAGGCTCTTCGATGTTACTATGAAGCGCCAGTGAAGAAGATGGATGTGTGATGATTGCATGACCAAAGAACAACATGCACTTGTAGGTTTGGCTGCTTGCAAAGAAGAACCAAATAATAAGACAAACCAATCAACGAAACAACAGAATTCATTTAAACATTGCCCTAAGATTACAATAAATGTCAACGATTGTCACATAACCTTTATCATAGAGTGGTGCGCCAATTAACATCATGCCAATTGAAACGTTTAACAGCCTGTCACCTGTGCCACGCCTCGACCCGGCAAACACAAATGTGTATACCTGGGCTGCCTCCAAACCATTGCAAAGTCAAAGATCATTCACAGCAACATTGAAATATAAAACGTCAGACCAAGCATTAATCCACGTTCTTCAAGGTTCATTCATTACATGCTTACTCAGTTTTGCCACTGCTGTTGACATGGGATTAATATCTCTCAATTATAACCTTCATACTCAATCTGAAATTGAGTCAGTTCCTGTCATTGTTTCATGGCTTAGGAAGAAAATGAAAGTGCAACTTCATATTAATAAAGAAACTGCCCTATTGCCCAGGCGTACCGCAGAATCGATTTTCATTTGTAAGAAGCCATTGAGAAAGAATTAGAAACACTGCTGAAGCATGACACCATTAAAGCTCCACCGGTCCTACACCATGGGTCTCGTCCATAGTGGTGGTGCCAAAAAAGGATCGTAGAAGTGTGGTGCGCATCTGCGTTGACATGCGCCATGCTAACAAGGCAATCGAAAGTGAAAGGTATCCTGGGCCACACATAACAGACATGATTATTCAGTTGAACGCAGCCAATGTCTTTTCCTGTCTTGACCTAAACAAGGGATACCATCAACTCGAGCTGGAAGAGAACTGTAGGTACATTAATACTTTTTTGACTCATGTTGGTTTGTTCAGATACAAAAGGTTGAGTTTTTGAGTGTCGTCAGCAGAAGAAATATTTCAGGATGTTATATGTAGAATAATTCAACATGTTGCACAAGCTTTCAACTACAGTGATGACATACTGGTATTTGGGAAAACACAGAAAGAGCACGACAAGGCTCTTACACAAGTGTGCAGTTAGTTGCGGATGCAGGTCTAACTCAAGTGTGAGTTTCACAAGGCCAAACGTACTTTTTTTAATACATATTCTCTGATGAGGGAATGACTCTTGACTCTGGCATTGTCAGCTACTTGCCCCTCACAAGATGTTACCATGCTGAGATCCTTCTTGGCCATGGCCAGTTATTGCTCAAGGCACATTCGTGACTTTGCTACTGTGAGTGCCCCATTGAGAAACTTGACAATATGAAATGTCCCTTTCTAGTGGTCTCCTGAATGTGTTCAAAGTTTCAAAAGGATAAAACATGCGACTGAAAATGCAACTGAAATGGCCCATTTTGACCCTAAGCTACATACGGAGATCACAGTAGATGCGAGCCCGGTGGGGCTGTGAGCAATCCTTGCTCAACATAATGGTCATCCAAATGCTCAGAGACACATTGTGGCTTATGCCAGTCAAAGTCTGCCTGACATAGAACATGCCTATTCTCAGACTGAGAAGGGGAGTCTGGCTGCAGTGTGGGTCTGCGAGCATTTTCTTGTGTTTCTATGTGGAATACATTTCACTATCAATACAGACCACCAAGGGCTGCTCACCGTTTTCGGAAACCTGAAAGCCAAGAAGCCCCTTCGCATTGAGAGGCGGGGGTTGCTGCAAGAGTATGACTATAGAATTGTACACAATCCCAGTAAAGATCAGAACCCTGCAGATTACTTTTCACGAGTATCATTACATTGTCACAGCTCAGCATCTAAAGCAGCTTAAGAGTAAATCAACTTCATTGTGAGGTCCAGCACGCCTTCAGCCCTATCCATTGAACAGGTTACTGCTGCTACTAATGCAGATAAAGATAGGTTTGTCCTCAAATACATCATTTCAACTCAATCGTGGAAGCAGAGTGTTCAACCTTTTGCCGACGATGTTGAATTTTAAAAATGTACAGGATGAACTGTCCATTACCAAGGAGGGTATTGTATTGAGAGGCTCAAGAATCATCATACCTGAGAGCCTAAGACAGCAAGTCACTGAATTAGGCCATGAAGGACATCTTGGCATTGTTGCTAGTATAAGAGCCCTAAGGGACGGAGTGTGGTTCCTGCGCCTGGATGACTGAGTTGAGAGGGAACTGAAAGAGTGTCATCTGTGCAACTGCCTTTCCCACAAAGTAAAGCAACATCCATTAACCATGTCTGGCCTTCCCGCACATGCCTGGGAGAGAATTGCAGTTGATTTCTTTGATCCCTTAGCAAATGGACATCCTCTCATGGTAGTCATTGAAAAGTATTCACGCTTTTCTCTAGTAAAGGAATGTTCATCAACTAGCCATGACAAAGTCATCGAGCAGCTGGACGTCATCTTTGCAGCAAGGGGTATTCCTGTCATTCTCAAATCTGACAAAGATCTGCCATTCAAAAGCATTGAATTCAAGGAGTTTCTAATCAGACTCAATGTCATGCATCAAAAAGTGCACTCCTGTGGCCCCAAAACAATGGTGTTGTGGAACAATTCATGGGTACCCTTAAAAAGGGATTTTCAACGAGCATCGATGGAAGGGATCGCGTTAAACTAGGTCCTATGTCAAGCCCTCCGTGCTTAACGTTCAACTCCTCACCAAACTACTACCGTGGACAGCAGACCGACCCAGGAATGTTGATGAGGTTCGTGTCACGGACACTGCTCAAAAGCACAAAATTAAAACCTATGCCGATAGGCGGCGGCAAGCTCAGGAAACAGTTTTCGATGAAGGTGACTGGGTCCCAGTCAAGCAAAAAGAAAAGCGGAAAATAGACCATCTGCTGTCGAACTCTGGGGGTTGTGACGTGCAAGGGATATATGGGAACGGCGCATCGTCCCGGAAAATCCATCACGTGAGACTCATCACACTTTGAACACCTACCTCGGCGTTTGTCAGCTCCTGCAATCATGAATGAGATGACCCCGCCTGATAATCCAGATCAAGCATCAGAACCTGTGTCATCGGTGGACAATCAGAATGCATCTCAACTACCTCTCACCATTCGATCTGGTCGACTAGGGCAAGCTCTTCAACGACAAAGTATTGAAGAAATATAATGCTACTGTTGTTTACACCTTTTTATTTAACAAAGTGGGAGATGTGGTGTCTTGAAATTATGTGTGCTAGGACATTTTGCGGTCCTGGGCGGACTCAACAGAGCAACTAACTAATTGGCTGATAAATGTTAAGGTGTGGTTATTAATGGTTATGACGTAATGAGAGAGCAGTATCTGTGTTGTACGCTGAGGAATAAAGACATCTGTTACTGAGCTCCGTGTGTAGTGTGTTAATTTTGCATGCTCCCGGGCTGGCCAGGATGCGACAGAAAAGTGTGAATTGTCACTCTTGTAGGAGTGTGATGTTTAGTAGTTGTGTTGGTACTCTCATTGGCAATGCTGGCAGGGGCAATGGGTGGTGCAAGCTGCAGCGGCCTCTTGACGATGACCCTGACGTTTTTTTTTTTTACAAATTAAGCCCTGCTGCAGGACAATATTAAAACTAACAAACAATATTAATATTTTACACATTTTATACAAATCGTAGTACTATATTTCAACGTATTTACCACTTAAAGGTATGCAAATCACACTACATTTCAAGCACGATCTTAAATTGAATGCCTTGCTGAGTCATGCACTTTAACACAACCTAGCCATGCATACATCTTTTCGTTATGTTAAACACATTTTTTCTGCTAGCCATAATCGAATACTTTAGCTATGCTACCATCTAGTGGATATTTTAAGGAAGTACACCAACAGTATCATGTTAGCTCAGGCTTTTTCCACTGGTAGCTCATGAGCTATTTGTAAGTGCCTCTACTGTGTGTAGCCCAGCCTGCTAAATTAGAAGCTTTTGCTTATTTGAATTAATATATGTATAAGGAAATCTAAAAGTGTGTATTAGAGACTAAATTTGGAGAAAAAGTTGTGGATTTTTCAAAGTATGTTTAAAGTTAATATTTGAGTAACACATCATATGATGATGGAGACTTATTACTCGTATTACTGCCTTGGTGCCAGGGGCATTACAGCCGGTATGTGTTACCTATGTAAAGTCAATCGAAAATGATAAAGCCCTTTTATTATTACTGCTAGCAACACTGCCTGATACACGGAGGTGGTCACTACTGACAATGAGGTGGCCACCAGTGCTTAAATTGAGCAGCTGGATGCTGATGGGTCCCACTGGCACTCATCTCTGGGGACCAGCAGTTATTTTCCTCAACAGACTATGCCCTAGAGCATGTCAGAAAAAACACAACAGGGGGAAAGAAGGAAGTAGAGAAAGATGGAAAAACAGCAACAAAGGGAGAAAGCATGGACAGAAAAGAACCCTCAAAAGTGAGATAAAGGGGCAGAGAGTGATAGGTGATGGATTGAAAAATGCATACGCTGGAATCAAGACTACGCAGTCTTGGTATATGGTACCCTAACCTTCAACAGCACCAAACAAAACTTTGGGCCACAGCACTAATTCTTTTTTAAATAAGCAGTGGTGGCCACTAACTAAATCGCGTTTGATGTGGTCACTGTTACAACACTAATAATATTAGTAGTTCAGAATGATTTTCATTGAACATAAGTAGCTATTATTACAGAAAAGGTTGGAGATCCCTGTGCTAGATCAACAATGAAGCCATGATAGAATTAGAAATTGAGTTGTCATGCTCATCTCACCCGCAGTAAATATATTATAAAGTACATAGCACAAACCAGCGAGGGGGGTGGGGGGCTACTTCAGTAATCTAGTCGTTTCTGTCATGAGGCTCGAAGACACTAAATTCCCAGGGCAGGGACGATGGGAAAGTGAAACAGGGAGAACATTACCAAACAGAGAATGGAGGACATTTTTGTGAGGGCTTCCTCCACAACTATAAATCAGTATCAAAAGAGTCACTAACCAAGATAGCACCGTACTGGTTTCAACACTGGTAAAGGTCCTGTAGTGTGACAAACGAAAGTCAGAGGGACGTTGGAGGCACTGTGGCAAGATGGGTCCCTGGTGCAAATCATGCCCACTTCAAAGGACCTACTGGTAAGAAGCAGGGGGTGCAGCAGCTACTGGTGCAGCAGGTGCAGTGACAGTGGGACCAGAGGCCTGAGGAGCTCACTAAACCCGGATTATTGCTATTTCACAGTTCAAACAGCAGCCATGTTGCCCATTCCCTTCCTTGCACCAGGACCCATGACACACAGGCTATGCTACTGGTCAGAAGTGCTGATTACGACCGACAACATGTTCCTAACCAAAATGATTTGATTCCCAGCAGGTATCCTACTCCGCCTCCCCAACACACAGATGTTCCTACTACATCCACTCAAGGGACAGCAGACGTCACTGGCAGTTTGCGCAGCGAGACCAGTCTTGTTGGCTAATTGGGGCAAGAGGGACAGATCCAATACAAGAGAACTGTATTACCGCCAATAGGAAGTTGTGGGTATAGATAAGCTGCCTATGCCACATAACAAAAAGGAGGTGAATACAAGAAAGACCGTACACCATTTCTAAGACATCTCTTGAAGAATACAAAAGTATAACGGATTACATAACATATTACAAATATTTTTGGTAGCATTATTTTATGGGACAGTGTCGCGATACATGTTTTTCTGCATTAGCTATACTGTCCCAGCCCTTCTGATCTCCGCAGGACCTTCATTTAAAAAAAACAACAAAAAAAAACTGTCTCCAAGAGAATCCTTCCTTACATGGTGGTGAGCTTAATGAGGTCAGAAGTCACAGACCCCACCCACTGAGGCTGGCAGTTTGATGGAGTAACAGGCCTGTGGGTGACATGACTGACTCCACCAGTGGCGGCTTCTCCTCTATGGTGGAGGAGCACCGCCCCACTGCTTTTGAGCAGTGTAAACTAAAGGAAATATAAAATGACAATAACTTCCAGTTATTATCCTTTTATGTTTCCTTCACGGGAGGGTGGGTGAGGCTGCTCTGCTCTTGGAGTAGGGCAGGGGAGAAGTAGTTTGCCCACTCCTAAGTGTGCAATGACTGTTTGGTCAGCCCTATCGGGCTGCCCAAACCAGTCATGCGCACTTTCCCCGTTCTCCATGCAGGCTGCACTACAGCCTGCATGGAGAACATGCTCAGGCCCCCATTTCCTGGTTGAGCGTAAAACCAGGACACTCAAAACCAATCACAACGCTGCATTGAGCATTGTGATTGGTCAGGGGAGCATGGCTGTTCTTACTGGCTGTTAGCTTCCTGTCCAATGAGGAGAGCAGGAGCAGAGACGCAGGATCCAGTGGCGAGGTAAGTGTATATTGTTTTTGTTGATTTTTTTTATTGTGCAACCCTGCGAGCCACCCCCCCGTCACCGTCCCCGGACACCACCCGCGAGTCATGCCGGCCGCCACTGGACTCCGCCTTCTTATATTGGAGAGAACACTTCAGTGAAGCCACAATGACTAGCCTGTCTCTGTATGTCCCTACTATTAGTAACCATTTGAACCGTAAATACCTGCAGCTTTTCAACAAAGAACAAAGCCTTTTCATGAGCTGGCACCCAGTAGGTTACACAGAAGACATTAACAAGAATACAATAGTGCAAGGGAAAGCAGTGTACATTAAGCAAAATGAGAGTAATGTTTTTAATCTTTTTAAAGGCAGTTCTCATCCGAGGAGCTGAAAGACATAAGCCACACGTTCAACAAGGGAGGAAGCTGGAAACCATTTCAAGCTACTAATCTAGAAAAAACCAGAGATGGAAAAATGTACAAAGGTTTGCAGAAGGTAAAAAGGATTCATTCTTCCTTTCAGCAAAGATAATTGAAAGAAAACACAATGAAATGTGTTATTTTAAGTTTAAATTAAAGGCAAGTGTAAAACCCAAAGACTTGACTGAGAGTGCCACTGAAGGGGGAATGTCAAGAGCAGTTAGAACTGGTAGCCAACCGTAAACAAATAAAATATTTAAGTAATGAAGAAATAAGAAGAAACTTTCTTCGAAGGTTTGAGCTCTATGAAGCATAATGACACTCAGTCCTCAGTGGCAGGGTGATATCTCCTCCCCCTACCCCTGCCCCTCCCCTCCCACCAACCACTAGCAGCGCATGTCCTCCAAATGTGACACGCTCCAAAATAACTATGTTTCTTCTCCACACTGGTAGACTCAGTGGTGTAGCTAGGCCTTTTGCTGCCTGTGGCGGTCCCAGCCTTTGCCGCCCCGCTGCGGCCTTAAGAGCGTGTGGGTGCTGGCAATCAATTCCTCCTTTTGCCGCCTGTGCGGCCGCAGGTAGGATGGGAAGGGGCTGAAGCCCTGGAAACTCCCCCGCACCCCCCCTTGCTACAGCACTGGGTAGACTTGAATGTCTGAGACGACCATCATATTCCCTGCTAGGTTAACACACATTAAACAGAGCAGCAGCTAGATTGGACCCAATGAGGAGGGAGATCAATTTGGTGGAACTTATAAATACTTTTCGGGAATGCTTCTCCAAGAAAAAGAATAATCCAAGACCATGCCCATCCCCCCTTGACAGAAGTTGAGGTGTATAGGAAATCCTGGATTTTTCACCTCTTTCTGGACCCTATATTTCTGCTGGTTTTAGAACTCTGTGCACGTTACCCCTGCTAACCAATAGTAACGTGCATGCGCTACCCCTTTAAACTTGGTCAAATTGGCATATACCTAACTGGTATATTTAAGTAACCTATAACTCACTAGTATATGGTACAAGATGTACCCAGGGCCTGGAAGTTAAACGCCACTGCAGCACTGATTGTGCCATCCACTACAGTGGTAGTGCAAACAAGGCTTCAAGCCCACCCTGTGTAGCCTGGCTGTAGCAGTGTAAATCTGCAATTCGACTTGTCAAAATAAATCCCTTGACAGGAAAAAAACTCCCTTTTAAATATTAGTAAGTCACCCCTATCTAGGACTTGTAGCCCACAAGGCAGGGTGCTTGGTATTTAAAAGTAGGACATGTAGATATTTAATGTTAACATGTCCTTACAGTGACTAGCACCCAAAAGCTATTTTCCCAGTGGCAGGGCTGACTGTTATATTGAGAGGAAAACCAGAACACAGATTAAAATCCAAATACTGAATCTCGGGAATGGGAATAGTTAGAAAAATTATTAAACACCTATTTTAATAGATGTTAAAAATCCAATTACAATGGTGAAGTGGATTTTTAATAAATATTAAGGAAAAGTAACTTTTAGAAAGTGACATTTATCGTGTCTGAAATTCCTTGAGACTAGTTTGCATTTGTTTTCCGACTTCTCTCAGCCAGGGATAAGCTTTTGTGTAGGTGTGAAATACCTCCCAGGTGCCACACAATAGGTCTCTGTGATTGACGTGTCACCCTGAATGGACAGGGATGACTCCTCTGAGCTCAGCAGAAGGGTGGTGGCTGTGGGCATCTATTTTGACATTACAGTGTCAAATCCTGCTAAAGTGTCAAACCCAGCTTGACTGGTCTGCTGGGTTTTAGGGTGACTTGAAAGAAAGGAAACAGGAGGCAAAGACAGTGCTTGTGTATCCTCTATCTGGTTGCTGGAAAACCCTGCTTTTTTTTACCTACCAGACATTGGGAGGACACTAAGATTACAACAGTACACTCCACCCACACACACACAGTGATCAGAGCCCAGGTTGAGTGTGGCCAAAGACTTTTTGCTATCTTGAAAATACCCAAAATTGGTTGGGTTGGCCTGGGGAACTTCTACCACATTGGTTAGTGCATGCCCAGGAGTCATTTACACCCATTAGCCAGTTCTGGGCATAAATGTGGCATCTCCAGGCACCTACACCAGAACACTTTCTGGACGTGAGGAAGAACAGAAGAGGACCGGGCCTTCTGTATGTGACCCAAGAGGAAGCCTGAAGGGCTGGCCCTGCTCCTTCTTATATCCAAATCCTAACACACTTTAGTAGTTGCTTAAAAGGAAAAACCACTATTGTTGTTCACTTAAAACTCGTACTACTTATCCACTCCTATTCATATCACATAACATCAAATACTGACTCATATAATTCAAATATTAAAAAACATGTTTAATTAAAATCCTGTTATCACAAAAATATTAAAAAGATTTTTCAATCACAATAAAAACATCAATATATTTCATACACTTAATAGAATTGATATAAACAGCTATTACAATGCCACATAAAACACAGATGACACTATACCCCCACACACAAGAGAAAAGAATTTATATTAGACACTCAAGTTGGTCATTATTCAATACATATCCTTCACAACCAAATATAGGGACCCGGTCTGAATGCCCTTTTGCTTTAAGCAATTACAGAATGCCGTTCCTCCAAGGATTATGTGATCAGTTTGCGTCGACGCGTTTCGATGGTTCAAAAATATTTAGTCCATCTTTTTCAAGACACATACACTTTTTCTCTTAAAATACTCCTTGGTTAGAAAATCCTCGCTATCCAGAGATTGTTACTGACACCCCGGTCGACAAGGTCTCATCGGTTTGGAGTCAATTCAATTTTGAAATTCTGACTCTCGTGGTACTAATCCTCTCACCTTATGGGTCATAACTTGCTCCGCATCGAGGGGCAATCACGTCCGCCTCTTATCCCGGTGTGCTAAAGAATTACAGCCAAGGTATCGCACATCCGTCTTGCTCGTTGTTTTCTATCGATAGAGGAGTATTTTAAGAGAAAAAGTGTATGTGTCTTGAAAAAGATGGACTAAATATTTTTGAACCATCGAAACGCGTCGACGCAAACTGATCACATAATCCTTGGAGGAACGGCATTCTGTAATTGCTTAAAGCAAAAGGGCATTCAGACCGGGTCCCTATATTTGGTTGTGAAGGATATGTATTGAATAATGACCAACTTGAGTGTCTAATATAAATTCTTTTCTCTTGTGTGTGGGGGTATAGTGTCATCTGTGTTTTATGTGGCATTGTAATAGCTGTTTATATCAATTCTATTAAGTGTATGAAATATATTGATGTTTTTATTGTGATTGAAAAATCTTTTTAATATTTTTGTGATAACAGGATTTTAATTAAACATGTTTTTTAATATTTGAATTATATGAGTCAGTATTTGATGTTATGTGATATGAATAGGAGTGGATAAGTAGTACTGAGTTTTAAGTGAACAACAATAGTGGTTTTTCCTTTTAAGCAACTACTAAAGTGTGTTAGGATTTGGATCCAAGGGAAACTTTTCTGTCTTACTTGTAAGAGTACCTTATTCCCTTGGTTGCACAAGGGGTCTCTCTCTTTTTTTATATATACCTGCTCCTTCTTATACACAGGACAAAGATGTGGGCTCTAGGGGTCTTAAGACTGACATCTTGTTCAAGTTACAGGGATAAAACAAGCTGCAGGGGGCGTTTCAAGCAACTGCCCAGCTGACCAGTGGCAACTGGACCTGGATTGAACTCTACTGTTGGCCTCAGCCTGACACCTTGTGAGTCTCTTAGTGCATCCACTGAGGTCCTGGGGGGCTTAGAAGTGTACACATGTGGCAGGTTAGGACTTAAAAGACTAATTCAAAAGGTAAAATCTTTGACCAGTATGAACCTGGTTGGTGTATCCATCCCACGCTCTATCGCAGTCAGGGTCAAAGTTTTTACGCCTGAAATTTTGCCCTACTATATTGTTTTTATATGATATGTATGTACTGTACCTTTTCCTAACGAATATAGTGTAATCCCTCATCTATTGTCCTTTAACACATGATCTATAGATTTGAATGAAAATAAGAGTAGGGATCTTATGTTTTTCTCTTTTGTGAAATGAGCATTACATTAGAAATCTTGCAAAATAAATTGAGCTGTCAATTTTCAATGGCAAAAAAACAATTCTGTTAACAGACACTCTGCTAGGCAGGAGTGCACCATGTGCATAGGACATCACAGGCTTGCGTCCTCTATGTCCAACGTGCGGGACACCGCATTCGCAAAGTGGAGCTGTTCATTTTGCTGGTGCCCAGATGGTAAGCCCAAGTCCTGTATAGCCAGGATCTTTGCAAATTAGGGTAGCATTCCCTAATTATTCATGTCGGCTCATCACTCACAAGGGTGGAGGTGTGGGTTCCTTCAGGTACAAGGAGTCCCCTCTACCTTTTTTTTTTTAGTTAAAGCTTTATTGAATAAAATAGGAATGTACAGAATTATATCATACATAGAATAAGAAATCAACCCATGAAATATAATTTAACCAGAAAGGCATAAATTCCTAACTCTTAATACAACAAGAAATATATCATAAACTTATTAAATGAAGTCATTCTGTACTGAAAACATTACATTTTTTGGTATTTTGTATATTAAGAAAAGAAAGGAAAGAAGGAAAGAAGAGAACAGAAAAGGAGAGAAAAAATAAATATTGCATATCTACACAAGTGTCACATAAAACCAATATCATATAATAAATAATTCATAAAATAAAAACATATTATTGCAACTTATTTCTAATAATAACAATGGTAAACAGTGAGTTAAGTTATTTTAAATATTGGGGGCAGAAGCCCTCGTGCAGGCTGGAAAACCCTAGTGGAATCGCTGGGAATTTTACGCTTTTTATTTAAATAATCAGTAAGCGGAGACCAAAAAGGTCTTTGTTCATCATTTGTAGCGTAGATGTAACTGCTGCTGTATCAAGTCTGTGATGGGAACAAAGAAGATTCCACCAGCTGGTAACATTAATATCTTTGGCATTTTTCCAATTGGATGTAATGACTTGAAAGGTAATAGCAAGTGACAGATCTAAAAACTTGCCTAGTTTAGAACGTGGTGGCCATAATCGTGACAAACTTCCTAAAAAAATACACTTAACATCAAAAGGGAACTCAATAGAACAAATTGTGGAAATAGTCTTGCAAACCTGTATATAAAAAACAGTGGTTGGTGGACAATGAAAAAACATATGAAGATTTGTACCAGGAAGAGCCTTGCAAGACCAGCACATGTTTGAGAATGTTGGATTATATTTTTGCAAGGAAAATGGAGTAATATATAGCCTGTTATAAAGTCCCCTCAACCTTCACCCACATGGGTGATGCGAACACAGAGAGGAAAATGGACTATAAAGCATGCAACTCTGAAATATATTTTCCCAATTCCACCACTAAGGCATTGGAATAGAAACATGTATGTTCACACTCATGCAGTACATGCAGCCATAGGGGACACTTCAATGCAGGTAAGGGGCAGGGATATCATTGCCTGCTTTATGCTTCATTGCACATACATTGCCTGCAAACTGCTGGGCCTGCCATAACTGAAGTCAGGCCCTAGGAGCGTGCATCCTGATGCTGATGGGGCCTGCACATAAAGATCTCAGCATACACACTGTTCGGCCTCTACAAGTGCAAGAGGGCAAGCCCCGTGCTCCACATAGGAACTGAAAGTAATGAACATGCTAATGCTCTGTGAATATGGCATGCATGTTTCAAAGTTATTTTGGCTTTTTATGCATTACATAGGCAATATGCAGACAAGTCTAACAGTCTTTTGTGCCTCAATCATCTATCATTAAACACGCATTGGCAAATCCAACAGGACTGGCATGGCCTCCATACTGTTTGCCTTTGGACACCTTTATTGCTGGAAAAGCTGTCGGGCTCTTATCAACCTAAAAAAAACATTGGCTAAGTTTGGTCTCAGAAAGTACACATTGGCATAGTAGTCCCTTTCACTTAAGGGGACTACTTTTGTGTGTGGATGTCCTCCTTGTGAAAGGGCAGAATGGCGTCACTTTCAGTGAGGTTAGCAAATAGCTGAAGTGGGCACACCCACAAGCCATGCTATATGCTGTAGTGGGTGGAAGAAAAATGGGAATGAGACAATAACAGATGACTGGATAAAGATCGCTGATTGAAAGCAATTGTAATCTCAATGTCTGAAAATAGAGAATAAACGATTAACAATGTGAATCACAAAAGGGGAGCAAACGTAGAGCCTCAGTCCTGACTTTCAGCATATTTCTTACTGTGATAGCAGGGA
This sequence comes from Calotriton arnoldi, assembly GCA_963921515.1. Taxonomy (NCBI): domain Eukaryota; kingdom Metazoa; phylum Chordata; class Amphibia; order Caudata; family Salamandridae; genus Calotriton; species Calotriton arnoldi. The sequence continues at coordinate 1,960,165 of CAWUFW010000890.1, read as the reverse complement.
ATAGCTTGTACAGTGTCCCTTTATAGTCCAGTACGAACGCCCTGAGTGTCTACATGTGTCCAGGAGCTGCCACTGTTTTCCGTAGCAGAAACAGGGGAGCTAAGTGAACAGTGAAGCTTGACGTTGGGCACCACCATCTTTTTTCGGGATGCAAAACCTTAACAGATGCTTCCAAATGGATGCTTCTTCTTGGACAACCTGACGTCCACTGGCAGGAAAAGGTGACTTCAGCACACTGCATGTGAGACAAGGATTCTCCCAGGTTGGTGTCGCAGTAGAGGCCATTTTGGCTTAGTCTGTCTTTCTCTGCCTGGTATTATGCAAATGGACTCTATAGCACCCATGTATCTCAGGGAACCAGCTCTTGCACCATGAGAGCAATGGGCCATCACATAAGCTGTTCAGTTCGGACTCCAGTAGAGTTCAGCAGTCTCCTCGCATACTGTCACATCCTATCAGACTGCAAAATAAGCCAATGATGGGTGTGCTCTAACATTTAGGTACTGGAACACTGGGAGCACGCTTTGGGGCCTCAAATACGTGTTCCCTAACACTTAATAATGAGGAAATCCCATCACCAGAGCCAGGCTCCTTGTTGTGCTTTAACTTATATGGCACTTTTTTTCCACACGCCTTATTCAAGGGAAGAGCATAAAAGGGGCACAATTCCACAGCATAAACTTTATTCTTTCTGTAGAACTCTGCCATGTGGGGCCCCTGTTTAGGCCGGATTCCAGGCCAGGTCAATCTCATGGTAAGTGTTGAAAGTGCTGTTGGAGGTCGCTTACCTACTTGCAATGCAGGCGCTGCAGGTCTGAACATTCCCAATGTCACCTTTTCTTCCCCCTCATCCTCCTATGTGCATCTCGAATTGCAAACTATGGGAGAATTAGCGGGACCTCGAGGTAGAGGAAGGTTGGGAAAGAGAAACCACAAAAGAAGCACACAGAGCTTCAGTAAGGCCGTCTTTCTTTTCTGTGCCCTGGGCCAGAAACTGAGGCGCCTAATCCACCGGGCATATAACTTCGGCAGTATAGTATCCCAGAGGCAATATAATCCACAGCTGGATCAGAAAAAAGACAGGGTTGCATCGTAGAGTATGTCACCTGAAGGGGTAATATATCTGAAATAGGTGAATTTACTCCTGTGCTTCTAGTGGCGGCTGACACAATGAAGAGGTGGTGAGGTGGGTAGAGGGGGTGCTGGGGGCGCGGGAGGGCGAACGCACAGGGAATTAATAATAAAAATTAAAAATACAAAAACGCTTATCTGGATCTGCGGCCGCCTCCCGTGTCACGCCTCTGTGTTCTCGTCCCGGTCCCAGGCTTTCAGCATACACTGGGACAGACTCCCTGTGCAATCCCCACACTGCTCTCATGCTATGAGAGCAGCACAGGGCTTGGTCGTTGTACGTTTTGCATCCCCACTCAGGTTATTTCTAGTAGATGTGGCAGCCTACAGAATACTTGCATCTTTTTTTACTTCACCTGTCCAACCCATGGCTTGTTTTGACAACAAATTCAAACTGATTGAGAAGACCGTAACAGCAATCTTTAACAGGAGGTTTTCAGCTGAGCCTGCTCTAAAACACCCTAGCCCATCGGAAATCAAACTGTCAACTGATGTCAGACTGTCCGTCCTAGTTACAGCTGCCGGTCCCAGATCATTGAAAATAAAATTCAATTAAAATAAATAAGATATCCCCCACCCCCAAAAAAACACAAACAAAAAAAAACTATCAAGGTGCCAGGGCCATTCGTTTTTGTTTTCAAAAACATACTCCCGCTTTGGGATTTAAAATTTTTTTTTCAACGAGGCGCTGCATTAAACATAGTGGCAGCCCAGCAAAGCTATAGCGCCTTTCAAGAAGCCGCCGTGGCAGCGGCACCTTTAAAGGTACAGAATTATCTGCCAGGGTGTTTCAGAGGTCATGACCTCCACTACCCTGGAGGGTTATTGGGCAGCCCGCCAAAACCCTAAATAACATAAGTTTATGGGGACCAAAGGTTGCCGGCAGGCACGAATGCCAAGGTGGCATGTACTAAGGCTGCCTAGTATTGGTTCCACCTCATGGCCCTTATTATAGCACTCTACATTATTTTGATTCTTTCTCACTCTTGCTGCTTCTTTTTCATCCCTGCTGACTCGTTTCCTATCTTTTTTTCTGCTTTTGTCTCTCTTTTCTTCAGGGTCGAAATCCAACAATGAAATATTAGTCACGGTCCCAAAAACATCAGTGCCGGTACCCACCAGCTGTAACCATCAGTGCAAATGAAACACTGCCCATAAAGGAGGTTATAAGTATGTGCTCAAGATGAAACCAAAAGAGGTTACTTATCAGCCACTAACGTGATTATCCTAATGTGAGAAAAACGGAGTATCTTTTGTATACTGAAAGCTACATTTATACCTTTGATATTGTTTTATTCACCGACTACAGTGGGGCCTGCCTATAAAGCCCCCTGTCTGGCATCAGATCCACTTATTACTCCCATTAACTATTAGGTTAGTTCAAATCAAAACCAATTTAGGATGGATATCATCGAATATGGCATGGTGTACCAAATCTATGCCACACTGTGCCCAAGCCCAACAAAAGAAGGAATTGTAAATATCATTCTCCACAACACTGCCTGCCCTTTGTTTGCTTGCTTGTGTTTTTGTGCCCTTAAGTGTCATTTGCAAATATAAATTAAAGGGAACTCTCTGGGGAAAATTGTATGGAGCATTAAGATGCTATCTCTTGTAAACAGCAAACAGTCAAGGCCTTTGGGGCCTAAAAGATTCTAGTACTGAGGAGTGAAAAACAGAGGGTTACGCGGGTTGGCCCTGGTCACTCTTGTTCTGTCAGGACAGAAACCAAGCATTGGGCTGTTAGTACAATCTTTCGGTGTAAAAACACGCCACTCTGGTGCGCCTCTAGCTAGGTTGGCGCTATGTAATTGACTTTAGGCAAGCAAGAAACCAAAACGTCTGCCACCAAACAGTAGTGACTGCTAACGTTCAGCTGGCAGCAAGTACACAAAATTCCAACAGGACCTATTAGACAGACCACCTTGCATACATCCAAGGTGGGCAGGTACGTGCTTCACTTCACAGTGTGCACAGCTGCATCTGCCATGTCAAACACTACCATACAACACACTTAACATAACTCCTAACACATCGATCACAGCCCTGATATGTCAAGTAGTTAGCTATCATGGCATCCAACAGCACTCACTACTTCTAACTAACAATACTCACATCACTTTTTCAATTTCTCTTATAATGCACCTTTTGCAAACAGAACGCACTGGACAGACACTTTGACACCCTCATGCACACAAAACGGCACCAAAGCCAAACAGTTGGCAAAGCACCGACAACTCAGCACTACTATACGTCTAAGAACCATTCAGAAAGAGTGCGATTAAACATGCTTCACCATCATAAACGCAACCAGTGGCGGCTCCTCAGCTATGGTGGAGGAGCGTTGCCCCACCTGCCAGCAGTCAACATTTTTAAAAATAAAACTATACTAAACCCTTGTTTATTATCGTTTTATTTTTGCTCTTGGGGCCGAGGCTTGGGGGCGGGCAAGGGAAGACAGGCTGGTGGAGGAGTGGTTGCATTGCTATTCAGTGCACATGATGGTCTGGCTGGTCATCTCAGGATGGCCAAACCGTCATGCGCACTGAAGCTCTCTCCAACCCAAGCTGCGTTGCCAGGTTGGAGAGAACAGGCACAGGCTCCCAGTCTACCTGGGAGCGCAAATCATCGGCACTCAGGCCAATCCTGAGCATGAAAGCAGCATCAGGATTGGCCGCAGTGGAGTCTGGGAGCCTGTGTCTGCAGTGGGGAGGAGCGTGATGCAGCAGGTAAATGCTATTTTTTTTATTTGTCTCGTCATCCGTCTGTCCACCCCCCCCCCACCACTCTATCGACACACCGGCTGCTACTGCACACAACACTGCTATTTACCTATCAAATCTGTCTAGGAAGCAGTCTGCACAAGCAATAGACAACCGACAATCCGGTTTAACGAAAAACAGCAAACTCCTGCGCCACTCAGGCCCCTACACAAGGCAATCAGCAAAGATCTTTAAAAGCTCACACTGGTTTCCCTTTCTCGTTAACCAACAGTAGACACCAAAGGTTTCCTAACCAGACAGATGCAAACACAACTAAATGACCAGACCCAACTGATGGATGAAAATCCCAAAAACATACGAGAAGGGAGTTCCCTTTAGGAAAGCTCATTAGTTCAATGCTAATGGTGGAAGGTGCTATACAAATGTTGATAACATAACATCATAAAGGTGCGGGGACTCGGTGACTAAGAGAAAAAAACTGAAGGTGTTAAGTATGCATATAGAAGACATATTTGCGAACACATTAAATATTAAAGTTAAAAGAAACCTTTGCAAAGTTTCAGTCTTTTTAAAAATACCATGTTTCAATTGATCAAACATCCAACTGTTTGTTAACTTACGCTTCATGCAACAGATGTAAGAGCTTGAACTCCATTGCTCCCGTGCCATGATCATCATGGTGTTCGACACTCCTTAAAGTGTGCGTCATGATTCTGGCTGTGACGTCATATCCTGTGCCCCGGATCGTACCAGCCGAGTGCACTCAACCGAGATACTAAAATATACATTCTTTTTAAAGGTTTAGTGGGTTAGCACGAACCACAGGAACTCGCCCCTGGCTAAATTTCACTGTGGGAGCAGCACTGCTAACTTTCTCTGGCTTGAAAATAATATCACTGAGAGTTGTGCTTTTTTGCAAGAAAAAAAAATCGGTTTTATGTTACAAGAAAAGATGCATATATCATTCTGTAGGCCGGTACAACTTCTTGAAAAAACTCAGTAGGCCAACTGGCCAACATGCCAATTACGTGCCCATAATATTACAAACGCTCACAAATCACATTGAGCTTCTTCTCTGTGTGATAAGTCCTCGACCGCTTTTTGTTTTTACTCCACTTTAGTTCAGCTATCAACCGTTAGAGGTCGCTGTTCGTCCATTGACGAGTAAACTAACAGGACCATGTCTATGTTTCGGATGAAGAAAACACAGAGCGGTCAGTTTCTAAACGTAAAAAGGCACCGACCAAGAATAATATAAACAGATCATGGCTAGTGTACAATAATAAACCAAAACGATATCACCATTTTCATGCAAATAAACCACTTTAAAATATGGAGAATACCCACTTCAAGCGAGCTCTAGCAAGACGCGGTACAAGCAGTTTGCTCCCTCGCGGGGGTGAATTTGTGCAGATACAGAATATAGGACACATTTGTTTCAAGTACTCATGATTATTAGCTTAATCTGTGACTAAGGGTCGTCTATGGAGGAGGCAGGCTCTACGTGTCCTGTCCCCATGTGCCCCACCACGACAGTTGTGTACCAGGAGGTGACACAGAAAAGACACTGCACCTTGACAAATAATTTGTCCAACCACCTTTCATTGCAGAGCAGTGCTGTTTGCTTAAAATATTTAAATCTGAATTTGTATGTAATTTGGGATATCTATATATACATATAAAGATGTATATCACACTTTGGCGGGCTGCACTGTGTAGTTATAGTTCGGTCAGGGTTTCCATTGGAAGTGCATTTTTTGTTTGGCTAATAACTTTGGCGCTGCTGACGATCCTTCATGAAACTTTCAAACAATATTCAGCCTGCTCAGCTCCTTCTTGTAAGGTTTTGGAGCGATCTGTCAAACAGGGGCAGAGAAAAAAGGGAGGACCCAAAACACTTTTTCCCCATAAGTTTCCAGAGGGAATTTCAGACAGCGCTACAGCCAAAATAGCTGATCAGAATTACACCAAATTTGACAGAAAACTAGATCTTTTTTGAAAGTGTATCTTTTTTGATTTAGTGTAAATCTGTTCAGTAGTTTTTGATGAATTAAGGTTACAAAAAAGAAACATTGACATTTGTGCATTCTGATTGACTATGGGGACTTTTTGGAACAAGCACTCTAATTAGCTGGCCGCAACATAACCAAAAATGTTCAGGCAGCCATTACAAGACTCAGGGACTTGGTCCGCTGTCCTAACAAGCTTTTTAACAAGCATTTGCAATGCAATAGGTCTCGCATTTGCGAGAGTTTGAGCTATTGGCATTGTAAATGACAATGCTTTTAACTATGTGTTTTGAAAACGTGCAAGCAGTGCTTATAGTCCTTGCTTACATGAAGCAAGGCTGGCAGTAACTGCGCCTCTTTTACTGCCAGCCTTGCTTCTATAAGTACAAAGTGCGTATTTACACACCGTTTGCAAGTTTTGAAAACACATAAATAAAGGCGTTGTCATTTACAATGCCAATAGCTCAAACTCTCGCAAATGCGAGACCTATTGCATTGCAAATGCTTGTTAGTTGTGATTCCACAGGTTGACCTGGAATTTACCCTGCATGTAAAAATGTGTCAGGTGCACTTTTGGCAGTCCTTGATGCTTGCATCCTCTGTGTTTACAGTGTACGGCAAGACGGGGGTCGGGACGAGTCAATCTGGAAACTCACTTGGTATGCTGTAAACAATCGCAAGGCAGACATCTGGGTTTTCCTTGGCAGACTTGGTTAGCTAATGACAAAGCAGTGACGGTGGCACTTGAAGACGGACAGAGTCCGTTCCTTCCAGCCCTAGAACAATGCCGTTTTACTCTGTATTACATCAACAAATCTTTCATATTGCCTGAACTACTTTCATTTTTCTTGCACCAATGCTTTACGACCTTCAGAAGCCTTGCAGACTCCTAAAAGCACAGCCCACCCACCAGTGGTGAAGGTGTGCAATAAAGAACTGCTTTACGTTGGCTCAGTGGGAATAAATAAATATCAGATGTATTTGGTTCTTTGAAAGTGAGAAGAGTCAACGGTGTCATGTGTAACGTCCTTGTTTTTTCCAGTGCTCGTGTGTCCAATGAGCCCTGGGCTCTCTGATTTTCTGGGAGAAAAGGAGCTTACCCATAAGACTACCCTCAGTACTTTTCGCAAATGTGGAGAAACATTTTTAAACAAAATAGGTAAACTGCACGCCGAAGGAAAGAAAAACTAGTGGGACACTTTCTTAGCAGCAGGCAGTTTAACCCTCTGCGCTGCCTTAGGATGAGTCAACCTTTCCACTACAGAAACCTCCGGTCTGTTTCTAGGAAGCCGATTAATGACGGGGCTTCTCTTGACATTTTAATTGATGTCTGGAAGTTGCTGGAGGGCAGGAACAAAACTGAAAGCGCGGTGGGAGCGCACGAGACGCCGTTAGCGTGCACATCGGCTGTCCCGGCGCAAGCTGAGGATCGCCAGAGAAGACACGCCGTCTATCCGCTCTGAGGCTCCGAGTCTGAATGAATCCGAGGCCGAAGTGTCCTTGAGCGGTCGCCTGGGCAGAGAGGTACACCGAGCAACCCGTGAGCTCTGGGGACACGCTGCAAGGCATCGCACGATGTATGGCGTAACGGTAAGGAATGCGGGGAGGGAGTAGCTGTATGGAGGGGGCGTCAGGGGCTAAAAGGTTCTGCTGCGATGCCTTCGTCCTGGCGGGGGTAGGAAACTAAGTCTGTAGTCCTGGAACAATATGGTGGGGGTCGGCAGATGGCGCAGGGCTGGCTGACACTGGAGGGGGTGCAGGGACAGCTGGGGATTGGAGAGGAGCGACCTGGTGAGATACGCAGGAGGGTATGTGGCAGTAGGAGGAAGCGCTCGCCTGTGTGTAGAGTGTGTTTGCGAGCAAGAGCGAGATGGAAGGGAGAGAGTGTTTGTAAAATATGAGATTTTGCATGATTAACCTGGTAAGATAAGACGTAAATTTTCCGTCACCCCTGTTCACGTGTTTTTGAGAGTTGTCCGCCAGCCATACCTTCACTCTAAGCACAGAAGTAGGCGCCTGCTTTGGCTTGGGGGTGGGGGCACTACTTAGTGCACGATGATCGGGAATCACTTAAGTCAGTGCCTAATTGTGCCATGGGGTACTTCTGAGTACACACTCAATCGGAGCATACGAATGCTTTTGAAGCATGTCAAAAATTGCAATAACAATTAAGTCTAAATCCGTTTTCCATGCGAATAATTATTTAAACACCACTTTAAAAAAAAAAAAAAACCTAAACGCTACCTTTTCCAGCCATAAAACAATAACCCCACGAATCCTGTTGTACATGAAGAGTGTGTCTGCAAGTGGCCGTTTTGAAAACAAGGGAGTTTACCATTGCTGTTTAGGAAGGCGGCATAACATAAGCAGCGCTCGTAAAGGAATTTTAAAAAACGGGTGGAAAGCAACGTTAATAAAAAAAAGAAGCTATGCGCTTGTAACGGAATAATAAAAAAAAAACGTAAAGCAGCAACGGGGGGAAAGTGACGGACAGAAAAGCAACGGGTGGAAAGCAACGTTAAGCCAATAGTCCGGGCTTGTTGTAGGTGTAATGTTATTTGTTGTGTAATATATCTGGATGAATGGACAGAAGCAGCAAAATACCAGTCGGGCGGAACACTATGCTAAGCACACATTTTTAGCTTGTGTTTTAAGCCACACCCTTCATTACAGCGGTCACGCCCCTATGAGAGACTCCTGTTTTTTTTCTCACTTAAAAAGAGGGGTAGGGCTGGGCCAAGGTCAGTGAAATATGATGCCTCGGATAGGTGGAACGAACTGGAGGCTGGTTAATCGCATGTGAAGCCGCTCCCTCTGAAAAGTGGGTAAAGAAACGGGGCAGTGTTAGTCAGGCCAGGCCGGCCCTTTGCAATGTGGATCGGCCACTTTAGGGCTGGAGCAGTGCCACTTACTGTGGGCTCCCTTGGGGTATTGGAATACACTAAAACCTAGGTGTTGCTTTACAAGCGCTCTCACACCAGATTCGCTGATGCAAGACAAACAAGCGAAAGCGCGTCGCTCACGGGGCTTGAGGACATCCCGAACTGAGCGCGCGTGCACATTACCAAAGTGAAACTGCGTGAGGCTTGCGACGATGGAAGGGGGACAGGAGATGTGCACATCGCGTGTCTATCTCCTCAGTAAAAGAGACGACGTACACGTTTGGAATCGAGTCAACTAATGAGCAACAGCACTTATTCGATTTCCTGCGCTGTCATCATCGGGCCAATCTTTTACAGTGATGTTATAATTATGCTTTATTTGAAACAAACCCTACCTCTTTTTGTCCACCTTGTTCCTTCACCTTGTAAGTCCATGGGGACTGCAGCCGCAGAAGCCTTCAGCCTCGAGCGCATTGGGAGGATGCCGGCAGGGACAGGGCGCTAGCGGAGTCCCTCCTGAGTGAGAAACAGCGCTTCTCCTCAGCCGTGCACAAAGCGCCGACCCGCCGCCAACTCAGGCCGATGGGGCTGTCCAGCCGAGCGCGCGGTGGGAGCGCTCAAAAGTTAAGAGACGCCTGCACGTGCTCATCTGCTGTCCGGGGGCAAGCTCCAGGCGCAAGCTGAAAGACACGCCGTGCACGTGCCATGTGCTGTCCTGGAGCAAGCTGATACACACGCCGTGAGCGTGCACATCGCCGGTCTGAGAAAGTGCACATCTCCTGTCTGTTAAGCTTAGGCACAGACAGTCGATGTGCACGCGTTCACAGCTGATCTCTTTTAAGCACGTGCACCTATCCTGTCCCGCATCGCTAAGCAAGTCGACAACAATAGATCTCGCCTACACCTATCCTGTCCCGCATCGCTAAGCAAGTCGACAACAATAGATCTCGCCTACGCGACAGCGCATGGCGCTGCATCGCTAGGCGAGACCTAAAAAAGGACATAACTGAGCTGGGAAAGGATACCCCTCCTCCAGCCCCCAGAGACAAAATTAAAAAAGTTTTTTTTAAGTCATGGTCCTACAGGAGTACAGCGAGACCGGGGAAAAAAAATGCCCCCCTTCCCCGTATTTAAATGAATTAACCCCACGGTGGGCCAGGCCCTGCTGGGCTGGCACTTATTTGTTTTTGAATTGGGGAGAGGAGTGAGGGACGCCTTTCCCTGTGCCAACTTGTGGCCTGGGGGCCCCACCCTCAGGAGTCTGATGCAAGACTGTCCCGAGGACCCCATCTCCCGGGACAGAGTGACCATTTGAGCGGCCAGCACATTGCTCGCTGTCCCCTGCCCCTGTCTTGGGCAGAGCGCGCCGCACCGGCGGCACATCGCTCTGCCCATCCTCAATGCATGCAGGAGAAAATGTGTTTTGTTCCTGCTGTGTGCTGGAGCCAAGAGGAAAGGATGCTCCCGCCTGGGGGAGAAGAAGGGAAATGTTGCTGGATCCTGCGTGGATCCAGAGGATAGGGGTTGTATGCGGTGAGTCAGCGGGGCCAATGGCATTGTACCTCCCCCCGCAGGCACCAACAATGCATTTAACTTATTTAAACTGACACCCCCTTATATTGTGATGTTTACATCTGGTATAGGTGGGGGGGCGGTTAATACTTTGGGGGTCGTGATTCATTATGGGTCAAATGTGATTTGAGGGTGTCACTAAAGGTATTTATTTAATAGTGTGTGTAATAATTGTAGTTTTCCTTTTTAAAAGGAGAAAAACTGACAGGACAATAATTTATTATAGCCTTTTAGCCCGCTGTAGCGGGCAATACCGGCCATTAAAGGCCCGCTCCAGCGTTAAAGGCTCGAGCAGAAGGCTCGGGCCTTTAACAAGGGAGCGGGCCATTAATGGCTGGTAGAGCCCACTACGGAGGGCTCTAAGGCTATTAGAGCATTCCTCCCCAGAGGGCAGAATGTTCTAATTTGTAAAACAAAGGCCTCACGGAGCCTGAGGGGATTGAAATCCCTTCAGGCACCGTAAGGCCTTTGTTCAAGCAAAAGCTGTGAACAAACATTAGAATGTTGGAGCGCCGGGCTTCTACCGGCCATTGTTTTCAATGGAGCTCCCAACATTCCAATGTTCTAATGTGTGTTGATGTTGCGTGCCAGCGAATGGAGATTACTAGCTCACAGCACCTTCCCTGAGTAGGCCTTGAATTGCTCTGCCTCACTACTCAGAGAGAGTCAAGTGCTAGGATGGGGCACTTGGTCCCCAGTAAGGAGTGAATTGTGGACTTATTACCTGTAATAAGATCTTATTTTAGGTTTAAAAAAATCACTAGAAATTAACTGAAGAAAACAAACATTAAAGTAATTTCATAGTTAGGTCTGATAATAATGTCTTACTTTATGTTAAAAAACCCTTAGAAATTCTCTGAAAAAACAAAGGTCAAAGTGACATTATCGTTAGGTGAAAATGTAACTTAACAAATACTCTTTTCAACTCAAAATACCACTGAAATTCACCAATTATAGTTCACTGAGCTAACTATAACTTGCACACTGCCATGCACTTCTTACAACCTGATATATTACATCACTCATGACACCTTCAATGACATCATTGATGACATTATCGACTAATCTGCTGTTCAATTTGCTCTACTAAATCAGTATAGCTTTGAAATATGTAAAAAATATACTAAATGGTACAGAACCATGTAAGCATAGGTTACATAAACATATGTGCTTTGCTTATATAAAATAATTCCATTGTAGCCTGTAGTGCCAGAGGCACTCCCATATATTGGGACCACGTGATGACCTTTGACTACCATTGTTTTAATTGACTTTAGGTGTTTTCTTGAATGTACGACATCATGTTTCCTGCATGTGCACTTTTCCTTGAAGATTTCTTTTGTGTCTCCTTGTAGCTGCAGAAGGGGGAGTGTTTGCTTTTTACAGCCTTCCCAGGAACAGAATGTGTGGGATGTGCATTTGAAAGCATGAGAGAGAGAGGTGTGAAATGTACTTCTCGGTCCTAAAGTGTAGTGTTATAAGCAGTGGTGCTCAAATGTGCATTATGTTGTACATTCGGAGATGAAGTGTGTAGTGCTATAAGCAGTGGTGCTCAATTGTGCATTGTGTTGTACATTGGGAAGTATTATGAAGTTCTTACTATTGGCTTTGAAATGCCCTCATGCCATCTTGAATTCTGACTCTGTCTAGCTTGAGCTTTGCGCACACGGGCAGGCCCCCAGATCACTCAAGTTTTTTAGGCTATTCACGTTCAAGGTTGTTTTCTGTACTTTTGGGGATTGTTTTCTGTACTGTTGGAGACTTTCGTAAGCTTCAGTGAGATAATGTGTGGGATGCGTGCTTGGTACCTTTCAGAACAGAGATTGTTGTCGCCAGAGAAATGTGTGGAATATACAGCTCTGTCTGTCAAAATACAGGGGCCTGGCCAGCTTCTGTCTTGACCCTGACACAGACCAATACGGTCAGCTCGGTTTTCGTAACAGAAGAAAGGGGGCGAGGTTTCTAGAAACTTCTCCTGAGGTTGAGTAAAAGGTATTAAAGGCGGGAAATCTTGGCGCCCAGACAGGAGTTCGCTGTGGAACAGACATGTTGCCGCAGGGAACTTGGTCCCGATCAAGACTTCTGCCTGGCTGTCAAGGGCTCCTCCAACCGAGTTGGCAAGTGTGTTGGATACTCGTTCCGTGAGGTATTTCTTTTGATTATTAATATTGTGATGTGTGAGTGTGTCTGTGTGCACATTTAGGTCTCCAGTGGTTATAATCACCTGATGCATTTAGTGTATATATCTTTCTGATTTCTTGCAGTGGACGTCCAGTATTATCTGCTTTTATTTTATTCCATGTATTTTATTCAATGCATTTAACAGTTGCATTTGCCTACTTATAAGTGTGTTATTATTGCTTGCACATATATATATCCCTATATACATTTGAATGTTGTTCATTTGACATCTGGGAAAGCCTTTTTGTTAGAGTGTTTTGCACAAATAAAACCCCATGCTTTATTCTGAAAACTGTCTTTTGATGTGCCTCATTTTATGAGAGTGAAATCCCTTTCCTGGTGTTTTTATTGCTTTGCCTTGTGTGTGCCTCCTTGTGGGGTTGCGGTATTTTCTATTATTTGGGAGGGCGAAGCAATACAAAGCCCACTCCCTCTGGACACACTAGCTTTTGTGTGGCCAAATCCTTACTAAGTACATTCTTTTGCCATGTGCACAAGTTTTCTCAGAGAGTCTCCTACCTCCAGACACTCTAGCCCCATTAGGTGCAAGAGCTCCTACTAAGCACATTGCTTATTAGCATCAAAATGTAAATTTCGATTGCAAGTGTTCGCAAAATAAAACAAAAAAAATCAATGCCGGCCTGGCCAAGCCAAAACTACTGACTTTCATATGCGAGTAAATACTGTTGGATGTCTGTTGCTTTCCTTATTATGGCAGTGGTAAAATGTGTGTTAATACTTTCAGTAACAGCTTGTATTACCATGCGCTTTATTACACTTTTTAGCACCACCCAAATGCAATAACTGGTTGGCTGCATTATACTTTCTTCAAGGGTTTTGCACCAGGCTCTGGTTGCTTAAAATTATGGTAGTGGTATAGTGAATTCGTTTTCAACTACTGACTTTATTGGAAACATTTTTATTAATGAAGCGATACATTTAATTTGACTTGAAAGTGTAAGAATTTGTAATTTGACTGAAGAAAACAGATACAAAGATTTATTAACGCAGTATTTATTGGTGCCACTTCGGATCAAGGGATAAACCTTCTTGTTGATGGCTCTTCAGAAGTAACAGAACCTCTCTTAGGTAGCTGACCTCTTTAGAAACCATATAAATCTATCCGGAAAATTCATATTTTAGTTGGTTATTCTCTCACTAACAAATCAGTTCAGCAGCTTCCTGCCCAAAGAAAATGTAGTTTTTTGGTATCTCTCTCTAGTATTTTAAAACAAAAAATGTTAGAACAGTTTGGAAGTATCGTATCATCTTGTTCTCATTTCCCTTCCTTCATCAGCCTTCATTGTGGTGCCCAGGCGATGTTCTTTCAATAGATTCTACTTTAAGAAAGCCAACCTGCAACCGCAAAGTAAGATTCCACTGGAACAGTGTAGGTCAATCATATATCACAGTGCTGGCTTTTTCTCTAAGTATTTTTAACATGACTGTGTAATTCAGAAATATATATAAAAGAAAACACCAGAAAATCACCCGCTGACCCCTCCTTTCCCCATGTATTCAAAGTCCCACAATAGCATCCAGTTAGTAAGGTACTGGTGTGAGTGCGGTGAAAGGACAGTCTCCCGTTCTCTTTACTTTCTACTATGTGAGCACGAGCCTGGTCATGACTTCTCCCTTATATGCTCCTTCTTCGAGTGTGCAAACAGTGCTGCCCTACTGCTTTGTTCTGGGCCCTTTCCAATTTTTTTGCATGGCTTGAGTAAAAAACAAAAAAAAAACACATGCAAGGCCCCACTTATTTCATTTATGCCACGTCGCAAATGCACCTGATTCAAGGTAAAAAGAAAAATGCCCTTAAGGGAAGGAGAACAGGTTGCCCAAGTTTTTTATACACCCTCTGGAGCCATCTAGAGACATGTTCGAATTAGCTGCCTTATCACTAACAATAAATAATAAACAAGCATTGGTAAAACCAATAGGCCGCTCTGGGTTGACCAGCAAAAATTAGCAATGGAAGATCCCCACTTGGATCAGTTAATTAAAAAAGTGAAAGTGAAATTTTACTAGCGCAAAAGTGCTTTTTGCAATGTGAAATGGTCCACCAGATAACTGAAGCTACTGGGCACTTCAAAACAAAATAAATACACATAATTAGAAGGGCCACAAGGGTGGCCGAGCAACAGAAAAGCAGGTGGAAGTCCCATGGAGCAAGCAGAGAGAAACCAATGCACATGTAGCATATTTTTGAATGTGAAGGCCTGAGCAGCAAATGGCAGTTGGATGACCCTCCCAAAAATTAAAGTAAAATAAAATAAATATATATTTTTTTTAAATGTGTGGGGAGGGATAGCAATGGAGGACCAGATGTGGCCGAGTGAGGATGAAGAAGAAGCAATGGGGTAGATTTTGGGGCTAACCAGCCCACAAGAGAGAGAGTGAGATGAAGAAAACATATAGACTCTTTGGGGTGCTTAATGGAAAAAAAAATAGTTCCCTAAATGCGAGCAGTGGAAGAACACAAGTCAGCCCATCAAACGGATGGTAAACATAATATGAACAATGTAAGAGAAAATCACATGATGAGGAGGGCAAAACATCGAATATGACACAAGCAAAGGAGTGACAATAAAGCAAACCAAAGGTAAGCAATACCAAGCTCCAAGCCCACTGTAAGTTTTTGCCATGGTCCAGAATAGGATTTTGCCTACTGATGGAGTGAGGTTTGTAAAATACATCCTCACAAAATTAAGTAACCCCATAATAATGTATTGACTGCATGAATTAATCAACACTGGATGCACACATTTACATAAGGGGCAAACGCATTTTATATAATATACTAAACCATGTTGGCATGAGTACGTATTAATTGTTTGCGCATTGAAAAACCATAATACTGCATGTTTATGCTGTGTTGTACATTGCACATTTTGCATGTTGTGCACAAATAACGAAAAGGTTGCTTTAAATTAATAGCTTTTGCTAGGATTTAATTAATACAGGGCATTAGTATGGTGGGAGGTAAACATAATGGGTTTATTTTCATGAATTAATATTTTTTTGTGTTTGTTTATTTTAGTACGGGATTGGGCCTGCATGAAAATGGCCTCTCGTTGAAACCAGCATGTGGCTGGCCTAGTCGGTGCGGAGTGCGCATGTGCCAAGATGGGTTGCCTGCTCGCAGACTACAGAGTGTACCCGATGATGAAATCCGTGTGAAGGCCATGTTGACCTGTGTCTTATTGTTTATGTGCCAAGATGTGACAGCGACTGTGGGAACAGCCATCACTACATGCAATGCGAATGTGAAAGCGGACATTATAATGAACATTGTTGCTAAAAGTATAATTATGAATGTTAGACTTATATGAATGCAATGGTCTTAAATCCTTCCTTTGTTAGAACCGGTATAGGATGGATTTGTGGGGAGAACTGGATGAGACGACCCTACTATGATTTACGACAACCAATCATAGTCCGGGTTTTTACTGACACTGCAACATTGTAAGATAGCATGCTGGAGAGAAGAGTATAATTGATATCCCAATAGGGGTGTGGCAAGGCAGTATGGCGAAGCAGTGCGGTCCGGTATAGCAGTGCAGTCCGGTGTGACAGATCAGAGAGAAGAGCCGATCAGAATGCAAAGAAAAAGATCTATGACAGAAGAGCAGCCCTGCACAGAGAAAGAGAACTTTAGGTACGAGAACGTTGCGGGAGTGCTTGGGAGGAGACTGCGACCGAGGCGGTAGATTAAGTGGGAGATAAATTCTAATTGTTAGTATAGTAAACTTTGCTGCATCTGTTTCTTTTAACTTTGTTCTCTGAGCCTATCTCTGAGGACCTCTTGCCACAACCTCGGCCAAGGAAGTGGTTTTCCTAATTCTTTGGTGGGTATTACCCTCCTTGATTGCTTTAATTTGCAAGTATATTTCTGCAAGTTTTTATGCTGTACCTTCTCTTCCCCATTCCTAATGCACGCTTTGATATCGATGCAAATGATTCATTTTGATTACATTGCTTGATAATTTGTTCTCTTATATGCAATCTTGTGTATGCACTGATGATCCATTCAAGAGCATTTAATAATATAAAATCATTAACTGTAAAAGTGACTTTGTGGTTATTTAGTTAAGTATTAAACTGTTTAGTTAATCATAGTCACCATCAACTCTTCAACTAATGGTCCATCGACCAAAGGAAGAAGAAAGCTGATATTACGAATAGATAGAATTATATACAAATGTTATTAATGTGAAGTGTAGTGTTTTGGTCTTAATAAAACTGACAAAATAAACCCCCAAATCCAGCGCCTGTCTTCAGGGATCATTTATGAGTAATGTGTGATGGGCCCCGTTGTTTGGTAAAGCAGTTTATGTGTGATGAGATTTCTCTTGGTCCCTGGTTTCAGAATTTAGGGGTTGCGCTGGATCACTACATACAGCTAAAAGCTGCCTAGTGGGTGAGACATAAAATGGCAGGCTTGCTTTTTAAACATGAAAATAGACTAGAAAGCAGGAATGCTAGGCCATGCCAAAGAGTGGAGTCTGATGCATAATTTCTCCTTTGGCATCCACTCGTGATGGCCCTTTCATTTTCCAAGAGTAAGCTTAAAGTTGGTCAGCATCTTCACTGAGTGCACATCAACTGTTGATGTACTCCATCCCTTTTATTATTACAATTGTAGATTTTCCCCAGCTTTGATGGCCACAAAATCTGGATTTTATTAAAGACACGGAGCCTAATATTGGCTGCTGAGTGGTAGCAATTAAAGGAAGATTGCAATGATGTTAGCCTCCGGTCTTGACATAAAATCCCCAACCCTGTACGATGAGACTAACCTTAGTCTGCAATCTGGTGTCTGGTATATGTGTCAGACATCCGTTGGTCGGGTCCTGACTCTCTGTGACTCAGATCCTCAAGGTTGCTGATGTTCCAGTAATCTTTGGTCATCTCCAGTGCCTCCTGCTCCTGTCAGGCTGCACTGATCTCTCCTGCAGCTTTCATGATCCTCTGATCTTTTAAACTTCCTTCTCGTAAGGGGATGCTTCCCTGATCTCCTCTCTGGCGGTATTTTCAGGAAGCACCATGCGATGATTTCACATCGTAACGCACATGGACCATAGCAGGGCTGTTCTCAATCTGGCGAGCACCCTCTCTTCCAGTCTGGCTCCGCGGGCCCAAATTTCCTCATACACATCGAAATATGTAACACTAAGGGGCCTATTCATAATCGGCACTTTGTAGTATATTTTGTAGTACTACAAACATATTACAAAAAATGCTATTCATACACTATGGGGCCAATTCCGATCTCGGTCGGAGGCGCACCCAATACCATTCGGTCGGGAAAAAAGCCATGCGAAAGCCTGTTTCCCGACCGATCCGTACAGCACACCGAACGAGCAAGTACGATGCGCACAACAGCAAAAAATCCGGCCGAGCCGTACTCACCCAAACCAGGTCCTGTTCCCCGACCGAGGCGAATCCGGAAACGCCGAATCGAGTCGCACGGAAGGAAAAATGCAGCCCCGTCCGGCCGGACAAGTACGATGCGCTTTCCGTACGCGCCGAACCCGTCGCTACGCACGGCACGTCAAAGCATCCGGGAGAGGCGCTCATAAGCTCCGATTCGCGCCACAACACGATCCACGGCTACGAGGCGAACACGCCCGCGACGAGGACGACGCGAAGCGACGAGGACGAGGCGAAGCGACGAGGACGACGCGAAGCAACGATGAATCCCTTCGTCCCGATCATACCAATATTCTACATTTACTACCGGAACAGGCACGGACGCGTACGGCGCAGAAGGTAAGCCAGACACCAACCACAAAACACATACAACACGTACACGACACATCACACACACACACAGGGATGCAGAATATACTTACACCAGCAACAGCAGCACCATAGGGGCGGGATGCCCATCACCAATGCCACATATGCACACAGGGGCCTGAATGCGCACCACCACCCCTACCCAGGGGTGGCATGATGCCTACCACCACTACCACCCTCACCCAGGGGTGGCATGATGCCTACCAACACAACCACCCTCACCCAGGGGGAGCAGGATGCCTACCACTACTACCACCCTCACCCAGGGGGGCAGGATGCCCACCACTACTACCACCCTCACCCAGGGGGGCAGGATGCCTACCACTACTACCACCCTTAGCCAGGGGGCAGGATGCTTACCACTACTACCACCCTCACCCAGGGGGGCAGGATGCCTACCACTACTACCACCCTCACCCAGGGGGCAGGATGCCCACCACTACTACCACCCTCACCCAGGGGGGCAGGATGCCCACCACTACTACCACGCTCACCCAGGGGGCAGGATGCCTACCACTACTACCACCCTCACCCAGGGGGGCAGGATGCCTACCACTACTACCACCCTTACACAGGGGGGCAGGATGCCTACCACTACTACCACCATCACCCAGGGGGGCAGGATGCCTACCACTACTACCACCCTTACCCAGGGGGCAGGATGCCTACCACTACTACCACCATCACCCAGGGGGGCAGGATGCCTACCACTACTACCACCCTCACCCAGGGGGGCAGGATGCCCACCACTACTACCACCCTCACCCAGGGGGGCAGGATGCCTACCACTACTACCACCCTCACCCAGGGGGGCAGGATGCCTACCACCCTTACACAGGGGGCAGGATGCCTACCACTACTACCACCATCACCCAGGGGGGCAGGATGCCTACCACTACTACCACCCTTACCCAGGGGGCAGGATGCCTACCACTACTACCACCCTTACCCAGGGGGCAGGATGCCTACCACTACTACCACCATCACCCAGGGGGGCAGGATGCCTACCACTACTACCACCCTTACCCAGGGGGCAGGATGCCTACCACTACTACCACCCTTACCCAGGGGGCAGGATGCCTACCACTACTACCACCCTCACCCAGGGGGCAGGATGCCTACCACTACTACCACCCTTAGCCAGGGGGGCAGGATGCCCACCACTACTACCACCCTCACCCAGGGGGGCAGGATGCCTACCACTACTACCACCCTTACCCAGGGGGGGCAGGATGCCTACCACTACTACCACCCTTAGCCAGGGGGGGCTGGATGCCTACCACTACTACCACCCCCACTCATAGGATGGACAATGCATGACACAACCAGCACACCACAACCTAGGGAATGCAAGAAGACATCCCCCCAACACCATGACAAGCGTGTGTAGACTGTGTCAAATGCCTACAACACCGAACATGACTTTGAACATACAATGTGACCCCCTAGCACATGTGCCACACATATATGTGTGTGGCACCCACAATGCAAGCAGGCCATGACCATTGTGGCAATGGGGTCCAAACCCCCATCATCACAGTGACCAAAATGTAAGTGTGGGGTCCATAGCTGAAGCACATTTTGAACATTGTGGCAATGGGGTCCAAACCCCCATCATCACAGTGACCAAAAGGTAAGTGTGGGGTCCATAGCAGAAGCACATTTTGAACATTGTGGCAATGGGGTCCAAACCCCCATCATCACAGTGACCAAAAGGTAAGTGTGGGGTCCATAGCAGAAGCACATTTTGAACATTGTGGCAATGGGGTCCAAACTCCCATCATCACAGTGACCAAAATGTAAGTGTGGGGTCCATAGCAGAAGCACATTTTGAACATTGTGGCAATGGGGTCCAAACCCCCATCATCACAGTGACCAAAATGTAAGTGTGGGGTCCATAGCTGAAGCACATTTCGAACATTGTGGCAATGGGGTCCAAACCCCCATCATCACAGTGACCAAAATGTAAGTGTGGGGTCCATAGCTGAAGCACATTTCGAACATTGTGGCAATGGGGTCCAAACCCCCATCATCACAGTGACCAAAAGGCAAGTGTGGGGTCCATAGCTGCAGCACATCTTGAACATTGTGGCAATGGGGTCCAAACCCCCATCATCACAGTGACCAAAAGGCAAGTGTTGACAAAGTAAGAGGTGCAACTGCCAAACTGCATGGATGATTCCTGGTCACAGAACAACAAACACATCAGTGGCAAAGTAGTGTATGTGTCCCATTGCAACATAAATTGGGGGAGCCAAATCCTGCAGTGCAAATAAGACATAACTTTGGCCATGTGCAGACAAACAACACCCATGGGGGCTGACACCGTCAACAATCATCAATGACACAATGACAGAAGTGACCATCCGAATGCAGACCCACATATTTGCACCAATGGGCACACACATGCAGATACCCTGTGGAGACTGCAGATGTGAGGCGAACAGATACCATACCATGGCAGCAATGGGACACACAATCAACAATTAGCAACAAATGAGGGCTCCCGTCCCATCAGCCTGGTCATGGAAGTGCCAACGGAATCATCAGCACAGATCCAACACACTTGTATAGCAATGTTGCACTGACAACACAGATGAGTCCTTCCCCATTGATGCCCAAACCTGCATGTTCACTGGAGATGGCCACACGGTCAGGGAAGTAGACGAATAGAACAATGGCAGGCACAACAGATGTGCAGGGGTGGAAGCCACCGATGTGAAGTTGCCAATCTAAGTAGGAAATCTCATTGCCAAATACTGAACACATGACACCCTCAGATGCTGCTATGGATGACATGGATACACCACAGGATAGGACACATAACCCCTGGACCACATGGGTTCCTGCACAGTAACACTTCATTATCATGAGACCAGATATCACCATCACTGCAGCAAGGGCATTCTTAGCATCATCAACATCATGTACATCAGAAGCAAAAGCACTAGAGAACAGAAAGTTGCTTTATTCAGCATATGTGGCATTAAAAGTAGAAGTCCGGTAGAACATAAACAAAGGCCAATGGCCAGTCCATCAACAAAGTCACAAGTGGGTGACAGTGGCAGATGCCACCCTACACATGCCTGCACAAAACCAGGGACAATCCACTAGGAGGGGCAACCGGGGGGTAGGCCAGGCACCGCAGGGACAGGATCAGGGCTCACCAGGAGGAAGCAGGGAAGGGGTGGTGGGTGCTGGAGAGCCACTGACAACTGCAGTGGAGGTGTCTGACATGGTGTGTGCCGGCACAACTGGGGGGCATGGCTCAGATGTTGTGGGTGCCGGCACGACTGCAGTGGACCCTGCAGATGGAGTGGACAGGTCCGCCACTGCAGTGCCCAAGTCAGACAGGGTGGTAGTGGACTCCACTGCAGTGCCTACCACCAGGGGAGGAGAATGGGGAACAGGCAAGGTGGGCTGGACAGAGGGGGAGGACACCCTCACCACATCAGTGGCACAGACAAGCGCAGCGGGGGTGTGGTGCCGGGAGAGCAAGTGGCAGGGGAGAAGGCCGGAGCCTCTTGGGGATGGTATATCTGTGGGTGGGGGAACCTGGGGCAGGGTGTGGCGGGGGCACCTGTGGAGTGGGGGCCTGAGGGATGGAGGAAGGTGACCTGGTGCTTGAGCTGCAGGGCGGCGGCGGGGTCTTGCTCTTACCACTCCGGGGGACTTGCGGGTGGGGGCCTCAGTCTGTCTGCGCCTGGGGGAGGGTGTCCGGGGGCGAGGGGCACTCTGCTCCGTGTGGGGGGCTTCCTCTTCCCCCTGGATGCTGGGGCAGCTGGATCGGAGGGGAAGAGGCCGAGGTCACTGAGGAAGAGGCGCTGGGTCTTTGGGGTTGCAGGTGAGGCAAGGGAGGGTGCTTTGGAGGGAGAGGCAACTGAGGACTGCGCAGTGCCCGTGGATGCGTGTGTGTGTACCAGGGCCCCATCCCCTGTCGGTCTGGTTTCAGTCCCCTGACTGTGCGTGCGTGTGCGTTTAGTTTGTGGCGTGTGTGTCTGTGTGCTGGATGTGTGTGTGCTGGTGTGTGCCTGTGCCGGTGTGTGTGTGCTTGGGACGGGCAAGGTGCTGGGGAGTGTGGATGGAGCAGAGGCAGGAGGGGTGAGGGACTGTCTGAGGAGGGACACTGCTGCCGTCAGGGAGGAGTCCATGGACCTGTTGCCCCTCTGTAGGTCAGACATGCCCGATGAGATGCCCTCCATGAACGACACCAGCTGAGTCAACAGTGCGGTGTGCGCATGGAGGACACTCAGCATGGCTGTCTGCCCTACATGGAGCTGGCGAAGGAGGTACACAGACTCCTCACTCAGGGCAGCAGGGGACACAGGGGCAGGGGGTGCGGTGCCTGGGCCAAAGGAGACACGCTCCCGAACATGGGAGCCTCCACGGACCTGGGGAATGGGAGCCGATGGGAGGGCGGTGGTGGTGCTGGTGGTGGCGGGGACAGCAACACTAGCTGGGGTGTGGTGGCTGCTGACACCCGCCTCCACAAGGGAGTCATCCTCCGAGTTGCTCTGGTCCTCAGCTGAGGTGGATGGTGCTGAGGATTCCTCGTTGTGGCTCCCCTCGCCCTCCGTGCCACTGGGTCCCTCCGACCACTCCTCGGCTGCTGACCCAGTCTGGCTCTCTGGCTCCTCCTGGTCCGTGGAGCTGTCCCCTTCCGTGGCCGTGGATGTATCTGCAAACAATGGGGAAACAGACAGACATCAGTCACCTGCACCAAACGCACACACCACTGTGAGCACAGCACATCACAGAGCAAGCCCTGGCATCATTAGTTGTACATTGCTAAAAGTGCCCTAACTGAACAGGAGAAGCCAATTGTCAGTCTGATGCCAAGCATGGCACTCACATCCCACATGGCCTTGCACCCATCTGTCTGGTGTCTGTTGTATTGCAACACCCCAGTGTGGACACATGCACCAAGTACACAGTAGTTGGACAGTGCAGAGGACACGGTGTGGACACATCACAGCTCTTGCCACTGAGTCAGTACAGGTTTCCGGATGAAAGGGATGCCCAGAGTCAAATAGGAAATGCATGTGATGCATACCAGCGACAGACACCATGATGCACCCTTGTCCTGATAGCCAGCACCACTATGGTGTGCATGTAGCACATGTCACTCCCCTGCAGGACCACAAATAAGTTGACACATGCCATGGCAGAGGCATGACTGTTAAGTCATACATCACTGTCTCAGTGATGTATGACTTGGCAGCCAGACAACAACACTATGCACTGTGTCACAATAGTAGGTCATGGGGAATGCAAGTCCTGGAGCTGCACAAGTGCACATGTACATCCCCCACACAACACATCATCTCAACCCTCATCTGTCCAGGTCACACCTATTGGACATATGGGAGACCTGTGACACTACCCTCTGAACCTGAGCCCCTCACAATTTGCTGTGAATGGGGAACAGCTGCCTGAACATCACATTCGCATACCCCAGTCTGCACGGGCAGCTGATCAAACACCTATGTGACACACAAGTATCGTCTCCTATGGTCACATCTCCAGGGGCATGCTGAGCCCCTACCAAGAAACACCACAGCAGTCCTGGCAACTAATCCACAGCACACTGACACAGAGGCAGACACCGGAGGGGTCAAATCACTGTGCACAATGTGTCAGCTGATACACGGGAGTGGGAGTACAGAGTGCATTGCATGGCCTGGAGTAGGCATGACTGTCCTGCTCCACATGAATGAGGGATGTGCCCTGGACAGTGGATAGCTGGCTATGTATGTGTGACACACGTAATCTGCACACTCCTGGGGCACAAACATTGTTACCACCCGCTGCATGGGCGTGTGCCACATACCCCAGGCACATGTGGTGGCTCAGCTCAGCAAGTGGACCGCATATCAAAGCAACACGCAGATCACATGTCCAAACCCAGGCGTTGTGTGAACAATGGACCCACCCACGATGCCCACAACAGAGTTAGGGAAACAGATGCTGTCCCCCACCTTTAGTGAAGCAAACTGCAAGGACACAGTCCCAAGTGACACAATTCCCTGACTGTAAGGGCCACACCTGGGTATCAGATGAGCAGTGGGCAGTGCACAATAGAGGGACATGGCTCCTGGACAACATGACTGCTGCACTGTGGCAGTTGAACCAGGCCAGAGGAGGGCACAAAGCATGTAATACAGAGTTCACAGTGCAGTCTTTGACTCAGCCCCTCCTTGCTGCTGTCTGGCCTTCAGCTGCCCATCCAGGTCTGGAAAGACCACCGCCAGGATCTGGAGCATGTGGGGGTCAGGGTCCGTGTTCCGCCCCTCCTGCGAGGAGGCGACAGCTTCAGCTGGACCCGTGCAATCCTCCGGGTCCAGCCCCGAAGGTCCTGCCACCTCTTCTGGCAGTTGCGGATCCGGCGCTTGTAGACCCCCACGGACCGGACAGCCCGGACGATGTCCTTCCAGATTTCCTGCTTCCGATGGGCATTAACCTGTGAGGATGACAAAGTGAAAAGGCCATTACCACACATGCAACATATCCGTGCATGACACAGTTGTATATACATGTCTCAATCACAGGGGCACATGATGTACACAGGCAGTGCAAAGCTGACCATGGACAGTTTGCCAGACGTCACTACATGGTATCATTGCATGGGAAGTAAAACCATGTTCAAATGCACTGTCACTGCACCATACCTGTCCAGTGCAAGTCACTACACACTATGGGGGGTGACAACTACTCAGTGAGCCTGCTAGCCAGTGGCGTGCAGACTCTCAGCCTTGCTAGTCAGACAAAATGCACATTCAGAAAGGCAGTGCACAGAACACTCACCTGCTCCCCTGGTGTCCCATACAGCTTGCTGTACTGTGGAAGTAGGCTGTCCAGCAGGGCCTGGTTCTCTTCAAGGCTGAAGGCTGGGGCTCTCTCCACAGTACATGCCATTGCAGGGTCCAGAGGGGCAGAGACCGCAGCAGTGCAGTGGCAGATGTCGTCTTGGAGCATGTAGTGCAGGCAAGTGGGCTCTCAGGGGAACAGCCAGCAATATATATGTGCTGGAGAGGCAGATACTGTCCCTTGTGTCCAAAGTGATAGGTCCAAGTTGTTTGCATCTTCTGAATCTGGCCAATCCATGGAATAGCAGCACCAAAACACGCCCACAGCATCCTTCAAATCCTCAACTTCATGACATACATGATTTTGCAACATTGTTGTGGGTGACCAACTGATTTTCCAGCAACCGACTCGTTCGAAATTCGAAAACGCGTCCGTTGCCAGGCAAGCCCATTGTCAATGGGTGCGCACCGATCGGTCCATTGCGGTACAACGCGCACAGGGGTACAACGCGTACCCGCACACAATGAAAGCAATGGGCCGGCCGGAGGCACCGATCGGTCCATTGCAGTTCAACGCGCACAGGGGTACAACGCGTACCCGCACACATTGAAAGCAATGGGCCGGCCGGAGGCACCGATCGGTCCATTGCTGTTCAACGCGCACAGGGGTACAACGCGTACCCGCACACATTGAAAGCAATGGGCCGGCCGGAGGCACCGATCGGTCCATTGCAGTTCAACGCGCACAGGGGTACAACGCGTACCCGCACACATTGAAAGCAATGGGCCGGCCGGAGGCACCGATCGGTCCATTGCAGTTCAACGCGCACAGGGGTACAACGCGTACCCGCACACATTCAAAGCAATGGGCCGGCCGGAGGCACCGATCGGTCCATTGCAGTTCAACGCGCACAGGGGTACAACGCGTACCCGCACACATTGAAAGCAATGGGCCGGCCGGAGGCACCGATCGGTCCATTGCAGTTCAACGCGCACAGGGGTACAACGCGTACCCGCACACATTGAAAGCAATGGGCCGGCCGGAGGCACCGATCGGTCCATTGCAGTTCAACGCGCACAGGGGTACAACGCGTACCCGCACACATTGAAAGCAATGGGCCGGCCGGAGGCACCGATCGGTCCATTGCAGTTCAACGCGCACAGGGGTACAACGCGTACCCGCACACATTGAAAGCAATGGGCCGGCCGGAGGCACCGATCGGTCCATTGCAGGTCAACGCATCACTGTACATGTGACTGGCATATGTCGGCATGCCTGTCTCAGATGGACATATGCCAGCCACAGATAGCTCCCAGGGAGTGAGGGGCACACCTACCACACGACAGCCTGTCCAAACTTTATCATAAGGCATGTAAGGCTGCATTTCCTATTGTGTGTATGTTGGTGTACATGTTGTCCTGTGGGTGTCACCTGTGGGCAGCCACCCCCAGGCTGTGCACGTGTTCATGGGGACAGGATCCTGGGTGTTACGTGTACGTGACCACTGTGATGTGCAACTGTTCATATCTGTGCATGTGCCATGGTCACATTTCACAGTGGTGTATGTGTATGTCATGTCACATACCCCGTGAGTCCCATGTGGGACGGTATGTTTGAGCCAGGGTGTCCCAGTGGCACAATAGTGATGGTCCTCCACAGTCTTTGTGCATGTGGTGTTTACAATGTCTCTGATTTCATGTGCACAATGGGAGACAGTCTCCACATCCACGTTGTGTGTGCATGGACTCTGATGTTGTGCGTGTGTGTCACAGACGTCCATGTCTGTCCTGCCGTGGCAAGTGGGGCCACTACCTGTGGGGGTCATGGTTGTTTTGCTGTGGTGTATACATGATACTCCATGTAATGCCAGTGTCCATGTGGCATTACAGGGTCCCTGGGAATGTACCTGTCGTTGAGCTGTGGTGCCTGGGGCACATCTGTCCTCACATGTCCTTGTGGGGGTTATTGTGACACGGCAGCAGGAGATGGGAACTGTGACACGGCCTCATGATATCCAATGGGCCAACCTGGGACTAATTGATGCCACCTGTTGGACCGTGTTGACAGATGTTGGCCATGTATGTACCATACATGTCCTTCCGGTACTGCACACTTCATGTAGTTGTGCCTCATAATGATGTATGTTGGGATCTTGAGTGTGTTCAATGCCGCATATGTGGGGTGACTGACAATCTTGCTTACTTCTCCTCTGCACTGCAGGGCTCCTGCTGTCCATCGGCCATTCCCAGACCTGGCAACGATGGTGGAACGGGACAGCATCCGACGGTACCGCTTCACCAGGCAGCTGATTGAGGATTTGGCAGTGCAGTTGTCCCCACATTTGCAGCCTGGCCAGCCGTATCCTACAGCGCTGACCCCCAAGGTGAAGGTGATGGCAGCCCTACACTTCTTTGCCACTGGTACCTTCCAACATACTGTGGCGACTGCTGGTGGGATGTCACAGACCATGTTCAGCCGTGTGCTCCGCGATGTTTTGGCGGCAATGTTGCTCTTCCTGAACCGGTACATCTATTTCCCTAGACTGCGACGACTCACTGACGTGAAGAGTGACTTTTATGCCCTGGGGAGGATGCCGCATGTAATTGGCTCCATTGATGGGACACATGTGGCTTTGGTACCACCACAGGCCCAGGAGCAGGCCTACAGGAACCGCAAGCACTACCACTCGGTCAATGCACTGGTGGTGTGTCTTGCAGACATGACCATCACACACTTGTGTGCCCGTTTCCCTGGTTCAGCACACGATGCCTTTGTGATGAGTAGTCGCATCCCCAGGATGATGGCACAGATGCAGAACCAGCGTGCCTGGCTTGTCGGTGTGTACTGACTTTGTGCCATTGTGTGTGATCTGATCTGTAGTATTCCGCCCACTGTTCCAAGTCAGCTAATGTGCACTTGTCTGTCCGTAGGTGACTCGGGATACCCCAACATGCCGTGGTTGCTGACACCCCTCAGGAACCCTGTGACACCTGCCCAGATGCGCTACAATGAGGCACATGGTCGGACCAGGAGAGTGATTGAGCGGACCTTTGGTCTCCTGAAGAGCCGCTTCCGCTGCCTGGACAAGACCGGAGGGTCCCTCCCATATGCCCCTGCGAAAGTGTGCAAGATTATCATCGTCTGCTGCATGCTCCACAACCTGGCAGTGCGGAAGGAGTTGCCTCTCATCCAGGATGACAATGACCAACATCCGCCACCTGTGGAGGATCCTGGCCTGGACCACGATGCCAGTGACGATGATGATGATGATGATGGTGATGTCCGCACACAGCTCATCACCAACTTCTTTAGCTGAATGTGAGTATCCTGAGGTGTCATGTCAATGATGTGAGTTGGCATGATGTGTGGGTGGTGCTCTAGTGCTGTGGGAGTGTGTCCATGGGCCACTTGACTGGATGTGTGTTGCGATGTGTGCTAACAGGTGGGCTGTACTCCCCAACAGTGTTGACATGCTAACTTGGTTCTGGGTGGGTATCTTGTAACATGTATTGTGCATGTGTTTTGCTGTTCTGTCCTGTACTCCATTGCTTTTGACTGTGTGTCATTTCTGTCCTTCACAGGGTACTTTCAGATTCGTTTGGTCAACTGTGTCCACCGACGACGTGATTGCACATCCAGGCTGGTAGCTGTTGTGTCCCTACAGGTGATGTGCGCCACACCCATGGACTTCCTTCCGTCTACAGTTGTTGACTGTGTGCCCGCTGCCAGGTGGGGTTACCTTGCATCTGTAGTGGTTACGGCATGTTGCAACTGTGTAATAAACCTGTGCTTCACTTTGTGATGTGCGTTGTCTGTGGTCACATATTTGACTGCCATTTGCTTACTGCACCTGTGGGCTACTTGACTACAACTGGGAATGGGTGTGGTGTCTGTGCATTGCACCGTCTTCCCTGGCAACATCAGTGTAGGCAATGAGTCAGATGGCCTAGGTGTGTATGTGTCGTGTAGCCCTGGTGGTGTGTCTCCCTCATGTGTGTCACGTTTCCTGTACTCACATGCCTGTGTTGTCCTTGCTGTTGCAGTTCGCATACACAGTGTAATTTTGCAGTTCATCATCCCCATAACAGCACCCACGTTGGAATCACGACAGAGGCAAGTATGGTGTATTAGTGTGTTTATTGTGATACATTTGTGTTAATAGTGCATAGGATGGGTTGTGCTGTACATGAATCTTGCAATCCCAAGTTCCTAGGTGAATTGAAAGTCCGGGTAGACAGGATCCCCAGTATCGGGCCACAGTTGTCTGACACATTGGTCCAACTTGTACTCCCCATGCAATGTGTGGGAGTAGTGTTGCCGTCAACAGGGTGAACAGTCTGTGCACAAAGGCGAACATCCAGAACAGGTTCAGGCTTCCTGGGAGTTGCGCTTGGCCATCGGCCTCTCACTTTTCCCTCCTCGGACGACCCCTCTTCTTGGGGGGCCCTCAAGTGCAGGCTGCTGCGGTGCAGGGGACTCTCCGCCAGAGTCCTCCTCCCTCCCTGTGGCAGTTGCAGTTTGTTCGGCACCAGATGTTGTTGGCACACAGGGAGGTGTGGACTGGTTGCTGTTCATCTGGCGGAGGCATTGTAAAATGTCCCTGTGCACCGCCGTCATCTCATGCAGTGCATCCCACTTGGACTCCACGCGGGACATGTGTGAGTCCACACGGGACATGTGTGACTCCACGTGGGACATGTGGGAGTCCAAGCGGGCATGATGGGCAGCCTGCTGCTGTTTAATGTCTCTGAGGAGCCCCACTACCTGGCTGAGCTCTCCGGTGCTGGACTGGTACGCATCAGCTATGCGTACCAGTTGTGGGTCATCATGCACACCAGCAACGTCTGCAAGCAGCGACCTCTGTCTCCCACCCTCCCACCACCCCTGCTGACATGTGCAGTGTGTGCAGTGGCACGCACAGATAACCCTGGTCCACCTTGGGGGTTGGTGGTGGTGGTGGTGGTGTCCATGGCCCCAGGTTGGTCCAGGGTCACTGTGCTGGTGTTGCTCCTTATTCTGTCCATGTCGGCAGGGATGGTATTCGTGGTGACAGTCGTTGTAGGGGTGGGTGCAGGGGGTGCAGCTGGTGGTCCTGCTGGTGCTGCAGCTGGTGGTCCTGCTGGTGCTGCATGTTGACTTGCACCGGATGTGCCAGGTTGTTCTTCATCGTCCAAGGAGGACAGAGGCTGTACGACGCCAGTGAGCTCGGCATCCTCTTGAGCCTGGGACTGGGACTCCTCAGCGTCTGCTGCTGTGTCCCCATCATCACCTGTTTTTGGGAGACACAAACAATGTATGTCATGTTTCTGCAGGCATCAATGGTTGACACACATGACAGTTGTGACTGTGCCTCTGGGTGCGGGCCTGTACATTGCATTGTCCTGAGTCGTCACAGTCAGGGGTTGATATTGGTGTGGCACATTGTCCTGCATTATTTGGGCATTTCTATGTATTTTCTGGGGTGTGAACATGGTCTGCATTGGTTGTGTTTGGTTGGCAGCCGGACCTCCTTCCCACCCACCCAGCCAGTCAGTTATCCCACCATGGAACGTGCTTGCGTTGCAGGGAGTGTAAGTTGTCTCTCAGGATGTCAGTCAGTGGTGTCCTGCTGTTTGTTGGTGCACAGTTGCCAGCAGGGCCTTGTGCTCCCCACAGCAGTAGCCAGTGTCAGCCATCTTGTGAGTCCTCCACTTCCTGTGATGTGAGCATGGTTCAGGGTGGTGTTGATGGGACAGTTGTGGGGGTGACCAATATCAGTGACTACGACTCCCATCATTCTATTGCCTCCACCCCCTTCCCAGCATGCCCATGCTTCCTTCCTTTTGACTCTGCTTCCCTGTGGGGTGGGCTGGCTGTGCTGACAGGATGGCTGGGAGTGTTGTCCTGGCAGTTGTTTGGCTAAGAGTCCCAAGAGTGTCCCTGTGCTTCACACAACATAACCCAGGGTGGTGGTTCTTTGTGGGATCTTGTGTTAGGATGGAGGGCATTGCATTCTACCAGGTGGGTACTGTGGAGTTTGTGTTGGGGGTGTGTGTGAGGGGAGGTGCTTGTGACTATAGTCAGTGCTGCAAGTCCCCCTTCCCACCCAGCCAGCCAGATATCCCACCATGGAACGTGCTTGCATTGCAGGGAGTGGAAGTTGTCTCTCAGGATGTCAGTCAGTGGTGTCCTGCTGTTTGTTGGTGCACAGTTGCCAGCAGGGCCTTGTGCTCCCCACAGCAGTAGCCAGTGTCAGCCATCTTGTGAGTCCTTCTCCACTCCCTGTGATGTGCGCATGGTTCATGGTGGTGTTGATGGGACAGTTGTGGGGGGGCAATATGTGTGACTGCGACTCCCATGATGCTATTGGCTACACTGACTTGGCCAGCATACACAGAATTCCTTCCTTTGAGTGGTCTTCACTGTGTGTTGGTGTTGTTGTGGTGGCTACATGTGTGGATGTGTTTGTTAGTTCTATTTGTGCCACTGCCTAGCTGTAGTTGTGTTTGTACATGTGTTGGCACAGTTGGATGTGACTTTTTTGATGGCATGTGTTGTGTTTATCTGACTGACATACACATTTTGGGATGATTCTGTTCTGGTTGCTGTGTAATTGCTATGAGTGCATGGTTTGACTCTCCCCTTGACAGTGATGTGTGTGTGTTTTGTGGCAGTATATTGTGTACATTTGTTGTGTACTCACCAGGCTCTGGGATGTCCTCTAGTCCATATACGCTCACTGGCGGAAGGATGGCCCGCACCTCTCCTCCCAGGGCCTGAGGTATATTGGCTTGGCAGGAGGGCCACTGCCGGTGTGTTGGCTGTTGATGTAGTCTTGCTTCAGCAGTTTCCGTACCCTCCTGCGCACGTCATACCACCTGTTCTGGATGTCGGTCTTTGTGCGCCGACATGGTGATTGGGCGTTCACCCTGTTGATGATCCTCTCCCACATCTTGGTTTTCTGCGACATGGGGGTCTGTTGGACCAATGTGCCAAACAGCTGTGGCTCTACCCTGAGGATCTCGTCTACCAGGACTTCCAATTCACAATCTAGGAACTTGTGATTCTTCTTGGGGGGCATGGTGATGGGTGGTGATGGTGAGTGATGTGTGTGTTGGTGTGCAGGTGAGGGTGTGTGTGTGTGTGTTTTGCTGGGTGTATGTGAGTTGGTATTTGTTGGTGTGCTGATGGTGTGTGGCTTGTGTGAGGGATGAGCTGTGGGTGTGTGGTTGCTTTCTCTTGGGTGCTGGCAGTGGAATGGCATTTGCAAAGGCTCATGGTAGTGATTTGTGTCCTTTATATAGGTGGAGTTGTGGGTGTGTCTTTGTTCTCTGTCCCCACCCCCCCAGTATTTATTGGCTTGGTAATTGCTTGTTTGGCCTTTTTTTGGGTGATTTTTCCTTGTGCTGTTTGTGTATGTTGGAAACGTTCTTGTGACCGAGTCGGACCCTGCATTGGTCTCGTACGGTGTTCTCCGTTTCGTTCACGCTGTGTTTGTGCAGTTTTCTATGCTGCGTACGCGTCGGTCGCGGTGTATTGTGTTGCTTCGGCTCGGTTTTGTATGCGTGTCGGTCGTACGGCTTGTCCTCCGTCCGACTCGCTCGTGGTTTTCGCGCCTTGCATCGTACTTTGCGGTTTGGAGTTCGCGTGTACGTTTCGGTCGGATTTGTTCCGGGTGCGTGTCGGTCGATTGGATTCGCGTGTTTTTCCGGCCGGATTGCTGTTTTCCGTGCGGCTCGGTCGGTCGACTTGGTTTCGGTACGTGTCGGTCGGATTTTTCGCGCCTTGCATCGTACTTGGCGTGTCGTGCGCCACGGGTACGTGTCGGTCGGTATTTTTTCCGGATCCGAGTCGGTCGGTGCTTTTTCCGGCCCGAATCGGAATCGACCCCTATGTGTGGAGCCCTACACCCCCTCCTGTCCTATCTTTTTCTGTGTAGCGATCTCTGCCCCACCACCAGAGTGTCCGCAAAAGTAAGTATACGTTTAGTAGTAGATGTTGAAGGGACGGGGGTAGAGGCTGGAAAATGGGGAATATTTAGGACTAAAATTGAGGGGTTTAAGCAGGGTAGGAAGAGGTGTGGGGATGGACCCCCACAGAAAGTAATGTTAAAATAAATATATATATTTTTAACATTTTACAAATGCAAATAATTTTATTTTGTAGTTCAAAACGTTACACAAAATCAAAAAAATATTGATTTATAAAACAGTAAAATAGGTTATTTCAAAATTGAATATTATCTTAATGTTAATATTATTACAATGTTTTAAATAATGTATGCACATAGCTTTACTAATGTCTAATACATTAAAAATACATTTTATACTTAAGGTGGGAATATTTATTTAAAATTTATATTTTCAAAAATAATATCTATTCAATTTAATATAATTAAAATATTTATTTCATTAGAAAGATAAGTGTGCTGCACCATTTTTGAATGTTTTTCTACATTTAAAATACATATCTAAAATTAATTCACACTACTATTTAACATTTTGTTTTTTACTTTTAAACTCTTTCCTAGAATTTACCATAGGGAGATCTCTACCACGAATGTAGAGTCTTCCCCTGGTAAACTATAGGGAAAAGTAAACATTTTTATACAACTTGAAAAAAGACTATTAAAAATATTTTTATGTTAAATATTACTGTAAATATTTAATAGGAATGTAGAACAAAAGAAAAAATACAGCATTAACTTATTTTACATTTGAAATGTTATTAATTTGAATACATGAAATTATTTTTTTAAAGTTTAAATACAATTTCCACCTAAAGTAAAACAATATATTTTTTATAACATATAATTATTAAATGTCATGTATAGAATTATTTAAAAGTAATTTATTTATATTTTAATAAAAACAGTTGTAGCATAATTTTTAAATTTAAATAAGGTGATTAAAATATCTGAAAATACATAAATGTGCTTTATTTTTACATTTGTTTTCACATTAAATTAAAATGAGTTATATTATAGCTATTTTAACTAAATCAATTTCATTTAACATTATTTCCTATGGGGTATTATTTTAAGCTCCTACCTCCATTATTTTCTATGGGAGGGTGGTGCACTGAAAATGGTTGGCCATGTGTGTTGCTGGACTTACTATTGCTGCTTTGTAAATTTGGCTCCACCCCCTATTTCAGGGGGTGGAAACATTTAAGTCTACACTGTTGAGAACTTTGCACGTGGAGTTTGTGCATTGCCCAAAGTAGAAAAGTTACTCTAAAGTGTAAGAGTAAATTTACAACTTGGAAATCTACAAGTGTGGATTTGCCCTTGTGGATAGGCCTCTAATTCTTCTGGGTTAACCTCCTTTGCAAGATCTTTCGGTTCAACAGGTGTTGTCCCAGTTTTCGGGCAAAGAGATTAGGAACACTTATCACAATATGCCAGAGAACAACTGACCGTTTCAAGCTTGTTAACTCCCAAGCAGAAGTTTCAATTTCCTTTGGCTAAAACTCACAAATAAAACTCACACAATTAAATATATTCATGAAAACCCAACACTGTTTTTGCGTTGGTAGAATGCAGTTGCCATTATACTCTTTGAAGCAAATGGGTCCTTTGAGGTTTCCTCAAATTAAATTTGCATTTATTTACTAAGAGGTGACATTTGACAATGAACTGCCTCTTAAAATGAAATATGGAAAAAACATTGATTTTGTTTTAAGATAATGGCACTCTTTTGCTATTTTATGTGCAATTAGATTGTATCTTTTCTGTTCATTTACAGAAATTACAAATCAAAGTTTCCAACTGTGCGTGATAAATAATTAAAGTCCATTGCTGGCGGAGTTTCTTGTGCTCACATAGGTGGTGCGTCAATGAGAATATTTGCAGTGCAAAGACTGTGGATGTGTCATCTGTAGCAGCAATGGATTTAAATTAGTTTCTTGTTTGCCAAAACCAAGCTGCTCATTCAATTGGTGCTAGGACATTGCTACCCAACACCCTACTGCCCCAAAATGGAGTTATATCACATTACTACCAGAACTTCCTTAAACCTACAGTTCAAATGTCCCTTCGTCGTCAGTATAGCAGGGGCGGCTCCTCCATTTGAGCGGAGGAGCGTCACCCCCACATGCCCCAGCACTGAAAAATAAAATGGTAACAATGTTTATTTATTATCATTTTATTTTTCGGCAACACGTCTTGAACTAAGGGTCTGATTATGATGTCAGTGGGACCGCCACTGACAGGCAGACTGTGGCAGTCCCACTGACATACAGGCCATCGGTTCGACCGCTGCGTTACGAGTGAGGCTGCTCCCTCCAATGCTGGAGCTTCTCTCATGCTGTGAGAGTAGCGCCAGGATTGGGTAGTACAACATTTTGCACTAAAGACAATTCAGACTCCAGCAATGGAAGCATTATGGTCAAATGGCAGGTAGGTACCCTGATTTTAGTTTTAACAGTGCAACTCAACTGTGACTCACCTCGCCCATGTGGTGGTTTTGATTGCACACAAACACAATGCAAAACTCTAGCAAGCAAGTTAGTGAACCATAACTCTGTGCTCCATGTTATACCTGCTATAGTAATACGCGTGCAGACATCCACATCTACCGCCCTGTGGCAGTTCATCCCCAAATGCATGTGCATGTTATTTCAGTACATAACTAAGAAGAACCTTCATAAGTATCCAACAAGGTGATAATGTATAGAGATGATAATGTTTTCTGTTCCCTTCAAACAAGCAGGCCTCATCCAATTCAGTTCTCATTAAACTTCAATAAATAATTAAGGGCCATGCAGTAACGAATTATCTGAATGTAAACAACCTTTTCTCTTTATCGGGCTCTTGCTTTCACTCAGCACACACTTCCTGTTAAAAAGGTAGCCTGAAGTGTGCGCCATAGCCACATCAAATATTTCACCGCAGCTTCAATCAGCTACATAAACAATATCAGCCTTGGCAATTTTAAACCCCAAGTTGATGCAAGCACCAAGACTATTAAAGATAACTTCTTCAAACTACTAGCCACTGCCAGCATTTGTTAGCTCATCACATACCGTTGACCTGTTATGGTCCTCCACGTTCAAACGCACCTGTGAACCAATGCAACATTAAGCTATCATCCTAGATAACAAATCAAAGCAAAGACAATGAGCAACTCCTTAAGGCACCTCCCAACAGCGCTTTTCATGACAACCTTGTATCGCCTGCAACAAAATCTGACCTCAACATCACCACCATACTGCACAAAGTCAGCAGTCACTCAAGCCTGGATCCACAAAGAGCAAGCCTTCTGTGCTATGGTACACCTAACCATTAGCCGACAGTAAACAACAAATTAGACAAGAGGTTGGACGTCTTAGCAAACACAGATGCAGCAATCCCTGACAATCCTAAATGTGTTCCTCACTGTCCACTGGCAGCTCGTTAAAGAGACTAAGGTCATCTAAGACTAGATCATCTGTGAGGTTTCCAAAAAAAGTAAGGTGTTCTTCAAGATGATCATGCCCTGTCTAAACCTCCACAACATAAACTCTGGGCAACCAACTTGAGCAATCAATAACTTCTTCAAAGTCAAAATTAATAATATTCAAAAGGCAGCAGCTATGCCGCTTTAGAGCATACCCAAGTAGAACACCTTAAAACAACTTCTCCCACTCCAAATGCCACCTTGTATGAGAATGATATCATCCCATTGTCTACAGTGAAGGAAACGTCTGTTGAAACTATGGTGCTTCTCCTTAACAATGACTTCCTTCCACAATTCCTTTCCAGATGCCTTGAAGATAGGACAAATCCTGCACCTCCTCATGAAATCTACCCTAGACCAAGATGACCCCACAAATTAGTTTCACAATTCAACTGCTATTACGGAGGACCATTTAAAAGGCCACCACCAAAAATCTCCATGAAAAGCAATGCTCTGAGTCTGTGTTCAGACCCGAGTACAGTACGGAGACTACAACCATCAAACTGGTCCATCGTGCCCTAGGCATCTATAAATACGGGGATCCCTATCTCTTTGTCCTGCTCCACCAATGCACAGCCTTCAAAATTGCCACTAACACCAATATTGCAATGTCACACCCAGAACGGGATCTGATGGCATTATCATGCAGAGATTCAAATCATACCTGGAGAAGTAAGTTCACAAACTTACAAGGCTAATCAAGGTTTTTTTTTTTTACACCCTTTTCCCACCCCATGTGTGGAATTTACTGCTATTTCATCACATCTGTTCATTCATTCACCCTGCAATAATAAGAACTGAAGATGGTCATCCTTAAAAAATATAAATCCGCCATAATTTTACACTACATTAACCAACAAATGTTTTTTTCAGATCATTGCTAATATTGAGCAATAGGTGACTGCTGTAATTTTCTCAATACAGCCATATTCATGCTAATGAGAAGCAATATGTAAATGAATCACTTTCCATGGTGGTGCCAGTAGCCATTCCACAGTAATCTGTAAATTTAAGATAGATGCCTTCGGCTATCTGATTTAATCTCAAGTGTATTTTCCTTGGCTAACATCAATATTTGCATACATTATTTTGATGTTGCTTTCTCAACATTCGCTTGCCATGTATATTTAATAACTAATTACAAGATTTTTCTTTTTAATTACAAGCGATTTTTAAATTTAAAAATTGCTCATGTTCCTTTTTATGGGGGTGGTGGACAACTCCGACACACCCCAATTTCTGCATCCTTCATCCTCCTTTCCTCTTTAGAGTCCCTCGCTTCACCTTTGCACTGCCTCTTTGCCACTTTTTAACCCTCTACCTGAGGTTCCTACTTTCCTGCTTTGCTCCATATTCTTCTGTGGATAATGCTAAACGTGAGGTTAGACCCCAGCACCAGTCCCAAGGGGCGCAGCTATCAAGGATGCATCACATGCAGTAGAACAGATGACCAGGGGTGTGGGAGGCCTATGGTACCTGCATTAAGGATGTTTTTCAATACCCAGTTAGGATGGCAGACTTTCTTTGGTTGTATCAGTATGCATGTCGGCTTGCTACACCACTGACAATCCCCTTACCGCTGCTACCATTGTTGGGCCCTTTTTGTAAAATACCTGAATGAGGATTCCATGGCAACACTGAATGACATGTAAATAAAGGTACATTTATATTTTTGTCACCTAGCATTCCTTCACAGAACTGCCTCTTGGAAACAGTCCTACACCTAAACAGTGTCCTGAATTACTAAGTGTGTTGTGCTATTTAAATATTATGTGGCGGTTGATCGACTTGGCCATTTAGCACCATTCTTAGAGTGGTTTGTCAAGATAGCTTGGAGTGAAGTCTGTGGTCAGAAGTAGCTTGGCTACGGTTTGCATTCTTTTAAAGTAAACAGAGATTAGTACCAGGGACATTAGTCCCCCAATAAACACTACTGGAAAAT
Source organism: Calotriton arnoldi (assembly GCA_963921515.1). Classification (NCBI taxonomy): domain Eukaryota; kingdom Metazoa; phylum Chordata; class Amphibia; order Caudata; family Salamandridae; genus Calotriton; species Calotriton arnoldi. Next base: position 1,921,699 of record CAWUFW010000890.1, on the reverse strand, counting down.
GATATAATTGATTTTAAACTTCAGTATCTGGAAACTGCCACATTTTAATTTCAAGAGGAGTCAGTGACGTAAGTTTAATTCCCCCCTCAACAATCATTAATCAAAAAGGCAACCGTTTGTAAACTATTTTATGTAAAGGGAGTATTTTTAATACACTGTGATGTTGAATTTGAGTAATGCGATTGGTCACAAAGATTCCAAAGACTGAATGGTGTAAAAAGTTGGACAAACACTTGTCTTATCTGATAAATCCCACAAAGGATCTCCCAGCCATACAGAAAGCTTATAAAGTTTAGTGAGAGAAAATATTCCTCTTAGGGTTTCTTACAAAAACAATTCTCGTCCTTTCTTTTCCCACAGCCAAATGAGTATGAGCTAGGTTTCAATGTCACAGCAGTCGGAAATTTTAGTAGTAAAGAGGGCTCAATATGTTGCAATTTAGTAAATAACAACCAGCAGACCAAAACTAAAAGGGGATGGCAAAATTACTACATTACTAGTGACTTATTTCTCTAGTGAATTGTACAACAACTTTTCTTATATAACTAAAAAGAGAGTGAAGGGCACCAAGAGGAACCCGTACCAATCTCTAAACAAAAACACAAGAGTGGAGTCTAAAACAAAACTCTGGCTATTTTGTGTCACGCAAAGTATATAAGCATGCATGGATATCATGCTTTGAAATGCATATAGTATGTCAACATTCCTCAAAATACTTCAGCGTTCCTCAAATCTAAGACCGAGTATGTGATTCAAGCATGGTACTACGGCATGAATCTTGATGCCTTTTCCCCCTCAGTTACATCCTGCACCAATTCACTTGTTTCTGAGCTAGACACCCACCACATCAGGGCAAATGCCCTTAGGATGAGCAAATTGCTCCAGGTTTGAAATCCTGAGTGGGCACAGAGTTACTTCCCTACTTGGTATTTACACATACTTCGTGAGCCGAGCTTCAGCTTGAGCTGGCATCTAGGAACCCTCAGATAGTGCTTATCTAACGCAAACCTATAAACTTTGCAACATGCACCTGTAATCCTTGTAAATGTAATTCATGTTAGTGTGCTGCTGATTCGATGTTAAAATATGATCCAGGCCCTAGAAACGCATGTTTTTAAATTTACATTTTTTTATTTTAAATTTTCACCCAATTTTCCTAATCTTCACGATAGAAAGGATGCTTTTAAATAGAACTTAATTCAAAAGTACGCCGAGTCCCCAGTAGGCAATCCCACGTTCTCTTTCACCAGCCATCATTCTAACCCTAGGGAATAGCACTTAAAATGCAATCTCTGAAAAGTAAATGCACTGAAAAGCATAAAGGATACTGTAGGTTTCAAATCAGTCATATGTACGATTTCTATGACCTATTTTACTTAACTGCTTTATGTCATATTCTTTGCAATATCGTTTAATGACTCACTCACTTGAATGGAAAAGCAAAGCATAAGAGAAACCAATGACTCAATGAGCAGGGTCCCAATCTGCTCACATATAAATACAGGACCTGACATATTGGGAATATGCGATTCACGTTGCATCTGGAATACACCATCTTTCACAGGCACCAATATAATGAATCCTTAAATAATAGATTTTCCATTCACAATTTCCTCAGCCATAGCATCTTACAATGTCCTGTCCTGCCATAGCGTGGAGTGCCTTGACCACACGCTACGTCAGGGGAGACCCAGCAGCCATGTAGAGGAATGGGAGAGGTAGCTAAATATTACCACCTACTGTAGTAATAGACTGTTGACATCCAGAGGTAATTTGTGTCGGTGTTGGCGGGCGGGGCATGTTTTGAGGTCAGTACTTATTTTCGCCTTCAGACTTCGACTGAGAGCAAGAAAAAGGAGGGTAGATAACAGAGAAAAAAGAGGTGAAGAGAATGGTAGGTAACAAATTGGAAAGAGAAAAAGTAGGGATACTAATGAACCTGCAAAGGCGTGAAGACAGGAAATTCTGGGTGGTAGGATAGAAGAAAGAGGCATGAGGTGAAATCAAGACAATGCTGCTTTGGATTTTGTCAACCTAGATATTTGGTCGCAGACTCCTAAAAAAAAATTGGGCCCTTTCGCTAATTTATTTTTACAAATTAAGCAGAATTGACATCTAATTTCTCCACTTTGGCACACACAAAGACATAATGGTATTTTCCATTTAGTTTACATCACCAGCGGCATTCCTACAAAACCATCTGAAACAACACTTCCGCATACCTGCTTGAGAAACCAATCACCTCTGGTGGACGGCACCAGGACAGAAGAAAGGACATCACCAGGCTGGAGACAAAGAAGTGAAAGAAGGCGGCCAGAGGTTGCCCACAGAAAAACTAAAATACATGGCCGAGTGGTGCCAACACAGGGATATTATCCTTCAACTGCGTGGGAACCCCCTTCGTTCCCTGATGAGGAAATCATCAAGGGAACAAAGTACCATATCCGTTTGAAGCGAGGGGCGGGGTGGCTGATTGCACTCTGTTGTGCTTTTGTCTGGTGATGAGTTGGCTGCTTTCACAACAGCAATTGTGTTGTTTATTTGTAAAGCTCATTTATTTAACTACGGCCTTATTTTCAGATGAAATTTCTGAGATAAACCAATAAAATGTTACATTAAAAAAAAAAAAAGAAGTGGAAGAAGGTTATGATCAGAAAGTAGTCCATCCGAACCCCCACATTCAGGATCTGGAACACCATACCCATCAGAATCAGATCCGCTCTGAGGCTCCCGCAATTCAGAAGGAAATTGAAGGCGCTCATTAAAAAAAATGATGACCGCCCTAATGATGAGCAAACTATTCCGCTTTGAAACCCTGAGCGAGCTCAAACAGAAGTTACTTCCTTACTTGGTATTTACACATCCTTTGTGAGCAGAGTTTAAGGTCGCATCTAGGAACCCTCAGATAGTACTTATACAACGCAAACATATACATTTTACAACATGCACCGTAATCCTTGTAAATACAATTCACGGTAGTGTGCTGCTGATTTGATGCAGGGCATTAGAAACGCATGTTTTTTAATTGACATTTTTTAAAATTTCCACCTAATTTTTGTAATCTTCATGATAGAAAGGATACTTTTAGATAGAACTTTTATTTAAAATGTTCTCTTTCACCAGCTATCATTCTAACCCTAGAGAATACCACTTAAAATGCAATCTCTGAAAAGTAAACGCACTGGAGAGCATAAAGGGTACTGTGGGTTTCAAATGAGTCATATGTACGTTTTGTATGGCCTTCCTCTGGTGGAGGCTTCAATGTAAGCAATCTTGAATTGTATCACTTTTATTCATCTGCTCTTCAGTACCCTGATCCTCCCAGGCTAACTTAGCACTATTAATATTCCTCTACATACATGAATACACACTACATACAAACCTATATTTGCAACAATCACTTCATTTACACCCACCTGTGATTGCCCTCTGAAGTTAACCCATGCTCGGGCAAAGCACTGGTGAAGCAAGGACATGCTTGTTAAAACGAAAACTCCAAACTGATGCTGAATTCTGGTATTAATAGCTGCACTTTAACCAGCCCAAACTCACAGAGAGAAGGTTGGTATCCTTCAAAGTCCACATTCTAGGAAAACCAGCTCACACTTGACTAACACTGCCAAAGGCACTATGAACCAACATGATAAAGACACAAACTGCGGCAGCTAATTAGGGAGGCGGAGGAGGCTGGATACAAGCGATTTAAATGGCAGCTTTCCCGCTCAGCTTTTGTGCTTGTTTTTAACTTTACATTAAGGTGGCACTGGCACACCAGAAACCCTTCCCTCAAGCACTTGGCGAGGAAAGCATGCTTGAAACTCTCCATGATGACAGTGGAATGTTTTCAACTGGCTCCGTGTAACACCCTTTTCAATGAAGAATCTGCTTTCTAGTGCTTGATTTGTGCCTTGTGTACCACTTATAGTGGTTTTTCTCTGGCACGCACCTAGCCTAAAGGCAGCACAGTGAGGTACATTGTCAAAGACGAGCATAAAGTCAACAAGTAATAGGAGAGGAATATGGGTAGTGGACAGTTAATGCTTTTAGTACTGTTTTTTTTTTTTTAAAGAGGTGAGTCTTTAACTCTTTCTTAAATTGATGCAGCGCTGGTGCAGTCCTAATGGACAAGTGAATGTTGTTTCTGATCCTGAGTGCATAGATGAAAAAGGCCTGTTGTCTTGGTTTTTTCTTATTACACTTCTTAGTCTGCAGCAGCCGCAGCTGGTGCAGGTAAGAGCGGTGGGGCAGGGGGGAGTCAATATACAGCGATGAGGGAGAATAAAATTTAAAAAAAAGAAAAAAACTCTTACCTTGCACTCGCCGTATCGCCAAGTCGGTGATGCTTCAAGTGCAAGGTAAGTGTTTTTCTTTTTAAAAAATGTTATCCTCCCTCGTCATGGTATATCAACTCACTCCCACCCAGCCCCCACCCGCTTTTTCCTGCACCAGCCGCGGCTGGTCTGCAGTCTGATGGTGTTCTGGCTGTGGGTGTGCCAAGAACACCTGAGATGATAATCAAACATGGCTGCTGATTATGATGGCTTTGTAAACAATGCAGCTGGTTTTGAAGATGGTGCAGGCCGGCAAGGGGGCCCAATGGAGTTCCATCAAGATGGGGATGATGTGTTCATATTTATTCACACTCTAGATAAAACGGGAAACAGCCACTACGACGCGGCCGTTTCCACGCAAACCTTAACCACGCATGCATTACAACGCATGCATGGTTACCACGAAAGCCTTTACCACGCATACTTTTCCTACGAGATACGCAGTAAAGGCATGTGTGGTAAAGGCTAAAATTAGAAAAAGGGGGCTTGGGGGGTTCTCCCCAAAAATAAAAAAAAAAGCGTGGGAAAAAAAAGGGGGCTTGGAGGGGTCTCCCCCCCTCCAAAAAAAATGAACCTGATGTCACGTCGCAAAGTGGAGGCAATTGGCGTCGTTTGAGAGGAAACGGAAAGAAACTTCCACTTCCTCTTTACGACGTACGACGTCACCAAGGAAGATGAAGGAGAGGAGACGACGTGAAGAGGTAAGGGGAATTTTAGTTTTTAAAAAATATATATATAAGGATTGAGGGTTCAGGGCAGGGGTAATTATAAGAAGGATTGGGGGCTGGGGGATCACGTAAGGGTACAGGGGAGGGGTATAACCTTTACCAAGAGTATGCCCTTACCATGCATAAATTTACAACGAAAATCGTTGTAAAGGTATGCGTGGTAAAGGAATATTCGTGGTAAAGGTTATGCGTGGAAATAGCATTCCGTTGTAACGCATGCGTGGTAAAGGCATGCGTTGCAACGGGATGCGTTGTAACGACATACAACCGATAAAACGTGCTGCAGGGTGAAGGATGCCTCTAAGGTTTACTACTGTGAAGTCTGAGAGGCCATGGAGTAGGGCATTACCACCATCCAGATCTGAGGTCTTAAACAGCAGTTCTGAATTTGCTTTCTAGAAGAAATCATTCGGTTTCTATAGAAGAGAGAGCTGGTACCAGGCCATTTTTGTTTCTTTTGGCAATGTGTTCCTTGAGGGTGTGGTTTGTGTCCATGGGGAATCCAAGTGACTTGGCATTCAGTGAGAGTTGGTGTTCAAAGCCGTCAAGGTTCATGTCATTGAGCCAGGTTTGTATTTTATGTTGTTTGTTGTTCTTGGCAAATAACAGGAATTCTGCCGTTGATGGGTTAAGCTTCAGGTAGGCTCTGGACATCCAGGTCTACATGATGTGAAGGCAGTGTTTGAGGCACTGGATGTCTGAAGCAGAGAAGACTTTCAAGAAGATTTCTGTATCATCAGCATATTGATGAATCTTGATACTGTTGTCAGAGAGGAGAGCACCAGGCGACTCCATGTAAAGGCTGAAGATGACAGAAGACAGCATGGAACACAATAGGGACTATTGTGACCAGAAGTTCCCAAGTCCAGCATGTGGAACATGTGAAGCATGTAAGTCCAGCATGTGTGGTGTCATACTGTGGGCAAGCAGACAACTGTACTGATCCAACAGCACTGCACACATATGCAAACATTCACAAAATACCAGAGATAAAACTAATTAATCTTATGAAACATTTCCTCACTTTTCTATTAGGGCACAGGCAACTGACAGAAAGGCCCGTTCGGCAAATCCTTTGTATCTATGCCAGACATCTCTTAAAGAGTGAAAGCAGACTTCCAGTTCAAATGTCATTTTGAACTGCTCCATTTAGGATTGCTTAATGGCATTTTTGTTTACTGGCATGGCCGGTATTTTGATGTTTCGGTTGGTACAAATGTTAAGAAAATCCTCTAAAGCCAGCATGTTTTCCTTTTCTCAGTACATATTTAAATAGCAAATAGAAAAAAGCACCTTAAAACGTATTCAAGAGTTGTCTTAATGACCTATCACTGATAGTTAAAGTAAACAGACAGCACAGCCATGTTAAAAGCAGAATGTGGACAATTTTATACATGTCCTACTTAAGTAAAACAATTTGGCCTTTTGCAGAATTATAAAACATGAACAAATATCTGACATTTTTTCCTAGGGAAATGTGGCAACTCTAGCTGCACCCTCTGTCACTTGAACCCTCACTCTATAAGTATTTCCTGAGCAGCGGGCATTGACACTTCCAGATTTCGTGGTTGTACATTATTTTTCTAGCTCCTACTTGTTCCCTTCCTGTGCTATCATCTACTCTCCTCACAAACACATTGCTCTGTCCAGTAGACAGTATCCCGGGCTTCAAGCATACACCAATCACCAGAACAACAATTATGGATCTGCACATTGATGCAAAATTCAAAGCATGGCCCAAACCACAGATGCTCTCAGAGATGAGTTGAGGTACATGGGACCTTTGTAAATGGGAGGTTGTGTGCCTAACCTATAGGGGTTAACGGAACACCTGAAGACAGCTCTGGCACTACCATTTCACTTCTGACAGGAAACATTTAGACTGATTGAAAAAAAATCCCATCAGCGCTATGACAAAGATACCATCTACAACTGTCCATTGGCGCATCTAGGGTGGGCCAGGCCCCGGCTCACTGTAAAATGTCCTCCCTCTGTCCTGTGCCAACCATTGAGCGCAGTCAGTTCATCTGTGACTGAAGGAGAGAAAGAAAGAAAAAGGCGAGCAAGAGACAAGCCACTTTTTAGGTCTCGCCTGAGCCAGCGCATGCGCTGCACTGGCGAGACATTTAGTGTGTGGGCTTTTAAAAGTGCTACCACAGCTTTTTGGCTGGCATAGAGCGTGCGGTTACGCGCACAATGACGAGCAGAGGCACCATCTGGCTTTCCTCTCTCGTCATGGTGCGCGCACATCGCACACCACTCGCCAGCCTGCTTTCACTTTTGCCGTCGCGCGCGCACCACTCGCGTCCACTTTTTCAAACGCCTCCTTCTCTCCCCTCTCTGCTTCCCCTCTCTTCGTACACTACCTCCTTTCAATTCAGCTCTGTGCCCCTACCACTATTTGCCCCCTTCCACGCTTTTCACCTTCCTTTAACCTTCTTGCTATTTTCTCCCCCCTTCTCTTTTCCCCTCCTCCTGTACCCTCCAATACCTTCCATACCAACAAATGCAGCAGCCGTCGATGTAAATATGTAACGTCGTTTATCATTACCGCTATTGTGGCATATGTAAATCTGTCATGCTTTTTCCTTGTCGCTTTAGAGAAGGAAAATGTGAACTGCGATTGTATCGCTCTTTTTTCCAGAAACTGCTGCCACGCAACATTATGTAACATTTCACCGAGAGGAACAACATGAGTGGTAGTGACGTTTCCCCTCCCTGTCTCGCTCGGTTCCTCTCTAGAATTTCGCTTTGTAATACTTCCTTACAGCAGCGCTATCACCAGAGCGTATACGGGAACAGAGGCACACATTGGAAAGAAAAAGATAAGCAGGGTTTCAGTGTTGGCATTCAAATTAAACAGTGCACTTCAGCCTAACGTATTAGGGGGTTTTCCAATCAACCATGGAATTTTTCCAGATGTTAGATGTGACGCAGCCGAAATAAATGCGGTTTTATTAAACCGTCAGAGTATTGCTGGGTGTGGTAGGCGCTCTTTATCCTGAGTTTATAGGCGTCAAGAACATTTTACAGTTAAATAGCATCCTTAATGAGGGGGATATTCGCTTAGGCCAGGCATAAATATGCAAAGTTCTCCAAAAATATAAGTTCTGAGAGAAACTGCATGCGCTTTTACAGCAAATAGAACATTTTAAATCTTGCAGGAGTTCGGTTCCATATCAAGGAAGCGAATTAGCGCGTGCATCACGAAGTAAAAATAAATTGATTCGCCCTATTAAAACAAGCATTTGCAATGCAGTAGGTCGCGCATTTACGCGAGTTTGAGCTATTGGCATTGTAAATGACAATGCCTTTTATTTATGTTTTAAAAACCAAAATATAAATAAAAGGCATTGTTATTTACAATGCCAATAGCTCAAACTCGCGTAAATGCGAGACCTATTGCATTGCAAATGCTTGTTATATTTACCATAGATTGATGTAGCATCACATTTAAATTGCATTCCTTTATTGCTTTTATTTCTTGGATTAATGTTTAGCAAACAGTACAGTTAACCACATAGTTTGTCATCATGAGGAAATGAAACCATAACATATCACTATCATTCAGTCTTACAAAATGAGTAAACGTTAATCATCTTGAAGAACTATTTTCTGCTACTAAATATAAACGTCGCCTGGTCCCATGTCTTATGTGAGTCCTTCATTATTTCTTGGCTCTTTAGCCAAAAGGATTTTGCATGCTTAGATTTTTAGACCATCACCACATGTCAAAAGCAAAACAAGACCAGAATGCAAAAGCAAAATAGCTCCAGAATGCAACATGCTCTTGGCTAAAAAGCAAACAACTCCCTGAAGATGACACACATGGCTTCGTGCCAGCGGGAGTATGCTGCTTTTGGCTCTTTACTCATCTTTTCAAGAAACTGGCTCCGAAAATGTATAGTGTGTGTTTTTTTTGGTTGAAACTGAAAACTAATATTACCCCCAGGTCCCTCCTGTCCTCGTCCTATTCATGAAAAAGTGAGATATCACTAGCTCACCAACAGAAAAAAAGAAAAAAGGAATGCTGGCCCTACCTCACCACCTCCCCCTAGAAGTACAAATACCTACTTATCCCAGCATTCCTCCTGTTCTTTTTTTTCTGTCTTCCGACAGAATGGGACGAAGCAGAAACTGGGGAGCTCTGGGATATTTATGTGTTTCCACTAGCGGGCGGTGGGTCGTTGCGGCATGTTCCAGTCTTCTTCCCTGCCGGGCTTGGGAGGAGATGGGTGAATTTCCTCCTCCTGTTTTTGGTATCCTGTGGATGAGGGGGAATTCAGGACCGCGCCTCCCGGGTTGCCAGGCACGTCAGGAGGCGCGGCGGTTCTGAGTTTATAAAAGTTTTTTTTAGCTATGGCAGATCAGTTATGCCAAGTGGCCGGACGTCACCTGCGACAATTTATCCAGTCCTGGATTTCTAGTCAAAGTCGCTTTCAATTCTTGGATTTGTAGTTTCGATTTTTCCTTAGTACTCGATTACTTTAGGTACTTCATACAGTTTGAATCTAGCTCCAAGGAGAAGTGAAGTGTTCTGACACAGAAAGTAGGGCTAGATGTTAAAAAATTAGGAATGGTGATTTCCAAATTGCGATTCTTACTGAATCGCAATTAGGAAATCGCAACTCCTAATATACTAAAGACTTCATAAAAGAGTGATTCCAGTGGGGTCGCATATCGACCTCCCTTATGAATATGAATGAGTTAGGTCGCAATTTGTGACCGATTGGGAATCGCTGCCATCACAGGGGTGGTGGTCTGCTGTGGTCAGCAGACCACCATGTCTGCGATTGCTTTTAAATAATGCATTTTTGTTATTGAGCCCGTTTTGCCTTAAAGAAAAAAGAGATGCGTTTAAAAAAAAAAAAAGCAAATGAAACATTTAACTTTCATTTTTCCGTGAAACTACAGTCTGCTCTTAAAAATATTTTTTATCACATTCTTAAAGGGAAGGGGTCCCATTGGGAGCCCTTCCCATTTGCGAACGGTTACTACCACCTTTGAGTAGTCCGTAAAAAATGTATGTTTTGCAACCGCAATTCGTTCGCAATACATTAATACATACAATACCAATTTTGTATTTGGAAGAGACGCCCTAAATACGCCCTTCCAAATACCGAATCGAATTTGGGTCACAAAAGCAAATTGCAATTCAGAAACAAGTTACCAAATTGCAATTTGGTGTTGGCACAATTAAAGAAGACGTTTTTAACGTTCAAACGGCTTGATTCGCTGCGACCGCAAACATGCTTTGTGCGTCTGATTCATAGTTACTGCGGCAGGCGCAAATGAAACAAGAGGTGCTTTACAGGGAACAGTTTGGTTTGTGGGTGGAGGATAGAGTTGAAATAAAATTGCAGAAATCAGGATGCATTGGGCAGGGGAACGTGGAACAAGCATTTGGGTTAGCCCTAGCAAGCATACTTATTGTTTACATCACCTTTTTACCATCTGAACGTAGGGAGCAATATAGAAGGACCAGGACCAGGGCTTTAAGTGGGGGGGTCTGTGGGGGTCTGAGCACCCCCAGTTTTTTGGGGGGGCCTCGAAAGGGGTCTCTAGGGGGCTCTATTTTCGGGCCTCAAAGGTAGGGTGACCAGACGTCCCGGTTTTTGTTTGGTGTTTCGGGTGAGCATGCGCGCGCACTGCTTAAGGCGTGACGTCATTGTAGCAGGAAGGGAAATCCTTTGAAGAGAGACACTTTCTCTCGGGATTTCCCTTCTCTTTGAACACGCAGTGCCACCTACGTCATCGTGCCAGCCATCGGCACAACAACAGCTGGTTAGAACCGGCACGACCCTGATTTTACGGCCTGCAGCAAGATTTCTCCAGCAACCAGTGTGACCCTGCTCTGCCTTAAAGCAAGCGAGGGACGAGGGTCTACAACAGAATCCAGCAGCAGTGACACTACCACTATCAGTGCAGCCCTGCCCCTGTCGGCCCGTCATCTCTATGCCTCAAAAACCTGTCTGATTTCTCTAGATACATACCTGCCCGTCTTTTTTCTCAATCATATGTCTATTTCTAACCAACCGACCGTCCACCTATCAGTCAGTTTATCCATCCATGGGTCGTTTCATTTACATTATATTCCCTTCTGTGTGTTAGTCCGTCCAGGTGTCTGCTTCTGTTCACTGATCGCCTAATAAATAACGTTTACAGTAACACATATGTGATAACGTGGAACCACACATGTCAAATCACACATAGGATGAACAATAACACATGAAATACATACCGACGTTGGCATACACTCTAGCGCCGGTGCTTGCACACACAACCTGTGAGCCTTCAGAAGGACTTGTGCCAGCGCCGGAAAATACCAATAAACCACCCAGCCACTGAATATAATAACTCTAGATGCATTAGGAAGGGAGTTGATATATATATATATTACAGTTTAATATAGCTCTGTCTCGACCCGAACGTATTGGAGCGCTTTACGTGAGCTACATGAGCACTAGTTACATTACACAAGATCATATACATTTTTGGGACTGAGGCACAGTGAGATTAAGACTTAATCTCACTGTGCCCCCAGTCCCCCAAAAATGTATATGATCTTGTGTAATGTAACTTGTGGCTGCATTGAAAATGTTCAGGCACAATTCAGAAGTAAGTAGATATCTCAAGTCAATAGCAAAGCCGACCCAGACGGACCCCTCATTTCATTTTCATCTACTTTCACATTGCTCTGCTCTTCCTATGTTTACTAACACTGATGTAATTAAGTCCTGTGTGACTGTTAGACCTGGCATCCTTGGCGTGGTTTCCCCTGACTTTTTGCCTCTACCTCCTACATTTTGACACTGTGAGGGATTTCGTTTTGCTGGTTTAGATGCTTTGGGCACTTTGCCACTGCTGATCAGTGCCAAAGTGCAAGTGCTCCCTGGTTAAATTATTACTATGATTGGTTATCCATGATTGGCATATTTGTTTTACCAGTAGGTCCCTGGTAAAATGCACTAAGTGTGCCGGGCGGGTAATTCAAATGCTACTAGTGGGCCTGCAGCACTGATTGTGCCACCCACATGAGTAGCCCTAAAATGGTGTCTCAGGCCTGCCACCGCAGCGCCTGTGCGCAGTCTGTGAACTGCCATGTTGTCCTGGCCAGTGTACACACTGGCCAGGCCTGACCCTTCCCTTTTCTTACACATTGGACACCCCTATGGTAGGCCCAAGGTACCCCCCTGGGCAGGGTGCAGTGTATGTGAAAGGTAGGACATGTACCAGTGTGGGTAACATGTCCTGATAGTGAAATACTGCCAATTTCGTTTTTCACTATTGAAAGGCTATCTTGCCCATAGGATAACATGGGGAATGCACATGCAGGGTATTTGACACTGCCTACTACTTGGCAAAAGAAGATCGCCCTTTCACTGACCACCCTGATCTAATTCTCCTTCAGGCAAAGAATGGCAGTGCAATGGGCTGTGTTTTGCACAGCAATGTGACTGCAACTGAAATAATAAAACACATTGCACTGGAAATGCAACAAAGATTGGTCTGTTATATCAGACAACACAAACCAAAGATCACAGTATTAATTGATGAAAGCACTTCTATTAGCAATGCTTCTACCTTAATCATCTACCTCCGTGGCATTTTTGGAAATGAAAGTACCCCAGTGACCATCTATTTCGGCCTTCTGGAGCTGGCAGAAACAAATGCCCTTGGCGTAAAGACAGCTCTCCTAAGCTACTTCGAAAAAGTTGGACTCACAAAAAGTCTGCTACATGAAATTTTGATTGCGGTATGTTCAGATGGAGCAGCAGTAATGTTTGGTAAAAAAGGAGTAGTAGCATTGCTGAAATCAGAATTTCCAAATCTTGTACTGACATGGCACTGTTTGGCTCACAGACTAGAACTTGCTGTGGCAGATACAGTTGATGAGGTTGCCGGGGTCAATCACTTCAAGATTTTCATGGACTCATTGTATGCCACATACAGCATGTCACCAAAAAACCAGAGAGAGCTAAATCTGGCCGCCAGCGAGCTATGTGTACAGCTTCAGAAGATAGGGAAAATGCTTGATACTAGATGGGTAGCATCCAGTTACAGATCTGTGAAAGCTGTTTGGAACTGCTTCCCTGCCTTGTGCAAACATTTTGAGAATGCTTCTAAAGACCCATCCAGACTCATAAGAGACCGGAGTAAGTATGAAGGTCTCTTGAAGAAGCTTACATCCTATTCTTTTATCAGAGATTTGGGGGTAATGTGTGATGGACTTCAAGAGCTCAAAGACTTATCACTCTCCTTACAGAGGAGGGACATTACAATTGTTAATGCCCACAGACTTTTGGTTAGTCAAGTACGTATATTTAGAGCAATGAAGGACTCACCAGGGGAGTTTGCTTCTGCGGCTCAGAGAGCAGTTGACGAGGGCAAATTCAAGAATGTTCCTCTTTTCAATGGTAGAAGTAACTCTGTTGCCCTTCATCAAAATCAGTTTTACTAAAGTCTGTCTGTAAATATCAATAAACTATGTGCCCCGGATTCTGAGAAAGAACTTATAGCCAGCTTCAGTGTGCTAGATGCAGGCAACTTGCCTTCTGGTGATGAATGCATTCTTTATGGTGAAACAGATATCCAGAAACTGTGTTCAGAGTTTCAGCTGCCAGCAAGAGATACTATCCAAGCTTTTAGACTTTTCAAAGATTTTGGTGGAAAGAAAACCCCTGAAGCATTAAAAAAGTTAGTAGTTTGCATGGAAACCCTGCCAGCAAGTAATGCGGATTGCGAGAGAGGTTTCAGCGCAATGAACTTAATTGCTAGTCCAACAAGGGCCTCTCTTCTTGTAGAGACCATTTCTTCATGCTTATGGGTAAAACTCAATGGTCCTCCATTTGAAACATTTGACGCAAAGCTGTATGTAAAGAGTTGGCTGGCAAAAGGAAGAAGGTCTGCTGAAGAAAATTGTTGTGAGAAACCCCAGCAAAATAGACACAGTGAATATCTTCAAGGGTTTTGGGAAATCCTGCAATAGATTTCTAAGTAATGTAAATAATTTTTACATGTTTTTTAAAGTGTTTGGTATTTTATGGCTTATACTTAATAAATATACCTTTTTGCCTATTTTATTATCCTTTGCTGGATGCGACCATGATTTTCTTAAGCACACAATGCTAGTTATCTTGATTTAGACCACACCCCTACTCGGATAGGCCACACCCCTTTAAGGAATTTGCCACGCCCCTTTTAGAGCACCCCCAGTTTTTTTTCTCCCACTTAAAGCCCTGACCAGGACTTTAAAGACAACATGTTGGTAAACTGTATGGTTAGAAAGTTGAGTTTGGAAGGTTCTTTTTTAAAGTAAAGCATTGAAGCTAAAAAGCAGTAGAGGCTGGTTGACTTTCAGAACATTTCAAATCCGCACTCCTGGGTCCATACTGACAGCTAAACACATTTCTGCTTTTCTGCTTCTTGCTTCGCATTACAAACATTCTCTAACATAGCACTGCTCTCCCATTACAGGACACAGACTGAATAAAGTGAATACATGCCTACAAAATAAAAAAGACCACACACAAAATGATTGAGACCACACTAGTTTTTTGTTGGAAAAAGGAATGTTGCACGCTTAAGAAGCAGGCTAATAGGTTAACTTACAGCAGATCTAAGGGCATCCAGTGATTATAGGACCTAGGCTGTGAAGACTTGACAAAGAGAGGGATACCAAGTGACACAAGGTATGAAACATCTGCGTCAGAAATGACCTATATAGAGGTTGCATAGCCTGCCTCCCTGAATAGCTGTACACCACTCCACATCCATATGTTGGTAGGGGGAAAAGTGGTGTGCAGCCTGGCAAGGGACTACAACGCTAAGCAGCGGCCCACCAAATTGGCGCCCTCCGATAACTGATCATAGATTGTTGGTTGCAACCTGGTTTGCAAACTAGCAAGTCTGAAACTTGATAGTAGTCCAGGGCCGGTTTTCGTCTTCTACTAATTGTTTTTCTGTAGGTGACTTGCAAGCTTGTAGTTCATAGTTTCGATCGTGGGGTGCAGCTTCAGAATGGTTTCCCTAGCAAGTTGAGACCTTAGACCCTAAAAAAAGCTTTGCAAACCATTACATCAAAAAATATCATATTTCATGCTTTTTGTCACAGAACCCTACCACATGGATAGTACAGTTGATGAAATAGAGGGCGGAAAGGATGTTTTTTCCTTTGATGCCAGCTTGCACCTTGGTACAGAGAAGGCTAAACAAGCAATCAGGTGATTGTTTCTTGCAGGGTTCATCCTTGCTAACCACTTTTTAGATACAAAAGGTAATTTGGGCTGGACTGGCGGTTGCAGGCACCGGGCATATCCCCGGTGGGCCGGAAGCGTGGGGGCCGGTTTTGTCACTGGGGGCCGGTTTTGCAGCAGTGCTGCAATATCGGCCCCCTGCAACAAAAGTGGGAGTGGCGCTTCCTGCTAGCACCCCCCCTCTTCACCCATCCCCCTGCTCCCTGGGTCGGTCAAGCAGCAATCTGCCGGGGCTGGTTGCTGTTGCCAGTCCAGCCCTGAAGGTGATGTAAATGTAAAAGCAAGACCCCTCTTTGCATCGTGGATGAGGACATGAGGTAGAGCTTGCGCACTTGAATGGACCCCATGGATTTTGTGTTGGAGATCGTTTGACTTGTCCACAAAAGGAACATTAGAGGATTGACTGTGAAGTGGGACCAACTCAGTGACATACTGGAGGAAGACAGCCTACAGAGACCATCACGTAATGGCCATAACAGCAATGCAGGGGAAGGCAGCCAGGTTGTAAGTATGCTACAGGGACTTGCTGGCAGCATCTAAAAGAATAAAGTGAATCACTCTACAGGGGATCATCCTACAATTTGGAAAAATAGTCTATAGACAGCAAGTGGAGAACGGGGGAAAAGGTAGCTTTAAACCCGTTTATTTCATTTTACAAAGTAGTAATGTTTTTCTTCCAGTGGCTCAGTCAGCAGATGCTAGTCTTAAACAGCAGCGCCCGGCATGGATCGGAGGTAGGGGGCGCGGGAGAGGGGGAGGATGCGGGAGGTAGGGGGGAGGACGCAGGAGGGGAGGAGGACGCGGGGAAAGCGGCTATAAAAAAAAACCTTACCTTTTCGCCGTTTCCTCACCGTGTCTCTCCTCCATAGTCCTTCCCTCGCTTGGCCACAGGAACTACACACAGGCTCCCAGTCAGCCAATCAGCATTGTGATGGGTCTGAGTGCCGTGTTTCAGTGCTCAGACGCTGACTGGAGGCATGGGCATGTTCACCACGTAGGGTGTAATGCAGCCTGCATGGAGAACCTGCGAAGTGCGCAAGACTGTATTGGGCGGCCCGAGAGGGCAGTCCAACCATTCATTGCACACTTTAGGAGGGTGCTACCACTCCTCCCCTGCCCCCTCACGCAAAGCTGTGGGCGGAAGTAGGAGAAAATAAAATGATATCGCGAGTTATTATCATTTTATTTTCTCTGTGTTTCACTGCAAAAAAGCAGTGGGGCGACGCTCCTCCGTCTTAGCAGAAGAGCCACCACTGCTCTTAAAATTCAGTTGCGTCGCTACAAGTATGTAGTGAGTCATTCTAGAAAGTGTGCTGCAAGGTCTTGGGTCTGGACATGTTTCACTGAGAACAAGTTAAAGGATGAATGACAGGAACTCGGCTGGGCGAATATGACTACCAGGCCCTGCACGTCTTCAGGGCTTGCTGGTACTGGAAACAAAACGACACAAGCAGACATGACCTCTACAGAGTTTTGACAAGCAAGTCAGACATTTGGGATTCTGTGAGAATTCAGACATACAGATAATACAATTTTAAAAGTGTTTTTTATTGTTAGTGTGCTAAAGGCGATAAAACCCACTTAGATATTATTTCAAGCGAAGTGGAGAATATACTATGAAAATGCTCCGAGGCTCCTGGGAGAGCTGATTTGCATGAATGGATACTGTGCTACAAAACTGTAACACATATTGCTTAATGCAACAAGACCAGACAAGGTGGATACTGGATGGTCTCTTTAATCTCAGACACATCCATTCTGCAGAACGTGGTGTATGTTCTGCAGGGCCCGGTGCTTTTCAGGCAGGGAACAGCACCTGCATGAAATGACCCACGCTCTTCCTAACCAGGTAACGAATGGGCCAGATAAACATGCACTGAATTTACTAATGGTGATTGCTGCAGTGTGTTTATCAACTGCCTCGTTTTAAGTTGGGAGTTGTTTCATTCTAGAGTAGACCATAACTTTCACAATGATGCTGTCAAATGGTAATTACAGGTATTGGGATATGCTTTAATTTAACACTGCTTATTGGTCACTTGAAAAGGGATCTCTCAACAAGCAGTGGGTTTGCTTTTTGCAGCGAGGCAAGTATCTGCCAACTCTTTGAAAAATGAAGTGTTTGCTAAAAGCCAAATGCCTTCACAGCAGAATTTGGGACTGCAGTGGAGTCGAGTTGTTTCTTTCTACAGGCTTAAATCCACAGATTGCATGCTATCTCTAAAAACCTCCACCAGTTATGTTCCTAAAATCCTGCAGGAAAAATTGTTCTTGACCTAAACTTTCAATTCTTCTATCCTTTATTTCTTTTGAATGACACTCTCCTTCCCTCCCACTTTCTACATGCTTCCTGACTAAATAGACAACTTTATGCTACACGCCTGTCTACCTCAATCTATCTTTCTTTGAAACCAAATGCCTGACTCCTAAAGAAATGTCTATTATTTAATTAACTATTTGCTTCTCACACAGACCCCACTAATGATCAGCCTAACTCATTAATGCACCTCCAAGAAACTGGAGTAAAGGCATGAAAAGATTTCCTAGAGAACACAGGACTAATCCCAATAATCACTGGACTAACCACTAACGTTGGGGTCCAGTGTAGCGTAAAGAGCGTCAGCACCATGCCAGGGATAGTAAATGTATATAAAGTCAATTTTGATTCAATTTGTGAGATGGACTTTTTCCTCTAATGTAATAAAAACATATTATAGGGCCCGTGCTGTCTGTGAAATAACACCAAGAGGCAAACCACAACAGATACCGGATTGCCTATTCTCCTACACTGGTAGTTAGTGGCAGCACCACACAGCAGTCACCCAAGTGATGCCTTTCTGGTTCTCTGCCGCTCCCAGTTCATCAAATGATATTGAATTGAGCAACCTTTGGAAGACATCAGCTGGACGAGGAAAGCCTCCATGAGCTAATCACACTGGTACAACCAACCTTGCACTGAACCAGTACCACCATCAGCTGAAACTCTCCGAAGCCCAAGTTTACCCTTGATTCAAGGGGCTGACGCCAGGCTGCAGGCCACCCTAGCCAAGAAATCCTTGCACAGTGATCCCCATTTATCCGTGTTGTCCTGTCTCCCAGATCTGAGCCAGGCACTCAAGGATAATTTGTAATCACTGGGAGTGCCAAAATAGCCCTTTCAACACCATAAGGCTAAATCAGCAGCTCACAGACCCTACCAATAACATATATCACTCTAATATAGTAAAGGTAGGGCCCACAGTCTGGAAAAACAATTCAAACGTTCATGATCTCATCACAACAAAATCCCCATCTTCATTACCTCTATGACCCCCAACAATACAAATGGAACATATATTGTTCATTTTGGAACATTTTCAAATAAACGTGCTACTCTACAATGACAATGAAAATTACTTCATGCGTAAGTCCATCATTTACCCAAAAAACGTATTCAAAGCCAACCTAGTTCTACTTGCAGAAAACAATCTTCATAGATTTTACATTTTAGCTGGATTTGATTAGAGTAAAAGTAACCTTGAAATGTGTTGAGATTTATCTCACAATATGCAAAAAAGCTTTTGCAAGCGCGAAGAATGAGAATACTGGGAAACCTCACAAACGGCAGATTTGGGAAACTTCGTAAAATGTTGGTGTGAAAGAAAAAGAACTTGTCACAGTCATAACTTGCATTTGAGTGACTTTAGTCTTCTCTTGACACTCGCTTCATCACGCCGTAGGGTTGAAATCGTTTTCTGCCAGCGACTTAATTTGCATTGACAATAAATGGGACAGCTCCTTAGGGTGGCGTATAATGTTGTAAAAAATAATAAAAGGAGCAAAGACTGTCTAAAAAAAAAAGAAATTTAAATGTCCTCGAGGATCACATGGCAGCTTCTTTGTGCATTGAGAAGCCTTGTGTATCAGCTGTTTAACCTGCAGTGCTTGAAAGCGGACTCATCCACCGTACTGACCTTTAACGGAGCCTGCATGTAAACGTTAGTGCCACCAATGTTGTCATAATCACTCACTTTCACCCTTCTCTACTTCTATGATGGTGCTGAGCAGATCCTATAAGTGTGGGAGGCTGCATCTTTTGCATGTTACATTTCTTTCTGTCTCTGCTCGTCCTTTTCTATGTGAGCACGTGGGCCTGAAGGCACCTGAGTGCCTTGCGACTAAGTTGTACGAGTAGAAGGTAAAATATCACCACATCCTGCAAAAGACCAAAAACATGAGCTCTGGGGAGCGTCGCTTTCGAACAGCAGTAATTACGCTCACCAAGAAGCACCTATGGTACTAAGGACGGAGGTCTATGTAAATTATGCGGATGACACCCAGCTTATTCTCTCTTGGGATAGAGAACAGTCATTTTCTGTGGAAAACTTTCATGCATGTATGCAGAGTGTGGTATATTGGCTGCGAAATAACTCCCTGCAATTTAATGCAGATAAAACAGAGTTTCTTTATATTTCAGGTGGGAGAGTACCACATCCTCTCCCAGCCAATATGTGGCCGACTACTGCTGATGCCCCGCTGGTACCCTCTAAATCGGTTTGTAACTTGGGAATTTGCTTTAATGATGAGTTGACTTTGGAAAATCAAGTCAACAAGACGGTTGGGAGTTGCTACTCCCTTATTAGAGTTCTTAAAAAAGTACTCCCCATGCTCCCGGTACATACTCGTGCTCTGGTAGTAAGGAGCGTCATCCTGAGTAGGCTAGATTATTGTAATGCCTTGCTACTGGAGTCCCCTAAATACCTAATGGGGAGACTGCAGAGAATCCAGAATATAGCAGCTAAGTTGGCCTTGACGAGACCTCGTCAGTCCTCCTCCTCTCAGGCTCTGATGGACCTTCATTGGCTCCCAATCCTGCAGAGGGTTCATTTTAAATCCCTTTGTGTTGTGTTCAAGGCATTGCACGGTCGTGGGCCATTACCTTTGCAGAGGAAATTTAGTTGGTATGTTCCCACCCGTTGCCTCAGATCTTCCTCTGCTAACTGGGTGAAAGTGCCTAGGGTCAAAAGAGCTAAATTGGGGGCAAGCTTTCAGCGTTGCTGCTGCAAGGCTTTGGAATAGCCTACCCACGGAGTTGCGACAGATGACGGATTTTATGCCTTTCAGAAAGAAATTGAAGACTTGGCTCTTCCCCAGAGTATGATGCCTCCTGCTCTTTATCACAGGCTCTCTTCCGTCTCTCAGCGCCAGGATACCCGGCGGGTCACAGTGCACTCTATAAATAGCCCTTACATTACATTACATTACATTTACATTACATTACATCCAGCCGGACCTAAGGTAAGACAAAGCCTGAGGTATGACTGGGCACATGCTGAATTATTTTTCCACTTAAGTTGCAAGTGGTTTCACAGTGGAAAATTTCTTAGCCTCAGCTTAGCTTCCAGTTTTGATAGTCTAGGCTGTCTACTGGATCCATAGTCTTCAGATATCACACTGTATGCCCAAAAGGTAGGACCTAAAATAAATTACAATGTAACCAGGCAGCCAAAGTACAGGTAAAATAACAAATACCGGGTATTTTAAGTAAAAATACAAAATAAAAGCAAATTTAAAACCAGCTTAGTCACTGAAGAGGATGGAACTATCTGTAGGTGGAAGGAAACAATGTGCACAGTCTTTGTGCAGTCACTCAAAGTAAAGGGAGCCAATAGATACAGTGGGCCGACCCACTGACCTATGCTGTATGCTATAGTGGGCAGAAGGAAAATGTGATTGATAATTTAACTGATCAATGTGCGAAGCCCTCTGACCAAAAGCCCTTCAACGTATGTATGCTATAAGTGATTTTGTTTGGACAACATTAAGTTGGTGAGACAGCTTAAGACAGTATCCAAGCTGTAGCAAAGACCAGGCCTAATATCTGCCAACCCTGCCTTCTCCAGCTTTCCTCAAAATAGTGGAATGCTTTACCCAAAGAACTACTTTACACTGTAGCTCATGAAATGTCATGAGGACTTGCAGACCCACATTTTCAACATGTCTCTGTTAATTTAAAGTCCTACCTGCTAAACCCGCTAAACCCTCTCTCACTTCTTGTGTCATTATTTCAGTTCTTTATTTAATTCCCCAGAAAGTGCTCCCATGCAACTTAGATAGGTCAGTGCTTTGCAATTATTATTATAATAAACAATTAATAATACATGATGCACCTGGAAAGGTTCATAGGTAGAACCTCAATAACATACTAAGATTTTCAATAAGGGATTTATCACCATCAGGCTCAAATACATGGAGAATGTTTGAAGTTCTATAAGTTATCGCACTTCATATCCTTAAGGCTTAGAAACCATTAATACTTATTTTGCGGCCACTTACCAACATAAGTCATATTGTTAGAAACAATACACTTGAAAGTAGCCTACATATGGTTTCAATCCCTTTGAGCCACCTACCTGCCCAGGGGAATACATCGATCAATGGGGATGTAGTCCAATCACATTTACAGGACCAACTCAAGGAAGTTGGTTGAGACTGAGAGACTTTCTTCGCATGGTACTTTACTGATTTCATAAACTCAGCATAGTTCTACCAAGAAGTATTAGAACCCAGTGCTCATTTGGCCTATTTGAACTGCCTTTGACTGGTCATCACCCTAGTAGCACATATACTTTCTCACACTAATATGAATCGAGCTGATGATATAGAGCAACAGCTAGACACTAAAATGAGTAAACAGAACATTCAACAGCTCATTGAATAAATCTGAGTCCACAGTAGCACAAATACAATGATTTTCACTATGGGGATGGGAATTACTGGTTTACAGTCTAATGTTGGATAAATTCTGAGAAATAGCAGGATTGAAGATTAATAGACAAAAAACCTTGCTGTTTCCGTTGGGGGTCATGGGTAGATGCCCGGAGGACCAGTTGCCTGCACTTGGTCTAAGGTGGGAACTGGATAAAATTAGATACCTCCCAATCATGGTTGCATTGGCCATGAAGAAACAATACCGGTATAAAATGGGGAGAGTCCTCAGAGAGCTAGTCATTAATACAGTTCTGGAATACGTTGCCCCGATCTATAATGGGAAGAGTCGCAATAACAAAAATGATTTTCGTCACATAATGTCTTTACATCATACACAACGGTTTCTAGCCACTGCCTCTTGATACTTTTAAAAGACTGAATGGTCTACTGACCGCTCTAGTGTGGGCTGAAAAGAGAGGCAGAGTAGCTCTGGACATGTTTTAACTAGACCAAGAAGGGGGGATTGGGTCTACCAGACCTAGAATTATACTACTAAGCTGCCCATGTGCAGCATGCAACAAATTAGGCCTCGGATGAGGACAATTTAGGGAACAATTGTTAAGTGGAACCTGTCATGGCACCCCATTAATGCGCCTGCTTAGAAGAGGGTCTAGGGTGTCAAGTATATCCATATATAGTGAGACATACCGCCAAGGTTCTGCAGAAGATAGCTGCTAGAGTCATAAAACGTGCATCCTTGTGGCTAGTTTCATGGATTTTTGAATGCTGCAACCATTTAAACACAATCTCAGAAATGTCGGTGTCAAGTTGGACACTGGGTGATCTGTACCCAGGGCAATTGTTCATTTCTTTTCAGGAGGTGCAGGAAGTGTTCTCGGTGGGAGAAGGTCAATTCTTACAGTAAGCCAAGCTAGTCGAGAAGACCAGGGAGATCTGGACTGGTTTCCCCAGCACCCCTCCCTCGACTAGGACCATATTGACAGTCCTTAATCTGGGAAAAAGTAGACATTTAGTGGTGTTATTTTAATGTAATTGCATTTATGGAGCACTTACTGCACCCAACGAGTTGTTGAAGCGTTTTACGTTAAGTAGCACGCTAAACCAGAACCCAAGGTTAGTGGTTAATCTAGTGTTTAATGTTGGTTTTTGCAATTGGTTAAGTGCTCTTAAGAAAAAATTGCATGCATTTACTTCAGTTACTTTGTGTTATATTATATTAATACCAGTTGGTGTGGATCATTAATGGGGGTTATGTGGTTTTAGTTGAATGGTTAGTGGGATAGATAGGCTGGTGAAAATTTGGTAATATTAGTTTGCATAGAGAGGGTTTTAAAGAGGAGAGGTTGTGATCTATGAAATGAGAAATCAGCCAATTTCAGAACTACAATAAGAAGGATTAAGGCAGGCATGAGACTGAAAGGAGGCTATCCTCAGAAATAGAAGGCAAACAGAGGATGGAAGGTAAGAAGAGGGTCCCTGAGGAAAGAAAGGAGAGGAATCAAGCAGAAGTACATCAAGGTCAATTTTTCGTGCACGGTTTTAGGAGTATAGTGGGAGGAGTCTTTCTGAGATAGCTAGCAATTGGAGGGTGTAAGCTGTAGAAGGAAACAATATTATACATATCCATATTCGGGGCCTACAGCGTAAACATGCAATTCTGAGTGTACACATCATTTAAACATTAAGAGCCCTAGCGTGTTGTGTGCCAAGACTGGGGCATCCCTTTAATACATAATCTGGAGTATCCCAATCTTGGTACAGGGTCCGTACTGTGCACAAGGGGAGTTGGCGCAGAAAAAGAAAAAGGTCTCATTTAAAGATCTTTCCTCAAGATTCTATAATTAAAGTTTTTTTTCTCACTCTCTAAACATAGGTAAATTGGGTCTGGCTTAGAGTGTCTCGCCAATGCGCAGTCAGATTTATACCCTGTTTTGTCACCTATTCGCATCTAAGTGTATGTTGTGCGTGTTTGTGTACGTGTATTGTAGTATACGCATTGCATGTA
Organism: Calotriton arnoldi; assembly: GCA_963921515.1. Lineage (NCBI taxonomy): Eukaryota > Metazoa > Chordata > Amphibia > Caudata > Salamandridae > Calotriton > Calotriton arnoldi. The sequence continues at coordinate 1,897,668 of CAWUFW010000890.1, read as the reverse complement.
TAAGCGAAGCAGAGTGATGAAGGTGTGTGGGTACCATTTCGGAAGTCCTGAGTCGGTTCCTGAGTACAAAATGGGTGTGATGTTGTTTTCCCACAGAGTGGAAGTGTATCACCAGTGATGCAGGAGGGAGGAGACTTCAATAGTGAAGTGAGGACTAAGAAGACAAGGATCCTATGGAAATTCGATTAGGTCCTTCCTGTAGCACCGAGACTTGGTAGACTGAGGGGGTGAAGGAAGCTGCGTTCTGTTGCTTAGAGTGAGAAGGGTATTTTCGGTAAAACCACCCTTTTGTCTCTTTCCTGATCACTGTCTTTGTGACTGTTCATAGGCAGATGCAGATACTTCACACCTCTTTTTGCCTTTGTTGTGGGTGCTCCAGTGTGGAGACTAGCCTGCTGTGAGGAGCATCGGACCACATAAAGGCTGTGTCTGCAACTGCATAGAGAGGCACTTGAAAAAGGAAGCACCCGAAACCATTTCTACTGCTTGCATAATTCTGGAAAAAATAAAAATAAAGACTGCTGTTCCTCTAATGTCCCCGCCTTGGATAATCTCACCTCGATCGTCCTACGTGTTTGTACCACCATGAAAGTGCACAAGCTGCCATTGTGCCAGTATTATGGTGGCCAGGGAGCTGGGATGAAGAGCACTGTTCACACACATTATTCTAATTAAACTCTGCTAGCATGCCTGAATGGAGGGATGCGGATTTGTAAGAAAAGTAACACACTCTAAGTTCAATGTGCTTGTTATCCCTTAAGCAATGCATTCTCCGCTACTTCTACGTCACTGAGAAGACCAATGATTGCATGAAATAAAATGCATGTTCTCAATACTCCCAGATTCACAAAGTGCCGGCATGTCTACAGGCTGCGTATTCAATTTAACCACACACACCCCTGCCAAAGTCATCCATTAACTAGCTGCACAATAACAGTGCACGTCCATACTCCCTCATGCCTCATGCTACAGCGGAGCCCTTTCTCAGGCACTACGTTCACTCTGTCTGCACAATCGCAACCGTGCAGCCAGTAACACCTCTTCCTGACCCTGTGCATTCAGTAAATGCAAATCACAGCTGCTGGCACCAATTTGCAGACCTTGCATTCAAATCCAGCTGCATCCACCTTGATCCATCAAAAAGACCCATGGATCTGTGAAATAAGTGCATGTCCAAGTTACCCCTAGCAGCACAAAATGTTGACACAGCAGTCACTCGGATCTCTCAATGGCACACGCTGTCTGCAGCCATTCTTATTGGCTTGAAGCTACTTTCCCTTCAGTTGTACCCTTATGTGACCTTACATTCAACATAACCCCACACAGAGTTGGATTGGGGCCACAATTAGGCCTGGGCAGCCAAAAAAATAGAGGCCCACATTGGCAGATCGCAACCTATCGCAATACACAGCTTAGTTAGGATAATGGAGCTAAATAATGGCAAACATTTGCGCTAATGAAGGTATTTTAAAGCTTATAGGGCCAGTACTTAAAAAGGAAATTAAAATTCCAATGAAAAAAATGTACTTTAGTAGCACAGAATTATCAAAAATACTAGGAACTCACCTTTTAATTTTGTTTTTATCCATACATTTGCTGTGGTTCTTTTGATTAATGTTCATTGGGAAACATTATATGGAACAGACCTAAACTGCTTTTTACACTCACCATGGCCTTTTATGATATTCATTTTAATTTTTGCAGTACTTTAAAGAGGCCCTCCAATGTACAGAGACTGGTGAAAGGTGCATCTCTGTTTGTTGTTTTACTTGCGGCTATTATCACGTGTATGTTCTGAGAAAGGGAATGATGCTAGTGTGTAAATGCAAAAATAAAGCAAAAATAATGTCACTTTCCTTACATGCCATTTTATATAGCACAAACAAGGCCCAGAGGCATTTGAGCACTTTACGTGAGCACCAGATAACAATACAGCAGGTCTTATTACCTTGTTTTAAATTCATGTATGTTGGAAAGTCATCCTGTGCCCTGGGCACCCCCAACTTTTTGCTGACTGGTACGGATGGTAACTGACTCTGACTGACCCTGGGCTCTGCCAAACCAGGGCCAGTGCTATGCTGCAAGAGACACATTTAGAATACAGTGAAAACACCTACATACACTAGGGTACACTATGGGTTGGGGTACCACTGTGATTGGCATGACCTACCCTATAAGGCCCTAGTACATAATAGGGCAGGGAGGTTGAAACTACCTCTAAGTCCCGAGCATATAATAGGGCATGGCAGTTTAGAGGCCAGCAGCCTTTTCTGCACTTGCATGTGTGTACTGCTGAGCCTGAGGTCATTTTAAAAGTAGCCATGTGTTGCAGGACTGCTTTTGAGGACCCTTATAAAATGAGTTTTATATGCCCTGGGTTAAGGGAAATTGCACATTTCACTCCCCACATTATGATAAAGGGCTGCCCAAAATCGACTTTGGTGGTAGGAGCACTGTGGATGGAGGATCTGCAATATTTTTACATATTCAGAACTCCTAAAGTCTCCCCTAGGTGTTCCTGGGATGGGGTCCTGTAGATATATCTAGAGTACTTATAAAATATGTTTTTATAAGCCCTGGTGCTGGAAAGATGGCCCAAGTCATTTTTCCCATTGCAAATCCCCTGCCACATAGGTTAACATGGCAGGAAGTTATTAACTAATAACTCTTGATAGGAGAAGGCTAAAAGTCCATTCAAGGACCTCCCAGAATGGTATTAATAAACTCAACAATATGATATTGTTGAATTTCTCCTAAAATGTACATACAAGAAGTTATAAGACTTTCTTGTTTGTAAGCCCAGATTCAGCCTTCCAGTGGTCTGTCCTGATTGGTCAGAGTTAAGTGGATTGGCCAGGCTTCTGTGAAGAGGTGATAAACAGCCCCTGGGGTTGACCAGCTCTGCTGGGAGGGCAGTGTCCTGTTGCACAGGAATGCCAGAGCAGGGGGAGGAGTCGTAAACAATGGACTTCAAGGGAAGGGGAAGACACCAGTGTCATTTACAACTCCACTCTTTTGACCCCAGCCAGATGCTAGGATTAAGGAAGGAATGAGCAGATGCAAGGGGAAGAGACTATGGAGATTAGCCATCCTAGGGGTGTGTTTAGCCAGCTCTTCTCTCCCTGCTGGAAAATCAGCCATTATGAATTTGGAGGAATTGGTGCACTCTGGGACAAAATAATGCCACACTCTGCAGTAAGTGGTCAGACCTTTGGGTGGTACCCTGCAGCTCATTGGACAGGAGTGACCTCCTGCTTTACCTAGAGAAGTTGGAATAAGTATCTGATATGGGCAGAGCCCCTCGGATCTGCTGCTTGAAACTTAAGAAAGCAAGATGGGCCATGCTGGAAGTTTGATGTGCATTCCTTAAGGCCTGCACTCTGAAGACTGCACCTTCTGCACCATCTGAAACTACAGCCTTGCTGTAAAAGGACTGTAAAAGGACTAAAGAGTGGGCTCCCTGCAAGCTACAGGTTAACAGAGCTCACCTGGAAAATCACCACCAAGGATACTCAACCTGGAGAACTACCAGTGGATTTGTAAGGGTTTTGTCCAAGTGGATTGTGGGAACTGAAGTCCTCAACTTTCAAGGACCATCTTGGAGCTTCCAGACCCTTGGAGTGAGTTTGAGACACTTTGGGGAACTTCAGGAATACGTTCCAGAAGTTTGGAGAACTTTGGAGCAACTTTGGAAAAAAGCTCTATAAGGGGACTGACTCAACCTGGCAGCCAAGCCGCCTCCCTGCAACCTGGCCGGCCTGCCATCCAGGTTTGTCCCGCTGAAAAGCTCCGTAGGTCCTACTTCCAGAGTAGTCGAAATCCGAGGCCGGCGAACCCTCACCGAATCCAGCCTGGTGAAGAGCATCGAGGGACCCCGCGAGAAAAAGCTCTGTAAAACTTTCTAAGTCCGAACGAAGTAAAGGTGACCGGGAGCAACCGCAAAAGCCAAGCCGCCTGCCTTCAACCGCGTGTCGGCCTGGATCCTTGGTTTGTCCCGCTGGAACGCTCCGGAGGTCGGACTTCCATAAGTTTGACCGGGAGCTCGTCGCAAGGCAATCCGGCGAACCCTCACCGAATCTGGACTGGCTGAGAGCTTCGAGAGACCCCGGGAAGAAAAGCTCCAGAAAAGTTTCTAAGTCAGAAGGTAAAAACCTTGACCGAGACCTACCGTGAGGGGTAGCCGCCCAGGGCTCCATCGCGGTGAGCCTGAAACTTTGACTTTGACCCGGTCTATCGCCGCCAGATGTCCCGATAAGGTGCTATAGGTTTCTATGTGCTATATGGTGCTAAATCTTTAAAAATTCATATCTCCAGTTCCCTACATTGGATTTTTGTTGTTTTGGTGTCATTTTAAAGATAAAAATATTTCCTATTTTTAAAAATTGGTGTTGGATTTTTGTTGTGCATTGCGTCTTAATTATGCACTGAATTGGTGTTTTTAAATGCTTTACATACCTGTCTTTGAGGTTAAGCCTGCCTGCTCGCAGCCAAGCTACCAAGGGTTGAGCATAGGAATAATTTTCCAAGACCTATTCTGAGCCCTATACTGCGTTAGTGGCCTTATTGCCAGTGGCAGATATACATTTGCCCCTACCAATAATCCACTTTCCAACAATGTAGATTTAGTAATTTGCCCAGAATCAAAGGATGTCAAATGGATGCTGGGACTTGAACCTGGTTTCCCAGTTTCAAAGTCAACTAAGGCCACAACCCGTCCCTGTTGACTGAAGTATTTTGTTATCTAGCAGACAAAGGAGTAGAGCAGAGACTGATTCATCTCCGCTGCTTGCATGGAGTGGAGGAGGACAAAAACTGAGGCGCTCCCTCGCTGGCCCACACCAACCCCCACCACCCGACGTTCCGGTCCTCTCCCCTGCTGCAGTCCCAGGAAAAGGAAGTGCTAATGGCTTCCCATCAGCAGCTCCTTGCAGACTCTTTCAAACCTGGACTTAGCCAGAGGGCAGGCACACCTCATGCTGTGACAGTCGGAGCAGCCCATTGTCATTCTGCCTCAGACATTAGCCCACTGGCCTGACTTCATGGGCATGGGGTCATGTTTGGTAAGGCTGTAACAACAGCCTTTCATGCTGTGCACCAGGGGTGGAGTACTTAGTAGACCAAAAAACGGCCCACCAACTGGCCTCAGTTGCACACTCTGCTCCAAAGGCCCTGCATTCACTCGTACCCTCACAGCGCTGACACCCCTTCTCAGACCTGCATTCACACTATCTCCACAGCTGCACACTGTGCTGGTACCACTTCTGGAGCCTTGTTTTCCCAGTTACACACTCTGCTGGTGCCTCTCCATGGGCCCTGCATTTACTCATAACCAAAAGGAAGACAGAGTCAGAGTAGAGCTGATGGTTAGAATAACACGGGGAATGATCTCGGAGAGCAACTTACTGATAAGGGATGGGCCATGACCTGTGCCTTGGTGAAAGGTGTTTCAGGCAATGCCAGATTCAAATTGATTCACTTTAATTATGTGCATCGCGCATATGTGACCCTGATAAAATTAAGTAAAATCTACACAGTAATAATTGTGAATGCCCGTGTTGCGGTATAGATGGCGGTTTGTTTATGCACATAGCGTGGTCCTGTGACAGGATTTTGACTTATTGATCGGAGGTGATGTTAAGAATAAAGGGAGCGAATGGGATTCCAATGAAGCCGTCCTCCAAACAATGTCTGGTATTATACCCAAAAAATCAGAGAAAATGCAGTATAAATTTAAGTACCTTGCGCTCATACTGATGAAAAGATGTGTAGCTATAGGTTGGTTAGGGACTAGAAGCCCTATCACAACTCTAAGGGTGAGAGGCATGATTGAATGGGCTCTGGTGGAGGAGACCCATATGAGAATGTCCTGGTCTGACAAAGTAGCAGAGGACCTGGCTACATGGGCAGAATCAATAAGAGCCTTTGAGGATGCAAGTATGAGGTGGTAGAGCCGAGCTCTCAGGCACGGGACTCTCATAATAGTATATAGCGCTCCATAACAAGGAGTGTGGAGGGATGAGGGGAGACATTCTGGCTAAACTAGAGGAAGACTAGTACATCCACATAAGAGGAAAGTATATGTTCATGTCTGTTTTAATTTGGGGAGGACTAGACTCTAGATCGGACGGTAACTGTTTCCTGGGTAGATGTGCGGGGAAGGGTCTCTGCGTACTGCCCAAGGTCTTCAAGGACTTACATAAACAGCCGGCATCTCATGTGTTTCGGGGCACCTTGAAGCAAGCTTGCCAGGCTTGTTAAAAAAACACAAGAAATGCTTATGATGGGGCAAGGTAAAGCAACACAAAAACCAAGGTATTAAGATTGGGGCCTTTCAGTGGTTTCCCAGTTTTTGGCTGCTGATCTTGTAGTGGTCAACCAAGAACAGTTTCCTCAGTATCATCAGGTTGGTCTCCTGTCTTACCGGTCTTATATTCTGGGGGCCTAATAAATTGTATGCCTTTAGACTCCACCCTAGCATTTCAGAAGACCTTCGCATATACAACTGGACTAGATCTTGAGCACTGCAATGTCACATAAGTTACTATGAATACATCGCTATGTAGCGCAATGTACTGAGACAATACCTAATGATGCTTTTTTAAAGTCTTAAATATGCACTAAGCAGTAAGCAAAAGAACAACAAATTTGTAGAACCCTCGTGAGAGGTCGGGACAACTGCAGCAACATGGGAGGCAAGGACGTCTGCTTTGAGGTATATACCGCAAAACAACACTTAGTGCATCTAAGTGGTGCACACTGGGAGTGAAAGATGAGACTCTTGGCTCCCAAACATATTCCAAAAGCCTTAGTGTTCGGAGAAGGACAACAAAGGATCTGAGGTGACAACAAACTGAAACTGCTTGTGTGACTCAAGGAAGCCTTGCATCGCTCAAGACGGAAAATGACTTCTAGAGACAACAGGTGTCACCAAAGCGTGTGAAAAACCAACTCTGCACTCTGTGGACTTCCTGCAAAAGAACCCAAGTGCCTAGAAGTGTGATGCACTGAAAGCATTGTGACTATTTTTTGGGTGTTCCCAACCAATGAACCTGAATACTAGAGAAAGTGCTTTGCTGAGGAAGAAGGTGTCCTAGTCGTCAGAGAAGATGCTTGGATTTAGCAGATCAGGATTTCCTTGAGCAGTGATTTTCACCGACCGAGGTAGATGGCTGCAGTGCTTTATTTTTAAAAAGAATAAGTGCTGGGGCCCTCGTCAGGAGGCCACCGCAGTTTGCACCACACACTGCCACTGTACTTACACAACTACTAACTATCACACTGCTACAAGTGTGACAATTCAGACTGTTCGAGGCCGCCAAAGCTTTAAGAATGGCTTGGGTGGCAGGTTTTAGTTGTTTTTAATGTATATTGAATTAACAAACAACTGTTTTTCTGCTCATCTCTAAATTACACAAGCAGCGCCACCATGTGGCAGCTGTCATAAGTGCATATTTCGGCAATTAAGTGCCGGTGCCGTGCACCATAAACCACTGGCTCAAATTAAGCACTGGATGTCTGTAACAGAGAACCTTAATTGTGTTCACCCTAGAGAAATACTTCAAGTAAAGACTGGCTATCAATTAGCACCTGGAAGCTAAAGTTGCAACAGCAATGCGGTTCAATTAGATAAATGCAGATAAAAAGAAATACACATTCCAAAAACTAGGGTTCTACTTGTGTTATATATTTCATAGTTACAGTAGTCTCTCATTGGCTTGCCCTGCCCAGGAGCATATGGTTGAGAATTCCTTTCATGAACAGCTATTTCTCCCAGTCGCTCTGGAACACAGTCTGCTACAGGGTGAAATGGATTTGCAGCTCCCGGCCAAAAAGGCCTTCTCCTTTTGGTGCTACCTGTCACTTGCTTTTCTTGTCAGTGTTATATTGGAATAGGGGAGCATGTAATAGTTCAGATTCTTAGCAAATCGCAATTAAGAAATCGCACTTTGTAATGTAAGAAAACGTAAATATTTTCTATAGCGATTCCTAATGGGTCTCAAATTGACCTACCTCATGAATATTAATGAGGTAGGTCACAATTTGCAACCCATTAGGAATCACAGCCAACACAGGAATGGTGGTCTGCTGGGGTCAGCAGACCATGATGTCTGCGATTGCTTTTAATTAAAGCAATCTTTTTTTTCTTTAAAAATAAATACATGAAGTGTTTTTTTTCCTTTTTTAAGAGCAGTGAGTGGTCCATCGGACCAATGTCTGCTCCTAAAAAATGTTTTATCAGCCATACTCAAAAGGGAAGGGGTCCTTTGTCCTTTGAGGACCCCTTCCCATTTGCAAATGGGTCACCACCATTTTTAGAATGGTGGCAATTTGCATATGTTTTGCGACAGCATTTCGGTTGCAAAACATTCACACAAACTGCGGCGATAAGGCATTATTAAGGGACACCCTAAACACGCCCATTACTAATACCGAATCACAAAACCCAAATTGTGATGTGGTAGCAAGTTAACGAATCGCTATCTGGGCTTTGTATATGCCAAAGAGCATTTTTGCTGTCGTTAACAGACGGATTCTGCGAATTAGGCAGTTTGCTACAACAACAAGCATTTTCAATGCAATAGGTCTCGCATTTGCAAGAGTCTAAGCTATTGGCATTGTAATGACAATGCCTTTTATTTATTTGTTTTAAAAACAACACATAAATAAAAGCCATTGTCATTTACAATGCCAATAGATCAAAGTCTTGTAATTGCGAGACCTATTGCATTGCAAATGCTTGTATGTTTAGCCGCCATTTTGAGTCATGATCGAAACTAACTTCTGTTTGTCTCTGCAAGAAGCAGCCTTGGTGATTTTCGTTTCCCTCACGGTTGGGCCTCGCTGTACTAATGAATACACTGTTCTTATTAGCGCATACCTTTCCCACTAGATAGAAGCCCAGCGATGGGCGCAGGCAGAACGACCTTGGCATATAGATAGTGTGTGCCCAGTCTCAGGATCGAAACTTATCCCTCTGTACCTTCTTTGTGTAACTGGCTCCAACTGGAAATTTCCAGTCTGGGCATGTTTTATTGGTCCTGAATTGTACATAATGTATCACCATGTGTTCTGATGGCAGTCCTCTCTGCAGCACCCCAAGAGACTGGGCAGACAGGACTCCGCTCGAGTGTATCTGAATAAACATATACTTGGTTTGTATTCTCTACTGTCTGATCGACTCTTCATTTGTATGGAAGGCTGAGAGGTGGTCGCGAGTGACCCGGGTGGCCCTAATTGGGTCACTTCCTTCAGTGTGCACATACTTTCACTCAATCACCAATGCATACCAATAGCCTCACAATTACGAATAAACCCATGAATACTCACACAAGATACATATACATGCAAATACAGATAAAAACTCTCATCAAAAAACAATACTCACACAGTCAATTACTAATATTCACATGTATACTCATGGAATTATCCCACACACCAATAACCATACTTATCAGTAGACAGACACACAAACACAAACAGAATTACCAGTACCCAACATAAGACCGGCATTCACACAATTATGGATACACACCCACACACACATACACTGACAACTTCTGATTCGTCTAAGTGCGCCTATGGAATTTCCTATCCACAGATGCATGTACATGTTTATCAGTACACACATGCACCGGTGCACTCATAGAATTACCAATGCCCAACATTAGATCAGAAATTAAACCATTACGGATATACACAGACACATACACTCACACACTTGGCGATGCAGCCACCTAAGCTCACAAATTTACAATACAAACATATTCTCACATAATTACCAGTGAAAACACATATATGTACTGGCACAATTATCAAGACACAAGCCCAATTAGCATTGCACATTACTTCATCCAGGAAATTAGTCTGACCTTGACTTGGCTCTAGCTCCTGCATTGCGAGCACTGGAGACAGCATCGTAAAATTTCAGCCCCTGGCACAACAAGATGGCGGCCATATTCTTTTTAACGGCCATGGTCGAAGTAAAATCACAGCAATGATCCAAGTGCTTATGTTTTGCGCTCTAGAAATGCTTCATTCATTCAAATCTTGTTAAAAGCTAGCATTCGCCATTGCTTGCTAAACCTATAAATATTATATACTATATTATAGATGCACATTTAAATAACATACCTCGGAGCAGAGTATGTTGCAGCTTTCAAAGTTATTGTGTAACTCTAGTATGATGATCTTCATCAGAACCTAGAACATACAAAATTCTATACTGGACAACCAACAGACCCGCAAGTGTTTTGTCATTAGTCACTCAAACAGGTGCGCAGATGTTCTAAAGTGCACGCATAACATAATCAGTGAACATATACACTACATCTTAAACCCCTCGAGAGCACCAAAAAGCCACTGAAGGACATTTGAACGCGAGAGCACCAAAAAGCCACTGAAGGACATTTGAACGCAATTCGTAAATAACTGTAGCTAGGTCTTTTAATATTGTTAAACGCTTACTCCTAATGGCGTTTTACGGAACTAAGATATCTTCAGAATTGATTGCCCAGGTGGAAGGCGCCTGCTTCAGAGCACTGAGGCTTGATAGCCTATTAATCTCTGCACAAGTTTGTAGCACTCTTCGCTAGTTTGCATTAGAGATGTTCAGGATAATGGAGTTCGGAATGCATGCCTATTCAATACTTGGCCACTTTGCTGAGACTGCCAGCAAGAATAAAGCAAAGTATTATGGCGATGCAGCGGTTTAGCGGGATCCTGATGGGGATGCTGCTGCATGCTCTTTTCGGCTCCGCTACCCTGCGCATCCTAGATTAAAGAGTGTAATGAACGTGTAAGAGCGGTGGTTCGTAGATTTTGAGGTCTAAAATATCACAAAACAGCCACACACAAACTCCCATAAGTACCTACCCCCACACATAAAGACACACACAATGACACGACTCCTGCAGAGATACCTTAGTTACACACACGCACACACACACACACACACACACACAAACGCAGCGGACACATACACAAACACAGAGACACGAAAGCAACAACGCTCATTGTTAATGAGCAGCGGAGTGGTTTTAAATTTCAACTACAATTATGGGTGAAATAGAATGACATCAGCACCCGGCACACTCCCACTCTGGAAGCACTGCCGCCCCTTTAAGACTCGGGCTTGTGCGCTTTGTATGTGCATCCTTACGGCCGGCAACAAAAGGAGACAGGGCGGTAACAAAAAGAGACAAGGCAGTAACAAAAGAAGACAGGGCGTTACCGAGGCGGGACTAACAAGCCTCATAATGAATAGGATGCAAAAACAACAGTTGATGGACAGAATGCAGAACAATGTCATACATTCACCCCAGTACAGAGATCTAGGCCTAAATCCATCGTTTTTTTGCTCACCATGCCATTCCAGTTTGAACCCAGCCATATGCAAATCAGTCTTGGCCCTGTGCCTCATGGGAACAGTCCAGCCCGAACTGCCAAGCCAGGTCCTCCTGGACTGGAAACAAGCATCCTAGGACCGGTTTCGGGTTTCACCCTCTTCAGCCAGGATAGCTTGATTCCAGTGGCATGGAGAGCACGGGACCCACGCCTGCGCATACCCGTCCCACTCGGGTGACAAATGCAAAAACAACAGTTGATGGACAGAATGCAGAACAATGTCATACATTCACCCCAGTACAGAGATCTGGGCCTAAATCCATCGTTTTTTGCTCACCATGCCATTCCAGTTTGAACCCAGCCATATGCAAATCAGTCTTGACCCTGTGCCTCATGGGAACAGTCCAGCCCAAACTGCCAAGCCAGGTCCTCCCTGGACTGGAAACAAGCATCCTAGGACCGGTTTCGGGCTTCACCCTCTTCAGCCAGGATAGCTTGATTCCAGTGGCATGGAGACACGGGACCCACGTCTGGGCATACCCGTCCCACTCGGGTGACAAATGCAAAAACAACAGGTTGATGGACAGAATGCAGAACAATGTCATACATTCACCCCAGTACAGAGATCTGGGCCTAAATCCATTGTTTTTTTGCTCACCATGCCATTCCAGTTTGAACCCAGCCATATGCAAATCAGTCTTGACCCTGTGCCTCATGGGAACAGTCCAGCCCGAACTGCCAAGCCAGGTCCTCCCTAAACCGGTCCCAGGATGCTTGTTTCCGGTCCAGGGAAGACATGGCTTGGCAGTTCGGGCTGGACTGTTCCCATGAGGCACAGGGTCAGACTGATTTGCATATGGCCATGTCTGAACTGGGGTGGTGGAGTGAGCTAAAGAATGATGATGGATTAAACCCAGATCATTTGACTGGGGGTGAGTGTTTGATTTGCTCTAACGCTCCGTCCATCATCCCCTTTGGTATCGCTTTGTTCGCCCTAAGTTGGCAGGGTATGCCCAGACGTGGGTCCCTTGCTCACTTTGCCACTGGATTCAAGATAGCCTGGCTGATGAGGGTTTTGAACCCGAAACCGGTCCAAGGATGCTTGTTTCTGGTCCAGGGAAGACATGGCTTGGCAGTTCGGGCTGGACTGTTCCCATGAGGCACAGGGTCAGACTGATTTGCATATGGCCATGTCTGAACTGGGGTGGTGGAGTGAACTAAAGAATGATGATGGATTAAACCCAGATCATTTGTCTGGGGGCGAGTGTTTGATTTGCTCTAACGCTCCGTCCATCATCCTCTTTGGTATCGCTTCATAATGAATCGGAAGCCAGCGTTTACCAAGGACAATGCCACCAGCCAATTACAAATATGGGAGGAGAGTGGGCGAGGCTTCCACAGCACTTCCACATCTAACCCTACTACAGCATGCCTCGCAAAGCGAGCAGCGCATGCGCTGCAACGCTAGGCTCGACCTAAAAATGGTTCGTACATGTAGCCCCTACTTCCTAAAAGATGGCTCACGCTGGAATTCAATGGTGGTTTCCAGGTCGAGGACTTTAATAGATAAACAGAAGAAAATGAACTCCAACACTGTCCAGTTTGAGTTCTTCTCCCCCATGCCCATTGATTAAGCAATGAGTTACTGACGCAGCCAGATGACGGCCACCTGTACAGCGTGCTTCCTGCTCTATCATTTTAGGAAGCAAATTTTGCTTTACAGAACAGGATAGCTTAGTTGAAAATGTCAGCAAAGAGCGACATGTCCAGTGCTGGAATTGGTAAAAAATATTATGGGAACCCATACACTGGGGGTCAAAGTGTGAAACAGGAAGGAGTCACAAGGGGTAGAGTCTGAAAAGCAGATTCTGACAGTCAACTTGTGCAATTATTGTAAAAAAAAATCTAATGCAAAGAAATTGGCAACAAGGACTATTGTCAGTAAATCTGTTCTAAATTACATAATTGGTCGCAAAGAGGCAACATTTTAAAATATCTTACCGGATTAAGACACCAGCTGCAGAGCTCACTGTGTTGCCAACAATTTAGGAGGGATTATAATAGCAGTAAGATGACTCTAGTTCTGGGAAAGTTCTGTGTTTTGTTCAGTCACAGTTTTGACTCAAACTGGCAAAGAAGGTTAATAAGGCTGCCCACTATGTAACATGCAGATTACAGATTTGTATTATATTTAGATAGTTAAGTGTGCTACTGCTTTCGACACTGAAATCATTTTGTTACTTCTAATTCATACGTTGCAAGACTTCTAATACAGCGTAGTGATCTATTTACGTGGATCAAGGAGCTGCATGCAAAATGTAATTCGTGGGTTTAGATCCTTATTTTGTTTTTCATCAATCGTTGTTATTCTAAGATTGCAAAGAATGGATCCTTTCTGAATTAATGGAGACTCTTCACTCTTAACATATAAAGTCTACAAGCATGGATAATATGTGATTCCTACACCTTTTAACCTTCATTGTCCTATGTAACATTTCATGTACATTGATTTACCATCTTGTATGATTTATTGTTCCTCTGTGTGTGGCGGAAAGGGTTCTGACACCCTACACTATGTAGCACTATAAAAGAATTAAATAAATAAAAATTAATAGGTACCATTTACATTAATATTTTACTCAGACAGATAAATCTTGCATTCTTACAGTACAAGCACATCTCTTACATAGGGCATTGAACAAAGTTAAAAACCTGCCTCTAATAGTTTCTCTTAAGTACTTGTGAAGTGATAACAAGCTGAGTGCCTTTTTTTCCTACCATTGCATTGGCATCTATGTATTAGGCTCCAGATGACTCCCATCCAGGATTATGCTTAAACTAAAGGAGGGGTGATAGCCCTTTAAATCTGGCTTTTGCTTTGAGCTCAGCTGGACGTTAAAATAAAATATTCACCATCACTGCTTGCAGCTTGGAACAGAATGCACACAACGTGCGGGTGCTGCTGAATTATGTCCTGGTCCCTGAAAATGACACCAGGACAAATTCAACATGTTTCACTGTGTTGGTCGGGTCCCAGATCCGGCCCAGAAACATCTGCTGAACCATGATCAGGTGGGATCTCCCTATTTTCCAGCACTGCTCACATCAGAATCTCTGCATCCCTACAACAAATTGTATGATCCTGGGGCAAATCACTTTGCCTCCTTTATTTGGAGTCTATATGCGACTGATTTTACAATGTGGGCTTTATGTGAAAATGAATAAAGAATGAACGTGTGTTAAGGAACTATGAGGCACAAAGCATTTTTATGAAGGAAACCAGTAGGAGTCATCAGTTTCTGCAGTGGTCTTCCTGTATAAAGGGTCTTGTTTTGAGCTGCATATAAAAGTACAACAGTAAATGACGATTGACTCTGTTCATCAAATTGATGATAAAATATAAATGGACACACGGTGGCACCATGTGAGCTGGCAGGTTTGCTACTAACGATTTAACTCTAATCTTGAGTTCCAGAGTAGCACTCTACTCGCCGCAAAGCGCTTCAATGCCTCGTCAGTGGTAGTAAACGCTATACAAATGCAATTTACAGTGCGTGACAGGCATATTGACAGACTGCACTGGCTGCTGCTCGTGCCAAAAATGCCATACATTTCTAGAAAGCAAAGACTTCGTGTCAATTAGTTTTGGATTGTAAAATGCCTTTAATCTAGTGACCTGCGCATGTATTAATCCTCTGAAAAAATGCAGCCCACGGTGTTTTGCTTAAATAGTCCTTTCTTCGGAGTAGTTAGGTTGGGTACACAGGGTAGCAAAATAAGGTCTAATTCGTTGACCTGACTGGATCTAAGCCATCATCCACTCACACATTTTAGGGTTGTCTAGCAGCCGCCACCATTCTGTACGCATAATGAGCGTAATTAGCTGGTATTTCACGGGCGTTCCCTCTTTCTTTCTGTCTCATCTCGGACGAACTGTCAGTTCTGATATTCCCGCCAAATCTGAGGAACTGGACCCCCCCCCCCCCCCCCATCGCATTTTTGGAGCCTTTCAGCGAACAGCGTGGACCCTTGCTTAGACATTTACCTGCTGTGCTCCAAGGGGCGGGCTTCTGTGCGTTAGTGACAAGTGACGCACAGCTAACTTTAGACTGCGGTGCTGCCTGGGAAAGTCTTTTTGATGGTGGCATGCAGCCCTCAGGGAAACATGTTTAAACCCACGAAAAGAGTCTTAAACTCCTGAGTGTGGAGAATAATTCCCCTCTCCGAGTTGTGCGATAATTATCAGCCCCTACCGTTTTCCCCTGAGGGATTTCGGCATGCGTGACTGCTATCAAAGGAAGGTGCTGTAAAAAAGGAATAACATACGAAATTCGGCGCTATAAATACTTAATGAGCATGTTCTGCTTCTTCTTACCCGCCAAAACACAGCATATTTACTCCATTCTGGTAAATGACATACAGGAGTATCAGCGTTTGCTGGGTGTGGTAAATACCGCCCCCTCTTCATACATAGTCCATATCAGTGCAGTACACTATATAATACACAGATTACAACCCCTGCTTGAATATCTGTAATTTCCTTATTAGTCTTGTTGTGACATCACTAGTCACCTGTAAAAAAGAATCACAAATACTGGGCTCCAATAGTTTACGTTATAATCAAAGGAAACCCTTCTGTCGCACCAAGGGTTTTTTCTTTCCACTCTGTTAGGAAAACAGTGAGTTTTCCTTGAATAACCCTCACTCACCAGGGTTTCCCCTTGGTGGCATGCTTCATCATTGGGTACTTCCCGTTCCGCTGACGAATGGGGCGTGCTACAACCTACGAGTTATGTGGGAGCACTTATTGTTGGTAAAAAATGTATTCAGATGAAGTTTAAGGAGGGAGCGGGAGAGAGAGAAAATTAAAAATACCTGGCTAGTAGGAAAGGATTATTTACTTCTACCTCTACCGGGTATGATTAAAATGTGGGGAAAATGGCGGAACTTAGAGGGGACAATGTGCCTCAGTTCCGCTGGTCGACATGTTTCTAGCCCTACCCGAAGGCTATTCTTCAGGACCAAGATTGAATGCTCCCTGATACCACTCTGATATCTTCTCTTACTTAGGAGAAACAAAACTATGAGAAAAGACAAATAAATACACACAGCACCAAATGGTGTTTGTATCAGGATAGAGCCCGGACCCCCCCAGGAAGTCCCCCGCCCCAACCTCATGCAGTCCCACAAACACCTTGCCAGTCCAAGCGTGTGGGTAAAACGGCCATGTTTAATCAACTTCAAACATTCATAAACATGACAAAACATTTATAAAATTCACATTTATAAAGTCAATCTTTACACTTTTATTATTTACAAGCCTTATCACTGATCATAACCACCGGTTATGCACTATCTACTTACTCCAGCACCAAGGGACCCTCTGGCTCGCCTCTCCTAACTGAGAACCACGCAAGGCGCAACCCACCTGCGTCCTTGAGCGGTGAGCCCCCAGCCCTTGGTCCTTGTCCGTCATTCGAGGGGCCCACCCCTCTACCACCAGGCTGCCAAGGAGGCACGTGTGACCTGGCGCCCTTGCCTCCCCAGCCGGTGTCCCCATTCTCCCTGCGGAGAGCTTACCGTCTCTCCCTCAGTGCTGGCCTCGGGAGTATGTAAGCAGGCCTCCCGTTAACCCTGAAAATCACTGTTCTGTGGTCTCTTTTCCGCCACTAGGGTGACCAGGGCCCACCGGTCCTTCACCCTCCCCACCTGCCAATAAGTTCTGAACAAAAGACCAGATCCCCTTTATCCATACGTCTGTGCCAATGTCCGACAAGTGAACGCCGTCTTTGTGAAACATCATGTCCCCTGTGATCAGTCTATGCGGAATGTGACACAAGCGGCCCGGACCTGAGCACAACCTGGCCAATTCACGGTTGAGGCGTCTCACTGATACGTTCAATGCCCGAGATCTGACTCCAGTGGCCCATGTCCGGCGAGGTATCATGCACGACCATGCAATCCGAGCATGAGGAAATGCTCTCCCGATCCAGGCGAGTTCAGTCAGTAAGGCTTCCCTGACTGCCATGCGTCCCAACTCCACCATGTCGTTGCCGCCCAAGTGTAGGATCACCAAATCCGGGGACTGCTGTCCTCGTGCGCCCTAGTCTCCTCCACCAGCTGCCGCAGCTGCCGACGTCGCAGACCGCCCACGCCGCGCCATAGGAACGACGCCCTCATTAAACCCGGTGGTTTCGACACTCGCTTCTGCCTTAGCCGAACTGTGGCCCGCCGCACGAACGCAGTGTCCCAACACCCATATCAACTTTGAGGACATACTAATAGTAGGAAGAGAAATGGAAACGTCAGCATGGTCAAATCAACATCTCGGTCCTGTGTTTTCCAGCAATTCAGGACGCACATAGCGCTTAAAGCAAGTTGATGACCAGCGCCCCACCTTCTTGACCGCTTCGGCTGGTAAGCCTGCGCCTGCTGCCAGTGTTGCCGCCCCAATTCTAAATGAGTGTGAAGAGTACCCCTTGGCATCCAGACCCAGACACGCCCGCCCAAACACAGCCCTGAATTGGTACTGCGACACGCAAGCGCCCTGCTCATGTATGAACAGTGCCTGACCACTCCCTACTGGACGAATCGCCAAGTAGGCTTTCATTCTGTTTACTGGGCAAATATCCTCCCCCGGCGCCGGGCCCAAACGAATTGTCACCCCCCTTCCCAATGGATCTGTCTTGGATTTCCTCAAAACCACCACCAGGTCCCCTTGGACTAGCTTTGTATCCTGCCACTGGAGTCCTCCTGCGTGATCTAATTTGGAGGCCCCCACCAATGCCCCCACTCTAAAAGCCCCGTAAAAGGCTAAGGTAAATACAGCCCCAAATAACACGCTCTCGTAATAAGAAGAGCAAATCGTCTGTAATACCCCCAACATGTCGCCCAGAGTTTTTATATCTAACGGCCTTCTACTGTCTTTCTTGACCCCTTCTAGCCTGGCCCATCCTGATAGTGCTTTCCTCACTACAAAAGCTGCGCTGGGGTCACATTCTCCCGCTAGTTTAGCAAAAAAGCCTATTGCTGACACATGTGCTCTAGCATATGACGCTGGCCTTCCTTGCTCCTTCAGAGCTAGTAAAAATTCGCAGAGCGCCCCTGTAGAAAAAAGGGCCAACCGGCCAGCGCGCTCAGCAAATATCCTGTAAGCTTTGAACTGTTGCTGATAAGTTCTTCTAGTGCGTTCGCTCAATGACGCTCCCACCAGCCCTGCTAGGGCGGGGCTCCAATCCTCCACAGAGATGTCGGGAACCCAGTCATCTGCTCTTCTGCTTGAGGATGATACCTCCGGAAATCCTGCAACTTGGAGCGAGACAAAGCATCAGCAGCCTGGTTTTCCACACCTGGGATATGTGCTGCTTGGAACAGCAGATTGAGCTATAAGCAGGCCAACACTAAATGTTTTAACAACCTCAAAACATGCTTACAAGTAGCTCCCTGCCTATTGATCGCTTCCACCACTGCCATGTTGTCTGACCAAAAGATTACCGATTTGTTTTTAAAGAATCCAGCCCAGATGTCCACTGCCACTATGATAGGAAAAAGTTCCAGAAAGGCTATGTTTCTGGTCAAACCACTCACCTGCCAGGATGTCGGCCAATCGCCCCTACACCAGTGGGACCCCAATACTGCTCCAAAGCCAATGCTACCTGCGGAATCAGTGAGCAATCCTAATTCTGCGCTGGATATCGGCGGCTCTGGCCAGATTACCTTACCATTGAACTCCTTCAGGAAACTTCGCCACACCCTCAGGTCCTCCCTCACATCTGCCTGCAAGCGCACATGATGATGCTTTTGGGTCAACCCCACCATTGCCCGTGCAATTGACCTAGAGAAGGGGCGTCCCATCGGGATGATCCTTAATGCAAAATTCAACTGGCCCACTAAGACCTGGAGCTGGTGCAGCGTGACTTTGGGACCGGCCAGGGCCGATCGATCGCTTGCGAGAAAGCCTGTACCTTGTCCCGGGGCAACCTGCATTCCCCCCTCACCGTGTCTATCTCAATGCCCAGGAAAGACATACAGGTGGCCGGGCCCACCGTCTTGCCGGGAGCCAATGGCACCCCCAGTTCCTCCCACATGTCTACTAGCCTGCTCAAGGCCTGGCCACACTCTCCTGATGCTGGGGGACTCATGATCATAAAGTCATCCAGGTAGTGTACTACGTCTTTGTGACTTGTTCTGAATACAAACATCCACTGAAGCATCGTGCTGAACAACTCAAAATACTTGCATGACACTGCGCAACCCATTGGCATACACCTGTCATAATAAAATTCGGAATTCAGCTGGAAACCTAGCAGATGATAGTCATCCGGATGAACCGGCAATAGCCTGAATGCTGACTCAATATCCGTCTTCGCCATGAGGGCGCTGGGACCTAAGTCGCGCAGCCTCTGTAATGCTGTGTCAAAGGAAGCGTATGTCACTGAGCAAAGGGACGGATCTATGGCATCATTCACTGACGCCCCCCTTGGCGCTGACAAGTTATGAATCATCCTGAACTGACCTGGCTCCTTTTTGGGAACCACGCCCAGAGGTGAACACACATATCCTGGCAATGGGGGAGCAGTAAACGGGCCGGCCACACGCCCCAGCGCCCTTTCCTTACCAACCTTCTGAGCCACCACTGTGGGCTGCATGCGTGCAGACAGTAGGTTATGGCAATACCCTATTGGGGGCACCCCTTGTGCTGGGATGCGAAAGCCTGAGGAGAACCCATCATACAATGTCTTGGCTGCCTTCCTATCCGGGTACTGATTCAGCCAGAAAATCAGTCTACCTATGTCTACTGGCGTGGGAAGCTTACTGTTGGGGAGGTTTAACCTCCCTCCCTTTCTCTTTGGACTTCTTAATACACTTAAACTCGGGATGTGAAGGGTGGCCGCAGTAGGCACATGCGTGTTTGAACTTACATGCCCCAGTGGGCCAGGTACAAGTTTTCCGGTTAAAAGCCCAACAAGTCCCTCTCTTCTCCCCTGTGCCCCCTGGGAAGTCCGAAAGGGCTGTTTCATGGGTGTTTTGTTATTGACGCTCTCCAACCACACATTTACCTCTGTTTGGTCCCAGCCCATATCGGGGTCGTCCACTTTGGCCCATCTAAAGTCTCTATCATAATCCAGCCAGGCCACCCCCCATACATTGTCTGTGCCTTTAAAATCTTATTTGAATAGCAAATCAGGGTATCGCCAATTCCGGCTTCTTTTCCAGCATTACTATGGAAAAAACATTGAAACCAAACAACCAGTTAGTAATTGACTCTTCTACCCTTGGCTTCCTGTCTCTGAAGGAACCTTCTTTCCCGTCTTTCTCTTTAGAATCTACTTCCCTCCTCTTTGGTCTAATTAAGGAGAATATGTCAATAAACTCCCCCTTCCAAATCTTCTCTCTTGTGTCCTGCGTAACATGTGTTGCCAATTTGCCCCGTTTAGATAACACTGAATCGTGACCACCAATTACCTTTGACCCGTTATCTACTTCTTTGCTTGAACACTCTACTACCTTACCTGCCGCAACCCCAGTTGTCGCTGCTTGAGCGGGGGCCGCTTGACTCACCGCCTGGAGGGGCGTACACGCCTCTTTTTCTTGCGCCTTGCCCAAGAGGGCCACTTGTTTACTTAAATCGCTGAGCACGCCTCCCGTACCCGCTGATGACGCCCATGGTGCTACCGTCGCGCTGCCATTCGGGCTCCCCACTTTCGGTGCGCCTAATTGCGCCAAAAGAGATGCCACCGTCGCCCATATGGTAGCTGGGGCCGCTTGGCCCCCCTCCGCTGCTGCCACTGGTTGCCTTAAGGTGGGAGGCAGTACCCCACTCGCTGTCCCCCCCTGCGGGATTGGGGCTGCCACTGGCACTACCTCCGGTATTACAACGATGGGGGGAGCAGGAGCTGGCATTAAGGCCTTCAAAACCCCCCTAATCTCAGCCAGTATTGTACTCACATCATCCCTTCCCTCTCCTGGTGTCCCGCTGACTGCCTGCGGGGGTACCCCCGGCGGAGGTGAAGGATCCATGCTGGGAACCGGTATTTCCGGTACACCGGGCGGCGCTGGGATCCCCGCGGGCACAGGGGGCAATGGTTCGGGCACACAAGGTACTGGCACTGGGGCCCACTAGGCGGCTGGGGTACCGGCTGTGGAGGCATTGCGGGAGAAGCCGGTGCAGGTAGTTGTTCCTCCAGTCCCCTGCCCCCCCTCCCTTTCCTGCTCACCCTGGGCCTCTTCACTAATGGAGGGAAAGCCGCCTTGGGCGGGACTATGGTTCTACGGGGGCGGGCCCTCTCGGCTGGTTCCGGGACCTCCTCACTATCCGAAATTGGCGCCTCACCCCCCTGTTCCCCCTCATCCTCTTCCTCGTCTCTGCCCAGTTTCGCCAACACCAGCTTCAACAGCTGCGTTATTTCCGACTCGCCCTCCTTTCTTTTTTGGTTGCGCTTTGGTGGCATCCTTTGTACTACTCGGTGCGCGCGCCCTTTTGACTCTGACCCAGCGCTAACGCAAGCGCGTTTACTCAGACCACTGTGCTGCTCCTAAATGCAGATATACCCCTGAGCGCGTGTAATCAGTCGGCTAGCACACAAAAAGTCCTAACATACCACGAATGCGTCCCAGAACCATCCTTCGAAGGGTGCGCAAGACCTCGCACGTGCACTCCGTAATCTACCCGCCGCCCAGCACAAGCGCGGTCACTTGGATTCCCAGTGCTGCCTTATCCGCTGCTATCCCCCTGCGGCTGTGAACCGTACCGCTGAGCAGTCAACAAGGCCCCCCCGGGGAAGCACGCCGGCGCCCACTCCCGCGCTCACCAGGTTCCTCTCAGAGTTATCGAGATGGATGACCCAACCTGACCTGCAGCTACTATGCAATTTACTCTTAGCGTCTGAACTACCGGAGGCACTTAATTATTCTCCTTTGCCCGGTCGACTCTAATGCCGGCTATTAGCCAAATCGAAAGACGGCAGAACTCACAAAATCCTCAGTAACAACAAACGCAGGGTGTCTAGCGGTATCCCCACACCAAATTTGCCCGCTCTCCGCCCTCAACAGTCACCAAATTCTGGCGCCTAAAACCGCGAAGCACAATACCACCCGTCCTCGTCTTCCCGCGTTAACCCTCTCTCAACCTGCGGACCCCGGATCCCCCGAGGGAGGTGTCCCACACAAAGCACTCCCGGGGCGTGCTAGCACAGCAAGTGAGACCACGGGCGGCCACCAGCGTCCAGCGGGGGAAACAGTTTCTTTGAGATAACAACTTATCTCGCCCACCGGCTACCAGCGGCCACCCCGCGCTCCCCCAAAGCCCCCGACACCTCACCTCGGAATCCGCGTCGCCCAACTATATCCTCCACGCCAAAACAGCTACGCGCCCACCAAGTCCTACGACGGCGCGTCCTCCGAAAGCAGATTCCCGCGATTCCAGCGATGCCCGCGATTCCAGCGATGCCCGAGATTCCAGAACTCTGCTGCTCCCGGGGGTCAAGTACAGGCGAAGAGGATGCCCTCAAGGGGACCCGGGGCCTAAATAGCCACCCCCTGGCTCCCCCCCTTCCGCTCCCAGGTCAGGCCGGAAACACGTCACGGCCGACCCGGAAGCACTTCATTCGGCCAGTAGCCAATAGGGCTACTGGTCCGGGCTATGGGCGGGGTGTGGCGTGGGACCGGGGGGGCCGGGCCCTAAGGGCGCGCTCACCAAGGCCACGCGCTTTTCATAGTCTGTTGAAAAACTGAATGGGAAAGAACGACGAAAGTTAGATTGTCATGGTATTCAGCCTAAATGGTACAATTCAATCATGATAGGGTGGAGTGCACACCTCCATTATTTCTTCTCTGATTTTAATATTCCTTTCTTTGTTGCTCCAGGCAATTATTATCAGCGTGCAACCCTGAAACGCGCTCCGCCCATGATCCAAAATAAACAGAATTATTCGATTACAGCCTTTTGGCACCTGTTGAATTTTTGGGAATAAAAATAAAGAAGAAGAAAAAATCTGATTATTGACTGAATGTAACTGTGGACAAAAAAGATTAACATGTAGAAAAGATGACGTTAATGGATTAATGTCGGTACTTGTGGCTGTGCATCTTGACACTCCCTAAACCTGAACGGGTGGGAGACTGTGGATTGATTACATACGCGCATGGGCGGAGCGCGTTTCAGGGTTGCACGCTGATAATAATTGCCTGGAGCAACAAAGAAAGGAATATTAAAATCGGAGAAGAAATAATGGAGGTGTGCACTCCACCCTATCATGATTGAATTGTACCCTTTCCGTCCAAAAAGGAGGCTGCACCCATTGCTAAGCAAAAAACCATGTTCATTTAAAATCAGCGAGGAAGAGCATTTAATTCACTCCTCTCCATCGTTAGATGAGTTGTGAATGTTGAACGGACAAAAATGGGATCATGTATATGGCCAATAACAGTGAATGGTGAAAGGAATACACAGACTCACCGTTATGACATTCTAATGCGCCACTGATGTAAATTGACATGAAGTAATTTTATGACTTAATATGGTCATTTCAAAGATATGGTGGGGATGTATAATATCTTGCAGAAATGTCACTGTATTTTCATGTTGACTCTTTCAAGCAGGGAACACGGGATTATTAGGTTAATAATACGTGAGGATTGCAGTAAAAGCACATAGGCGAGCACTGGTCATTATTTAATAATTATTATTTTTCATCATTTTTTAAAAGAGTGGGTTTGTAGAAGTTGGCAAGTCACATGTTTGGGTGGTTTAGTTTCGAATTGAATACGAAGGATTTTTCGTTTTTCGTTTTGAGAAGGAGGTGTTAGATGCACGAAGCAAATGAAGAGCATAGAAGCGAAGTATGGTTTTGGGCACTTGCACTTAGATATTTAAGTGGAAATTTTCGTAGGCAATTTGTGGTTTAGTATAGGAATAAGGAGGCATAGGACTTTGGTAGTAATAGTATTTTTTCTCGTTCGTTTGGTATGACATCACGTGGTACGGGAGGATCATGGGATTTTTCTTTTTTAAAAGCAGGAAGTGTTTTTAATGAGTAAGGTTTAACACTAGGACGCACAAGGGAACGGGCCGTTTGTTTAGTGGCAGGTAAATATATATGATTTTGGGATTGTGAATATGCGGGTGGGCAGCATGCACGGGAACGTTATTTTGAACGTTATTTTGTTTGTTAGATAGGGTGAATAGGGTTGGGATATGTAATCGAATAATTCTGTTTGTTTTGGAGAACATGATTTTTCATTAACATCGGTATGATACATGTGAGAATAACACTTGGCATAAAATGAATGGATAATTTCACTGACGCAATTGATCTCAAGTATGTTTATGATGATACTGATGGCAAGTCTCTTTTTATAGTTACCCCCGAAGAAGGGCGCCTAAGCCCGAAATGCATTGGGTTTTTACTGCTATATGGTTTTATGAAGAGGATTGAATTATAATATGCTCAAGGAAAGCCTTTTGGCACCTGTTGAAATTTTTGGAATAAAAATAAAGAAGAAGAAAAATCTGATTATTGACTGAATGTAACTGTGGACAAAAAAGATTAACATGTAGAAAAGATGACGTTAATGGATTAATGTCGGTACTTGTGGCTGTGCATCTTGACACTCCCTAAACCTGAACGGGTGGGAGACTGTGGATTTATTCAGCCTAAATGCACATTGTCATGCCAAAATCACCTGCGTGGAAAGACGGGTTATATTTCTTGAGAATGGTGACCACTTCTACTGCTACCATAGACGTATTTACATACACAATGACATGTGAGGCATACATAGGACCAACAAACAAATTAACATGAAGTGTAATTAGAGAACACATATATATCAGTTGCTGCCAAATCACAACATGAGACCATACGGGAGGAAGAAACGCCTGTTGTCACACTCTGCGTAAATGAAAAAATAGAAGGTGGCCCCAAATATGAGTACTGTCAGAAGCGGGAAATGCAAAAAGGTTAGCGCTGCTAGTAAGGTCAGCGTTTTGAGATCGTCCATGTCCGGAAAAGGCTATGCCGTACTTACTGCGGTGGGTGGGGAAGGGAAGTGCGATGGGTGGGGAAGTTGGCGGGGAGTATTACCAGAAGCTTGCTTTGTATTCCCTTGTACACAGGCCACACCAGGAAATACAACCTCCCAGTCCTGGGAGAGCAAAGGGCCGCGTTCCAGTTTGATTAAGGTCAATGATGCCCCAGCCATGGAGCTTAGGCTGTATCATTTGTTTCTTTGCAGGCTGGGCATACCTGATCTGCATTTTGTTCCTCACCATTACCAGTCCACGCTGAGGGGACATATGGCAACTCCACTGAGCTGCAGCCTATGTTAGTCTCATGATCAGGCTTCACACTAATCTACTCCCTCGCTAAAGGCAGCTTCAGCTAGGGTTGGCCTTGTCAGGCAACAGACAAACACAACAGAGAAAAAACTATACACCGCTAAGTCCTCACTGGTTCCAGTGGTCACCTGAGCCGACACTTCCAGAAGCGGTGGTTCCTTCTGCAATGAAGCTACTGCTGTGCACTTGCCTCCCTTCTAAGAGATGGGCTGTGCAGATCGGAAAGCCATTAAGTAACAAAAGGTTTAAAAAAAAAAAAAAAAAAAAGAGTGCCCGGTCTCCCTCTGGTTTGTGATAGTTTAGCGCATGTGTTAGTTGTGGAAGATTTGACAGCAAGTCTGAGTTTGTGGAGCCTCACTAAATGATTTGGATATTTGTGATGCATATGCCAAGCCTGATAAAATGAAACAGTCAACAGTACTGAGTTACTACATCAAACAATAACATCCACTGCACAGGAAAGCAACAAGTCTCTGCTTTCTCACTGTCCCTACACCAACCTCAGCGCTGATTATTTCTTCATCAAGCTCTAAATGCACGTGGCTGCATTTTGTTGCTACCACTAACAACCACAGTGACACGCTTAATTCTGTATAAACGAAAAAGAGGACACAGGTTTTAAGCAATTGCTTGTTATAACCAGCTGTCTAGAGCTTGTCCTAAGCAGATGTGCCTCCTTGTACACAGGGTCGGACTGGGACAGAAAATAAGCCTGGGCAACAAATTAAACGCATTAGCAAATTAGCTAGCTAAAAAAAGTGGCAAACATTTGCAAATCAGGGCAGTTTTAAACTTGTAAATACAAGATGTGTAGGTGTTTTTTGCAAGGCATGGGACACTCCATGCATTTGTGCTTGCTGCAGGCAATGTTTGTGTTAATATCAGGGAAATCAACGGTAAAAACTGATTCACCAGACCATAAAACAAGCCCACAAACAGCCAAAAAACTGTCCCACACTCTGACCTGTCAGACCAGCACTGGCAACACTGCCAGATTACCCTACAGGCCAGTTCGACCCTGCTTGTAGCGACATTTGATTAATGTATACGTTTTCACTTTTTGCCACAATTTATAGCTCTCCCAATCGACAAAACATGCGCATTAAAAATATGTTCCTTGTCCCTCTTGGGCTTGTCCACTATTACAAATATTAGCAGTAACACACTTGTTTGGCATTATTTGTGTCTGTTTACTCACTCACACTTCAACTTCAAGTTAACAACGGCTACCATTATCAGTGTCAACATATAGCCCTCAGGCATGTTACGGTTGTGAGCTTTAATAGTGACCTATACATGGTGTACATAGTAGCACTAACAAAAAACACTAACAAACACATTTATCTAGCCTAACCCATTTTATTCTGAATTTATTGACCAACTGTGCCAGGTTTGTCAGATACCGAGGTGTTTTGTGTTGCACAATAAGTCACCTTCGAGTGGTCATTGTATTCATAAATTACACTTTAAAATACAGACGCGTTGTTGACGCATTTTAATGCGCCATTTAAAAGCCTCTGTAAACAGAACTATGACGGAGGGCACATTGTATTCTGTTTGGAAAAATGACTGTATCAGAAAGGGTTTGCGAAGAGGTTACTCGTTAGTTCCCGTAGCAACTGCTTCTTTGGGCACCAGCCAATCAGAATCCGTTGTTCTGTAAATATCCAATTGGAATAACCGAGGCCCGAACCTCATCACAACAATGTCCCGCGACTCATGATGGGCAGCTCTTCATAATGTTACAGAAATGCATGACGCAGTAGCAATAGAAAGTTCATCAAAGAAATGCAGCCCGCTGTATACACGCTGACAGTTCACGTAGGTCAGCATTTATACACACAGGCTCAGAGACTGCCGAGGCGGGCAATTTAACCTAGAAGGGACAGGAACAGAGAAGCATCAACTGGAATTTGCAGATAATTGTATGTATTTTTTGTTTATGCTGATCTATTGGGATTCCTACACCCAAAAATATTTTGCAAGCTAATAGCAGGGCATTTTAAAGATTTGGAGCTCTCAAGCCATTAATAGCCAACTCAAGTTGCCATCCAGCTGCCTTTAGGAAGTCAGTGGACAGGATGTGCTTTAAAATGTACTGTAAGGAATTTCTCCGCTTTTTTTTTTTTTTTTTAATCAGCAATAGAAATGTAAGAAACTGCCTAATGCCTTCTCTTCAAAGACAAGAGCGGGCAGATTACAGAGGAAAGACTCCATCAAGAGTTATAGTGTATACCAAGCTTTTAGAACTTTTAACCGCAGGATTTCACTGACAGGATGAATGCCAGTTGAGTCGTGCAACTCCTGCCAGTGGTCCTTCTTTTAAACGACAAAGGAGTTCCCACTCAAATACCACAAACCACGATAGACAGTGCTTTTTGTATTCTCTCCACTGCCACTGGATTCAAGCTATCCTGGCTGATGAGGGGTGAAACCCGAAACCGGTCCTAGGATGCTTGTTTCCGGTCCAGGGAGGACCTGGCTTGGCAGTTCGGGCTGGACTGTTCCCATGAGGCACAGGGTCAAGACTGATTTGCATATTGCCAGGTCTAAACTGGGGTGGCATGGTGAGCAAAAGAATGATGGATTTAACCCAGATCTCTTGACTGGGGGTGAATGTTTTGATTTGTTCTGCATTCCGTCCTACAATTGTGTGTCTTTTGCTTTCTCGCCCTAAGTGAGCCGGGTATGCCCAGACGTGGGTCCCGGGCTCACTGTGCCACTGGATTCAAGCTATCCCGGCTGATGAGGGGTGAAACCCTGAAACCGGTCCTAGGATGCTTGTTTCCGATCCAGGGAGGACCTGGCTTGGCAGTTCGGGCTGGACTGTTCCCATGAGGCACAGGGTCAAGACTGATTTGCATATGGCCAGGTCTAAACTGGGGTGGCATGGTGAGCAAAAGAATGATGGATTCAACCCAGATCTCTTGACTGGGGGTGAATGTTTTGATTTGTTCTGCATTCCGTCCATTAATTGTGAGTCTTTTGTATTCTCTCCTTCACTTCCTTTCTATGTAACGCGTATTTTTAAAGTGCATCACATGACATGAGCAGGGTAAATAGAGGCAGGTCAAGCGATGAGAGGTCTCCTTGACCTGACTCCAAATGCAGCCAGCCCTTTCATTTTCCCTGCAGATTTTTGAAAAAGTTTTTTTAATGGCTAGGGTGCACCTTCACTCCTTATGTTTTTTTAAATATATTTGGCATAGGAGTGGGTGTGAGAGTGAGCAGTGTGATGACCGTACACAAATATCTGAAGAGGATAACCACATATCGCAAGTCAAAAATGTCTGCAGATGCGGGCTCCTGGGAGTACGTGGGATTGGAATCGAAAGAAAAGCATGATGGGGATAGCTGATGCATGTATAAAAACAATCATGAGGACAATCCTACAAAAAGTGGCATTTAAGATGGTGAGAATATCTTTTTATCAGCAGAAGGAGCAGAGCCAGCACAGAACACTGGTAGAGGTAGTGGTCTGTGCATGGCAATTCTTGTGTTCAGTGGTTACAACAAATAATCTTCTGATGGTCCATAGATAGTGATACATGTACGTTTCTCTTGTACATAGGTTTGGTTTCCCTACATGCAAAGAAGTTCATGGTGGGAATACCGGTTATGGAATATGGTTTCCACTTACTTGGGCATCAAGTCCCATTCACAGGGGACTCAGTCTGCCTCCCTATCTGGTTACTCTTTCTAGTCTTTATCACTACTCAACCTACTGCTGCAATTATTATCAGCGGTCAGTTCAAAAAGTTAAAAGTCTGGGCATCCTGTTTTGTTTGGACCTTCTGGGATCCCATCCACAGAATCAACAGATCAAATGAACGAACTTACTATTGAACAGGCACTGAAATATGATTGCCCTGTTTTAGTCAACCATGTAGTGAAGTTAACTAGGTCACTGGCTATGGAAGACTTGGATAGCTGCAAAATTAGATCTATAGGTTTCCCCCAAAAAACACACTAAAAACAACAAACACAAAAGCTACTAGAATGTTTATCTTGACCAACATCTGATCTGATCTCAAATGCTAAGTTCATGAGCCATACTTCAATTATGTCATGGAATATCATGAGTGATGCAATATGAAGGGTAATTAGACTGAGTCCCAGAGTCCGACAATGGCTGCCATCACATCTTTGTTGATTTGATGGCAGCCAATTAGATCTTATCTGTAGATCTGTTGGCTCTGTGGATCCTCATCAGTGTGATATGTACATAAATGTTGAACCACAATTTTCCAAAACTACTAAACGGGATCTCACCAAATCACAAAAAGCACACTTTCTAGACAGAGATTTTGCTTTTTACCAAATTTGGCGCAACTTCGTTCAGCCGTTTTGGCTGTATCTGTACCTAATTTCCCTATGGAAGTGATGATACGGGTGTGAGTGTGGATGACGACACAAATCCAGGTGAGGGGGTATAATAACCCCGGCTGTATTATGGTGGTATGTTCACAAGCTTGGTGTGATGTAATGCACCATAGGGTGCCAGCGATAGGCCGTCAGAGTGTTCGATGGTTGAATGACTGTCCTCTCTAATACAAACTGCCATGAATTGTGTACAGTGCCTCACAAACTGCTGTCTTTTGTTCTTTCAAAATTAAAAATAAAGGTTTTCCCTATGGAAAGATGACTGGGTAAAACGCGTTTTGGACTGAGGTGGATGAGACTTTTTTTTGGAAAGGTTCGTGAAGATTCATCAAATGGCACCAAAGTTATCAGCAAACCAAAAAATATTTTCCTATGTGCACACACACACACTTAAGGGAAAGGTCACTTAAGATATATGTAGCGAATACAGAAGATGTATATATGTGTGTGTGTGTGTATAATTTCGGGCTATGTGTATGAATGTATGCGAATAGATACAGATAAGTACATAAAAACAGTTACACATTCAAACACTTTAATAAGAAAATGTTAAAGAAAGATCCAAAAAGGAAAAATAGTTTATTGGAAAATATGTATTTGAACAGTAATGTTTTGGAAAACTGTGATATCACATGGAACTATTTGCCGCACCTTACAGCTGTGACCTTGGAATTTGATTGCACTTCACAAATAATAAACAATCCAATAATACAATTTGCATAAGCCTTTAAGTCACTTTACTGACCATTAACAAGGTCATCTTTTTGAGATCTAAAATTGGAAACTGGTGGAAAACCCACTGCTGTCGCCACTCACTGGTGTATGGCCGGCAGTCTATGTTGGTCACCATCAAAAGACAAGCTAGCGTCACAAAATAAGTATATCCTTTGGCAATAATACTCATGGAGAAGAATAAAAGCTATTATAAGCATGTTATCATTTGTCCCCTGCGGAGTATTTTGCAGTTTATGTCCTTACTAATCTCAATAAACTGTAACCAAACCCAGTCTGGCACTTGAAGAACATAATTCACTAGATTTAATCTGAATGCTCATTTAGGACACTCGGTTTACAAATAAAACAGAATAGCAAAAGACTACAATCTGATAGGTGTGTATGATAATTACTTTATTTTGGATATTTGTGGGGCACAGACCTAGCTTCAAAAGTATCCATCGAAGGAATAAACAAAGAGTTGTGGCAAGCCACTCAGGGATTTGTACATACATGAGGGCTGTTTAGTCAGGGCATGTACAGAGTAGGCCGTCTGCAAGGGTGCCTTACTAGGCAGAGTACGGCCTGAGCCATAAACATTATTTGATTTACATACAGAAATGCACTGCATACAACCTGCAAAAATTGAGAATGTATGGGAGATTTCATAAGTAAGTGGACAGAGAACAGACATTCCATGGACGCAATTAGTGGTAAGTGCTTAAGGTTGGATGACCAACATGTGATCTTAGAAGATCAAAGGTTTTAAGCCATACTTTGATTCCAGAGAAGATAGGGGATAGTCTAAGATGCACAGAGAGAGAACTAAAGGGCCAGAGAGAGTAGTTTGAGCCAGAGCTTAATAAAAAAAAGTGCCAGGGCTCTCCTCAGGAGGCCACTACAGCGTGCACCACACATTGCCCCTCCCAGCGTTGCCAATGATAGTAACAACACAAATGCTAATCGTCTCACTCGTATAAGCGTGACACTTCGGACTATTTCAGGCCCTCAAAGCTATAAGAATGGCTTGGGCAACACGTAATAGTAATTGTTAATGTAGATTGACTTACTAATTAACTGTTGTTGTGGTCATCTCTAAATTAGCCATACAGCGCCACTTTGTGGCAGACTGTCAAGTGCCGGCATTGACACCGGAAACCACTGCTTCAAATTAAGCACTTGTTTGAGCACAGCATAAGAAGGACTAGTATCTACGTCCATGTACAAAACATAACTACCTGGTTTATCAATGGTCAGTAATGGAGGATAACTGTGGATTGACCGGGGAGCATGTTTGCTGGCTTCCCCTTATGTTTTTGTAGAGTGCTGATGGACATATTGATGAGTATGGAGGCTCAGTGTTGTCATTTTTTATCTCTGGGGTATTGAGTGGGGGATCGGCATGCATATATGGCGGTGCAGGTTCAAGCACATCACTGCGGCTCACCTGATGATGGTGCAGGAGTACTGGTGGCTAACCCAGTCTCACACCTCAAACGGTATTGATTAGTGGTGTCCTTTTTTCTTCCCTGGCCTTATAAGAGATGCCCGGGACATGGAACCCTGGCAGCATGATGAACAAGTGAAGGAGATTTCATGCGACTACAGTCAGGCAACCAGGACTCTAGGCAAAAAAATAACTGGAAGAACAGGTCTGTGGCAGAGATTGCAAGGAAGGGTCTCACTTGCCTGAAACAGCAGACGTTGGAAATTGGTCATGATTGCATTTTAACTTCTTCCAGCTTTTGTGCCCTTTGTGCACCATATTTTTCATAATCCTGAGGAGCACCCTAATTCGCATACAGCTCATATTTTGCACGACTGAGTTCTCAACTCCAAGAATATATCGTACATTAATACTGTTTTTGTCCCTTTGCACTACAATGAGAGTATTTGATGAAGGTTGTATGTCATAATATCTCTGTCGAAAGATTAAACTGCAAATGTACCGTCACTATATTATAGACATTTTGCAGGCAATTTTTGCCAAAATCTGTGACTTAAAGGCAAACCTCCGAGATTTCCCAAATATTAACTTCCTAGCTAGACAACAGGACTAATCCCCCTCTCTTTGCACCCTTTGATTTATACCTATTATTCACTCCTGCTTCCTCCTTGCTTACCAGATGCCTGAAGTCAGCTAGAACTACCATTCAGTTTTGGGGAAGTTCCGCCCATTCAGAAAGCTCCTTCCTCTTTCTCTGGCTCTAGTTCACTTCTTTCCACTCAGCTCTCACACTCTGAGATGGACTTGGAGCAGCATAAAGCACTGTGCATGCAACCCACATAACAGAGCACATGCCTCTATGTCTGTGTGCATGGAGGACTGCATGCCAAGTGATCTGTGTGTATGGAGGTTTATGCACCTGAGCTCTTTTTTGCTAGTGTCTATCTGTGTGGGTTGCTATAGGTAATTTGGTGTCTGCATGGATGTCTATATCTTTTTGCAATGCATATTTGCATTGCGTGTGCCACCTTATGTTAATGTGTCTGTGTATGTTGTGAGTCTGTTTTCTTGTGTGTATGGATTAATGAAAAGTCAAGTCTACTAGCTTGGTAGCTTTGTCAATGCGTATTTAGCTGTGCTACAAATGAAAGAGCAGTTGATCTTAACATGGTACATCAGGTAAACGCTAATTCTCTTTCAGGACAATTGCATCCCTCTCTTGCAACACCAATCAGAAAGTTTACAGTTCACCCCTATCCCTACACCACCAAAAGATTTAACATCTATGCACAAATACAATTAAGCAATACCGAAAAAAGTGGTAAGTATGCCATAAAAACGTTTGCAAAATGTTATACTTCTCCGTCTACTCTCGAAAAAGTGATGATCGGTAAACATCGTTTACCACGAAAGGTTTTCCCCGCAGGGAATTACAACGTGGTCGTTACAACGTCCGCGTTGTAACCACGCATACCATGACTCCGCAAGTCGGAACAACGACTTGCGGAGGGGGCAGAAGGTGCTGGATTTAAAATCCAACACCTTCCCTACTGTCCGCACAGACTGGAGTTGGAATAGTAAATTATACTATTCCAACATTCAGCGCCCCCCCCTTCGCATGTCGTTGTTACGACTTGCGGGGTAATGGTATGCGTGGTTACAACGCAGTCGTTGTAACGACCGCGTTGTAATTCCCTGCGGGGAAAAATAATGCGTTAAAAAGAGGTATATTCGTGTTGATCTCTGTACATCATCGTCTGTGCACAGTAACCAATGACACTCAGGAACATGACAAGGAAACATTTGGTTAATATGAAAGAAAAAATCAAACATTTAAGGGGTCAGGTTTAATATGCTAACACATTCCTGAAAAAATGCACACAGACTATTTGTTGCGTGTCAGGCTATTTGTGCTATGCCTCTGTGCAACCTGCCACTTTCCGTGCTCTTATGTCTCTGCCCTAATCTAACTAAGGTATTAGCTTCTATCTGAAATGGCGCCTACAGCGCAGGATGTGGGTTTGCCGCGACTGCCTGTAGCACTCTTCACACACTGAATTACCTCTTTAAGAGTTTATGCAACGCTGCTCAAAGGTACTCGTTTTCGCACCCTCGGAATTATGAAATGCTGAGGTGGCCCTGCTAGATTTCAAAGCTGCGACGTACGGGTTACACATATCTCTGCCACAAGTGCTTGACCCTTCGGTTTGCAGTGTACTCATCGTCACATCAGTGTGTCATGTACACAAATCTCACGTACTCATGTGTGTGTGTCTACAGGGCCCAGGGGGAGGCGTACGGATTTCCAAAGCCGGCAGGTGTTGCGTGAGGCCTTGCATTCACAAATCCTGCCTCCGAATTTAATGCCACGGGCAGCACAGCAGCAGCCGCCAGTGTTATTGTAAAGGGGGGTTTACTACAATGTTATTCTAAAAATTGTACAACTCTCAGACGTAGACAAAAGCGCCCTTTTCTCCGCGTGCACTCGGAGTTCACTTGGGGGAAGCAGTGCAATGTAAATAATTTTTGAGGGCAGATCAGAGCAATTTCCTGGCACGAAACCACACCTGAGCGAAAACGCCTTAAGTGCGCAGAAACGTCTGCGGAACTCGAGAAATCCTGCCCTCGCCGCCCTGTTTATCTAACTTTGTCTTGTATTTCTCCTGTGCATTTTGATCACTGCTGGTTTGTTTTTTACAACTACAAGACCAGGATTTCAAGTACCAAAATAAAAAGAAAATCCAGGACTTGGTGAATTAGTTGCACATCTGCCAACTAGAGAGCTCAGTCGTAGGCCGGCTTAGGGATGGGCAAGCTGAGCTCAGGCACGAGGCACCAATCTTCAGACTGCCGCAAGGATCTGTCTGCATTAAGGTCATTCATAGAGCTGCACCCCTCTCACTTGGCTCCAGCAATTCATTTTAAAGGACTTTTAATATTTTTTTCACATACCTAAAGCACCATTGTGAATTCCCCATTAGCCCCCTCGCTGCCTTCCCCTCCCATCTTCCGCACACCCCCTTGTCGTCACACACCAAGAACCCCCTCCCACACAACAAACAACTTCGCATCAGCGTGGCAAAGCTAAGCTGTGGG
Organism: Calotriton arnoldi; assembly: GCA_963921515.1. NCBI lineage: Eukaryota > Metazoa > Chordata > Amphibia > Caudata > Salamandridae > Calotriton > Calotriton arnoldi. The sequence continues at coordinate 1,862,347 of CAWUFW010000890.1, read as the reverse complement.
TGATTCAACTGCACACCGGGGTGGGATGGTCTATAGGCAAAGTGTTACACTTTGACCCCGGCCCAGCCAGTAGATCTGGAGAGCACTCAGTCAGTACAGGGGTAAATTTAGTCCGAACTAGTTGAGGTGCACTGACGGAGCTCTGTAGACAAAAGCTACAGAATAAGAGGGGCTGCTGGTTGGCATGAAAAGCTTAGCCATTGGGCAAGTACAGTAGTGATTATTAGATTGTAGCCAGGGACGGAAGAAGTAGCCAGTGACACACAAATGATAGTGATCGGCAAGATTAATGAGCTAAAAGGCAACCAGTAGCCATCGAGAGGCAAAGGGTAGCCAGCAGAAACAAACAATTTAGCCATAATGTTTACTCTTTTGTGTCGGAGGGAAGCGCCGGGATCCTCTGCTGTCAATTAGTAACGGGGGCACATAAGACTTGTGAAAGAAGAGCACACAGTGGCACAGATGGACAGAGCACGTGGTAGGCCGGCGTCTGATATGCATCAGATTAGACTGACAGTTTTGCCAGTCATTGTCTTTGTTAGAACAGATTCACAATTGCTTTATTAACCTTCCTGCTTTCTCAAATTTGCTTGAAAATGCACCATTTGCACACTCTTTTTAAAAAAACATCTCGGGAGGAGAATCCCCCCGTACCACTGTAGGTGCTTCGGGGTCGTTCGCTACGCTCGCTCGCCACAGTGCAGTACGACAATAGTTTTACGTCTCACCACTTTCAAATGTCACCAGCTGCCACTGGTGCAAAGCAGTAATTTCCCCCTTATTTAAACAGGAGTGGCTCCTATGTGAGAGCAGAGGAGCGTCGCCCCCCTAAACAAATGCCACAAAGCAGCAAAAAAATAAAATGGTAATACATTTTATTGATTACCATTTTATTGTGATGCAACCCGTCCTGAACTGAGTGTCAGGATAGGGCGGGCTAGTGCTGCCAAGTGGCTGTAGGGAGCTGTGCACTTATGTTTAAAGTGCGCATATCTCTTTGGTCGGCAATCTTGCGATGGCCAGCCAGACATGCGCATTTTAAACTTCTCTACCCTAGCTGTCTTAGATAGCTAGGTTAGAGAAAGCACAGGCCTCCAGTGCTCCTAGGAGCACTGCGAGAGGCTGCTCCTTCCAATCTTGACGTGTCCCTCATGCTGAGAGACGTGCCAAGATTGGAGAGTGCAGTTTCCTGATCCGGAGCTTCCAGAAGCGAAGACACCCGAGGGAGGAGGAAACCGTGTGGCAAGTCTGCAATGTAAGTGCCCCACCACCTTAAATATATGCCACCCGCCAATGTATTTAAAGAGTATGTGGACTGAGAACTTTTCAATCTCGTGCACATAAGATTGTGAAACACCTAAACAACCAAGAGGAATTATAACTCCTATGCACGTATTTCACGTTCACCTCTGACACGCAGTATGCATTGGCCTAGTCGAATTTTGCAAAATCCCATGCACTCACGATTATTTTAATTCTGCAACGGCACAAAAAATGGGTCAACGAAAACAACAGCACAGGGTAGATCTGACCACTGAAGAAAAAGGAGAACGCTTTTTCTGTCACATTTATCAAAATTTGTTGCTATTGGTATAGAAAGGCCTTTTTAAAAATCATGTTAGCAGAGTATGGCGGACACAAAAACCCTTTACGAGTGCACTGGGAGATACCCACACAATCCCGGAATAACAAACTATAAATCTGTTTCTGAGCTGTACCAGCAACAATGAAGTGAAGTGTATGGCCTTCCATTTTCGCTTTTATTTTATAAACACTTCATGTTTGGCACTTTGCTCTTTCGGATAGCTGCCCTTGCCCTCCATAAAACACAATGTGGTTGCTATGGAAGGGATACATCCGAACACTGCAAGTTACAGATGTAAAATGCTTCTTGGCTCTTCTAAGATCTTCCCAAATTAAGAATAAATAAACAAAGATGACAATGGTGGCATAGGTGCTGTGTTGGTGCAATGCTGATGGCGATATAGGCACCATGCAGCAGCCAAAAAGATGGTACTGGGCTGATGCAGGCACTGCAGATGGCACTTTAAAAGAGGTAAAAGCTGTTGGTGCAATTGCACTGCAGGGGGCAGAGTGGATGCACACTAGTCAACAGTGACATGGGTGCAGTGTTGCTATTGCCAGAAGGGGCGCAGAGAGCACTGTGTTGGTATGTGTGCCCTGCAACAGTGCTTAATTTGAGCAGGTGGTTTCTGGTGCTCGGCACCGGCTCTTAATTGTCAACACCGGCTCTTATGAAAGTGTGCTACATGGTGGCGCTATCTAATCTAGATATGAGGACAACAACAGTTGTTTATTTATTTAATATACATTAAAAATGACTATCTGCTGTCCAAGCCTTTCTTATAGCTTTAGGGGCATGAAATAGTCTGAACTGTCACACTTGTAGGAGTGCGATGGTTAGTAGTTGTGTTGGTACTGTTACTGGCAGCACTGGCAGGGGCAATGGGGGGCGCAAGCTGCAGTGGCTTCCTGACAAGGGCCCTGGCACATATTTTTTATTTACTTTTTCACAAATTAAGCACTACATAGCACTCGGTTAATCCAGGAAGGGTGCCATGCAAATATCACTAGTGTTGATTCACTCCAGATGGCACATGTGTACTATAGAGGGCACATATAACACCCCTATTCTGGTTTATTGGGGATATAGCAATTTACCTGTGTTGGAGTACCATTACGCTATACACTGCACACAGAACAGATGTACAATGCAAATGTCATATTAACAGGAACTTGCCTCACGTTTCTGTTGATGGATCACATTGGTGATGGGTAAAGGATAGAGAAAGCCTGGTGTCGAAGAGCAGGAAGCATAGGTAGGAGAGCAGTAGGGGGCCTACAGCTACACCCTAAACAGTGGAAATGGATGCCAGCTAGATTGGTGGAAAAAGAACACACCCAGTGAGAATCAATGAGAGGGGGTTTGGACTCCCAGGAAGGCGGCACCACGGGAGATGCAATCTTCTCCACCAATAGGATTCACAGCACTGAGGAGCAGGCCTGAGCCAAGGGAGATGCAATCTTCTCCACCAATAGGATTCACAGCACTGAGGAGCAGGCCTCGGCCTGCCAGCACATCAAATATGTGGCCTGCAACATAACGTGTATTTGTAGAGCACACCTTCACCCAAGGGTATCTTGGCACTGAATAACAGATGCTTATTGTTACCCAACTCAATGGTACTAATTTGATCGACCTCAGAAGGGTGAAAGGCTGAGTGGACCCGCTGGGATTTGAAACTATGACCATGAGGTCGAACACAAGCCCCTACAGTTGATGCATTAGTCCACTATGCCACCAGACCCGGCTTGCACCAGTGGTGCAGATCATGCACCACTGCTCCCTATGATCCCGCCCTGCTGTGTGGCTGCAAAAGAAACAGAAATGTGCTCCCCTCTACCGAGATAGTTCTCAATCGCCTCGCAGGGCCATTGGTCCTCTCTGGTGACGGACAGCGACGGCAGCAGGAATGTTGTGTGGTGAATTAAGGCTTTCACTGGGCAAAGGTAAATGTCACCTGTGGAAGAAATTTCAGAAAATGCGGATCTCCAGTCCTAATTTACATTGCTCTGCACTCACTGAGTCCTGCCATCTGAAGATTCTTGAAAGTAAATCAGGGGTTAATTTGTAAAAATAATCTCGTCAGGAGGCAGCTTGCAATAGCCCATTTCTCCTGTTAGCGCCGCCTAAAACAGAACCAACAACTAACCATGAAAGTGTTGAGAGGATGTGGCGTAATGGCCGGAGCTTCCGACTTTGGTGCTGGGGAACCAGGTTTGAGTCTCAGCGACGGCTCAACATCCTGTGATTCTGGCAAAATCACTTAATCTCCCCGTGTCTACAAAAAATTGTGTCCTTAACTGGTGCTCATGAAAAGCGCCATTGTTGATGATTAAGTGCCGGAGCTGAGCACCAGAAACCACGGGCTCAAATTAAGCACTGAGGTAAATGCTGATCTAATTGCCCGATCATAAATAGACACACCAGTTTGTGTGTCATCAATGAACACAACGTTCACTCCAGTGCAGCAGCTTAAAAATATATGCTACTGGCTATGGCAGGCCCATGTGTGGCTGATAAGCAGAATGCTCAGGTGATGAGATATGTAAATATAAACATAACGCTGCCAGTGCCAAAAGCAGCAACAACATACTGTTTTCACTTCCACTGCAAAGCCACGGAGATAAGCCAACAGCACCAATATAAAAGCAAAAAGGTTACTCCTTTTTAACTCGTTACCAATTCACGCTACCTGTAAATGCAAAAAATGCACAAGTCTGTGAAATACCATGGGCTGATTCTAATATATGAAGGACAACACAGTGAGCCAACGGTAGAAGCGGGTACATCCAAACAAGCCAATCGCATAAGGAGGATGACGCGTATTGTGCGGTGTGTTGACATGCACTATGGCAACTGCAAAAGCTGTCTGCAGCCAGCCCTAAAAATGAACCACAGCAGACTCACAAATTTGAGACTGGAGAAATCATTAGCTCTGGGTCAACCCTCAGATATCAATATTTGTTACAATTCAGAAAGAAAACAAATAGCCCGATATACATCTTCCTATCCATAAATTATTGGCAATCAGAACTATTACAATATAACAGAGCACAAAGACCTGTTATTTAAGCAGTGTATGGACCCTTGGTCACAATGTATTCTCTGTAACAGAAATAAAGATATAAGGATGTAAATCTAAACTTATTTGGAAAACCCAGTGTGCTGCACAGATAGCAAGAGTCATTCAGTGGAATCCTTATCAGCCAAGGACATATGCTGCTGGATGAGTAGAGCCGGAGCTCAGGCGCTCCTACGTTTGTATACATTTTTGTTCAGAAAATCATAATGGTTGTCGTAGCCATGGTTACTAGGTGCAGAAAATTGCAGCCTTGATGGTGCATCAACCTTTTAAGTGGGCCTAAGCTCTCAGACTCCACCTGGGTCTATAACACAGCAAGCTTTTTCTTAAAAGCCCACCAATTTGATATCTCGATTAGAAGAAAAATTACTTTCATCTAGTTTTTCCTTGCTTAAGTATTAAGACCTTCCACCATGTTTTGTTTAAATTGATTTAAGAAGTTGTATTGCAATTTCTTTTCCTAAAAAATGTCATAATATGTCCCATATAACTGTTCTGTTATTTGAATTGGAATTTTGCTCACCGCCATTTTTCCAGAATCCTAGCACATTCTCATTCTAGGCTTCTCTTCCTGCGGATCCGGGAAGGTCATTAACCCACTGTGTCTGTTTGTTGGATTTTGATGGTGTTAGTTTACTAGAGAGTTTGTTCAGTGTATACTTGCTTGTGTAGATTAGGGTAAAGGCGAATTGTGTTCTATCTTATAGCATCTTATCTGTATGGGTGGGTGTGCCTAATGACTACCGTTTTTTCTCTGGATTGGGTGGTCGCTTGTCCATTGCTTAGTTGGAACGGAGTGCTTCGAAATCATTTTTAATATCTTGATCTCCACCTTCACCCACTGCCACCTGGTCAACATCACGACAATCCACTGCCACTTTGCCTTCCATTTTGCAACATCCAGATTATCAATGAGCTGCTGCAACAGCCTCATTCCATGTCTCCCCCACTTTTTCATCAACCCTTGGAGATGTCTAAATTTTTCGCAACCTTGCCAGATATTTCTCCATCGTCACCTGCAGAGAGACCAGAGAGGCTGAGTTACGGCAGACTGTGTATCCAGTCAGAAGCTCCTCATATTAATGTTCATTTACGGTCATTGGCCATACTAAAATTATATCCATCACTAACACATCAAAAATAGCTTCACTACTCACAAATTCCCCTAGTACTGTTTGTAGTTCTGCTAATGGTCCTTCCTGGTGCCCCTTAATGGAAACACTCTTCCCTCACCTATGAGCAGGCTACGCCTACACTATGTTTAACTTGACTCTCAAAAACCCACATGCCCAGTTCAAGGACTGTAATCGCCCCACCTGCTCTCTCAGTCACCAGTGCTGCACAACTAAAGTTATGTGAATTAGGGATGTCATGGTTTTGATTAGTGCAAGGACTTTTGCCTTACAAGACAACATGACATTTTGCATCACCCAATTCTCATCAGTATTGGGGAATCTCTTTTGCTTTTAGTTGCAATCTGGTGCTGATAGTTACCGTGGTAAGCCCCTAGCCTTGCTTTGTCCTAGGACAGATCCGGATGACTACATTTGGTGCTTTTTCACTACTCATACATAATGTTGCTATTTAATACGTAGTAACCTATATACCTAATTTTGAGGCAAAATCTGTTTTATGTGGCAACCAAATCAAGCATGGGTGAAGCCAAGAGTTCTGGCATTGGCTGCCAGTCATTCAGCTTTGTCAATTTATTTTGGTTTTTCATTGTTTTTGCAAAATGCTTCTGCGGAAATTGCCGGGCCCTCAATCAAAAAAGAAAGAACGAAAAATGGCTACAACCAAAAATAATTGATGGCCTTAAAATGCACATGTTGCCAAAGTAGTCCCTGGCACTACCAGTGAAATCAGCAAGTGGCTGATGTGGGCTTATCTCTTGCCCCATGATATGCTGTAGTGAGCGGAAGAACAATATGACATACAGAGTAACGGACCAATGGATGTAGAGGTCTGGCTGAAAGCTACTACAAGCAAGGATAATGTAATTTTATAAAATAAAAAGTCCTGGCTAATGTCAGATCTAAAAGAGAAAGAGGGAGAGAGTGTGAGTGTGTGATTGTGAGTGTACACACACAGTCTCCCTCTTTCAGCCAGCCCTCTACATCCATTGGTCCGTTATTCTGAATGTTAGATATATATATATATATATATATATATATATATATATATATATATATATATATATATATATATATATATATATATATATATATATATCTCATGCATTATATTGATTTGATGGTCACACAAATCCTACCACAATCTGGCAGAATGTATCCCTTTCTGTACCACAATCTGGCAGAATGTATCCCTTTCTGTGCTGTATCTGTCTATGTGAGAGTTAAATGGGAGCAAAAGACAGGTATTTCTGTAAATATTCACACAATGCTGCAAATATTTACAGGAAGATCTATTAATTTCTTATTCTACACATCTGATATAAAATATCAACCTACCATCTGTTAAGTAAAATGTGGCTAATTTTCAGGATACGTGGCTGTAAAACTCAAGTTAAAACATTTATGAAATAGACGTAATCAGAAAGCAGGTTTCGAAAGGTGCATTTCTAAAGCACTGAACTAAGCTTGATTTGGAATGATTAATTATTCAATGATTAATAAACAAATGCACAATCAGCTGATTAGCCATTTAAAATGAAATTTATGAACGAGCACAACATCACCCGTGATGGATGCCTTTAATTAACAGAATACCTAAGCTCTCTGTAGAAAAGGAACATGCAATAGCACAGCCATTTCTCTCCTTAACTATAGCTTGTTCAATGTCGAAGAACAATACTGATCTCATATATAACCATATAAATCAATCAATCAGTCTGTTTATTCGGATACAAGATCCATAAAACAGTAAAAACAATACAGTACAATTGAGTCAATTATTAGCTGGAATACCATACGAAAATAAAAAACAAAAAGAGAAAAGAGAAAAAAGAAACAAAAATGTTAAATGCATTAGTGCAGTTTACTGCCACAATAATAGAGGCATTGCACTCATATTAAAATGTGCATGTACAAAACTAGAAATATACAAACTTTCAGTAAAAATGGAACTGTCATCATGTAATGTCTGTACATTAAATAACAATGTGATATTCAGACATAAACGTCTAGGTGTGCTCCCCACTGGTCAATTGTATTAAATATATAGGCTACAGGTTTTCGTGCAATAGGGAGTGTTTACTAGAATACAATCGCCTCCCTCAGATAAACATGATTCAGAACACATCAATAATATTGTTAGACCTGACAACCTTAGGGTGGTCTTCCCCAAACGTTTTTTACCTGCTTGCCTTATAATTTTGTTTACCTGCTTTTTGTTGGCCTTACGACTCTGAGCATTTTACCACTGCTAACCAGTGCTAAAGTGCATGTGCTCTCTCCCATAAACATTTGATTGACTTATCCACAACTGGCACATTTAATTTACCTGTAAGTCCCTAGTATAGTGCACTACATGTGCCCAGGGCCTGTAAATTAAATGCTACTACTGGGTACTTTGCTCACTTTGCCACTGGATTCATGCTAGCCTGGCTGATGAAAGGTGTTACCCAGAAACCGGTCCCAGGATGCTTGTTTCCGGTTTAGGGAAGACCTTGCTTGGCAGTTCGGGCTGGACTGTTCCCATGAGGCAAAGGGTCAAGATTGATTTGCATATAGCTGGGTCTGAACTGAGGTGGCGAAGTGAGCTAAAGAATGATGATAGATTCAACCCAGATCTGTGACTGGGGGTGAGTGTCTGAAAAGTTTCAGCGCTCCGTCCATCATCTCCTTGTGTTTGCACTAGTGGGACTGCAGCACTGCTTGTGTCCAGGATCAGACAGTCCCCGCCAAAAAGGAGTCCCCGCCATTTTCTTGCCCGGGATCCCGCCAATTCTACCTTAAAAATTAGGGTTGGGTGGGTGGGCAACTCGTAACCGGCTGCCACACGCTGGGCACCCGAGGCGAGAGGACAAAGAGGGCTTCACCCTCGTGTCCAGTGTTTTTATCTCTTTTTCTGGAGGGGCCGGCTTGCGCATCCTAATGACGCGCTAGGTGCCTCCCTGAGTCCTCAAATTTCCTGGCGACCCCTCCTACTCCCCATGCTTGCCTCTCGCACGAAAATGCCACTAAAGGCGCCCGCCCCCTAGGCGTGGGGGGCACCTCTCAGAAACCGGTCCCAGGATGCTTGTTTCCGGTTTAGGGAAGACCTTGCTTGGCAGTTCGGGCTGGACTGTTCCCATGAGGCAAAGGGTCAAGATTGATTTGCATATAGCTGGGTCTGAACTGAGGTGGCGAAGTGAGCTAAAGAATGATGATGGATTCAACCCAGATCTGTGACTGGGGGTGAGTGTCTGAAAAGTTTCAGCGCTCCGTCCATCATCTCCTTGTGTTTGCACTAGTGGGACTGCAGCACTGCTTGTATCATCCACTCAAGTAGTGTGCAGCTTTCACTGCCATGTCGACTTGGCATTTAAAACTCCCTGCCAAGCCTTCCACTCCACTTTTATTACATAAAGTTCACCCCTAAGTTAGGCCCGAGATAGCCCATAGGACAGGGTGCTGAGTAATCAAAAGGTAGGGCATGTGCTTTTAAATTTTACATATCCTAGTAGTGAAAAACTCCCAAATTCGTTTTTCAGTACTGAGAGGCCTACCTCTCTCATAGGTTAACACTGAGGATTCCTTATTACAACTAATAGACTATAATTCCTAATTGAGAGAAGGTAGAGTCATCATGTTTAGTACCTGTGAAATTGTAATGACAAATCCTGTTTAATGGTAAAGTTGGATTTGTAGTTACTATTCTGAAAATGCCACTTCTAGAAAGTTAGGGATTTTACTACTCTTGGCCATTTGGTGTCTGTTGATCATTAGTTGGACTAGTTGACAGTTCACTTTGTGTATTCCCTCTAGAGACCACACAAAAAGGAAAGCCGGGTGTGACTTCATGCATCTTCCTGGGAGGAAGGGAGGGATGAGCTGGGCACGCCCTCACAATTAAACTTTAATAGGCCACTGTCCACACACAAAGGGCTGCTTACCCCCCTGTAGTGAGTCTGGAGCCAGGGCAGGAAGAAAGGAGCTCTGTGCACTTCAAAAAACCTTCATTGAAATCACCCCCACTTCAAAGGCACAACTGAGTATAAGTACTGGACCTCTGATCCTACTAACTCAGTACACTTGTGAACCTGAAACCATCTTGCCAAGAAGGACTGCTGTGCTCTGGACTGGCATTCTGCTGGACTGCAGCTCTGGAAGACTGCTGACTTGCTGTGCTGCCCTCTCTGACAGGACCTTCATCACTTGACCCACAGTGTCTCCAAGGGCTAGCTTACTAGCCTCCAGTTCTTTAAAGACTCAGGGGCATCAAAGTCTTCCATCCTGCTCCTTTGCCTGGTTCATTGGAAGTGGAAGCAGGTGCTTGCTCCAGCGGAACGGACGCATCCTTAGCTGCGGGATCAAAACCGATGGCCATCGGAACCACTGCATTGCCGCCACTGCAGAAGGACGATCGACACATCCCTTCGACTGCGTGCAGAAACCTGGCAAATCAGCTTTCGAATCAACGTATCTCGGAACCAGCATTTCGTCTTTTGAACCGGTGCTACACCATTGTTGCGTGGAGAAAACCAACTCATCTTCTCAACTGCAGGTTCGACACCGACGCATCGCTCGGCTGCACCCTGCATCTCGTTGTTTCTTACCAGGATTAAGATACTTTTGCTCAGCAGGGCCTGCATGGGTCCTGTGTCTGGCCCACACTCCATCGTGATTGACCTGAACTCTTGACTTTGTCCCGGTCCAACGTGGCAAATTAACTCTTTATGCAAATGAGATATACATGGTTATACAGATGATTTAAATAGACTAACTGTTCAATGGATTGACTGGGTAGATTCAATCGCCAATGGACTCAACAGTCTTGGGGACTGGTGACAAGCAACCACTCTATAACTTTTACCCTAAGGAAAATCGCTCCTCCTTATAACATTGCATTTGGTGCCTTCTATCACCTACATGTAAGGTGACATATGATGGTCTTTAACATACTGCCTTCACCTTGTCTCGTCATTCTATTGCCCAATCCAGTTTGATTAAATATATTTGTGTGTGTTTACTATTGATATCATTGAGGATGACTTATAATGTAATAAGACAGCATTAACTAAGTCTTTTGTACAGCACTTGTTTTACTCAAACTGCAAGTCGTCTAGTTTTAATTATTCAATGTGCAACTACACTAACAGTGTCTTTTGTTAACTCAAGACTCTCATCCTTTCTATCGATGGCACCACCCCTTTTTCTGCTCTTGTTTCGGGCATGCAGGTACTTTCTCATTTGGTCCCGCCTCTGGTTACTGTTGCCACAACATGCACTCATCCTTGAGCCGAGGGCCCCACAAACGTGCTCCTCTTGACTATGTAACACCAAGACACGCACATCTGCGCGCTGACCATTCTTCTCCAAACAGCGATTGCTCCTAACGCTGCCATGAGTAACAATTCTAGTGCTCTTCTGGAATTGTAATTCATCACCTACAACCCACTAAATGTTTGCCCCCCCTTTTAGATACCCTCCGAGTGCGCATTGATGAACCATGACTTTGAAGAAAGGTAAAAAAATGTCTTCTGCACATGGTAGCCACAACACTCTGGGATGCTGACGGGGTTTTAGCTCCCCTCTGCATTGGCATACGGCACACGCTCTTAACCCTAGCACAGGGCCTTCTGTTTGCCGAGAGGCGTTAACTATACGCCCTTGCATGTCTCACCCGGCAGCATTGCATTCTGCTACCCCTTTGCACATTACGCATTGCAACGCCTCACTATGTGTACACAGGTCTGTGGTCTTTGTACTATCATGGTAGGCCAGCAGGCTTCACATTGATACGTGTTATCCTCTGCTCTAGGATCATTGTGCAGAGAACTTCTGGTCTGGCCATGTTTTAACATGTTAAACTCCCGCACGCGCATGTCTTTACCGTTGCATCGCCCTACACACCATCTGATTTGCTTGTTTAAATGGGACTTACCAATGCCCTTTTTCACAGGTAGACATATCGTCCTCTACATGCGTGACACAGCTCTTTGTTACGGTGAACACATCTTGGTTCATTGTTTCACCTTATATCCCGACGTACAGGACAGTCAGGACCACATGCTTAACTCATACACAGGTGGAGTGGCAGGCCTTACCTCACCCTTTGACCACAGGCTGGGTGAGGCAATTCATACACTGGGTGAACTTATGGACCGATGCATGTGTTTCTTTGCGCAGCAGCACTTGGCTCCCATATTTTTAATGACAGATTTATACTTTCCAGATCAGTACTGTGAAACTGACTGACACAGAACAACCATATTCCTCACATATCTCTTACACAAGGAGGTGTCTACTTGTATGTCCTGATGAAGACTCTGTTTCTAAGTTGAATTGTTGGGGTCGACACGTCGACGTGTTGTTCTGTTGACTTTATTACAAAAGTGCCATATGGGGGCCCTGAATGGAGGGCTTCACTGAGTTTCAATTTGTGCATCTAGAAGTCAACATTTTATGCTTTATGTTTCACTGTGCACTTCTTTTCACTGAATTTTTCCCCATTCACTTACACTGCGCTGCCCACCAAGAGCACCTACTTCATGTTATCTGTTACGATTTGAAAGTAACTGTACCTTATGTAGTTGTGTATACCCAAAATCTGCACAGGATTGTGCAGTGCAGGTGTGTGGTTATCCATTAAACAGTTGGTCTATTTAAATCATCATTATGACCACGTGTATCTCTTTCTCTAGCAAGCACAGGCTTAAGCTTCCCCTGGGAGAACCACATTATTTGTTTAGATATATCTACCCTGGTTTCTAAAGACACTGGGTTGCCCCTTCGTTTTTTTACCAATTAACTTTTTAGGCGCTTACTGCTTCTAAGCACTATTTTTGCATTTAATCTTTAAAAATTCATATCTGGACTTTTACTTATTGGATTATCATCGTTTTGGTCTTATTTTATTTATAAAATCATAGCCTATTTTTCTACACTAGTGTGGAGTCTTTTTATGGTGTTTTCCACTGTATTACTGTTTGAAGTATTGCACAAATACTTTACACCTTGTCTCTTAAGTTAAGCCTGACTACTCTGTGCCAAGCTACCAGAGGGTGAGTTAATTTAGTGTGTGCATCTTACTTGCCCTGAATAGGACTGTGGTTCTTGCTTGGACAGAGTGGATACCTCTGCCAACCAGAAACCCAAATTCTAACATACATCATCTAAAATACCATTTTAGAATTAAAATTATACCTAATAATCAATACTAAAACCAGAACAAAATCAGGAAACAGTGGTAAGGTCCCTATTATCAGTCAGCAAATATTCATTTTGAATGAGCCAGGCAACATGAAGAAATTTAGCAACAGCAGTAACAATAACTTCCCTGGTGTCATAGCACAATATTCTTAATGCAGATGCGTACTGTCTAAAACCCAGAAGCTTGCACACAGGTATATCCATTTCCCACGCTGAAGTGTGTAAGATCTACAAAAGAATACAAAGTGGTGCAGTGTTTCAGTCTCTAATTTACATGACGAACACATACTGTTGATGCAATACACACCCAATTTGATACAGAAACTGTTTATTGGCAAGATGCTGTATCTAAATTTTAAATAAAGCTGCTTGGTTAAGCATTCAGGGATCGTGTCAAGAAATGCTTTGTATGCAGGAATTGCTTTGTGATCTGAAAAGGTGTCAGACAAAATGACAGACTTGCATCTCTTTAATTACTCCTCCCATAGATGAACCTTGTGTTTCTCTTTGAGTAGTGTTCTTGAAACTAAACTAGCGTCATCAGGAGATTCCCATAAAGTAGGCAGGCCAATTTTATATAGTGTACTTAACTTACCAAGGAATCCTCTGATGGCTATTAGCCCACAGAAGTTCCCTTAAGGGTAGCCTATATGCCTCCATCTCCTCTATCGACCAAAGCCTATGCCAGTATAGTAACGGTCTCAACATAGAGGAGTGGTTGATCGGATAAATATCTAAATCCAGGAGTTGAGGGAGCTGCGGAGACCTGTACAGAAGATTGAGTAGTGACCTAAAGAACCCATTTTCAGCCCTGGCTAATCCATCAACATTCCCATAACCCCATAGCTCTGACCCATACAAAGCCGAACCTTTGACACTATAGATCTCTACAGCAGGGGCTAAAATTCTCGCCTTAGTTTTCTTCAGCAGCTTAATAACAGCTCCTGATTTCCTGTTGTAATTTTAGAATACTCTTACTAATTTGCAATGACCGTTTTAGTTTGACAGTCTCCCAAATATACTAAATCGTGCACCTGTTCGAGGGGTACCCCCTGCATCATAATAAGGAATCTCACAGCTTTGTATGGATTAAGAGCCATGAACATGGTTGTGCTAATGGTTAGTTCCAGCCCCCTGTCACTACAAAAAGTTACAATACAGTCAACTATGGCCTGTCTCCTCGAGGGGTTTTGGAAATTAGGAGAGTGTCATCTACAAACAAAAGTAGGAATTTTACAGGTTCCCAATTTCAGGTCATCATTACCAGAGAAGTCTAGGAACTTAAATAAGTCATTAATATACGTGAATAGATTCAGGCCAGAACACACCGCTGGCGGACTCCTATCTCAGTCATAAATGGGTCAGTTTACTTGCCTCTATTTCCATATTTGACTCAGGCATAGGTATATGAATGCAGCCATATTAAAATTCACATGAGATTATCTGGGACCCTCATTTATCTCAAATCTTCCCAAAGTTTTTCATGGGGAATCAAACCAAAGGCTGATTTTAAATCAACAAAAACCACAAACAGGTGGCCCGTTTCAAACACTACAGTTTTCCAAGAGATAGTACAAAAGCAAAATATTTGATAAATAGTACTTGTCTTTGGCCAGAAACTTGCCTGCAGATCTGACAGAATATAGTTGTCAAAGGCCCACTCAGGCAATTTCCAAGAAATATCGATAGAATAGCTTCTGTGAACCGTTGATCAAACTGATGGGCCTATAATTGCAAGGATCGTCATGACAGCCCTTCTTGTATACCGGGGAAATCTCAGCATCCTACCAAGATCTGAGTATGGGACCACCTTCCAGAATAGAAAAAAAATATGGGCCTTTAATCAGAGGTTCGCCTGCATAAAAATTCCTGGGGTTACAGTCTGAACCCAGTGCCTTCCCTGGAACTATCACCTTCAATTCATCAAGATTGTGTTTAGGTGTGAGATCCACAGGATTTGATCTTTCATTGGCAAGCGAAAGTCCTAATGTTGACGCTTTAACCCGAGAAGTGCTCTTGTCTGCATGCAAGCTCTTAAAGTGGAAATGACTGTCATTCTCTAGAACAATTATAATTAAGTTATGTGGCTGAAAACTCCCTTATGTAAAGAAAAACAAACATAAGAATTGTTTTTCAGAACAATAATAACCAAGGGCCTGATTACAATGTCAGGAGGACTGCCACTGACAGGCCGTCGGGGGTGGTCCGATTAACAGACAGGCCATCGGTCTGACCGCCACATCACAATGCAGGAGGTTAAACCGCACAGCTTAATGGGAAAGACCACAGCCTCCGACAGGATCCAAGTTTCCGTCGGGGTGGCGGTCGGAATCGTATCCCTGGCATGAGGGTGGTGCCTGCACAGGCACCGCCGTAGGGATTACGATGTCCCTTTCCGACTGTCTTTCTGAAAAGGCAGCCGGAAAGGGACTTTGAGGGCACCAAGCAGGACCCCGTCCCCCGTGGGCCACTATAAAGTGGGCCTGGGGGCACATATAGTGCACCCCTACACATCCATGCACAGTGTAGCAGGCACCACATGGTGCCTGGCACAAGGTGCATGGATGTGCACAAACAGCCCTTTTTCACTGCGGCCCTTTTCCAGGGCCACAACACAAGCCGCAGAGTAAAAGGGCACTTTTCTGACCACCACCACACCAGTCATATCCTAATTGGGCGGTTGGACCACCGACTGCTTTTGGGGCGGTCTCCTGACCGCCGCAACAGTGGTCAGCGGCCCAACCTTATAATCGGCCCCTTAGTTTGGAAAACTGAAGTACCCATGTCAACAAGGAATTAAGCTGGTTGATGTCAGAAAATCCAGTAAAAATGGCAAATTCTCCTTCTCTGTCTCCCACAGCTTAGCTATTTAAAATGAAGCAGTCTGTATACAGTAGATGCCCGCTAGCGGAGGCTTTTCTGACTTTACCACTGGGTCTAAGAGTATGCGATACTAACTAAGTTGAATATGGTAGCAGTTCAGCCACCCTATCTGCACTTACAAACATGAAATCATACTTAGCACAGTGAAAAATGTATTTATATTTATTTTGCAGCACTTTCAGAGCATGATCATTTTGTTGCATTACTGAACACTTAAGTTTTGTTTCATTTACAAAATGTTGAGGACAAGTTCAGGTTACATTAAAAAATATGCAAGCCATTGAGGTATTTCACATACATGTTCAATGCAGCTTTCATAGTTCCTCTCTGTAACGGCCCATGTGCAATGTAAACACTAAAGAAGGCCGCTCAGATTAGAAGTGGGATCGGTCCATTGTATGGTGCCTTCAAGTGCAGTCTAGGTTGCATGACTGACTGGGGCACAAAGATGGCTACCTCTTGTCAGGAGCGCTGCTATGTTTTATGGCTTTACCCTAGCATAGTTTGGTTCCCTTCCCATCTTCCACCGAAGCCCAAAGTTATTTATTTAATGAGAATCTTTCAAAAAAACTGGATTTCTCTTTTATTTTGATGGCGCAGCCCAGTCTCGGCTTACTCTAGTAGCTTGGAACTTAGATAAAGAAGGATAAAAAGCAATAAAATTCAATAATGCTCACAATTCGTTTGAAGCCATATAATTTATTAGACCTGGAAATGCTATATCTTTTAAAAAGGAGAAGACATGATTTATAACAGCAAAACGGTTACTATTACGAACAGTCCGGCCCTTTCTCAGGCTAAGAAATAAATGCAAACATTTATAATGGTTATGCACGAAGGCAAAATATTGGGTGATAACACTGAGGTATGTTCATATAAGGCTACGGGTGAGGACTGTGAAGGCCCTTAGACTTCAGATCCTACTAAAGTATATTCAGCAGTGCAGTCTTTGCAAGTAAAGTGCCATACAGCGTGCAGGAAGGTTTCTCTTTGGGGAAAGATGTCTGTTACTTCTCCAGTTTTCTCACAGACCTGGATTAAAGGTGTCTTAAATGACACCAACAGAAACAGAAAAAAGACAACTTTATGACTGCTTGCTACTCTAAGGCTTCTGGGTTGTGATGGCTTAATAGAGCAGCATGATACAGGACACATTTTAGGAGACCAGTTCAGGACACCAAGGGGTCTTGGGATCACAACGACATTGTCATTTCCCTGCAATGGGTACCACAAAACTTTAGAGGCCTGTATCCCATAAAAACCTGGGCGTGGTCATGATTTTCAGAAACAGGACCTGCATGGACCCCCACAGAAATGGTCAAAACAAACTAAAAACAAGGTGACTCCTTCGATGTGGGTTGAGATCTTAATGCTTCAAGCTGCAACATCTGTAGACAATATTTCATAGATGGATAGATCCATCAAATCTAAGTTCAGCCCGACCAGCCTAAACCAAATCGACCTAGCGGACTTGAAGTACATTTTCAAGTTGCCTACATGCTCAGGAATGGGCTATATATGACCCCATACAGTGAGGTGGGGTTTGTAGTGACTTTCTCCTGGTGTCACTCTCCCTCCACCACAAATCCATGGACCCATGTTCTAACTGCATGCCTGGCTTATAGATTGCCACTTATAGCAATAATGGGGCATGGAGGGCTTCAGAAGTTGGTCAGCACATTTGGGAGAAGCTGGCCCAGACATCTAAACAGTGTTGGCCGATGCCATATTCCGAGGCAATTAGATCTGCTCAATGTGAGTTGCATCCCAGAAACCGAACAAGGATAAAATTATTACATAGTCTGAGTTGCCGGCCCCAGGTCCAACTCCAAGAAAAGTGAAACAGGAATAGTAGTAAGCCTGTCGCAGGACAACACCATTCTTTTGTGACATGCAATGTGTTTTCGTCAAGGGCATCATTCATATTTTGCACAATCTCAAGGCAAACCACATATTAGTACACCCGAGTGCGGGGTGCGGAGTGAATAAAGGATCACACAGGAAATATGACAGTTTTTACCAATATTGTTGGTAGACGACTCCCCCAGGGATACAGGTAAATAGGATTGTGACCCTGCACAAGAAATCAATTGCCTCTTGGTGTGAGTCTCTCATTTGAGGAATAGTTCTCACTTAAACATTTTTAGACAGATACAGATTCAATGGAACCTCTCAATGTGGCACCAATACTCTTCGGTGAAAAAAACCTGTCTAAACTTGTTTTGAGGTTTTTTAGTGAAAATAGCTGAAACACTGAATAGGGCTGAGATTTCTTAAATCAAGTAACCGAGCCCAGTGGCTGCTGTGAAGTTAAGAATGTTGAAACTAGAGCACACTTCTACTGCGCGCCTTTTCCCTCCACAAAACTTTTGCTTTGGTTCACTGAAAAGGGGATCTAATTACAACACGTTTGCGAGCCAAAAACATTATTTCCTAATATTGTCACGCGCTGCTGAACTTTCTATCAAACATTTTATGGCCTTTGTAGCAGTGCCGTAGAAACCGAGGCGGCCGGCTTGGATTGGGACCAGCTATTTCATAATTCCGCATTAAATCGCTAGGTATTCCTGTCCAGCCCAAGGCATCTAAAAGCTTAATTTGATCGATTATGTCTGGGTTTCAAGGTCCAATTATCAATTTGACCGAAAAGAACCGCCAGGAAACTGTTAAGCACATTCTGTTCCTCGCATCTGAAAACGAAAAGGGAAAGTGCTCACGAGCACACATGTGCAGAGCCCTGAGCGCGTTATTTAAATCCTTTCCAAAATTGTGCACAGGAAGTATTGTCACTGATACTCGGAAGCAGCTGGGCTTTTCTGTCACCGCAGACTAGAATTAACTTCAGGATTTCCAAAGCACAAGTCAGGGTTACCTCCGCGTGGAGATTCCTAAATTAGTTCTTGCTACCGGTCTTCATGCGGGCATAAAAAAAACATAAGAAAAAAATATGCTTGATTTAAATACCAATGTGTGATTTAGAATTATGTCTCTCATTATATTATTAGAAAAAGAGCATGCTAATTACGAGGAGCACCCGCGTTTATCACATGGAGTGGATTCTACAAGATGTTTATTCATTTTCAGTAGTTATTTGGAAGCAAAAAAGTCCATATACATCAATAATACAGCGCATAAAGGATGCTGGTAGCGTCGTCGCCATATGTCATACAAATGGAGGCCTCGAGGCGGAGTTGAGGTGTGAAGCAAGTAACAAACAAAAATGTTGTGCTAATTCAATGGTTGATTCTCAAAAAACAGGATTTGTTTAGAGAGAAAGTAAAATGATTTTCAATCTGGTGTGAAATTCGGAGGTGCCACAGAAGCTGATCTGGACAAAGGGGGCAGATGTCACGACATAAAAAAGGCTAATGGGGCAGAAGCCTGCACAATACACTGCAAATTGAACACAATTTTGGGCCAGATGGAAAGGTTTTATTTTCAGTTAAATTCGCAAGTGAATCCGCCCAAAGACTAATGGTTAATGGGAAACTTAAAAGAACAATTCCCTTTGCAGAGAAACTACTAGAGTCTGAAAGGGCAACACACATTTGTTGGCAGCAAATGGCGCTTACACGACAGGAGCCAAGAGGTCACAGAAGGGGAAGGGCAGAAGGGGACTTGCTCTATGGGGAGCCATAAATATTATAATTAATCACCCCCAAAGCACCTGCCAAGGTTTCACCCCTCCTAGGCTGAAAAAATGTTTCGTATTTGCAGAGTGACGAAAAGTAGGTGGTGTAAAAGTTAACGTGAACGTAACGGGGCCTAAATACCTCGCCGTCAAAAAGTTGTTAATTCTGTTCTGCACGTTTTACAGACACCGTCTAATTATTTCTGCTAGGTGTAAATGATAAAGTACGGGCAACTTAATAAAAGGAGCACCAACCTATCTCCGGAGTCATGTTTCCAAAGGCGAGTCCTCAAGGAGAGATGTCCAGAGAACAGGATTCACCCTAAAGAGGTACCTGGCCCCACTATGGGGTGGTGGGTCCTGGCCATGCAGCCAGTCAGGTACTTTTAGAAGAAGGACTACCATCTTCAATAAGGAATGCGCGCGGTGTTAGGCACAGCAAGCTGCATTTGTAGTTTTATTTATTCGGTAATAGCCTACACAAACTTCGGATACCAATTAGACTTAACAAACAAATGAGATCGCAGATAAGGACATTAAGAGCAAGTGAATGAATGAAGCAACATTTATAGAGCGCATAGCTACCCGTAGGCATCCCAGCGCTGGCGGATGACTGAAGCTTCAAGGAATCACTTAGGGAAGAGCCATGTTTTCAGCAGCTTGCGGAAAACAAGGTGATTTGGTTCCCTACGTAGCTGAAGAGGGAGGGAGTTCCAAAGTTTGGCAGCATTATATGAGAATAGCCGACCACCACTTCTAAAACATTAATCGGCACCTGTATGTGACGTTGTCTAGAAAGAGCATAAAAAAGCTGTGCCCTTGTACGAAAGGAGATTAAAACTGCTCGATTCTGTTTCCTTCGCTTTGAATTAAAAGCTGTGTCAGGAAGGTAAACAAGCATTTAGAATGCAATCGGTCTAGCATTTGCGAGAGTTTAAGCTATTGGCATTGTAAATGACAATGCCTTTTATTTATCTGTTTTGGTAATTAACACATAAATACAAGGCATTGTCAATTACATTGCCAATAGCTCAAACTCTTGTAAATGCGAGACCTATTCAAAGAAGCGTCCGCCATTGTCCTGGCTGCTCGGAACGTGAAAGCACGCATGGCATGCTGAATGTTGCAGGAAAGCATGTCGTGCCTGCAGTAGGAGAAACTCATTAAAGAAAATAGTGCTTACAGACTAAAAAGGACTACCTTGTAACAATCGAAGTAAAAGGTTGTTACAAGGTAGTCCTTGTGTTTGCCAGGTTACAAATGAAGACAAGGCGGTACTATGGAGGGACTAACAAGCCTATTAATGAATCAGAAGCCAGCATTTACGAAGGACAATGACACAAGCCAATGACAAATATGGGTGGAGAGTGGGCGGGGCTTCTATTCCACACTCCAATACAGCATGCCGCAGAGCAGCACATGCGCTGCTCTGGCTCGACCTAAAAAACGGTACTTAATCACAACATGCACAAAAGGTTATGGGTTAAAACCTGTTCTGTGAGACATCAAGAAAACATGAAACGGAGGCATTTAACATCTGCAGGCTATGTTCTGGAGAAGATTTTCCCGATTGTTCCCCACAGATCAAGTACAAAAACCTACAAAAAGCATTTGAAGATGTAAAGCAGAGTTTGAGGGTGTTTTCTATAAGCATTCAACCATAACTATTTGTGGCTGTTTTTTTACATTCTTCCCTTTTATTTTCGCCGCAGCTCACAGGCCTGGCGTGATGATTAATGGGTATAGCACTCTGGGTTTCTGGTTAGCGAGGCGATAAAAAATCTGTTAAATCCCAAAGCTATGGTCAATGCAGTTCTTCACAGAGGTCACCTCAATTTAAATCGTTCAATGAAAGTTATGAGGGCTTCCATCTATTTGATGTTCAATATTCACACTTAGCAAAATGCTAGGTGCTGCTACTCGAAGGAAAAAGTAGGCAACATAACATATAGCCAATTGCCCTAAGAAACGGACATCCCATTTTTTGGCAAAAATAAGTGAATTTGATCCAAATAAGTCTTTAAATCGGTGCAGATTTATAGGTTATATTTTATATAACAGAATTAGGTTGTTATAATGTATAAGTTGATAACAGTACATAATTCGGTTGAACTATCATGCCACCTGTCACTCCTGTCTTCCTGCAGTCTGAGAAAGGGCAGAACATGTTTGAACATATTGAGAACGGATGCTATTCATTTGTTGTGGCTTGTTGTGGCTTGCCGCAAGTTGTTCCACTGTGCCTAAAAACCATAAGAAGGCATGCAAGCGCTACATAAACATCTAAACAAAAAAATCATGCACTGCTACTACATTACCAGACTCAAAAGTGAGTACTGTCAATGCCATAATTAGTCCAAGGAAGCAAAAACAAATTCGATAGCTAAATGCGACAAAAACAAAAGTTAATAAAAATTAAATCAAAGAAAAAATGTAAGAATAAAGAAAACACACATACAGAAGAAATTTTTATTCAACACATTGCTTTGAAAAGTTGAAATCTGTTGCCACTTAAACCACTTGAGTCTTCAAACCTAATTTTTTAAGATACAGCGGCTCTACTGGCTTTCCTACATTAAGTTGTGAGATTGCTTATTTTCAAAAGATCGGAAAACTAGACTTTATGTGTCACATATATACCAATAGCTCCATTCAATCTGGATGCCAACAATTCTGCAAATTATGCACAAGGTTGGATCATATACTTCACAAACTGATACACATCTTTCCGACAGGCTTTCACCAGGGCTACCACTCGAGAACCATCAGGAAAGTTCATCCTTAAATTGAGACGACATGGTCTAGCTCTGGACACCAAGAAGACATTCAACTGAGTAGGATGGGTTTATATAGAGGCCACATTTGACATCTTTGTAATCACAGGTCCAGTGTGTTAGTTGATTCACATCCTCTGTCATACTCCTATACCTCAGTCCTCATGAATTAGCATTTGTCACTTCCTTTCGGTATGATGTTAGGTGCCAGTAAGCAATGATTCTACTCATTATTGTATATCCTGATAAAAGTACCATTAGCTACTAGTATCAGAAAACAAGACCTAATGCAAGATATTACAGCCAGGGAAAATAATTCATGCCATAACGTTCCAGATGTACACAGTACTACAAAAATAAGAGCCCACATCAAGATGTGCAGTTAGTTTGACTAAATGTGAACTCATGATTGTCAAACTTAACAATGATCAATCCCCCCCTTGAATTCAAAAGGAACTGGTGAATTACTGGGATCCACATTTCTAAGCATTTCACAAAAATGCTCACTCCAAATAATCAAACTGAGAGCCAAAAATTAAGATTGGCCTGGCTAAAGGGAACACTCTTACCTCAACACTGCTGGGCAGAATAAAGGCGTGGCTATCTATTCTAAACAAACTACAGCTTAGGGGTGCCTTTCGATCCCGGATAGATAGAGTTACAGTTCTGCAGCTTAGAACTAAATACTTTTGGGCCACATTCACAAAATTATTGTACACCTAAATGTATCTTAGGTAATAATAATGTAATTTGCAATCATAAAGTTAAAAGAACTGGACCCTGGAAATTCAGATTTGTGAAATTTTATACCCGTACAGTTTTCAACAGCTGACTATGCGGTATTGTGGCAAGATAGGAATAGTGTAGGAACGGAGGTGTTCCCAAGACAGAGCCAATGTTTTTTACACTCAATTAGTTCAGCCCAAACACTCCGACCCTTAATTAAGTTTTAGAGGCAGAGGTTTCTCACCATAAAAACATAGTTCCTCTGTGGAAGAAAACTGGAAAAAAGGTATGGTGAATATGCATCTTAAAAATCGGAGTAATGCAACACAATCGTTCTTGACTTATGTCCGCCTGTTTAGGGTTGGTTAGGAGTCAGTGTGGAAATGTATGATTATCATGCAGCTCCAGAATTTCTTTTTTTGTGCATTCAAAGTAAATATGGGAGAAACATAGATATTTTACACACTTCTACATGTACTCCTACATTTTGTGAGTAAGCACTCTATGCTTTCTTCCAGCACCAGATACTCACTCTTGAAATGAGAAGCACTTCATTGTACCACATTTGAAAAAACCCACAGTAAAAAGCAATGTCACAATAGGTTACTACTAATTTCATCAACTTTGCACAAACCCACGGAAAACCACAGAACATAGAGATGTATTATTGGAAGGTGGCTAATTAGAAGGCGCAGTGTGTTACCTACAGGTAGTAATTACACCACACACAAATAATGTCCAGTCAAGTCTCAATAACTGAATCCTTGCTCAACCCTTGGTAGCTTGGCTGACGAGCAGTCAGGCTTAACTTAGTAGACAAGTGTGTAAAGCATTTAATATCACCAAAACAGTGAGTAAGTAAAACACAAAACAAAATGAAAATCCAACACCAATTTTGAAAAACAGAAAATATTTGTATCTTTAAAATGACACCAGTAGGACAAAAATCCAATGCAACCAGAGAGTCCACTCCTTTATCTTTTAGGAATGGCAAAGTCCTTTTGTTCTGAAGCCTGGAGAGTGCAGCAGGTGCAGTCCTTCTGAGTGAAGTCCTCTCTTGTGTAGTCCAAGGGTCCAGCAGGACAGTCCTGCTACAGATGTTTTCAGGGAGGAGTCTGAGGTGCAGTGCAGCTCTCCCATATTTATTCCATATTCTGGACTGGCAAGAGGGGCGCACTCCCAACCAATGAGGCTCAATTTGCCACCCTATGTTATGACCACTTCCTGGGAAGTGTGGCATATTTCTGTCCCAGAATGCACATCTCAGCAACAATCAAAATGTAGAAAAGATCTCCTTTTTTTTTTTTTTTTTTTAGAGTTTCATATAGCGCGAACTAGACCCGAGGCATCGGGTATCAGAGCGCTTTACATGAGCACCAGTTTCGTTACAGATGAACACATAATTTTTTTTTTTTGTTAGGCACGGGGAGATTAAGTGATTTGCCCAGAATCACAGGATGTTGAGCGTCGTTGCCGAGACTCGAACCGGGTTCCCCAGGTCTGAGGTCGGCCGCTCTAGCCGCAAGGCTACATCCTCTCCTTGGAGTTCATGTCTGGCTAACCCAACCCACAGGTGTGGCAAATGTTTCCCTACACTCCCCTTCCAGACCCTCTCCTAATCTAATTAGAGAGGCTCCCATCTGGCTGAGGATCAAGGAAGTGGGGGTAGTCCTGGTACCTGTGCTATCTGTGCTTCTCCCTTTGAAGACCAGTTCATCTCCCCAGCCCCCTTCCTGTCCTGGCATCTACAAGCAGCAGATCTCTTCCCACCAGATGTCTCTATTGTTTCAGTCCCAGGCATCTTCACATCCAATCAGGGAGCAGCTTGGCTCAGGCTATCAAAGGCTGACCAATCAGAAGAGGCTGCTAAAGGGCTGTTTTATGTAACTTCAGGAAAGCGAGTTCTAAAACTACTTTCCTGTAATAGTTATAATAAATCTGGCCTTGGTAAATTGTTGGATTTATTGTAACTATTATTTTGAAACTTTGAATTATGCTGCTAGCCCACTCCTGTCAAAAGGTACACTTTATTAGAGTTTAATAAAATCTTCCTATGTTAACCTATGTAGCAGCACTACAGTGGGGATAAATGATTTTGGCAGTTTTTCCCTCTCTAAAGCATATAAAACATCTTTGATAATGTCCCTGAGTTTATAACAAGGCAAACTACCCTCGAGGCACCTAGGGCAGACCAGGGCACTTTCAGAGTCAGTAACCACCAGTATCAGTCAAAAAATGGGGGTGATCAGGGCATACACATATGTAGAAGTCTCAGCTAATGGTAAGCAAATATGTGAGTTCATGACCATGAAATACTAAAAGAAAAACTGCACTATGGGTTTTTCATAGCAGGCACTCTTTGGCTTGATCAAGCGCTGTCTGTTAACTGGGCACAATAGTTTGAAACAGAAGTTTCAGGAATTGTGAGTACCCTACTTAAAACACTGGAGAGGCACAATATAATTAGGGCTCCCGGTTTTATGGTATTTATTTTTTTGCCATTTCCGTCTGTATTTATCCATATTTATTTTTTGGGCATTTTTTCTGTATTTATCCACATTTATTTTTGCCACAAGCAAAAGACGACGCTACAGCTAGTATTTTTCCTCATTTATTTAAATTGACAATGCACACATGCGCTCACTTAAACTAGCGATTTGTTGTGGCTTTAGCAGTGCTTTAAATGGTCCGGTACTGAGTAATTTGAAAAGGAGAGTACCTGTGCTTCTCAGTTCTGCTATAAAAACACTTTAGGATAGAGTACAAGCACTTATCAGGAGCAAACATGTGCCAGCGCTTCTGTATTTCCATCTAAAGCCAGCTAGAAATCTGCCTTCAAATGTCTATGGTTTTCACACAGAAAGTACGTAAGGTTACCTATATTGGTGGTGGTGTGTGTAGATAGACAGACAGATAGATAGATCCCAAGCTACACGCCACGTCCTTTTGATACATATTATATATATATATACGTAACAATTAAGGACGTGGCATGTAGCTTGGGAGCTCTCTGCTGCCAAAAGCTGTTTTCAATACCCCGGGAGGGGAGCGTCGGCTCCTTCTCTGCTAATACGTAACACCAGGAGCCTCAAACAGGCCAAGAAAAAGCCGGTAAACAGACAGTAACAGAGACGAAAAGATCGCACACCCCAGCCTCCGTTCTGGGATGAAATCTCCCAATCAGGGCCTCAGGGCATGCCGATTGTCACGGGGGAAAATATTCATTTTTCTCCTGCTTCAGCACTGTGAATTGAAGTGCTTAAAACGTGCACTGTATGGGACCTGGGACAGGAAGAGTCAGGGGCGTTGGGGGAGGCTACGGCATGGGGTGAAAGAACAATAAAGCCTCGTTAACGAGTAAATGGTCTTTAAAAGACCTGTGAAGTACTCGGGTGCGGCTGTGTACCCGGGAAGGAATTTCCAGCAGCAGGAAGGGGGCGTGGCGAGATAACTCTGGATTCGAGCACGGCAGCGCGGCAAAATGTTCTAGTATTTTGCCGTTTTTACATATAAATACAGACAAAGGAAAAATTGTTTTCCGTCTGTATTTATATGTAAAAATCCGTTTAAACGGAAAACCGGGAGCCCTAAATATAATCAATAGTGTTATAGGCCTGCTAGCCTCAATATTGCTACACCTTTATCTGCAGCATATGCTTCTCTCTCTGAAGGACATCAGTGGAATGCTGCGGAGAGATAGGAAAGACAGATGGTGAAGGGGAGGGAATGGAGGATCGCCCCCTTGCTCCTGTGGCTTTTGGTGTTATTGCAGTGTGGTGACTGTGGGAGCCATGGCAGAAATTAAGGGGAAGCCACCACTGCTACGGCCTCTCCCTCTGACCTGCCAAAGAGCAAAGACATTTGGTATGGCTGAGTGGAAGACCTCCCTCCTTCCACAGCTCTGGCTCTCACTGAATGGCCAATGCTGAAAACACTCTGAAGACTAGGATGCATGGCTCTACAACAATTATCATTCAGAAACAGTGGTAGACATGGGAAGAAACTCAAGGAAGTTGTTTTAGTAGGATATTTTTCCTATATATAGGGCAGGATAATCTTTTCGCAGAAAAGGTAGCTACATCAGGTCATGCTTTCTGCACCAAAAAATCTGCTCTTTTGTTAATGATCCTCGCCCTGGCTTGGAAGAATGGCACTCATAGATCCTTTTTTAGGTGTAATTCCACTCTGTACATTTCGGAACATTATGTTTCATGTGGCTGACGGCCGTGGACATGTTTATGAACACTTCAGGAAATACTCTGGAATGAGGACTACTTTCACCAAGGCTCTGTGCAACAAGCTCTAGAACCAATTCAGACCAGGGAGTGGCCAAAGGCTGCTAGAAAACTACACATTTGAGGTGAGCAGATGATTTAGAGTGTTGTTGGTGTAGTAGATGCACTACATGAGACAGAGCAAGATAGAGAATCTAGTAATCCCTGGCAACATGCTTAATTTATGTGGTACTCTAAGCATGCGAGTAGTTGGTTTTGATGAGATTATATGTATGTATGTATATATATGTATATATATATATATATATACATATATATATATACATATATATATATTTTTTTTTGGGTGGGAGGTACACATGCATACATACAAGCATACTTTTTTGTACAAAAAATAGATATATTTTTTTACACATACATGCATACTTACAAGCATACACTTTTTTGTCTGTTACCAAAAACTTGAAGTTAGAAAATGTAAAGTGTTCAATCTTTTCTTTCATTGCAGTCACCATTGCTCATGTGTTCGAAGTCCTCCTCCACACCCAATGATGTCACAGAAGAGATAGCAAATTCCCTTATTGCTAAAATTCTGGAAACTGGTTTGGAGCCGAGTACACTGAGCACAGAGTCTGTACACTATGATATGGAAGCAGCAGTTTATATGTTAGGGCATGAGCAATACACTGGAATGTGGTGGGGGAATAAATAACCAGTTCATTTCAGTATTTTTAGGTTTTTGCATCGTAACCATGGCATCTCCTCTACTGACTTTTTGTAGGGGATTTTTTTTTTTTTGTTCAAAACTTAATTTTCTACTCCACGTGGAAAACCTTTACTTTAACAAAGTTCTTTTCAGTTGTGTGTTTCAGGGAGAAGGCAGGGAGGAGAGTTAGATACCCGTTACAACATTGGTATAAAATTATAAAAAAATAAGTGGCAAGGCAAAAACAATTACCGTCAACTAGATGATGATACAAACTTTTCAGAAAGCCGGGAACAATGTGAGACTATTAACACTTATGTAAGGCTTCCATTGGAAGCCTTTAACGTGAATAGGATCGGCATGGAGCAAATGGCTATGTTGGTGTGTGGACTGACATCTTGATCCCATTTCAGCTGATGTAGCAAACATAGTTAATTGTTTGGCTGAGCTTTTTAACGATATTGTCTTTTAAGACAGTTAATCTATACAGATCGGCAGTTGCTGCAGGGCATGTTTTGGTGAACAGTATCTCACTTGGTCAAGATATTTTTGCCAGGAGGTTATTGAGGAGTATTTGATGGCTGAAACCTCCGGTAGTAAACTACTCTTCTGCTTGGGTTGTGAATAAAGTATTGGATGTTTTAGAAAGTTGGGAGATAATCAGTATCTCTGACTTTGGGGTCACAGTCATTGCAAATGACTATGCTTCCTTGTCTGGTTTCTTATAAAAGGGCCTCCAATGTGAAGTCTGTGGATGTGACCTGTAGGGCTCACCAGCCAGAGGAGCGAGTTTTTTCTTGTAGAGACAGACTGACACGCTTTCTAGATCGATGTTCTATTGATGGTTTTGAGAGAATGGAAGGCTTTGTATGAAGCAGGGTTTGAAAGAATATGAAAAGCCCACTGAAAGGGTGATTAGTCTTGATGTGTCTAAGCTGTTGATTTTGCTCCAAGATCCGCATAAGGCTTTCTCTGCTCCAACCATAGTGAGCTGGATGAAGGAAGTAACGCGGGAGGCTGTAATTGATGCAAGCTGTTTTTTAACACATTCTCGGATGTCTGCTTCTTCTTCTAAAGTTTTCACTCCGGTGGGAGGCAGAGTCTAAGATTGTGAATCCCTATGGCTACCCCACCCTGATGTCGAATTATTCTGCTGTGTAGAGTGACTTTTCTGGAAAAATATTTCTTTAGGTTGGCAAATTTAGACTGGACAGAAGTTCAGGAAGATTTGAGAACCTGGGACATGAGGACTGGATCATGAAACATACTTTTGTGTCTATCATTCCAGTTTATCCTAGCTCGCACTGCATTTAAGAAGGAAGATGACCTCTGGTTCTTCTTCCTTTCTTTTGTTGCTGCTATGAGTGGGGCAATATAAGCTGCTTGCATAATCTTAGCTTCTGTGTCTTTAATAATATCCACAATTACTGCACACCAGTCTGTGGAAAATTTCCATTGTTTCCCAATGTTGCTTGGTCATGGGGGTATTCCAGCTTCTCTGATAGGGCTCTTTAAGAACATATGCGTGCCCTGCTGTAGAGCAGAGAGAACAGCTTTAGGTGGGGGGG
Source organism: Calotriton arnoldi (assembly GCA_963921515.1). Lineage (NCBI taxonomy): Eukaryota > Metazoa > Chordata > Amphibia > Caudata > Salamandridae > Calotriton > Calotriton arnoldi. The sequence continues at coordinate 1,832,842 of CAWUFW010000890.1, read as the reverse complement.
GGGGCGTTTTTAAATCTTTGGGAGGGGAGGCCATGTTTTGTATGGCTCCCACATTACTCCTATTCCCCTGCGTTGACTTGAAAGCAGGGGTAAATGATGTGTGTGGGGGGGGGCATAGATAACAAAATTATAGATCAGTACAATGTGAATAACAGGGATAGTATTCTCCTTGGGGTTCTCAGTGACATCATAGACATTGAGAGCTTGGTTCTCGTTATCTATTTGATGTCACTCAAAACTGCTTGGTGAAAAACATCCCCGTAATTCACTGCTACCCATCTATAATTCTATATGTTATGTATGGCTCTGGTAGACAGCCACTAGCATGTATAACTGAATTAAAATCTAGTAACTCACTGCTATGACGCAGCAACAGTTAACAAATGCTGTTACCCACTGTTGCTATGTCCTAAAGGAATTCCAGGCTGCTGTGCCTGGGCTCGGTAAGAGTTTGACAGAGTAGTGCTGGAAAACACTGAGCACAGCTTCTGAGGCAGAGGGCACAGACAGGTGGAGGTGGATGAAACAAGGCCAGGTTTTTTTATTTTTTAAATTTTGGACACGGGAGAGAAGCCATGTTACCTATGGCTCGTCTATTAATCCTTTGTTTTGCATAGCAGTTGAAAGCTGGGGCAAATGATTTTGGGGGCATTACATTACAAAAAGATAGACTGGTAAAAAGCAAATTACGAGGATGTTTTTCTCCTCTGGGTGCTGACCGGCATCATAGATAACTCAAGCTATGGTCTTGCTGTCTCTCGGATGTCACTCCGAATCCCTTGGTGAAAAACATCTGTTATTCCCTGGTTCCCATCTACAATTCTGGATATTACCCATGGAGTCATTACGGCACGTTGCTTTTCCCTACTTGAGGCCATTATTTTAGCATTTTGGTAAATCCTGTATCTCATAACTGGAAGGCAAATTTTTCAAGGACTACAACGCAATGATAAGCAGCATGGACTGCGGCGGCCGAGATATAGATCTACTTATATGGTGGTACTGAGTGTTTCATAATTTACTCTTCCTCTTTGGGGGGTTTCAGAGGATTGGCGTGCCATGGATAAGACACTGTTCTGGGCACTTGGGTTTTCTGATTATATGTCTATTTTTTGTGTAGATTTCTTTCTACATGGCTTTTGGCATCTTTCCAGTTAGGTATAAATAAATAGAACATAAAACGAGGATTTAAAAATGCGCTTCAGGCTGCTAATACGTTTCCTGGAACCCACTTTTGCGTATTTTGTCTATCTACTTAAATGTTGGGCTGTCACGCTGGAAGTCTGATTCAATTTGTTGTTTTCCTTTAGCTTCAGTTCCACATGCAGTTTGTTCTGTGTTGGAGTATGAACAATACTGACAGATCTGCAAGCTGAGCAACGCAACCCATTTCTGTCTGTGGTCGAGTTACCATGTCTGCATTCAGTAAATTTAGGGATTTATATCGTTGATACAAAAGGAAAACATGTTTAATGGTAATACATTGTGTATGGGTGTTGTAATAAATGTAGTGCATTACCCTAACGTTATTTGTATTATTATCGTCCATGTCCTAATAATAATAATACGATGATTGATGCTGAAATTGCAAACATACTATTGTGAATAATGGGCCTCAATAACTATCATGACCTTTTGTGAATTCAGTGCTGTGAGTGAACCTATTGACACCAGCCTGGAGTGAAGGTAACCTTACCAGCAGCCAGAGATAGGGCCTGCTGTATGGAGGCATCCTTTTTCCAGGCTCTTCGCCCGATGTGAAGTCAACCGGAAATATGCCTTCTAGGGGGAAAAAACAGAGACATTTTGGTGTCTGACGTTTGCTTGGAATGGGTAATATCTGACATCAGTTATGTGCCTTTAGCTAGGCATTGATTCTCACATGCTCATAACACTATCAAATTATCGAATCTCACGACTGTCACTTTGGGCAAAATGGCGGCGCTGACTGGAGCATGGCTCTCCTGAAGTATGAGATCCTGGGCCTGTCAAAGTATTAAGGGTTCCTTGACATGGACGCCTTGCTCGACAGAGCTATGGTAGATGGTGCAGTGTACCACAACCATCGTGCCGCACACAATCGGTCTGTATATAAATGACACACTAATCAATGATCATTATTTACAATGTAATCCTCCTTATTTCGTTATCCTCTATGTTGATATTACGAAGTGTGAAAATTTACATTCCTTAAAGGCTACCATCAAAGACATGGTACAAGAAACGTTTCACCCATAAAACTGGTTACTTCACCGTATTACAGGTCTATATTCACTTCATTACGAAATCATTTAAGGTGCAATTATCACATGCTGCTTATTTTGCTATAATCAGGAAAATCTAAATTAGTAAAACAGTAATGCTGCAGGAAAACGAACTTGAATACAGCCTGTAATATTTTGTTCAGTTGCATTGTGGGCACCACACATAAAAGACCTTCCTTAGTCTATAGTGGCTTGCCATTAACATTGTAAAGGGAGCAACAGAACAGAAGAGGCACCAAATCAGCTATTTGTTTTGCTAAAATATTCAGTCCTGAAATTTTACTCATACAATTCTGCCTTTTGCACACAGCCACAGTTGAGACAGTTTACGCAAACAGCGCCAAGATTCGAAACCCCACTATGACCCACTTGGAAGCATAGGCGCTTGAAGTAGGGATGCCGGGGTGCTGCAGCAGCCACAACAAAATCATGCTGGAGTTCATAAAGTGATTGAGCAATAAATATAATTTGAATGTTGCTTTTATCTTGTTGATTTTGCAATCCCTTCAAACACAGAGGTCAAATGTCAGGCCATATCTTTTGACAAATTGCTGCATATTCTTTTAAAAGGGATATTGGTGTTTAGTTTTCTTTCTCTGTAGAGTGAGACCCTTTTTGTAAACTAAGATTTAAAAATGATCAAAATGAATAAAGACAATTTACTTGGTGATCCACAAATGATAAATATTCACTAAAACCCGTTTTCCACAATTTATCATTGTGCGCTAGTTAGTTTTATCAGTAAAACTGTTAGGTCTGTGCACATTTTGTGGGCATTTCAATGAAAAATGCGGTGTCTGTGAACAACAAAGTACTACCACACCATGGTTTAGTAATATATGTGTGACAGTGTGCTCCAAAATGCACAACTGTACACATACTACACCCTTACCGCTGCTGTCGGATACATTTGCTATACTTGTTCTTTGTGTAATGCTTGGAGTTTTCACTATACCTGTGACTTTTGTGATGTAACATTGAAAGCAGCACCCCCACTCTGAAAATTGGTCCAGCACCACTGTGTGGAAGAGGCAAACAACTACTCACCTGTCATTCACAAGGGTCAGGGTGATGGTCACCACACCACCTCCTTATGGGACACCTCTGTGAGAATAATCCACCGCCTTTAAACCATCCACCACCATCAATGTGATTTGGGAATTAAATTACCCAATGGAAATCTCCAGGAGACTAAGTAATTGGAGATCACTATGCTACACTGGAAACTGCTCATCATTCTGTGAGCAGTACAACTGCAGGGCCTGCATTTCCGTATGGTGAAGCAAGGCAACTACTTTTTAGAACCACCAGAAACTAGCAACAAACTGAATTAGGGAGATGCAAACATAGCCCTATTGCATGCGCGGTGGATGAAGGCTCGAAATGGGCAAAGTTTCCTTCTGTCTGGGTCCTGCACCATTCCTTTTTAACTGTTATTGAATCTATAGCGTATTAAGGAAAAGAGGATCAAATATTACAATCTTTTATCCACACAAAACTTTAGCACATACATATGGACTAATTTAATCAATGTCACGGTTAATGCGGCAAACAACTCTTGCAGTGCTCTGTGATGAAGAAAAACTGCTTAAATGAATGCATACATCTAACAAATTAAAGGAGAAACATACATTTGAAGGTATGCAATCTGTAGGTAAGTTATAGCACAGATTTAATATCAAGTCTTCAGACTGAAAGCCTGCATCACACGCTGTTCCATTAGTCTTCCTCACTGGGATGGGAATGTGTGAAGTCATAAGGATGGCTAACACAGGCAAAATAAAAACACTGTCCAGAAAAAAAAGGTTTTAATAATATTTTTGTTAACAAATTTGGCTGCTTAAAATCTTTCTGTTTAAGTAGCTAAAGCAGCTACGGGTCAAAATAGTAACTTTCCTATATAGTCCTTCAAAACACATCTACACGCATTAGGCCATCAATCTAAGGGGTCGAGACAATGCATAAGGTTAGGGTAGCACAGAGTAACTTTTTGCAAACAATGCAAGGGCTGGGGGCTACCTGAAAGGTTATTTTGCACCTGCTTGCACTTTAAGTACTGCCTAGTGGAAAGGATTACTTGTCTACTTCCGTAACCATGTCCTCCACATCCTGATCCATGCTTTCCTAGCGAGACAGAGACAAAGATTCTGCTCTTAAGTGCCGTCCATTACATGTGTGTCACTGATCTCCTTTCCATCACATATTCCACCATTTTATAAAATCATTCCCCGAATGCATTTGCAAATTATCACGCTTAGCAACGCAGGAAGAAAAACATCAGAAAACAGAATGAGAAGATAATCATGTAGATATTTTTTACGCCAAATGTTATTACTTTCATATGTTACAATTTATCATGTAGCTAATTAAACAAAGTCGACAAGTCCACTCTGGAACATCCGTAGTTCTTTCTTCTGCTCTGTTGTTACAACATGAAGGAAAAAAGCTATGTACAATATTTGTTATGTTTCTTGCACTAACACACAGAATTCCTTTTCATGCAGGACTTGAAATACAACCATAAATGTCTATGAACTGACACCCCCAGAACAACCGCTCCCTCCTCAGGAGGGCAAGTCTCCCCCATTCAAATACAAATTGTGCAGATGCTCAGAGCCTGACAGCACATGCAGTATTAAAGCACTGCTTTCTGGGAGGTGTTCATTTAATTGATCTCAGTTTTCTTTTTCCAGCAGACTTCCTAATAACATGTTTTCTTTTTTCGCCTCTTTTGAACTGAGCCTGCATGTCCTATGCAGATATAGTCTCAAGTGTCTTAATCTAACTTTCTGTAGATGTGCAGTGCCATATTTGATTGTAACTATGCAAAGACAAGCTTTTTACTCCTTAATAGACATTAAAACATGAGCGTGTATCAAATACCCGTGTTATTGCTTGTGTTTAACAGCCACAGCTAGGCCTCCTTTGTTCGCATTGTTTTGCGCCAACCACGTATCAAATGTTAACAGGTTTTTTCAGGTACCAAAGCCAAAACCCTGGCAATGTGAGGAAATCGTCCAGCGACGGAAAATCAATGCCACACAATCTAGCAAAGTGATCCTGTTTTATGGGCCTAATAGAGCTGCCAAATAAAACAGCTTAGATGCAAAAAAAAGGAGTAATTTCCTCTGGATTCGCCTGCGTGTGGAGGTACAAAGGCTGCGCAGGGCCTTGTGTATGCTGCTGAGATTGCAAACGTGCACTTACCATCCCTCCAGTGCATGTATGCTCCACAGGGGCCAGAGATCCCGCATTGCAGGGCGTGGCTCCCTCCCCGACACCGTGGAGACACCGCCAGCAGCCACACAAACACAACGACGACAGAACAGTTCAGTGCCACATTCACTTACCTGCGAAAGAAAAGGGACAGCGTTTGAGCTCGTTAATCACAAACGTAAACACATCTATTTACAGTAGGCCGCTGCTAATTAGCTTTTACTCAGACACGGATTACATGTGATGGCGGACAAGGCGTTGTGTGTGTTTTCTTAAACGGTGGGCCCAGGAAATGGACCCGGGTGCAATACACCGGCAGATGACAAACATGGAAGTGTGCGCTTGTGTTTGTTGATGAGCAGATGCGACATTGCCACAGGTGATGGAAATATACGCCCTGCCGCCCTCCCACCCTCTGTTCCCTGCTGAATCCCCCAGGGTGTTTTCTCAAGGAAGCGTCTAATGATCGCGCGGGGTGCTTTGCAGCTCGCGCGTTGGAAGCTCACGCGCAGCAAGTAGTCACTGTGATTCTGCCAGTGATCTCCTAGGCAACTGCCAGCTTAAATGAGCCACAAATAGCAGCAGCAAACCCCACAGATGATTGCCATCTCGGAGCATTGTGCACTTGCGTTTCTCATTGTGGAGAAAAACACAAATCGCATACCCAGGCCCGATTTCTGTCAAAAAAAGCGCGTTTTCCATTCTGAATATGTGGGATGTAAGTGACTGACAAAAAAACAACACGCGTGCAACTCATTTCTTTAAGGGATACAACAAATCAATTTTATTTTCATCTCTTTTGAATCTCATGCATAGCATCGATCACGGCACAGGCGGGCCGGCGGGGCCGCTAATGGGGGCCGTCGAGAATATGCGATCTATGTCGTCTGTCAAAACGTTCAAGCTCCATTTGGTTAGGAACATTTTTTTTAACCATGGACAGCTCCAGTCCTGTTTTTAGAAATTGCTCGTTCGCCACAACAACCCCACCCCTTAGATCCAAGCCTGCCAAACAACCAAGGAAATGGCAAGGCGGGAGAGAGCACTAGGCCAGAAGGTACAGTCAACCTTCCCCAGGCCGTGACGGGTCAGAATGTGTGACGAGTCATCTGTATACAGGGCTGGTGCAATAGGCTTTGGTCGCACCCCCCAATCACCTCTTCCCAGGAGCGGCCTGTGCAGGGAAGAGTGGTGAGGCGGTGGGGGCGGGTTGGGAGGGGATTCAACAGATGGTCACGAGGGCAAATTAAATAAATAAATAATTTTCCCTCGTCTATCGAAATCCTCCCCACCTCTCACCCGGCCCCACCGCTCTTACCTGCACGGGCGCTCCTGCATCTTCCACAGATTTCCTCACTACCACCCTACAACAGTGACCCTCATCTCTCCTTAGACCAGTAGCATTTATACTGTTTAATGCCACGCCCTCCCCAGTGGGCAAACAAAAAGAATCGCCCCCCCTCAGAATTTTTCCCATTTATTCTGTTAAATTGGCAATGTTTAAATAAGTCTAGACATATTTAAACATTGCAGTTAAGTCCTGTTACCGTTTTAAAAATGCAATCAAATACATGATTGTAAATCATACTATTCTGGCCAGGCAGGCCTTACTAACATGTAAACGTATTCACAGTGTGATTATAAGAAATGAGGGTGGGGTTTTGAAGAATATTTGGAGTTTCTTTCCTTTTGACACATACTCCCAGCTAGGATATACATGACAAAAGAAGTTAGTGATGGCCTATTACAGAGTAGCTTACTGCAGCTCATCTTTTTCAGTTGAAAACAAAAGCACTCTAATCAGCATAATGGCTCTTTTGGCCAGAGCCTGGCAGCCCCCCTGGGATCACTTGAGGCCCCCCAAAGGGGGCAGCCCCCCAGTTTGAAGACACATGCCATAGACCCTCTCTCATATGTATTTCATTTGTTTTTATAGCACCACTCATCCCAGTTTAGGGCGTCAGAGCACTTTACATTACCACACATACAGAGACAATAAACATAAGCGTTTAAATCAGTGTATAGGAAAGTTAGTTAAGCCGGTGAGGACTACAAGATGTAGGAGTCATATGTTGTTCATACTGGTAGGCAGTATATTTTAAGAGTGCTCAGTGTGGAGAAGCAAAACTCAGGTTTTAAAACGTAACACATTGTTTGGGGTTGGCTTTACTAATAAGAAGTTATTTCTACCCAAACAAACCCTTTTTAGCTGCATTAGGATAATGAAAGACTGGGGGGGCTACTCTCTTAGGATTATCTCTTATGAACTCCAAGTAACAAAAGAATCTCTGTGACAAAAGAAGTAAAGCACTGAAATATCTATTTAAAAAAAAAATCAATTCCATGATCTGCATAGCGCATTTTCTTTGCAACAGGCATAATAATTTTCTACGCTACTTCATTATGAGTTTAGAGTGCCGCTATACAAAACTCAAATCTCTCTTCAGCAGGTACACTAATCACCTGCGTTATCTTGATTTTTTTTTTATTGTTGCCTGAAATTGCTGGACCCAAAAAACAGTGACCCTAAGCCCACCGCCAAGTGCGGTGCAACCCGGTCGCACCACCCTAAGGCCGGCCCTTTATGTATAAGACACATTCCACCTTTAGAATCGCCCATGAGGCTTCCATGAGACATGGAAGGAAGGGGAAAATGAGATGGCTTTGGAGCTGGATTGTGAGCCTGTCCAACCTGCCCAGTTCCAGCAAGCCAGACCCTGCAAACTTTGTGGTGCCCTGTGCTCCTGGTGGCCTCATGAGAAGCAAGAAAAAGCTGGTGATTTGTGTCACATTGGATTCATTGGCCACAGACTTTTCTGTGAGTTATGGCTGTGGTCAATTGGCCTCTGGTAGGCTGATTTTCCCTCCACTCAAAGCAGGGGTTCAGACAAGGGCGTCCGGCTATGAAAGGCCCTTTGTTTGGAGTTGAAGTAGGGATGCTAGAATCTGTAGTGGACGCCTGTCCCTTCTCCTGCTTTTCCCACCACCTTCGGGAGCTGATTGCTGCTGTGTGTGATAGAGTGGGTAGCTGGCTGCTGATCTGGGGACGTCTTGATGGCACTGGCAGGTGAAGGGTCAGTATTTAGGTTTGGCATGCTGCTGCTGCTGACATGGGATAGGAGGAACCATGCATTCCTGGAGCAGTGGGTTTGAAGGGGAAGATGTGGGATCACCATGTCATGTGCAGAATGATCTACTACCTGTGCAGCGCCATAGTGATTGATGGCGAGACAACTCGCTGCAAGCGATTGTAAATTTTTGATGTTTCTCAGGTTCTTTTGCTTTCGTTCTCTGACCCTCACTGCAAGCCAAAAGGCAGGAAAGAATACAGTTCTAGGGCTGCCATCTCTAAGATTAAAAAAAAAGCTCAGAAGAATCTTCAAATAGCTCCCCATCGGCACGAAAAAAAACGTCACTCAAGCCCTAATCACCAGCGGGCTGGACTATGGCAAAACAGTGTATGCAGGAACCACCACCAAAATCATGAGAAGTCTCCAAACGATACAGAACTCAGCGGCCAGGCTTATCCTCAACCTGCCCAAATGGACCCACATCACTGTACACCTTAGGATCCTCCACTGAATTCCGGTCCAGAAAATATACCAATTCAAGATATTGACACACGCCTACAAAGCCCTCCACGACTAAGGACCAGGATACATGAACCACCGCCTGAACTTCCACTAACCATATAGACACCTGCTCCACGCCTCCCTTGCACAGAAGCCACAACGGAGGCCCTTCCTTCTCCTAACTCGCTGCCAACACATGGAACAACCTCCCCCTCTACAAATCACCCTTGCTAGCAGACTTTGAGAAGAGACTCAAGATCTGACTTTTCCACTGAGCCCAGCAACCTAGCACCTGGATACCCTAATGGGTGATTAGCAGTGCTCTACAAATATTGATTTATTGATTGATTACAGGGAAGGAAGGCACTCACCTCATAAACGCGGTGCCCCTTTATGGCCAGAATCTGTCAAAACGTGTTATTGGCTTGCTGGGCACTCAAGCCAAGCAAGAACACCCTGAGGTCAAACAAGCAAAAAATAAATACAAACACAAATAAATAAATACACACATACATACATACCTAAGTCGACCTGAGATAAGCTCGATCAAGAATAAGCATGTCTGTCACATTCTGGATTCTAAAGTACCTCATCAAGCACAGGCCCCGTTAAGGTTTTATCTCAATACCTACAAAATGATGAAAGCACTTCCAATTAACGAACTGTAAATTAAGAAGGGTTTATTCAATATATGCCATGATGTAGCAAAACAAAAAAGCATTTGCATCGCTAAATTTACCTTTGTACATATCTTATAAACCAAGGAATTAAACAGGAGGTCCATTTAGCCTTTCCAATGCCCTCCCCCACTGGGACATCTGTTGACCCTCCTTAGGGTCCAGCTTTCCCATGGCCTTTCCCGCTGTATGTGTGGATGTCGCACTGAGGCTTCCTTGTAAGAAAAGTGTGATTTTTATCCTTGTTGTACAAAATCACTCTTATATTAAATATTAAAACATTTCCTAGCAATCTATTAGGTTAGTAAACCTGACCTTCACGCTAGACTTTAACGGGAGGACCATTCTTACGCTTCTCTTAAAAGGTTTTCCTAATTGGGGGCGGGTGAGCCACAATCAAAAGCAGAGTTCCAAAATTGAGGGCACTCATGAGGCCACTTGATTCCCTTGCAACTATGGTAAATGAACTTCATATAAAGATCATTGAAGATGTTAAGAGTTTGCTGCGGTTTTGGCTGCCAAAATAAAAGAATGCATATTATTTGAGGTTTATTGGGGTGCTTTGAAATTAGACTTTCCGGCTGCCCACTACTTTCAACAACAAACTCACCAGCTGAATTTCACCCATTACTGTTCTCCACCAGGCCAACAGGTAGGGATGCTCATCAATTCTTGAATGGCCTCAATGTCTACAGGTCACCATCAAATTACTGAGCTCAGGTGACACCCAGAAAATGCAAGGTTGGAGCTGAGCCTCCCAAAGGCAATCTGTGCTGGGAACAAACTCACTAAGCGAGTCCATGACCAATTGAGTCCCACCTATTACTCTCAGTGACGCTCCAAGTACTAAATCAGTTTCCGAAACCGTGGTAGACTGTCAACTCATTGCCCTTTCATCCCTCCTGAAGTTTCAATTCTGAAGGAAGTACATGAACTACGAATTGTAGGGCGGAGGGTGGCTTGGGAACAATATTCTGCTTTTGCAGCTTTTAAGTTACTCTTTACAACACATAGGTGCAACCGCATTTAAATAACATGTTTTCACTTCTTCCAGTTAAGCCTTCCAAAGCGCTGACTTTAAGGTGACCTGATGTCTGAATTCTGAAGCAAATCATCTTTTACATGTTAGCGCTTGGGATAAACATCGGGCCTCTTCCTAGACAGCCACCCAAAAAACAGCACATTTCCCTACGCCTCCGAACTTGCCAAGCCCCCTTGAAGATACATTTAAGGTCCACAATTTCCTCACCCCCTCCGGGAAAAGCAGCTCCATGCATTTACACTAGAGTGTGTGAGAAGATTTTTTTTTTATTATGCCTCCTCTACCAACAATTGTGCGATCTCATTTGCTTCAACAGGTCTTTTGAAAAATATTCTCTCATATTTCATACCTCTCACCTTTTTGTCCTATCTGCCTGGATTTAAGTGCTTGCGTCTCTTTTGAGGACGTCTTGATGCAGAGGTACAACTTCTTTGTAGTCCAGACTTTCTCAAATACAGCTATTGCCTATTGTAGAGATGGACTCCAGACATGGACTTAGCATTACCGTTACCTGGTATATTGCTAACTTGTATTTGTTTACTCCAGTAGTGGCCAGCATGTCTCCCGGTTGGCAGGGCAGGTGCGGGCGGTGAGTGCGGGGTGGAGAGGGGGGGGGGGAGGGGGCGACTACGCAATGTAAAAAAGAATAACACTTAACATGCCACCGGGTCCCGCATCTCTGCTCCTGCATCCAACTCCAGGAACAGGAAGCACAGCCAGGCTCCCGGGACCAATCACAACGCTGCAATGCAGCGTTGTGATTGGTCTGAGCACCGTGACACAGCGCTCAGCCAGGGGCTGGAGGGGTGGGCATGTTCTCCACGCTGTAATGCAGCCTGCATGGAGAACAGGGAAAGTGCGCATGACTGTTTTGGGCGGCCAGAGAGGGCCGGCCAAACGGTCATTACACACTTAGGAGGGTTCTACCACTCCTCCCCTGCTCTGCAGCCCACCCCCTCAAGCAAAGCTGCCACAACAAGAGGCCAAAATAAAATGATAATAACATTACGTTATGCTCATTTTATTTTTTCCTTTCTTTTACTGCTGCACATAGTGGGGCGACGGTCCTCCGCCTTAGCGGAGGAGCCGCACCTGGTTTGCTCTTTATATTTCGCACTCTGCACTGGTATACTCTGGTGGCATGCCCTACCACTAGTCACTTGTATAAAAAAATCACCTTGCTGCATAACAGAGCACCACAATACTTCTCCTGTGAACATATGCAGGCAACATTTTCACTGTCGATAGCTATGAACTTTCGCAGTGATCATCCGTGTACAATCTGCCACTGTATGAATATGACTGTGCCTAGAGAATGAGGTGCAACCTCAGAAGCACGCCTAGTCAGCACTTGTGGCATGGGAGTTCAGGTGAGTGGTGGAAGGTAAGGCCACCTATCACAGGAGGGAGTGAACATCTGTAACCAGTGACTGCGACCAGAAATGTCCTAGGTTTTGATTAGGGCTCCCTGCTTTCCATTTTTACGGATTTTTACACATACATACAGAAGAAAACATTGTATTTCCTGTCTGTATTTATTTTTAAAAGTGGAAAAATACAGATAATTGGCTTCTTTTGGGTGACTCTCTATGCTGAGATTATTGACTTTCAGGCCAGTAGCTGTACATATAGGCAGCATGGTCAATAGCTATACATATTGGCAGCATAGGGAGTTATAAAGCTCACTGAGACTTGCTTAAATTAATTGCTGCATATCTCAACATGTATTTGTGCTATTATGCCAATTGTTTGATGTGTGTATTATATAATTTTTGGCTGAGTAATTTGCTAAAATGCGACAGGCATCAAAGTATGAGTGCACGTTTATCTGTTAAATAAATGTGGAAATATACGAGTTATCACATCATCTGTTTACAAAACACTAAATAAATATGGATAAATACCAATAAAATGGGCCAAAAATAAATATGGATAAATACAGACTGAAAAGTTAAAAAAATAAATACCATAAAACCGGGAGCCCTAGTTTTGATACTGTAGCGCTTAAATCTGTGGAAAGCACTTGAAGAATATGTTGTGCATAGAAAAGATACAGTGATACACTGCAGAGTCGTTTCCGGAGAAGCTGTACCAACTGGCACATCTAGAGATGACTGAAGTCAGTGCTCATTTTGTCAAAACAAGGTGCAGGGGCCCAGAAGTTTTCTTAGCAGACTATCGCGGCGCTACTGAATGTCTGGTTTGCTGAACACCAATGCTGCCTAGTCTTGATTACGCACACGCCTCTTGACCACTAGCCTATATTTCCTGTATTTTTATCTCACTGATGCAGGTTTCTTTCATCCTTTGTCAATATTTTCCCATCTTTCTATTCCTCCCTTTTCTGCTTCCCTCTCCCTTGCTCTGAGTCAAAATAAGACTTCTGAAGAATAAGTTTCTGTCCCCAAAAACGAGTGCTGGTGCCCTTCACCACAAACACGAGCACAAATTAAGAATTGCCTGAGGTACAAGAGAGAGGATAATACGGGACTTGTAGCACGCGGGCTTGAAACAAACGAACAACTACAAAATGGTGGCAGCATTTAGTTTACTCCCGATTAAAGTCTATGACGTATGAAGTGCTATCCCCGTAGAAGCCACAGCAGAACCGTGGACAGTTCCCGCTTCACACGCAGTGCAGTAGCTCTAGTGACACGTTTCTTGTCTGAGCCCCAGAAAAGGGGAAAGGACCCTAAATACATTGCCCTTGCGACATGGATACACCCGTCTGCTGAGCTAGCCTTTCTTTTAGGGGCCCTTACAATAGCTGCAGGCCTCTGATGCAAAGAAGAATGTTGGAGATTGGGAAGAATGCAACTCAACCCTTTGGGGGCGTCTTGCCATACACCTGGCTCCCTCATTGAGGGCCCTGCAGGGTCACGGAAGCTTACTCAAGATCAGAAAGGGACTGCCTCTTCCTTGGTCACAGGTCATGATTCGGATTTCAGGTGTGGAGAATGAAACAACTGCAGTAATTTGAATGACCAGCTTAATTCACAAAGCTAGCTGCATTACTAAGAGGTACTGAGCTATGAGAAATACATATTTTGTGGTACATATTTAAGTTTGAGTTTCATAAATCTTGAATTTGCACACATGCAAAACTAATCCAGAATAGCTAAATTGCAAGTATAAAGACATCTGTCCGGAAGGGGCTTGTTGAGGATGTTTCTGGGCAGGAATCTGGAAAAGGAGGCGTATGCCTACAAATCTGCAAGTCTGTGAGTATTTACAAACCTTTCTAAGTTAATGTCTCACCTTGATACCAGTTTCAAGTTTACTCCTGTTATATTTTAGACTGCCACGCAAGTGTAGTTCTCATAAGCAGTACGACAAATTCGAGGACTAGTCCTGGTAACAGTAACATAGCACTTCCTCCTAATAAACTTAGCATTCTTTAAAAAAAACTTGGATATCTGCCTAAGTGAAGCACTTGGATATCTGATTAAGTGAATCTACAAGACTGAAAGCCCTGTATATATTTCCTGCGGGTCACATATTCTCATTCCATTGAGAAAACTCCGCGGGGTTAATTAACCTACTTCACAGATTTGCTTGTAACATTCTGGTCTCAGGTTCCAGTCATAGTGCAATGGATCAGTGGGTTAACACACTTAGTACAGACATCTGTTCGTAACTTGCAGCTAGAAGGTTTCAATTTTATGGAACTGGCCTAAAAGTGAGATGTTACCCACATTTTAGGGAAGTGTTTAAGCGTCAAAGAGCTTAGAAGTCACTCAAAACATGTTCATCTGTAAGTTATGTCTTGTTAAGAAAACCATTCTATATGCAGGTACCTTAGATGAAAGGCTAACACAGTTGTTCAGGGATGTCTTTTTTTTAGCTGTGCATCTGACACTTACCACACCTACAACCCCAAACCAGGGCCAATTCCTTAGCCTCCACTGGGAGACCAAAATCACATTTGCTGTAAAATGTGTTTTTACACTTCAGACACTGTCTCATGCAAACATATTTTGGGAGTTGTTTGTGTGTGTATCCAGTCTCTAATTTTTCAGGTAAGGGGAAGTGTCCTCAAAAGAGACCCCTCACATAGTTTAGGAGTACTGCCACCAACAGAGAGAGAGCTTTCCTGAAACCCCCATTTGGGGTCCCCACCTACTCTTCTTTGCTCTTTCTCAGTAGTACTGCAATCAACAGCAGGTCAACCCATAATCTCCAGACACTATTGAGATCCTCCAAAGGGGCAACCTCACAGTGCAAATCAACCAATCTTGTTTTTTTTCCCCTTCAGGGATACCTTTGCAAAGAAAGGGGTTTACCTCTGCGATCTTTGATAGACCACAGGGAAAAGAGACCTGCGATCACCCTAACTCTAAGCCCACTGAGAGAAGTGGTTCTCTAAATCAGAGTCTAGAGACTTGTACCCGAACTCAAAGAAGACCCCACTAAGAATGCTATCGCTTGCTCACCAATACAAAAACTATTATGAAGGAATACGCTTGCTCTTCCTAATCAGGCCCCACAATTCCTACCCAAGGAGTGCAACAGGACAAAAAAATCAAATAAAGCTCGTACAGATTTCGCCAGGCAAAAAACACCAACTGCATAAAAATGACCAGTATGGACACCAGACCAAATTGGTGTTTGGCTTCATGGAAATATTGTCACACATTTGTTCAACATTCATAAAGCCACCCTGACGTGAACAATCGTAAAAAAAACGTCTAGGAGAAAATCCCATTTGTACATGTAACAAATATCTATAGAAACACACATCTTTAAAAATCGTACACATATAGTTGATTTTTCTTCTGGTCAGTAACCACTCATTCTATAAAATGACTCTATATATCATTTTTGCTACTAATTTCTCCTTAAGAAAAAACGTGGATGTTGCTAAGGCTGGTGGCAAACTCTCATTGAAACAACGCAATATCCATAGTTGCCAATGTTTCATTTTGCTTAGGTGTGACATTTTCATTTTTCCAGTATGTTTATGTGTGGCATTTCAAATTTTGTGTAACACCTTATTGTGAATAGATCAAAACAGGTACATCCATGCACTGAGGTAGATTTCACAAATGATCCCGCTTTACACAATATAAGTGCCCAGAGATAACCTTAAAACAGCTGCATTGGTCCTGAAGTGTGTATATAAGTTCAGTAACCTGCTTCCCATTTCTAAAACAACCATCCTGTAAACCACAGTAGCATCATAATAAATAATTTGGGCCTATTTGAGTAATAAATATTTTATGCCTGTTTTTTAACCCTAGTATGGGAACGGTCAGGAGAAGTTGAGAGGGATGCCGTCAGAGGCTGGGGCAGTGCGTTGTATGTGTGCAGGGGTTTAAGACAACATGATGTGGCCTCCTTGCGAAGGTGGTGACGGGCCATGAGACTCCCATGATATCTGAAAGAAATTAAAAGTTCTTAGAATTATTGGGGCCACCCCTGAAGTCCCCCCCCCCCAAACAGGTGCCCACGATCATTCACTAAGCCCCTGCTTGTGCACTCTGCACACCATGAACATGCTGACTGGGAGGGAACTGCAGTACAATAGCTATAATGTGCAACACATATTTGTTTTACAAAATGAAGAGGAGTGTGATCACACACTGTGAAGGAGCACCAAACCAGCAGGTGCATTTAATGCACCCACATTTAGTCCTGCATGGTTAATGGCTAGTGCGCTCCTGGTGCAACTACAGGTCCCAGACTGCTAAGCCTTTTTTTGTTCAAAGACCAGAAGTGGTCAAAGGTTTCAAATACACAACACATGGTCACTTGGTCATTATACACAGAACGTCTTCGCCATCCCATTCCATCACACTGGCTACACTAGGTAAATATTTGCTAAGGGAGAGTAAATTGATGGACGACCACTTAGTTTGAGGTCCGAAATGTTTATGAAAATTAATTAATCATTTGATTGCTTGTTCAAAGTACATATATATGTTTTACTACAGAGCCAAACACGATTTTGCTTTCTCAAACTTGTGTTGGACGTGTATGTTCATCATGAACATAATGTAATGGAAAACACGCATATGCAAACGACATATGCATTAACGTGCGTGAGTGACGCAAAGTGGAAATGTACACGAAGCAGATTAAATCTCGGGCTGGAATTATAGAGCTAAAAACAGAATTGTCCTGAGATGGACTCAAACTCTTTAGCTAAGACAGAATATGAGAGCAAGCAACATTGGCCTAAGCAAGACAAGGAACATCTCTGCTAGAAGAAAGGAGAAAAGCAGGAACTGTCCAGGAAAGAAAGATAAACTCTATAAAGAAGCTGGACTGGTCTGGGAAGGACTGATAAAACTCTGTAGAAGAGGAAAAGCGAGAAACGGGGCATTGCTGGGCAGTTCTGCTAAACTCTCTGGACGACCAGACTGAATCAAGACTGACCTATGCACAACTGCTTAATGAGTATTGTTTAAAAATAAAGATGCCGGCGCAGTAGTATACCCAATCTCCAACCAGCTTAGCTCCGGCAGGACACAGACCATACCACCCATGTCAAGCAAATAAACCCGGAGCACTAAGCCCGGTTTCACCTGATCAGGCACACAAATCGTACCTGCCCTTTCCACTCCCACCCAGCACCGAGCCTCCTCTCTGCACTGACGCCCTCATCCATCCAGCTCTATTTCAAACATTCAGTGTCGTGCAGTATCACTGACCTCCAGGGTGGTCCGAGCCTGCGGGCAGCATCTCGGGAGGAGTGTAACTCGGCAAGGAAGTTCACTTGCTGCGTGGACAATGACTTGCATGCACCATATCGTTATTTCACAATAGGTTCACATATACCGGCACATCATGGGTGAATGTGCAGCTGACCCCAGAGGACCATGGTGTGTCAGTGCGGTAATGCGGGGATAATGACTAATTTGCGTGAGTCTAAACCCATATGCGTGATGCTTGACAGAGCTGAATAATTGCAGCAGAGTGGCAGTACTCGTGAAGTGTCTTGAGAGTAGTGTGGCTACTATGTAGCCAGAGCGGGTGCCTCTAACTTCGACGAAGTCAGAAGGATATTAGAAGTGACATGTGACTGAGAGAGGCAGATAGTTCAACCAGGAGTAAACATTTCCCAAGCATTAAAGAAGAACTGAGAACAAAAGTAGAAAGAGAAGTCTCAGGAAAGACTGGCAATTCCCGGTAAATCAGGCACATGGAGATTTTGTTTAGCAAAGGAATCTGGAACAAGAAAAGCGGAATAAGGTAAATATGGAGGATGATGAAATATAAAGATTACATGAAGTAATGTAGAATCTAGTTATGTACATAGCCAATGAAGGTACAACCCAAAGATGTGTAGTTGGCCCTTGTATAGAATTTCAGACCATGGGGATGTCTCACAAAAGGAACTTGGAAAGCAACCAAGCATTAAAAAGTAATGATAATTGTCTCAAAGCAAAGGCCAAGGTGAAAGCAGAGAAATGGTTAAAAAAGACAAGACACACAACTAAAAGAAAGGGAGGAAGCAAATTAAGAAGCATTATGCGCGAAATAAGAAGCACTGATAGCCAAGTAGAAAGCAGAGATAAAGCAATCCAAATATAGTAGCAATGCACAGGAGGTAGGAGTGGAGAAAGTAAGGAACCGAGATGTATCCAACAAAAAAGTCGCTGCAGAAAGAATAGTTTTCATGCTGAAGCTAACAAAGATAAGAACCTAATAAATGCCATCTGCCTAACTACATTCCTCAAACTACAGGTGTAAGTGTAAGACGAGATGACAAGTAATCATGGAAAAACAGGAGAGATTCGGAGTTCATTGTACTCTAGAGATGTAAGCATACTGAAACAAAATGATCTTTTGGAAAGATAAACTTTGGTTTTGGAAAACATGAAAAATAGGGTAGTAAATGTTAATGATGCAAAAGAGATTGAGAATCTGCAAAACTATATCTAACATCTGAAGAACCATGCCCAAAGGTGTGACATCCAGATATAAGGGTACTATAAAGCAAGGAAATCATAAGGATGCAAATAATATGCTTATAAAACAGGAAGAAAAGGAGTTGTAGGAAAAATAATTTGGAACTGTCAAAAGTAGTACAGTGATCCAATTTGGAAAATACTGAACAAAATTATACCAAGCAGGATTGTGGTGTATTTAGCAATAATGGAACCCAGGAGAAAACGCTCTCAAGTGAGAAAATCAGACAGTGGCCAAGGACAATCTACTTCAGAAAAAAGCAATTGATGCTATAATCCTCGTCAGATGCATTCAGGTGTACTATACATATGAAAGGGTATCTATCATTCCTCACATAACTGAAAGCTATGCTATCAACTCTAGTGCAAAGACTGAAGAAGGAAGCACAAAACATCTTCAGACAAGGGCCATGGGAGGAGAAAGTGCATACTGAAAGACCGCACAGAAAAACTAAAACAACCCACATTGGAAATATACCGGGAACTGGCAATATACAGAACATCTTAAAAAGTAATAGTAGTTTCCCTGCAAAAACCTGTGCATAAAGAGCAACCAGACTCATGCAAAAGGAACTTGGGTGAATGTGCAAGGATGGATTGCGTAAGGTTGGGAGTAGAAATTTCAGAACAGAACGTCTACCCGTACTGCAATGCGTACAAAAACAAGAAAGAAATTTAAGGGACAGTACAACCTCTTACGATACAACTGGATAGTCAAACAAGAAACAAAAATCTTTGAGTACAGAATTTATTGATGACGGCTACAGTAGTAGCTCAAAATATAACTGATCTGATAAATGAGAAGCAGAAACAATTAAGACAAATATAGAAGCTGAGAAGCCAAACAAGTCATCACAGTTCTAGTTTAGTAATGAAGCAGGGACTATGGGAGCCGTGGAAGGGGGAGGGGGTGGGGGGGGGGAGAGCTTGACATAGAATTAGGAAAATATGAATTTCGGCTGACAGCAAAACGGATTTAGAATCAGATGGCGTAAATTGGGGATCTATGAGCTTCATCAGTTTGGCTCGTAGCTGTTCTCTGAAGCTGCACTAATCGAGATGGTACTCACAGAAGATTAATTAAACAAGATAGCTGTGAATCAGATTCCTCAACAAAAAGTAGATCTGGCAAAGCAACAAAATTCAATGAGGTTGAAGAAGTGATTAAGCAACTAAATATAGAGATGGTGCCAGGCACAATGTACCATGCGACATGCTATGTAAGACGTCTGGATATAGTTCCCCCTACCTTGCACCCATGTTTTCTAACATTCACAAAGGCCAAACGAAAGGCAGACTGTGCACTATAAAAAATGTCATGAAAATACCAAAACTTGCGGATCAGGAAAGGTCTTGTAAAAACACTTTTTGAAAACGTTTTCGCTGCTTCCACTCGCAAGGTTGTAACAAGGGGTTTCAGCCGATCACCCAGGCCCCACACTTTTCAGGCTCACCGCTCTTGCAGCCAAATGGTTACTAGATTTTTAACTCATAGTAAGTCTGCCGTTTGTATTAACAGCAAGGCAACTTGCATAACCATACCACTACACGGTACTAGATGCCTTACCTGCCGAGTTTTCTCTGTGAAGGACAATATATATTTTTTAGGTCTGCTTGACAGAGCAGCTGTTGCCTGACCTTATGTGGTCAGCAGAAAAATAGCTTCAAGAAGCACTACTGAGAGAGAGGCTTTGGCTCCACCCACATGCCGATTGTCTTGAGTAAAGATTTTAATTTGGTAGAAGTTGTGTGATTCTGCTGAAAGAGTGATTGTATTGCACTTTTTGCCTTGTGCGAATGATTGGGGTTAAGACAGGAGGGTTGAGCTGGTGACGGTGACAAGCCAATAATGTCGGCAACAGCATTGATCTGTTTATCATGAAAGTTATGACAAAGGCAGAAGTCCTCACATATTTATTGTGAAAAGCATATTTTAAAGTCATTAGGATTTCAAGAGAGCATTGTGATTTGACTGTGCTGAAGCTTGTAAACAGGTGTTTTATTACATGGATTCACACACACTACCATCGTGAGCAAGGGAGTTAGTGTTGGTTACTCTCTGTGACAAATCTTGGTGTAGAAGATTTGCACCTTGGAATGTCATTTTAGGAATAGTTGCATATTGTTTGGTCAACTGTATTTCTGTGCATATTTTTAGTTTTATGACTGTATCCATAGTTGCCTTGTGAGAAAGCTTGCACAGAATACAGCAGGCCCGAGTTTGTTATAGTGACAAACCAGTGACAAAGGCCATAGGCCTGATTGGTTCATACGCAAAAGTTATGTCAGAGGCCATAGTCTAATCTTTTTATTATGAGAATTTATGACAAAGGCAAGAGGTCTGTCTTATTTATTGTGAAAATTATACGTTAAAGCCAACTATCCCTTTATGAGAGGGCTGTTATTACATTGTTAAAGCCTGTAGACAGATACTGAGCTACATGGATTTTAACAAATGACTTTAGTATGCAAAGGCTTTGATGTCAGTGTCTCCCTCTGATAAAAATCAGTGGGTAGGATATGCATTTTGATAACCCCAGTAAATCCCTCTCGGGAAGGATTGTATATTGTTTTACAAACAGTCATTTTGGGCATGTTTATAATTCTTTGAATGTGTGCTTGATGGTTGCCTTGTGGGAATGCTTATGAGAAATACAGTAGGTCTGAGTTGGGTATGGTGACAGGCCAATGATGAAGGCTACATGTTTGATTGGTTCATTGGGAATAGTTATGTTAGATACAATAAGTCTGATCTTTTTGTAATTAAAGATATGACAAGGGCAGTAGGCTTGACTTATTTATTGTCAAAAGCATACGTTAAGGCCAATATGCTTTTAGAGTAAATTGTTGCAGGACTGCGTTAAAGCATGTATACAGGTAGTTTGTTACATGGATTCTCTGATATTAAAGCAGTAGCCAATGATCCTGGTGTTGGTTGCCCACTCGGACAAACCCTGGGGTAGAAGAATTGTTCTTTGATATTATTTGTCAACCCCTCTTAAGAGGGGCTCTATATTGTTTCGCCAACTGTAATGTTGTACTTATTTCAATTTTTTTACAGCATGCCTCATGTTTGTTTTGTGGGAAAGCTTGTGCATAATACAGTAGGTCTGATTCTGGGTGTGGTGACAAGCCAACGATAAAAGCTACAGGCCTGATTTGTTCATTGGGAAATATATGACAGATGCAATAGTTCTGATCCACTTTGGATGAAATGCTAGCGGCCTGACTAATTTCTTATGAAAATCATATGGTAAAGTCAACACGCGGTTAAGGGTGGAATGTTATTAGACTGTGTAAAAGCCATTAGATAGATAGTTGTTACATGTAACATGGAACCTCATGGATTACTGTAGTTGGCAAGGATTTTGATGTAGGTTATCCCCATTGACACAACCTGGGAGTAGACGATTTGTGCTGTTATAATCAGTGCTAGATCGTCTGGTGAGAGGGGGGGCGGCTCCAGGTGTAGTTGTTTGACAGGGCCTCATAATAAAAAAACTATACATACATACATTTACTTTCTGCATCCCCCCTTGACAGTATACTGCAGGCGGCAATGGTTTAGCCCATTACTACCACTGGCTCAATTGCCCTATGGGTGATTGCATTTTGCTGCTCACATGTGCAAATCTGCCTTAAATTGAGTGTTCCTCAGTGTGTGGACTGGTGGGCCAGTCCTTTAGTTTCCATTTTTTATAGGGCCACCACTTTCATTTGTTTCCTTCTTTTTTGTCAGAACATCCTAAAACTCCACAGACAGTTCTACTAGGCCACTTGTTTACTGCACATTTCATTTGCAGCATGCCGCATCCCATCCGATCACTACTTCTAAACTTAGTGGCCATCATGGAAGGTATTATCCATAGTTTATCACCGTTTTACCTCTCCAAGATGGCCATCATGTCTAGCAGCATAATGTTGGTCACCTTAGACTAGTGCAAAAAACGATACAATAAAGAGTTTAACATTCAATGATAGAAACTCAGTGTGATATTTATTGTGCGGCCACCTTTGAATGACCCTTTGCTTAGTGTGATTTCTTCTAAATGTGGCAGCTATGTAAGAAATAAAAAGAAACAATACACTATGTATATTACGACTGCATGATGGCATCCCGTTGCTATGTTTAATTTTATTTTTCGTATTACAAGCATATGCTCTCTAAGTTTAGTTGACGCAGGCATTTTCATCTACTTTTATTACTTTAATTATCTAGCATATGCAAGATATCTTGCATACAGAAGTGCAGTTTGTGTGTCTGTTTTATTGTGGATAGGCAAGGCGAATACTTCAAGATGTCAGTGGGTGGAAGAGTGGATAGATGAGTGCCATAGTATAGTGTATTGTCCTAAGGGCAAGTTCTCTGTTGCCCCACTCCGAAATTCCTCAGAACTCTGTCTATGCCACATGACACATTGTTCAGTTGAGATTTATGCATTTCATGATAGTGTTGTGCTATGTGGCAGTGGATGTCATAATTCTTAATTGCCCACGTGTTCAAAGATGCCCTTTTTAACATATCTTTTTCTGCATGGGCCTAACAACACGTATACAGTACAGTCAGTACCACGTGTCATAAACTTCTTTTCTTTCTTTCTGAGTATGGAACCGTGTATTCTGGTATGTTCTTCCTATACTTGCACACCTTGCATTGTTCACAAACGAAAAGCCATTCAAGGGCAATCCCATTTTCTAGTGTGCTGTGTACTAAGTTGTTTTTGAAGGACTCACTTTTTCTCTATTGTTTCTGGGGTGTTCTGTCATTGCTTGCCATATTACCGTGTCTGTTTGTAGGCAGTCCCCGTGTTTGAAAATGATCTCCCCGAAATCCTTATCATCATTAGTGTATGTGATGAAATGTCTAAAAACACTCGTCCCCTTATCTTCCTTGTTAGTATCAAAAATGAGTTCCTCACATGTTCTCTCTTTCACCCATTCAGTAGCTCGCCGGAAGACTTTGATCAGCTACTCTGCCCCCCATTTCATAATCTCTGTATAATTACGGGTTCTTCCCGCATGAAGGATTCAATGTCGCAACAGTTTCGTTTTACCCTCCAAAACTCCCCAAATGGTATACTCCATTTGAGTCTTTCAGGTTATTACTCTTGGAATGAAGTAGGCTATTTCACGCTATAGGTTTCCTAAATAGTGAAGTGTGAAGTCTACCATCCTTAATCTTGATGTCAAGAAAATCTATCTCTGATTCTTGATGCAACTAGTAAATCCAGGATTAACTTGATTGTTGTTTATCTGACAAACTCAATGGCCACTTGTTTAGTGCCTCTACATATGCAGAATACATCATCTATGCACCCATACCATGGCATGATATGGTTCAAGTACTTATTCATGTTGTCAGCCCACAAATGTTTCTGAGATCAGGCAGTATCTACAACCTGCTCTGACTATATGTAGAAACATATGTAACAAGAAGGCCAATGTTCTGTGGTAAGTGAACTATGATCCACTGTTTATGTTGATTACACTATTTGCACGCTGCACTTTAAAAGGTGGTGAGGCGGATCACAAGGGCCAACCGGGTGAAGGCGAAAGCTGAAACAAGTTGTTTTTTGTGGACACTTTGGACAATAAATCTTTTGTACCAGCAACAACAGTGAGCGCGTTCCTCCTTTCCAGGTGTCCCTGGAGGTATATGTGAAATATATGCAGGTGACTAAGAACCTTAAACAGGGCACAGCGCTGAAGCTGAAAGACCCCGATTGTTCTCTTTAGGGATTTCAGAGTAAAACAAACTGTGCTTTACTAAAAATAATAATACATTTTATAAAGCGCCTGGTTACCCCCACTGGAGTGTCCCCGCACTAGGATTGCACTCCAAAGAGCCTAATAGCAGAAAATGACTACGTGAGAGGGAAAAAAAATTGCATAACTTAGAGACTAAGTTAAAACATATCAAATGGGCCTGGAAAGTGCGGCAGAAGCAGAGTCTTCTATGGGTACTCGAACCACTTTACAACATTCTATACCATTTTGAAGCACCTCAGGCTTGGTAAAAAAAGGTGTTTTTATTCGAAAACTATTACAATTACCAAGAAGAAAACAAAAGCGAGTTTAATCCCCTCTGCCAGTGGAAATATTTCACTCCCATACCCAGTTCTGACCTCTTGTCATCAGAGCCCCCTGGAGCTAATGTATGTGTGTCAACCTAGTGACTCACCCTGCCGACTTAAAATATTCATAACTCTTTCAGTGTCTGTAGGCCCATGAAGCTGACAACCACTGCACTTTTCGGAACAGAAATCAGTGTTCATGTCACCCTTCCGCCTACATTCGTGTTTGTGACAATCTATTTTTACACTGAAAAGAAAAATGTAACAAAAGGCAAACAAAACGAAGCTGACAAATGTTTTAAAGCCCATGTCTTCTTATCTGGTGCTTGAAAACCAATGCAAAAACAAAGACTGATGTCTGTTGTTAAATGCAAGATTGCTACACAAATCTCTAGACAGACCTCTTACACCTGGCTTTCTGCAGGCCACTTCCAAGGTTTCATCAGACTAAACCACACTGCTGGCAGTCCCACTACCGCGAATGCCCCCTCCCAGCCAAACCCTTGCACCCTCTATTACTTCTGGTCTTCCCACTGATGTGCAGAGTCCTGCACGTGCAGTCTAGTTTTTGGAGGAGGGGGTGCACATATTCATAACCTGCAATGTTGATACCAAGTGGTGTAGCTAAAAAGAATCCCGAATACACTGCTATGATGTTTGGCGCACAGCATCCATGCTGGTGACCTGGGGCCTACTCATGACGTTTTTCACAATGCACACACTGGCACATAGGTAATATCAAAAACGTGGGTTACAGTGTCACGAAGCAGTATTCATCAATGTGGATCAGTATTGACTATTTGCCAGGGTCTGTTTTATCCAATCCTGGCAAGAGATGCAGGCACACTCACACTCTATGTAATGTATTTTAACGGGTAGTCCTAGGTTATCCGAGGAGGTGGCAGCTATACATTGATGTACTGTATGCAATATATTTCCTCATCTGCAATTTACATGCTTACCTGTGGTGCAGAAATGCTCATTTTTCTCTACCTCTGTTTGCTTTCCTAGCAGACAGATGAACTGCTGGATTTTGATTCATCATTTAACTGCTGGGCCAAAACAGGAAGTTTCCTCTTATTTCTTCTACTACGTTTCTTCCCAGGTCAGGATGGCAGTTTTGAACTGGGAAAAACCAAGTGAGGCTCAACTGTTAGGTTAAATATTCTTTCTAGAACTAGGCTATGCCCCAAGGGGTGACATAGTCTTATGTGGGTAGAGACCATACACGTCTACAATAGATCTCACCCCATTTATTTCCTGTTATCTCCAATGACCCAAAAGATGGTGAACACCTTGATTAGTGTCTTTACGCTTTTAGGGCTGCACCACCCTGCACTTACAATTTGGGTCAACTCAGGCATTCTAGATGTTTAATGTTAGAAACCAAACTCTGAATAAGAAAAAAGCAGTGACAAGTGGCCTCTACTTTTGACCAGTGCACAGGTAGAGAAAAATATACACTATTTCATCCAGGTCCAATATATGGTACCTTTCTTAGGTTTGGCTTGAGTAGCGGTATCCATGTGTTAATGACTCAACAGGGGAACTGCAGTAGAATCTCTCACTGTGGCCCTGCTTTTGATGAGCCATGATGCCTTCATCAGCCAGGTCCTGAACACTTTATCTTTAGTGGGAACAAGGCCGACCTGCTGGATTCCAGAAAGAATAAGAGAATTGTTTGCCCTTGTTTCAGCATCTTTGTTGGATTCGGTTTGACCTGTAGGTTTGGTTTGGTGGAGCAAACTGAACAACCGACTCCAGTGACTACAAGTCACTCTGCATGCCTGCCGCAGAGTCTCAAAGACAATGGAGGAGTGACTGCGGTAGACACCCTAAAAAGCTGTGATCATATCTTCGATCAGTCCTGTACTTAGGTCTGCTTTTTCTGCTGAAACCACTTTGTCATGAGCGTCTACCAGCCCTATCCATGGCCATGAGGCCTTGCTCAGCATGAGGTTAGTGGGACCGGAGACAAAAATGTTCTGCATCTCCAGCAAAAGCAAAACAAACCTTGCAGAGCTACTCAAAGCAATCAACAAGTTTGCACCAAGCACTGGTCATAGTACATGGTATGCACCACGGGAGGTTTTAAAACAATACACAATGATTTCCCCACAAAAACCCAACCAGTGCATAGAGTCCCATGGAGTCCAGATCAAGTTAAGCATTGTGACCATCTCTCTGAGGAAGCATGCAGTCCAGAAATAGACCATGCTACTAAAGGGAAAGATAAGGCTACTTTAAAGGACCCTGGTGAGTCCTGATTAGGCTGCCGTCTTTTGCCACCCCACCTCCCCTCAGACGACCATGCATACGTCTTACAAAACTATTAAACAAAAAACATAGGTAAGGAATGGAAAGAAGGTCAACTAGAGTGAAAGAAATGGGAGAGAGTTATCTTTAAAGCTGCATGGCTCGGTTTGTTTACTAGTCTTTTGGCAAATATAAATCTTGGTGGAGGCTTTCAAGGTGTGATATCCGCGGTGGAGTGGCATGGTGAATCATACAAAAAGGCACACATGCAAACCAGTGCTGTACATCAACATTTCTGGCAGACATATGGGTTGTCCCTCCCTCTGGAGGCTTTGACATTTCAAACCAGACGTACCTGCAAATGTACCATAATGCAAATTAACTAAATCCACCTAAAACCAATTTTTTTTTAAAACACCCCCAATAGAGATAGGTTACTTGAATTATTTTCTGCTTGGCCCTTGCCCATGAAAGAACTTAAAACTTCCTAAGATCTTAATGTACTAAAAAAGCTGAGTGATCTACCATTTCTAACAGTATGACCACACACATATCATAAAACCAAAGACAGACTGCAATTCAACCAGTGATAACTAGAAATATTAACCTCTACAGTACAAGTTCCCTGTCCAGGTAACTGCCTCTTGAAAAGTGAACAGATACTAAATGTGTTAGATAAACTCTCCTAACTGATGTATGCAAATAATGCTCTCAATTAAGCCCCATTCTGAAAAGGCATTCACATTTTTTAATGTTGGAGAGACAATTACCCCTTCAGCTCTTTCAAAGAGGATACTGCAAAGTGCTATCTGCCCCCATCGAGCTGACATTGTTTTAAGAGTGCATGCCTCCCTTCACTGACTTTACTTTTGATTGTTGATGACTGCATAGCGGCCACCTTATTGTAAATTTGTTCTGAGAATCTAGAATCAGGCTAGTGATTGGTGCTTTGGTTGAGAACAGCATCTAACTTTATGGTAAATTATGTGCCAGTAAAACTTCCGTGAAGCTCAGTTTTAGTTCTTTTAATCTTTTGCCTGACTGAAAATCTGCCCTGGAGCCAACATTGCAAATCAGGATTTATGTGAACTACTTACGAATCTATATGAACTCCTACAATAACCAGAATGTATCTGAATGATCTTGGCACTGTGTTGATGCCAACTGGCAGGCAACAGAGCTCATAATGCATTATCACAGCACAAAAATAAGAGACAGTATATAATGGAAGGATGGGGATATATAATTTGAAGATTCACATATCTCTATATTTGCTTTTCTGGCAAAACTCCAGAATCACCACCTCAAATTTCTTCAGCATAAGAGAGAATTGAGTCTAAATACTAATGCTAGGGAATGGGGCATACATGCTTTCTATTCATTTTGCCACTCCAGCACTGAGAACAGAAATGCTGGCTGTCCTGCAAGCATGGTAGAACAGTGTAACCCGTAGAAATTTGGGTTTCATTCCCTGACCCAAAACAAAGTCTGACTACTATCCTTGAGGGTGATCTGCAGAAGAAAAATAAATAAAAAAAGCCAATATGCAAAATCTTCTTTTCCATTCTTCCATGTTGGTTTCTTCACTAAGAGGACAGGCTTCTGGGCATGGATGTCTGAGGCTGAATGCTGACAAAAAAGTGTGGCCTGTCCTCTCTGACCCACAGAGTTTGTCCTTCTCCTTCCTGGACAAATATGTTTAATTTGTATTTGACTACTTCAAAATGTTTTTTATTGCCATTTCATTTACTGTCGACTAGTGCTTCCTCCGCTATGTAATAGAAAGGGGCCGCTATACTGATTAAGAGAAATCTTGGCTTATTATTTAGCATATTTGCCAGGAATTCACTGGTTCAATTCCAGTACTGTGTGCACAATGGAAACCGAGAATTGGAACCTATGAAGAGATAGTTGGTCTGCTCCTCATGGAACAGATGAGTCAAATGATTCGAATGAACAAAATATTCACTGCAGGCGCCTGAGGCCACCCCTCTGGGGACATGATGCTTCTGCTGGCGTAAACAACATCACCCAATAGTCCCACCTCAGGAGCATCTCGTTTTGATTTATAGATACAATTGCCTATAATAATGAATCTGCCTCCTTTTCTTTAAAAATGTGCGCACACTGCACTTCAGTAGAATCCTCAGTCTCGTTCCATCTGCTGTGAGGTGGGACAGGGCACACTGTGCACTTCCGGTTTCTTCACACACAGTTGTGTTGGACCGCGGAAGCAGTGTGCTGGTGAATTCTGTTTCCTCCCTTGACTCTCAATGGCCTCTCAACATCCATAAAGTCCATCCCGGACTGTGACCGCTATCTAGGGATAAAGACATCTTTAAGGTGGCAAGAGGCATTGCTGCACCAAAATCATGCATCCAACCTCTTAGTTAGCAAGTCAAAAGAGCAAAAAATAGGGAATGGTACAGCACAAGGAGGAACTGTTGTTCTACAGTCCATATGCCCCCCAACCCTTCTTCCATCCACTGATGCCTGCTGTCAAAGCCCCCACTCCCCCAGGGATCATAATAAAAGAATAACTATGACTGAATACTGAGGTCTGGAGGGCTAACTTCTTTGGGGCGCAAAGGCGGAGAGGAAGCACAGCAAGGTAACCAGAGGGAGGGGGGCTAATGCAAAAGTAACAACGTGAGAGAAATCTATGATGCAAATAACATACCACTTAGCAAAGAATAATAGGTATTTATTGTTAGCCAACGTAACAGTCCCCATTTTATTGACCTGGGAAGAATGAAAGGCTGAATGGACCTGCCGGAAATCAAAGTTGTGGCCATGAGGTCAAATACCAGTTTCTGAGTAGGTGCCTTAGTCAAGCGACCACCAAATCTGGCTAATGCAAATGAACTAAATCTAACCAAAAACATTCTCCCAAAATATCACTAATGGCAAATCCGTGGTTTGAAATAATTTGTGCTCGGTCTACCTATATAACCTACCTATATATGAGGGTTAAGGCAGGTGAGTGATATTCATAATGTCATTGGCCCAAATCCACCTAACAATTGATTCTAGCACAATAGCACTAATAGGCAAAAGGGAGGGGTAAAGTGGGCCAAAGCAGAAGATAACAGCGTGAGAAAAGGGGCGGTGGGGGGGGGGGGTGGGGCAGTGATGGAAGAAAAAAGAATAAAACACACGAAGGAAACCTGTCTTTTCCAGTCCCTAATGTGGAAGGTCTGATGGGAAGGAGTGTGGTTTTATGATGCTCAAAAAGAACTATAGAGGGCAAGATAAAAGGTAAAAGAGTAATAAAAAATAAAGGAAGAGAAGGTCAAAGAGAGGGAGAGACTTCAGGAGAGTTAAGGACATCGTGCCTTCTTCTAGGTGGGTGCAATATATTACCGCAGATAAGAACATAATATATCACATTAAGTACTTGTTCATTATCACAGGCACTATAATTCCATAAGACACCCGTAGCCGCTCCCAACTGTTCTGTCAATAGGGTTAAGTTAGCGCCGGGACACTCTTAGGAGTAGCCGTGCGCTTTACAAATACCCCTATAACATAACATATGCCTACAGACAAAATGTACTACATATTCTATTATTACCTATTTCCTATTGGTGGTGTGCCAGATATTATGTATTGGTATATTTCATGGGCTCCTTTCAGGATAGTCGTGAAAAACTACTTTTTTAGACAATACATTTGAATCCATCCCCCCTCCCTCCCAAGTACAGCCTTTAGCCCCATTTGTTCATAGAACGCTTCAGGGGTTCCCTTGAAGGAGGTGCCTTGTTTGGTGACTTGGTGACTTTACTGTTAGTAAAATGCCTAACTTTGGTGTGCATGCTTGAATGTGGTGCTTTGGTGGATCCAGGTGCTCCCCCCATCTATGACTTATAGTAATGCTCCTCCCTAGGAAGGACAAACTGCAATTTTGATCACCTTTTGGAATTTTCCCATATGTCTCGTGGCATGTGTTTTTTTCCATAGGAAAGCATTTGCGAATGATATGATGCGACTGTGAGTCTTATTGTGCAGACTACCCTATGCAGGTTGTGGAGTTCTGTGGGTCGGGATAGATCTTGGTACTTTTCACTAAACCCGCAACAGTGTTTTCTGCAGCTCGTGGGTTACTGCAGTGAAAGGTACTCAGTGGAGGACAGGTCTTTGAGAAGTACAGCCACCCTATGTGAGTGTAATCAACGGGTCTTTTATTTTAGCGGTGGTGTGTATGTCAGTGTCTTCTAGTCCTTCGTGCACATACTCAGTTAGATACAAGTTTTCGACAGTGTAGGCTCTGCAACCTTTCCACCAAGCTTAAAGTGCATAGTTGATCATCAGTTCCCAAATTTACGCGTTATAAAATTAGTTGGTCTGCTTCATTTCTTTGGATAACTCGTATGAATTCACACTAAGTCAGTGGAGAGGATGTGGCCGTTTTTTGAAAGCTGCTTTTGTTGTTTCTGCCTCAACCAGGCAGGCAAAGCACGTAAGATTAAGACTTATTTCATGGCTGATTAATTAAAAGGCTGCGACTAATTTCCCCTTTGCCCAAATTTAAAATGCTTGTTAACTGGATTTCAAGAAGTATTTTCGAATTAAATGCTATTTTCTTTGTCTCTTTGACCTTGTCTGCAAGTGTGTGTCGCCCTATCAATATTTTTTTCTAGCGGTTATGCAGTGCCGGTTAGAACTGGTACTTTTCTTCCAGAACTCCTAAAGGCGTGTTTTCCTGACGAGAAAACTTAAAAAAAATATATTTGCTAATTGTGATCCTCGACAACTTTTAATTTGAAAAGGTCGGAAGCAATTACAGAGAAACGAAAGGAAAGGTTAAAGCTCCTGTGAGGACTTCCTGTTTCAAGGAAGTGGAAATGGCCACAAAAATCTACTAAATAAATGGTCTGATGTCACCGCTTTATGGTTCACTTAATGAGCACAGAGTGCACTGAAACAATGCTCATTACGCGACCTTGCTCCCTGTTAATCGGTTAATTTGCATGGCTTTGCCCCTGTGGAAAATGTGTAGTTACAGAACCAGGTCTGGATTCCATAAAGTCAAGCAGTCTTCAAAGTGGGGGGCCATTACAAGGGGAAGAAAGCCTTAAATTTTACCCAAAGTCCCACACATTTTAGGGCCTTTGCGTTCCTCTTACATCGTGCATTTAATTGGTAAATAATAACACGAATTGGTAGAGACAATAGGGTATGCCTTAATCCAATGAATAAAGGCCTATTGGCTTTGACAATGCTTTTCGTGGATGCTGTGCAATGGCAAATGGAGAAACAAATGCGTTTTACCGTTGCTGTGCAGCATCGGCAACCAAAGAAAAAAGAGCCTGATGAGATGTACGCAAGAATATGCGTCATGCTGCTACAGCTGCCCAGTGTGATGACATATATGCTAAATTGCCTCACCACGCATGCCATGCACAGTAAATGACGCAACTGTAATTTTTAAATTTACTCTTTCAAGATGGAAGACGGCAATCTTGGATCAGTAAATACAATATTTGGGTATGTGTGATCAAAAGCGTTTAAAAAAAAAAAAAAAAGGATCGACCCAGCATTAAAATGCAGCTGCTACGCACTCTAAAAAATGAAATAATATAACAAAAGATGCACAAAGAGGTTCGGGGGAGGAATGGTGGTGGAGAGGTGTGGGGGCGAAGTAAACGCTGCAGATCGGTGAGTATAACAGGAGGGGCGGGAACAATGGAGGAGGTGAGGGGGCCGTGAAAGTGAAGCGGCCGCGCGGCCGCAAAAGTGATCGCGGGGAGGAGGAGGGAATTGAAAGTGATCGCGGGGAGGAGGAAAAAGTGACGCGGCGGGAGGAGCTGGACGCGCTCTGTGGTGGGGGAGGGGCGTGCGTTGAGGCATGGGAGAGCGAGAGGAATGCCAGATGGCGGCTGCGCGCATGCACGCGCGCGTAACCGCACGCTGGTGGCCGGCAAAAGTAGCACTTTCAAAAGCCCCTTACTAAATGTCTCGCAGAGCAGCGCATGCGCTGGCTCAGCGAGACCTAAAAAAAATCAATGAGGGAGCGAGTCAAGTAGGCTAGACAGTAGAGCTGGCTCAAAAAACAGAATGTGAGTGAGAAAGCTATAGAGGAGTGAAAACGATGGAGTTTGAGATGAGGGAGTTAGAGAAGGTTAGAGAGGAAGAAAATTAGATTTGGCTCACGTTAAGCCAAAAACAGAATGAGCAATTTCTCGAGAGGGGGGATACTGCAGGGAGGGAGAACCGAAGAGGATGGGAAAGCAGTCAGAAAGAAATGAAGAACAGGAGAGGGGGCAGAACAGTTAAGAGGAGGGTCCGGAAATGGCAGAAGGGAAAGCTGTAGATGATGCAGTGAAGTGAGGGGGTGTCCGGAAGGGGTTGAAGAAAATAAGGCCAAGAAGCAGTGAGAAAGGAGAGCAAAATAGGACTGGGAGATGGCAGTGTACAGAAGAAAGGCGCAAGAAGAGTAAGAGAAGTCTGTAAAGTATAAGTGACATTAGAATATTGGAATGTTGGGAGCTCCATTGAAAACAATGGAGTGCGGTAGAAGCCCGGAGCATCAACATTCCGATGTTTAACAAAGGCCTCACGGAGCCCAAGGGGGTTTCAACCCCCTCAGTCTCTGTGAGGCCTTTTTATTTTACAAACTATGACATTCTGCCTTCTAGGGCCTGAATGTTATAATAGCCTTAGAGCCCTATGTAGCGGGCTCTACCGGCCATTACCAACCAGGTCCCTTGTTAAAGGCCCGAGCTGAAGGGAACTTTAAGGGCCGGTACAGCCCGCTACAGATTGCTCTAAGGCTATAATAAGCAATGAGTGTGTTAGGCAGAGCGTCATAGGACAGTGGACAGAGGTATCTCATAGTTTGATCTAATTTGCCCCAATGTATATCCAAGAGTTTCTATAGCAGAGACATCCTCTAAGTTCCCCATTATAAGTGGTCTCTTAACTGTGATAATGCTGTTAAAGCAGCTTCTCGCCCAATCAGAACTATGAGATGCAGGGCACACGCGGTACTCTTTACTTTCACCCAGAGATTGTGGCTTCTAAAAACAGCCTAAATCTCTGTGTTAATGTATGTAGGAAAATGAGGAATTATCAGGGGAATCACGCCAGAAATTATCAATTTCCCCACAATTCCTACTTTCTTAGTAGACCCTTGTTAGAAATGGGAGTCTCTAGTTGGCAGAGGTAGGTACCTTTGTCCAAATAGGGACCCTTGCTTCTAGTCAGGGTAAGGGGGATACACACTTTAGGTAACCCCTGCTCACCCCCTTCGTAGCTTGGCACGAGCAGACAGGCTTATCCCAAGGGCAATGTGTAAAGTATTTGTACCAACACTCACAGTAACACAGTGATAACACCACAAATGGACACCACACCAGTTTAGGAAAATAAAGTATCTTTATCTAAATTTAACAAGACCAAAATGACAAAAATTCAACATACAAGTATTAAGAAAAATGACTGTCAAAAGTTTTTAGCAACTGAGCCCATAGAAAACTATGGATGTGTGATTTCTTGCAAAGTACCTGTCATTGCGACAAAATTCACCAAGCCAAACAACCGCAGCGATGGGAAGCGTCGAAAAACAAAGAGATGCGTTGATTCCTTAGACCTTCGTGGATGCGATGCGACAGTTCCGCTGGACACAGTGGAGCGGTGTGTCGGGTCCGGTCTGTAGGGGGAAGCGATGCATCAATTCTGAGACGACTCCGATCTGCGGGTGATGCGTAGGGGAAAACTTGCTGCACAGGGACGATGCATGGAAATCCGGGATGCGTCGGTGAACGATGCGGCGGCGGCGAGCGGCGCTGCGTCGACCTTGTCAGCTGCGATCCCTTGATGCGTTGATTCTTGCAACGGCGACAGGTGCTGTGTCGGTTTCGGCAGCGGCGCGGCGGGGAAATTCTTCTCGCACCACGGCGTTGCGTCAGAAAAACTGTCGCAAGAAGATCGATGCATCTATTTCCTTGGTGTTGCGTTGCTTTCTAGCTCCCAGCAGCAGAACCAACCTCCAGAGGCCCCACACAGTCACAGGCACTCCTGGCAGGTCAGAACTCCCAGCATGGAAGTTCAGGGGAGCTGGGGGTGAAGTCTTTGTATTCCTGAGACTTCAAAAAAGGAGGCAAGCTCTACTCGAGCCCTTGGAGACTTTCCTCAAGCAGGGGACACAGCACACAGCAAAGTCCTTCTCCTTTCCTTGGCAGAAACAGCAATTGCAGGCCATCCCCAGACACACAGCAAGGGCAGTACTTCTCCTCAGTTTCTCCAGCTCTTCTCCTTGGCAAAGGTTCCTCTTGATTCCAGAAGTAATCTAAAGTTCAGGGGTTTTAGGTTCAATACTTATACCCCAAAATGTCTTTGTTCTCTTTGTGCAAGGGGCTCTGAGCCCAGTTCAAACCAGTTCTGGGGGGCACTCTGCAAGTGCACAACAACATCCATTCTCAGTGTGAGCCTTGGCTCCAGACACACTACAGGGGGGCGGAGCCAGCATTGTGGAAGGCAGGCACAGCCCTATTCAGGTACAGGTGCTACTCCTCCCACCACTCCAAATGCAGATCAGGCCTATTCAACCTAGTGCTGACTCATCCAGACTCCTGGAACCACTGCACCACCCCAGCCCCCGTCACTCCAAAGCCAGACAGTCAATCCACAAACAGGCAGAGGCACACAGGATGGTTGAACAAGAAAATAGCCACTTTCTAAAAGTGGCATTTTCAAACACACAATTTAAAAACCGGCTTTAGTAAAAGATGTGTTATTAAATTCTGAGTTCAGAGAGCCTAAACTTTATTTTTCTATCTTATCCCTATGGGAAGATATGCTTGTAAAATGTTACAAATCATTCCCCATTCTGTCCTATTGGGCAAGATAGCCTTTCAATAGTGAAAAACAAAATTGGCAGTATTTCACTATCAGGACACGTTACACACATCAGTACATGTCCTACCTTTCACATACACTGCACCCTGCCCAGGGGGGTACCTTGAGCCTACCACAGAGGTGTCCTATATGTAAGAAAAGGGAAGGTTAGGGTCTGGCAAGTGGGTGTACTTGCCAAGTCGACATGGCAGTTAACAACTGCGCACAGACACTGCAGTGGCAGGTCTGAGTTACCGTTTCAGAACTACTCATGTGGGTGGCACAATCAGTGCCGCAGGCCCACTAGTAGTATTTGATTTACCAGCCCTGGCACACTTAGTGCACTTTACTAGGTACCTACTCGTAAATCAAATATGCCAATCAGGGAGAAATAATCATAATAACAATTTACACATAGCGCATATGCACTTTAGCACTGATCAGCAGTGGTAAAGTGCCCAGGGTCATAAAACCAACAACAACAGGTCAGGAAAAAATAGGAGGAAGAAGCAAAAAGTTTAGGGATAACCCTGCAAAAAGGGCCAAGTCCAACAACCTTCATGGTCCAACTGGTAATGGGCTGGATTTTCTACACCCGGAGGTACTGGCTGCCCTGGTATCTGTAACCCTGAGACACACATTGGTAAGTTTCAACTTCCTCTTACAATTCACAAGCCACGTTTAATCTGATGCAGATCGCTTCGGGCATGTGCCTAGTTAATTATTTTGTTATTATAGTATTGAATTGGCTTGGTTGTATCTAGCGCATGCTGTAAATTGTACAAAATACCAGTATAAAATGAAAACATGCCTGGTGGGGAATGTCGTGGAGCGTGATTATGCGCAAGTCGGGAAAAGGGTGAGGGACCTGGAGCACTGCGGAAGAAAGATGATGGTAGTGAATGAGGAGAATCAGAAAGGGCAGCAGGGAGAGTAGAACAGTAAGGAGGGTAGTCGGTAAGTGGTGGACAAGAAGACACAAGAAACAACAAGACAGACGCTGAAGATTTAAAGGTCCCAGTAGTAAACCGGAGGCTGTGGAAGGAGACAGGCAGCTTAAGTTGGCAGAGGATTGAAGGGGAGTGAACACAATTTGATGAATGAATATGGGAAGGATAAAAAGGGAGGAGACACAGAAATGAGAGCAAGGGAGTTAGTAAGGTCGGGGGGACAAACAGCAGCTAGAGGTGTGGATGGTGAAGCTCGAGAGAGGACGTCAGGAGGTTAAAGAAAGGGTGAAGATGAAACGGGGACAGAGGGAAAGTGCTTTAGAGTGGACAGAGGACTAACGTCCTGAGAAAGCCCGCACCTTGGAGCACAAGGGCTCAGCTCTTGACAAGTGATGTAGGTCGTATGAATGATAGCCTCTCTTTCATGGGCCTTCTAAAAGCATGTATGCTATCAGGAGCTGAACGAACGTCAGGAAGGCAGGAGTTCTACATCTTAGAGGCATCACAGGAGGTCATGGCGCAGATCTTCATGTGTGTATGTGTGCATGTATCTATCTATGTAGTATTTGTATAGTGCAAACCGAGCCAAAAGGCAGCAGAGAGCTGTACAGGGTAAAAGACAAGCATACTGTCAATGAGTAACAGAAGCGGTAGCGGAGTTCTGGGAATGATAACACCTATAGAAGGAGGGCACATGACACTGATAGATGCACATAGACCAAAAAATACAGCTTCAGGGAGCTTCCAATCTATTTAGCCAGGGAATACAACTGAGTTGAGGAGAAGGACTGTTTCCAAAACCTACTCAGTACCTGATAGTATTACCCAGACTTAAGGAATAAGCACCAACGGGGTTCTCTGTATTTTCCAGCTTTCCGTGCCAAGTGATCCCCGGGGACAGAGTTTCTGGATTCCAGAAAGCTGTTAAGTATGTTTAAGGAGGAGTTTCCTGCCTTTCCATCATCCAAAGTGCAGAGGACCAGCACAGACCAAGTCCATGAGGGCGGACCAGGGGATAAAGATAATAGACTATCCTTAGAATAGCACACATATAAGCACCAAAAGATAATTGTACGTGGAGCTAACTTTGAGTAAGCAAAATTACTGGAGACATATTTTACAGCTGTGCTACAAATTTTACTGAGTGTAATCAGAGAGTGCAATAATCTGGACCAATCATCTGTGTCTGATATGGAGAAAGAAATTAAAAGTCATGGTGAGGTTGAGGTGAAAGCACATACCCACCAGGAGTAGGTTGCAGAGGACGCTTTACAGAATACCAGGAAGAGGAGCAGGAAATAGTGGGGAAGGAAAAGATACGACAAGTCGAGCACCAAATTCATCAGTGAAGTAAAGGACGAAATGCCAGGGGAACCATTTGCAAGGAGGCACTTCACACAGAGTGTGTTGACAGCCTGTGAATATGAGGGAAAATAATAGGGCCTGGAATAAGAGAGTGCGTTCAACCGAGCAACAAACACTAGCAGTGAAGCCCTCAGCATTTAAAGATGGCAAGTCTAATTTTGGGGACAAGTACAGGTGTTGCAGAAGTGTTGAAGGCAATCGTAGGAGCTTGTTTCCAGCAGTAATGTGGAAGATAGGATGACTGCCATCCAATGGTTAAGTCAGGAAGATAACAGGCCTTAAGAGTGTGAAGAGGGAGAGAGCAGACACTTAAGTCATCCTCATTAGTGAAATGGGGAGAGGATGTGGCCTAACGGGCTAGGGCGGTCGATCTCAAATCTGGGGAACGGGGTTTGAATCTCTGCAATGACGCTCAACATCCTGTGATTCTGGGCAAATCACATAATCTCCCCGTGCCTAACAAAAATGAATGTGTCCTTGTGTAACTAACTGGTGCTCATGTAAAGCACTCCGATACCTGATACCTTCGGGTCAAGTTCGCGCTATATAAAACTCCGGAAGAAAAAATAAATGCTGAGAGAGAATAGTTGTTAGGTCATCAGTATTGGAAGAAGAAAGTATGCAGAGTTCTGGAGTACGGAGGAGACTGAGAGGAGCTACCAGTTAAGCACAGGTATTTGATGTGGAAATAGGACAGTAGGTAGCAATTAAAGCGTCTGGGCATGGGGAAGGAAGTATGCTGGTAAGAACTTTAGAAGAAGGGATGTCTTGGCAGATATTAGTCAGTAAGCTTTAACTGAAAATGAGTAACAATGATAAAGAAGAACAAAGAAACAAAGAGAGTGTGAAAGATAGGGCAGGTGTATTAAACAGGTGTGATGGAGAAGGGATCCCAGAGAGACAGGATAGGAAAGAGGGGGGGATGGTTAAGGTCACCAAGGGTTCAATAAAGAGTCCATGATAGTCAGAAACATCAGAAGAAGTGGTTCATGAAGAGATATGTCTTCATCTCTTACCATAATATTATGAGGGAAGGACACGATGCAGTTCAGGGGGTATGGAGTGCTTGATGTTGTGACGCCGCCTGTAAATGATTGACTTGTTTGTTGTTTCGTGACTTGAGTGATGTCTAAGCACAGAATATGTCTATTATTGACAGCCTTCTACCCTTCTTATGTAATAAGGTTATTGGCTAGATATTTCAGAGACTTTAGGCAGAGAACGTCCTAAGTGAGGGAAGGTATCTTGGCGAAGAAGCTTCAATTGGGACTCAGAGCAGTGAGAGGAGAACTAGAATGAAATGTTCGAATTGGCAGACATCCAAGATCAATCATGATGCCACACATTTTAAACCACTTTAATAGAGCAAGAAACTCACAAGAAGTGAACTCAAAACTGAAGATGACCAGGACCACTAACTACACCTGTGGTCAGATCTTTAACATTCCTATGCAGGCTAAGTTGAAACATTGTGCTTTATATCACATGTTTTATGGTGAGATAACAAGTATTGAAATATACTGGTACTTACCGCTCATTTGTCTTATCCTGACTAGTGAACAGCAGATTGTCACGCTACGGGATAAACTTACAACTCTTTAATGAATACTCAAAAACCCAATTAGTCATATATATATATCCTAAGTTGTCCATACTAGGGTAACAGAAGTTTTGTTGTTAATAACACTGTCTTAGAACCTTTGGCAGGAAACGTTCAACGAATCTAGTTAGTTAAATGCAGATTCAAACTGTAGGGTGTACAACCTAAAGAAGGACATTTTATTCTCCGTTTCACCTTCTGTATTGTTTATTACGTTTCCAGAAAAAGAAAAAAAAGGCTTGCTAGCCATAGTGTGTTACATAAATTTGACTTGACTCACAGCAAAAATGCATTAGAGCCTGGAGATTGTCCCTATAGACAGGGCCACTGGAGTTATGCGGCAGGAGAGGGTCAAATTATGAGGCATAATGCAGCACAGTTTGTGATAGCATTACTTCATCTAGTTGTCATTTTTAAACTTGGTAACACTGTCTGGGCATTGGTTGCACCCCATTAGTAACAATTTAACACTCCAATTTAGCAATAAGCAACAGAAAGTTGACCATTCCAGCTTTGCAAAGGGCCTTCCACCATGCGACAACACGTGTTGCTGCATTTTAGTAACTTTTGACCCATTTAAGCTAGGAAAACAAAATTGGGTTAACATATGCAGATTATGCGGCAGATGATGGATTATGTGGCAAATGTAGAATTATGAGAAAATATCAATCCTAAAGCCAGAACTGAAATATTAAATTCCGAAATGGAGCACATAGTGTACTTGCGCTATTGCTCAACTTTCACAAAAATCTCAGTGCGGTACCATCTAGGGGTAAAGCAAATACTCCTGCTTTCTTTGGGCTATCCTTGGGTGAGAAGGGCTATCCTCAAAAATGGCTCCTCACGACCATTAAGGAGATACAATTATAGAACACCACAGCAACAACATTAAAGACCAAAGAAAGGCTCAAATAGCGTTAACAAAAATATTAATAAAGAATTATCAGATTTTAGTCTTAAAACTTTCAAAGGAAAAAATGATAAAGTGAAACTGAGGAAAAATAAGGTTAGGTGTGCCCATTGGCAGAAAATG
Source organism: Calotriton arnoldi (assembly GCA_963921515.1). Lineage (NCBI taxonomy): Eukaryota > Metazoa > Chordata > Amphibia > Caudata > Salamandridae > Calotriton > Calotriton arnoldi. The sequence continues at coordinate 1,792,042 of CAWUFW010000890.1, read as the reverse complement.
CGAACAGTTGACATGGGCCCACATATAAATCAATGTAAATCGATAGGAAAAATATAAAATGGTAAAGGAAGTATGAGATAGAAAATGATCCGACTCGCAGGTACACACTATCATCTACACATGATGTGTTAAGCACAGTGAAGAATGGGCCCTGATTAATCGGTGTCACCCCACTTTGAGCATACGCAAAAGGGGGAGGCTCTGGAGGACCTCCTGGCAGGAGCTGACCTCTTCGAACCTGGTTTCAATGATTTATCTGAGCGGGTTCCGACATTTAAGGCCAAGGGAAGGGATACCATTATTGATTACATATTCTTGTCCCCCTCAATGCTAGCTAATGTAGTGCTCTATAACGCTAGGTTGTCCCCCTTTAGCGATCATAACCCAGTAATTCTTGAATTAAACAAAGACTTGGGTCTTCTGTGTTCACTGGGCAGGAACACGGGAGTTAATCACGTGGCAACAAGTGACCAGGGGAGGAGGCTCAAATGGTCTAAGGTAATTCCTGAATCTTTCTTTGTTAATTTATGCATGAAGGCTAAAAATGATATCGCAAAATGCGCCGATTATTCCACCCCAAAGGCTGAGGTCATTAGAGCCTTTGAAGGTATCTGTGGCCAGGTAGCAACTGACTTGACTGTTAAAACTAAACCCAGATCTAACCCAGGTGAAAGGTAGTTTGATGCAAATTGCTCTAGGGCCCATCGAAATTTAGTACAAGCCCTGAAAAATAAACCAAGAGACAGGGAGCAGATAGCTAGTCTCAGGAAGCACTATAAACTCGCGGTATATACCCGTAAAAGTGAGATTAAATCAGAGGCCTGGAACGCTCTAATGTCTGTTGAAGTCCTAAAGGATAGCTCGAAATTTTGGGCTATTGTTAACACACCTTTCTTCTCGGGTTCAGAGAATGACATCCTGGAAACTAATATTTCAGAAGAGCAGTGGCTAGCGCACTTTAAGATTATTTATGGATCAAGCGAGCTTCAGGATCCCTTTCCAGCTTCAGATACACATGGTGATTTACCTTTGTTGGTTTTTAAAGAGGCGGACATTGAAAAGGCAATAATAGAGACATCCAGCAATAAGGCACCTGGTCCTGATTGTGTCCCTGCAGACCTGTATAAAGGTGAACCTAAATTTTGGGCCAAGATTTTGGCAAATGTGTTTAATGCCTCAGTTGTGCAGGGGTTTCCTGCATCCTGGTCCCGGTCTACAATTATACCAGTTTTTAAAAAAGGACAGAGGAGATCCACGGTGCTACAGACCTATATCATTGATTGATTCTGCCGTCAAAATTTTAGGTAAAGTGATCTTGGCTAAAGTCACTGATTGGGTAAATGATAATGGGGTTTTATCCAATCTCCAGTATGGTTTTAGACAAGGCAGAAGCACCATGGATCAGTGCCTTAATTTATATTTATTAATAGGCAAATACACCGTAGCCAAAAAAGGTTCCTTGCAAATGGCTTTTATGGACCTCACCTCCGCATTCGATCTGGTAAACAGATCGAAGCTTTGGCCTATTTTACTCGATATGGGTATTGATCCCTGTTTGGTTCACTTTTTAGCAGATTTACATCGGGATCTTTCAGCAGCTGTCAGGGTCACTCAGGACGGCAAATGCACTAGACACTTTAAATCAGGCAGAGGTGTCCGCCAGGGTTGTATATTGGCGCCATTACTTTTTACCCTTTATATCAATGCCCTAGATAAAACCCTGGATCAGGCCAGTTTGGATATTCCGCGTGTAGGCACTAGGACTATTCCGGTCCTCCTATACGCGGACGATGCCGTTTTATTATCCCGAACTGCCATAGGTCTTCAGAGACTGTTGGATGCATTTGGGGCTTACATGAAATCCCTGGATCTGGTTGTGAATATGTCGAAATCACATGTCATGATAATGGGCCAAAGAAATAGAAAAGATAAAACTTTCTCATGCAATGGAGCTGAGGTGTCCAGAGTAACCTCTTTTACATATCCGGGGGTTTTATTTGATGACAGATGTTCTTGGGTCCCCCAACATAAAGCTAAAAAAAACGCAGTAGTTAGATCGACGTCCGCTTTATTGGGGTTCTCACAGCGATTGGGAGCCAGGCCTTTTGAAGCTATTCTTTCCATCTATAGATCTAAATGTCTGGCTATTGCTACATATGGTTCTGCCATTTGGGGCTACAAACAGTTGGCAGGGTTGCAGTTGGCTGAAAATAATTTTTTACGTACCCTCCTGTCTGTGCCCCAATCAACCCCAACTTTTGCCATTCATCAGGAATTGGGGTTGGGATATGTGACTGACTCGCTGAGACTGGCCCCCTTGGTTTGCTGGATTAAAAGCTGGCTCAATCCAGAGATAACTGTGAACCACCAGATCTTACGGGACTGTGTTGCCCTGGATAAAGCCAGCAGCATTCCGTGGCTGTCTTACGTTAAGTGCATGTTTCTTAAACTAGGGCGACCCGATATTTATAACGTCCAAGAAGGGATCAAAAAAGATGATGTAAAATGGGTGAAATCACAATTCTTGAATATACTGATGTTGGAACGGGAGGAACGGGAGATACAAAAACCTTTGGTTAGGGCTCATTATCTAATTAATTCTTCCCCATTAATTGAGCCCTACCTGAGAATTGTGTCCAAGCCTTATCATCGTTGGCTCCTGACTAGGTTCCGCTTCAATTTGATTCATTTTTCGCTGGGTAACCTTCCTGGATGGTGTAAATCAGAGGATATAGGCCTGTGTCAGTGCGACAATTTCTCACCACAGGATACAATGCACTTTATCATGTTTTGTGATTTTTACAATGACATACGGAGGAGGTTTCTAGCCCCTCTATTGAGGGGAAAGGGCTTCCTACAGGTTAGACCAGCCTTAATGTATCTTCAATTGCTAGATGATACACGGAATATTTTTAACATTGCTAGTTTCCTTGTTGCTGCTATCCGCCTTAGGAAAAGGAGATTTCCTATGATTAATGACGTATGAATTTTTCAATTTTTATTCTAATGTAATTGTTTTTACCTGATAATTTTTAAGTCCTGATGAATTATAGATCTCTTGTAGGAATTTTATACCTTTTACATCGCTCATTTGTATTGAATGATATTACTTCTGTTTTTTGTTTTGTGTATTGTACTTTTATGATTTTAATTAATCGAATAAAGTGGTTTGACTGACTGACTGACTGACACACTGAAGAATGTTACCCTTGTGGGTAGTCTCTCTTCTGCAAAAGCGTCACAATGGATATGGGTTTGACGTATCACCATAAGGTGAGTTTGAGAGACAAAGAAAGGAAGGTGTGAAGAAGCACAATGGATCCAGTAGAAAATTATAGTTTCTTCTTTATTTGAAGTAAATGCAGAGTATAGAAACGTCCTATCCACAGGGCACCCCAACAGTAACTGAACAGTGGAGTTCTGGAGCTAACACACTCTAACATCTTAAACACTCTAGAACACAGAAAGCTTCTACATAGAATGTGTTCAGACATGCATGACACTTGTCTTTACACATTAAATAAGACCATCACAAACATTTGGACATGCTAAGACGCTATTCAATCTATTTTCCAACAAAAACAATGTGGGAGTTCATTTTCATTATTTGGCACGTATACAAAACTTGCGTTCAAATTACAGGTTGCAAGTAGTCTTAACTCGGACACATTAGGAATACCAAAATTTAGAAGTTAGTCAATAAGAAAACTGGGTTAATGTTTCTGGAGTTTGCAGATAATAGTATGGTAAAAAAAAAAAAGGAAAATAAAGGAGAAATGCAAAAGATGTAAAGTAAGAAGAAGACTGGAAGGCTGAATATTGAAGTTTTCATTTAAGATTTCGGGTTTACTTATTAGTATGGTTGGTGTTAACCTGCAAGGGAGGTGAATGCTGCATAACACCTTGACGGCATGTTGTGCAAAGTGGATGATATCCTCAAACACAAGGGTATTCATAAAAAAATAAAATAAAAAAACACAGAGGAACTTGTATTCGTAAAAAAATAAAATGGAAAAACACAGAGGGACTTGTATTCGTAAACATTTTTAAAAAAACACAGAGGGACTTGTATTCGTAAAAAAATATTATAAAAAACACAGAGGGACTTGAGCTCTTCTCACCCAATGTTGCGGCAACAGCTAGGTAAGCTTGTTTGTGAACAATAAGCGATCAATTATGAGGAGAGGAAAGTGACACCTGAGCAGAGAGGTGAGCCTTTGCTGGAGGGACTTACAAGTCTGCCCTGACTGAGCACAGCAGTGCACCAGATACCTCAAGGTCCATTTCTACAGGCAGCACCTCCAAGCCAGGACAAGCTCAGACCCATGGCACAGCTCTCCATCCCTGCAGCATCCTCAGATCATTGGACCTAGCAGGGAAGTCAGCCGAGTGAGATGTTCCATGTCAAACACCACTCCTGCATACTCCTAAGAGCGTTGCCAGCATATATCATACTGGGGCCATGGCCACGCCCAGTAAGCCTGTCACCAACTGGCCTGAGCCCCAGAACCATGGGCAGCACTGCATGCAGCAGCTGCAGCTGAAGGAGCCTGCATATCCAGCCCTACCGGCCGCAATGACCCCTTGAGGGGTCCAACCATCATTCATCCTCACCATCAAAGGTCAGCCCCGCCTCCCCACTGTCTCTCCCTCCTCACCATTAGAATGTGTTTGGTAGTAGCAGAGGGACTGCCTTTGTCCTTAGCATTGCCTTAGTCATGCTTCTATATATTTTGCATCATGCCTAGATTCAAAATGGTTTCATTTTTTCATACTTTTAGATGCGTCTTAAATTTAAATATTAAAGCGACTTTTTTTTTTTTAAACATTACTCATTTAACTTATATATAAAAGCAGGTGTTGGAATTGAATATTTGTGCACAACTAAAATGCTCTCTTCCTGAAACAACCAAAAATCATTCTACTAACCTTTCAGAATCAATCAGTGGCAAATATCTCAGAATTTTACTATTAACATTAGGAGAGCAGTAAAAGATCCTGCTTCCATTAAAGAGGGTATATGCAAATGCTGAAGTCTCATCATAGAAGCCGAGCCTCTGAGAGTTTGACGTTATTATGACTTATGAGCATCTATTGGTCAGGTACGTTTTGTAGCTCTCTTTTAAAAGACCTCAAAGTAGTCAGTCCAATTGATGAAACACTAAAGGCATGCAGTGGTAAAACACATTTTAAAGGTGCAAGCCACGCTTTCAAATGAGTGTAAAACTGGTTTTCCATCATTTCATCAACCAATTATCCCAAACGCATTTCTATAAATAAGAAATAAGAAATTACCTTCAGGATGGACGCAGTAAAGTTGAGCAGGAAACACTTCGAAGGATCTTTCCCTGGTTGCTTTGCTTGATCAAACAAAGGAATACCAGCTTACTAGGCATTCAAGTCTAAGGGGGTCATTACGATGTCGGGCAGAATCACTTCTGCCCGACACCGCATCAGTCATGGGACCGACCGACACCCGGTTGGCAGTCCCGACCGCCCCATTAAGATGCGACCGAACACTGTTCGGTCGCATTCCTATATTTTACTATGGGAGCATGCATTCCGGCCGTAATGCATGCTCCCATAGTAAAATGGGAGGTGCGGTTCATCCCTGCAGCCCGTGGCAAGCACCTCAAGGTGCCAGCCACAAAGTGCAGGAATCAACTGGGGTGGGCCTCCAACTGGAGGCTGTGCACCCAAGGGGGTCCTGCTGGGGGCCCCCAAAGACGCTTCTCGACATGGTTTCCATGTCGGACAGGCTGACATGGAAACAATGTCAGAAACCGCCATCGTAATCTCAAGGGAGGAAAGAGCTGCCCTTGAGATTACAGGCTGCATTCCGACTGGCCGACGGGCTCTTGGAAGCCAATCGGAATGACTGGTGGGATTCCTTTCTGACCGCCTCCATCAAAATGAGGCAGTCGGAAAGGAATCCGACCGGCCCATTACGATGCGGCTGTAAAGGATCTGACTGTTGGTCGGAGCCTTTACAAGCTGCATCATATTCGGCCCCTAAAGGTACAAGGACCTTTTGAGGTCACAAACCATGCAATTTATAAAATTACAGCAAATTGTGACCTGCATAATTAATATACATTGCAAATGTACAATTTGCACTGTGACCTAGTAGCAGATGAGTAGCATCACAAATTGCATTTCGATTAGCAAACCAGTCAGTGTGCAAATTGCACATCCCTCATTTGCTAATGGGAATAGTACGTCTTGGCACGAATATGCCAGGCTTGGGGGACCGCCTTTTCCACGAATATGACACAGAGGAGTAGGAACAATTAATTCACAAGAATCATTGAATGACCTCTTCCCCGCAGGTGTAGGAAGAATTTAAGATTGATAGTTTTTCCTTCTAGACTTTCATCGTAAAGGACCAGAATGCGTTAAGGACCTAAATGAGACCTTATGTTTTGACAGAGAGGCTGGAAAGTGATGACATGACCTATGGATTTTGAAGTATAGCTGGTATGAAACTTCTCCTACATTTAACATTTCCTTTGAGTGGAGTTGGGCGGTTCTTTACACTTCCAACTTCACTGTGAACACAGGCCTTGTGTACCTGATGTTGAACTATCCCATCTGCTTTGTGCTACTGTTGATCCATCTGGAATATCTTTTCTGTAATAAGAGCTGCTTATGCTCAATGAAAATCCTCCTGACCTACTAATATTATTAATGTTGTACTAATCACCACATCAGACAAGATTACATTGGGGGGCACCATTTGCAAGATTACCGGCCGTGGTCACCTAAGTGCGGGGTTGCCTACAGTGGTCACTTCTGTGCATTCCAGAAGCAATGTAAAAAAGACGTTGTAAATTTGGAATGCCTATACATTGGTAATACATATTTTTACATTATTAATTAGAAAGAAGGCCTACATTACTACATCCATTATCAAGTTATTCAAGGCAACTAAATCTGTAAGTGAAGCAGAATGCTAAAAGAATAGGGCAGGAGGCAACATGAAGAGGGAAAAGCTATAAATCGCTGTCAATAATACATTAAAATATTTTATTTCCATCTCAGTGAGTAAATGTAGTTACTTTTCTGGACTTCTTGTACGTGTTTTCTCAGTCTATCTGTTAATATCCGAGTCATTTAAACTTTGAAAAATTGGGACCTTTTACATTCATCATCATCATCCTAAAAAGTATGACTAAAATATATTACTTTTTGTGCTCACTCATGAGTTTTAAAACTCCAGTTTCTTCTCCGCTGGATCTCTGGAACACTGTCTGTTCAGCCCAGATACATGAGACAAGAAAGAGGACTGAGCTATCTCTCAAGTGAAGGGGACTTTGGGAAGATTGATTGTTGCCAGAGATGGAGAGAGACTATAAACCCCCCAAAAAACAAAAGATTGACGACATGCTACAATGTACTGCAACTATACATCCAAAACTTACTAATCAACGCATCAATCCTTACAAAGTGTTACTGCATTGCACTGATCAGTGATGACTAGTGACAAATAGCAATACATTGCTCTCCTAAAAAACATGTAATTCCTCATTTTCTGGCACCAAGCATGTGACCTCTACTCATAATTTGCTCAACAAAAATACCAGAGTACAGAGCAGAAACACACAGGACAGAAAAACAGGGGAAAATACTATGTATGTAGAATTATCATGCCAGTAATTGGCTGATGTTGTAAGGATGGCCCTTGAAATCATACTGTACCAGTTTTTAGCTGGTACTATAAGCTACTGTCATTTGCAGTTCTTGTTCTTTATTATACCTACCCAATGTTACCGTACAGGAGTGTGGTTAGAAACCCAACCCCAAGTTATTTTAAAGACAGGTCTTCAAAAATGGAGAATGATAACAGTAATTGCCTTGAAATTCAGCAACCGTGTCCTCTAAATGTATGCAGTGTACGTATCAGGAAAACACAGGACATAAGCATATAGCTTTTTCTTTACAACATTCATTATACAATAGGATTACTTCCCTAAAGATTGTCTTTGACCCCAAGTAATTTTACTATTTACATTTGATTTAACCTTTAGCTGGGGTAACAATGGAAGGTGTAGAAATCCAAGAAGTGTTCTCCAAGCATTTATGATACAGGGGAAATGTATGATAATGAAAAAACATTTTCTCAGCTGCTGATAATGAGGGAAGTCCAGCAGCCAACACCCAAGCCTGTGACATAGTGGGTAAACTGATAGCCATGGTAATAGAATTGCCATAATGTCAGCCCCAATTTATCCAAAGGAGGGTCTGATTACTCCTTCAGCAATTGCCATCTCAACATAAAATGTGATCATGATCCCAGTATAAATCCTTTTCGCTGGTTCCATCTTAAGTATCACAAAACCACTGTCTGGCTTCAGGATCCGTTACTGCTGACGTTTCGCTTACCCCAATGTGTTTACCATTGGCAAAAGGGCTTCCTTAAGCAAAAGCACAAGTGGAAACTTTGAACTACAATACTTCATCACCCAAAACCACATTTTGACAATCCATAGCTTTAAGGTGTTATTGGCCCAGTGGCAATATACTGGCTTCCACATGAACAAATAAAGCAGAGAAAAATCACTGTTTCAGCGTCATGCAGATCCTTGAAAGTGGGGTTGGTCACTTCATGAAACACAACAATATAAGGCATCTTAGACAACAACTCTACTCCCAGTGTTATTTTTTTTATTATTAAGGAATGGAGTGAAGGTGCTGGAGTTGCTACCCCTGAGAGATTGAGACAAGGGACTCGGTTGCACTTTAAGAATGCCCACAGCTAAAGACAGAGTGAAAATTCCCCAGAATGAGGTCCCAATGGGAAGAGGATCTGTGGCAGCCTCTTTCAGAAGGGGAATGGTTCAAATGATAGCTAGTAATGTCACATTTAAACTGTCTCATTTTCACATACTGCACCTTACCTATCTGACTCTGCTGAGATTACACACAATATTTGCACACAGAATCCCTAATTGGCCAAAATGTGGGAACAATAGTGGCACATTCCTACAACTGTTTAGGGAGTGTGGTCCTGAGAGGACTCATTGGAGGAGACTGATGCAACACTTAAAAGAACGACTTTGATTAATATAGTTCCTGACCTAAAGCAATGTGTTTTGGGGACTATACCTAGGCCTAAAAAGTTTAAAATGGCATACAAACCTGCCACCTTGGGACTGGTATTGTGGAAGCGACATATAGCTATACAATGGATCTTGGTGAAAGTGCCCACAAGTGAGGCTTGGTTGAAGGATATGACTGAGTGGGTATTGGCAGAGGAACGACACCTGAAAGAGGTTAGGACTGATGAGAAAGCGCAAGATGGGCGGCAATGACTAGCTTGCTCTGTTCAGAGACAGAATTATTGAGCAGTAGTTAGGGAAAGGACTCTGATGACTGGTTGAGTGCTGAGTCACACATTGATGATTTACCCTTGTAACAGTTTAACTAAGCATACTGTGTTCATGAAGGTGTTTGGCGCTGAAGGACTGCGCATGTTAAAATTATTATAAGTCTGCTATTATGCTCTATTTGGGGGGTGGTAAATCACTTAAGCATACTAATAATAAACTCCCCAAAGGGGTAAAAACTAGATGAAGTCAACTTGTCAGTGTAAATATTGTTTCCTGATTTCCTAATGTCACGTAATATTCTGAATACAATTAGTTCAATTTAGTTTCTTCCTTTAAATAAAGTTTTTTTTTTTTAAAAGACTACCCACAGCACAGAAATATCAGAACCACACTGAACTCATCCTCATCACTCTACACGGTGAATACTTCCAACCAACAAATGCAGACGTCAATGAGGTGTCTAAATATCTACGACAACAGCCTTCCTGATGTGGAAACCTCCTTGGATAACAAAACAAAATGATCTCTCAGTGGAAAAATAACAAGCCACTCTAGTTCTAAATATGGGAACTGTAGCTGTTGCACTTAGCTGAACTACTAGCATACCAACCAACAGAGATGACCCTTCAGTTCATGAAGGCATAGGTGCAGTTTCAGTCTGTATAACATTCAGATAAAGTTGAACAAAGCAGCCTGCATTTTCTCATGCTCTCCACTGTGGAGTCTAACGGTAACTTGTGATGAATCTCTGTTTGTAAAAAAATGCACACGCCTTTCACTTGGTTGTAAATCCAAATGTCAATCACATATGGGCCTTTTACTCTTAAACTGAAATGCTGTTTGTGGGTGGTTTAGCACACTGTTCGTGGTAGCTCTGTCTGTTTTAATCATTCTCTATAATATACGTAATTAATGTAATAAAAGAAACATTTCCCCACATGATAATTATTTGTTACAACTTACTTCACGGGTTACTCTCAAAATAGACTGCATGGTTACTGTGATGGTCAGATTTACTGAAGCAGTCTTTCTTCTTTCCTGAATTTAATTTTAAGTTTTCTTCAGGCTTCTTGATTCTCTACAGAAGGCAGTGACGTGCTCCTCTGGTGGCAAACATTTGTCATCACTTTCTTTTCTCAACTGTCACCCTCTTCTTTTACAGAAACTCTGGAGTTCACTTCACTGGTGAAATCCTCTTTGGATTTCCAGCCTACACAAACCTTATACAGATGTGAAGGATGGTGAGATGCTGTTATCCTTTGAGGTCATATTCAGAAGTCATTTTGGTGTTTTTTTTGCTAGCCGTTCCCTATGCAGGTTACTAAAACTGTTCTTTTGTGGGGTTTGCCAATGGTTTAATGCCACTGCTGTGATACCAATAAGGCTTTTCCCCTTTGGAGTTTAGCCTGCCATTGTATTCGCTTTCTGTGACAGCAATATTGCCTTTAGCCCAACCTCACAGAGTTTCCAAAACAAATCTTGACTTTGCCTCTCAGTCCAGTTAAGCATCTTCCTAAGGTCTGCACTAACCAGCTGCTCAGAGAGTGGTTGAGTTATGTGTCCTTTATTCGTCTTTCTCCATTTAACTCTTGCCTTTTTTGCTATTCTTTTTTTATTTCACCTCCTCCTCTGCCTGGTAATGAGAAAATTAAAACAGCCCTTCCATACGACTCTGTTCTAAAGATTCATAGTTTTGTTTCCTACCGTGAATGACTTCTTCTTTCATTTTGATGTTGGCCAGAACAGACTCTTATTCAACAGAGCCCAGCGAGGTGCTAAGAAGGAAAGTAATGTTTTTCTATTTTACCACCAAATTAAATAGGACCTTGGCTAGACACCACAAGCATTCCCGACTAATAGCCCTGCTTCTTTTTAAAGGCAACTGGGCGAGTCCTTTTATATGCCGGTGAGCTATGGTTATTTACTCAAGTTGCTTCATCTTTTGAGTGGAATACTAAATGTACTCCAGTGCAACTTCTAACATTGTAACCACCATCTTGCTTTATGTGGACTAGGTATGGAGTCTTGATCATGCCTTTTGTAAACTGCGTCTTTCATGCTTTGACCTTAAAGTTGCCTTGTTGACATTGGTCACCCACTCCGAGTAAACTATGAAACTGGAAGGGCCTCTTTGGATGCATGGTAATAACAGCCGCTAAACAGGGTAGCTGACGAAGAAGGTCGTGATTTAGGCAAATGAAAGGGAAACATTGGCCTTCTAATAACCTAAACTTCACATACACGAAAAGAAAAACGCTATTAGATTGAAAGGTAAGTTTTCCTGGCAATTTTATTCAAATAAAAATACAATTCAGAAGATGTTCCTCAGGAAAGTAAACTTACTACATGCATCATAAAAGTCTACCACACCAACATTGATGTGTTGGACGAGATTTTCTACTGAATCTTAACAACTCAGAGTCCGCCCAAGGGTTCAGAAAATATGGGTCAAAAGCCCAAGTGCTGAAGGAGGAAAATAATGTTATTGTAATTGCATTTATATAGCACTTACTACCCCTGACAAGGCATTGAAGCAATTTACGACGGGCAGCACTCTGCTCCAGAATCCAAGGTTAGTGTTTAGTCTAATGCAATTGGTTATTGTTAGTTATTGGAATGAGTCTTGTGCACTCAGCAAACCATTCCATGCATTCATTTCAGTTTCTTTGTGATTACGTTAACATGAGTTAGGTGTGATCATTAGTAGGGGGTTATTCAAATTCAGGCACATGGTTGGTGGGGCTAGTTGAGGCCCTTGAAGAGATTAAGTATTGTTATGTTGCAGGGGTATGACTTTCAACAAAGAAGAGGTTGTGGTCTTTCAGATGAGTTGTGGGCGGTTTTTCAGAAATACAATCATAGAGATTAAGGCAAACATGCATGTGACTTTGAGGAGTTTGGATTCAGAGAGAGGAGGCATGCAGAGGATGGAAGAGAAGGGGAGGGCCATTTAAAAAAAGAAGAGGAGACATGACAATCAGACATTTTAAATAAAGATTTGTTTTCATGCCGGATTTAGAAATATTGAGGTTGATTTTCAGACGGCATACAATTTGAGAAAGTAAGACTGAAAGTATCAGTATACTTTGTATGCAAAGATAGTGATTTATTGTGTGCTTCTGATAAACTCTAGAATTAGGAGAATAGTCTATCTACCGCATGACTCCTGCTAGACCACAGCCACAGCAAATTATCAGGAGCTTTAGGCTGTGCTTGAAGGAAGCAGTAACCTCATGATCATCGTAATGTGAGAAATTATATGGGTAAATAGTGTTACCATTGAAAAGGAGATTCTGCAAATACTGGACTGGATGTCTGATGTTTATCCTCAAGTGTGGCTCACAATAGTAATTACCAAACCCATTTCACCAGAGTAGCCCTGTGTAGATTTAACAAACTGGTGTTCAGTAACTTTTATGAGTACACTTACCAAAGTTACTCAACTGGATGTTGTAACGTTCTTTACCCTAGTTTCTTCCACTACTGCTCTTCCAATTCTATTCCTGTTTCCACCCCCACCGCTCTACCTGCCCAGTTTGAATGCCCCATGAAGGCCATTTATAATGTTGGCAAATGCTAGTCAGAGAAGCCCTGTGATGCGAGACTGAAGACACTAGAGTTGTATCTCGATATTCTAATTAATTTGAAATCCTAGACTTTCTGAAACCAGTTTAGGGACCATAAACCAATAATTTCACAATGCATACCCTGTATTTCCTTTAACAAATAAGTTGTAGCACTACTTACTTGGCTTAGAATCAATTTTTAACTTAAATGCTTTGGTTAAAACTGAGCACGCCACTGGTTGTCATCCAGTCATCAAACCAATCCTTAAACCATTCCGGAAAAAGGTCTCTACTTCATAAAACTCACAATGGCCTATCTTCATCAAAACTCTAAAAAAAAATAAAAAAAACATGATGATGTCATGCCATTCTCTATGATTACTGAAAACAAATCATCGGGCATAGTGCCCTTCTACCCGGTAGCACCTTGAGCCATACTAAGCATACATTTAAGGGCAGTCAAAAGTTGGCAGAAAATCTATATATTTTTATGGTCTGGGTTGACAGTGCATCTGTAACCAGACAATTACGGTAGAATCACCTGGTGAGGTGCTCTGGTTCCACCCACATGTTGGGAGCCAGGCTTACAAGTTTTCATTGGGCAGAAGTTGTGTGCTTTCACAAATAAGGGCTTGCCCTCCACAAGGCTGTGATCATTTTATTTATCCAGCTGCCTGAGCTTGAACATTCAGGGCCACACACATTATATGGTAAAGCTGTTCAAGAGTCTCCTGTATAACTCGATAATTTTTGGCGTTTTTCTCTGGCAGCAGCACAGATGGGAATAGCGTAGTAACTAATCTGCATGCATATATAGGTCTGGCTTCATAGTGCAACAATCAGCAGACTTTTTAACCTACACCAATATTATTCTACAGTTCTTTGCTTTCACACAAATACATATCCATTCCCATGCTATCTACTTGTAATGCTTCACATTACCACACATTTCTTTCAAGCCAGACTTATTGGCAATACCAATGCTTGTTAAAGATATAGTTGCTAAATATGTAAGACTTTCCATTATAAAAAGAGGAGAGGAAGAAGATCCAGACTAGTCATTCCAGGTATCACAAATAAAGTACCAACAGGAAATAGAAAAGTAAAAACGAATGCAAGAGACATGATGCCTCTGTTATCGAACTACGAAAAAGTGACGACAATGGACCTCAAAAGAGTTCTGAATCTCATATATGGGCGTATTATTTCAAGCAACCAACCAACCACAAGTTAATTCTCAGACACTTTAACATTGCTCTTCCAAGAGAGCTGAAAATCGTTTATTTTTTATAGTGCAACACCACTGTTACTGTTAGGCTCACTGATGCTAAAAGCAATTGATTTGAACGATAACAATTCAGGAACAAATTTTCAATACTCTGCAATTCACTTTCGCTTCAGTTCTTTTTCAAAAGAGACAGCTGTGTTCGAATGTTTTTAATCCTGTTTTGTAATCTCCTTCAGATAAGGATCCAAGATGTGTAAGAACACTTCTTTACACAAATAAGTCCCAGGGTTATCAATCAAATGTGCTGACACAAGTCGTCTTCCCTTTCATCGCCAGATGACAGTATATTGGAATACCCAGGAGAGAAAGGACAGGTGCATATTGTAAATGTGAAGCTCAAACAGATCAAAAGTGACAGG